>JAPFBE010000002.1:100201218-100498718 GCA_034336665.1 Luscinia megarhynchos
AGATAATACACAGCTACAAATCTCACAGATAGGGATTAGTAAAATCAACATTTCAGGGAAACCATCTCAGATCATCCAGCAAAGCTGAAATAAAACGTGCCAGTATTTTATTTTTTTATCCTGCAACATTTTACTGGCTTCATGTATTTTCATTTGATGAAACAGGAGGATTAGGGCTGGGAAAAAGTGTTCCCATGGAAAATGTTGGATCTGGGAAGCCTCTTAAGCCTTTTATTTCTCAATTTCCACCATCAGAGCAAAGCTGGATGAATTAAAACCTTCAATCTGTCTCTGCTGCTGATGATTCTCTGCTTTGGGTGCAATTATTTGCTTTGAGGCAGCTCATCTGCCTCGATTTTGGAGATTTGGTGAGTTCCTCCACCAAGTCTGGCAAAAGCCAGTAGGTGGCAGGACCAACCCAGGGCTTTGCTTCCCTGGCACCATGGGCACTCCCAAAATGCACAACTGGGCGTTCCTGCTCCCACTGCTGCTCCACAGCCTCAGAGAGGGGTGAAATAATTCCTTCAGGATCAAGGATCCAGAGCCACCTTCATCCCAAACAGCTGAGACCACCCAGAGCAAGGGCCAGGGCCCTAAATCTCCAGGCATCCAGATGTGCCCCACATCTGCTCTTTCCAGAGGGCATGGACCCTTTATCTCATCCCATGGGCTCACCCCCATCAGGGGGTGGTGGGACCACATCCTCCTTTTTTCACAGCAAATAAAGTCCCTGGGAGACAAAGCCCTTCCAAAAAAACCCCAACTTGAGCAAATCAACAGCAATCCTTGGAGCAGCAAAGTGGATCCTTGGAGTCATAATTGAACAACTGATCCTCTGTTCTGTTGGAGCAAGAAAGTCACATCAGGTTTGTGGTTTCCAAAAGAAATGTTGCCCTTAAAAAAGAAAAATATTCTTAAAACCAGCTGGAAGAACTGTGTTCATTTTGAAGTCCTTCTCCTGGGCAAGCAGCAAACTCCCAGATCCTGGGTGGGAAGCACTGATGCCACAAATGGATTTTGAGCATTTTTAGACAATGCACAAAAATTGGAGCCCTTGGTGGGGTGGTGGGAGATGGCAGCAGCTGCTGGTGAATTACAGCCATTTCCAGGATGGAAGCACTGAAACCATTTTCTCAGGAACACACTCCAAAGCAGGCAGGTATTTCACTCCAGCTCTTAAGTTGCAGTAAAAACTCTTCCAGGATATTTTATGCTTCTAGGGAGCCAAACCTCCCCTCATCACCTCTTGTCCTGTCAGAACAAGTGAATATCTGAGTTTCCTGCTCAGATTTTGATCTCTTAATTCCACAGTCCACAGAAACACATCCAAAGCACTTCAGGGCTGTCCCACCACAGCCCCTCAAATTCCAAATCCAGCATTTGGTTTAACAACCCACCAGTCAGAACACTTCATAAATCCCTCCTTACTGTCCTATTATTAATGGTTTTAATTACTCCACCTGCCCATTTTCAGGTCTGGGTTTTACAACAGACAAGGTTCTCACCAGATTTCTCATTCTGGGGATTTGGGGGCAAAAAATAAACCTAGAATAGGACCAGGAATAGTACAGAGTTGGCATGACTGACGAGAAAGTGCTTGGGATTCAACTGTGACAAGCTGTCACCCCCTCCCTCTCTCAAACACACATGGATCTATCCAAGAGATCTCTGCCAGGAAAGGAAATACTGAAAATATCCCTTTTTCCATATTCTAGATTAGAGTACAGGGGAAGGAAGAGACAAAAAGAGAGCGAGGAAGGAAAACAAATCTCCATGGTAAATTTATCCAGCCAACCCTCAGCTCAGTCCCCTGGCAATTCCATGAATACTAATTTAGTATTTATTGGGATAAGCAGCCTCTGGCTGCTCCCCCTGTGAGCCTTTGCTCCCTGGCACAACCAAGTCCTTGGCACTGGCCAAGAAACCCCAATAAAGGAGAGAAATGGTGCTTGGAGGAGACAACCAGATCTCCAGCCCATGGGGCTGTCCAGTGTGGCACCATCAAAGCATGGAAGGACATCAGGACACAGCTGATGGCTTTGAAATTCAGCTCTTTGCTAAAGGTAACCGAGTCTCAAACCAACCCCAAAACCTTTTCCCAGATGGCCAGAAAAGACAGAGCCCCCTAAATTCAATGTGGAGTGCTCTGGGTGCCAGCAAGTGCTGAGGGGCAAATGAACCCACAAAACGAGGTTTGGAACCTTTTGGGAGGAAGGCTGAGGCACAGGGAAGCTGGGGAATATTCATCTCAGTTTGAGGAGTTTTTCCCCAATTTTCCCTGTGCTCCATGTGCATAGCAAAGGTTTGTGGGGCACCTGAGGCCCCAAGGTCCCAGGAAGATGCATTAACCAAAGGAAGGCACGTCCAAGGACCAACACAAGTGATGCATTCTTCCCAAATTAACCACTGAATTGCAGATCACGTCCCACTGACCCATCCCTCCTGTTGGAAAAGCTGTCATTAACATCTGTGTCACTTTAATTGAAAGAGAGGGAGAAGGGAGTGTGGGGGGGAAAGCCATAAAACCACTTTTGTTACCAATATTTCTGTACAACTGCATCCACCTTCCATTTATCACTCTTTGAAGAGGGGACAGAGGTGGAACTTGAAGGTTTGTGAAGCTTTTGTTTGGGTTTTGACACAGAACAGGAGAAGCAAGCAGGTACAAGGCTAAAATGTGACAACACCTGGGTTTTGCTGCCAGAAATAGAACAAAAAACAAAAACAGTGCACTTCTGATCAATCAGTGGAAGTGACAAAAGCTTGAAGTTGGAACTTTAAGGCTGAATTCTGGCTTGGTTTGTGTCGAGCAGGTCCACAGGCAAGCAGAGCAGGCAGATGGCACAGAGGGCAGGAGGACACATCTCCCATGGGATAGCTGAGAACTTCCAGCAAAAACCTTGCCAAAACACCTGGGAGGTCCTGGGAGCTGAGGGACAGCAGATGTGGAAGGTTGGGTGGTGGAGTCACCTCCAGCAGTCCATGGGCATCATCAGGCATTGAAGGTTGGACCTAAAGATCTGGGTGTTGACATCTCCTCCTCTGAATTCACCAAATTTTCAGACCTGCTGCCCACAGTCATTCAGGTATGGCCATTGTGGTGGTCACCATGACAAGTCCAAAGTGGGGAAACTGAGGCACCAAGTCTTAGTAAAATGCAGATTCACTTCAGAGTCCTGCTGCCGTGGGTAATTGCTCCATCAGAGTTGACTCAGACCCCAAAACTTGGCATTTAGCACTAAAATGCACCTGGAAAAGTCATTCCCAAGCTGGCCCAGAGGTTTTTATCAGGAAGGACAGCAACAGGGAGGAGATGGATTTGCTGCTCACAGCTGGAAAGGATGTGAAGCACCCAAAAGCTGCTCAAGAAGGTGAGGGACCCTCGTGCTGGGTACAATATTGGGATTTTCCATAGAAGAGTTCCTAATCCCTGGAGCAAGGAAACACACACACGTCCCACCTCAGGTAACAACAGGAGCAAGTTTATTCAGGTCTGGCACTTACAGAACTTGGAAGGACAAGGTACATGGCATTGGTTCTCCAGAAAAGTCAGCCCAGGATCAGAAGAAACGAGACTATTTTATAAAAAGAGACTGCAGCTGCGAGGGGCCAGGAATGTGTCTCCCTTTGGATCCTGCATTCCCACTGCCTGTGCCACCCACGTGCTGGAGCAGACCTGGTGGTGCTCGGGGTGCATCTGTTCTCAGCGAGTCCCAGCCTGGCTTAACCAACATTAGAAACGAGGGGGGAGGTGGGGGGGGAGTTGTTATTAACAGGTAGAAAAAGCAGAAAACCCTTCCAAAATCATCCACCTTGGCCAAGGAGGAGCGAGAGCGCAGCGGGAGGCGTCCACAGGAGGAGGAGAACAGCTCAGCCAAAACCACCCATGTCTCCAACGCTTGGAAGAGCAGAAAAAGTCTGGGAAACAATCACCTCGGAAGCCTGCTGAGAAACAGAGGATCTCCTTGCGGACAGCAAAGACAAGGACTGGCTGAGCAGCGCCGGGAGGCGGCTCCTGCCCGGCAGCCCCTCACGGGCGGGCCTGGAGCGCGTAGAGCAGGCTGAGGAGGATGCCCAGGGCCAGCAGGGCGGAGCTGGCGCGGGCGCTGCCGGCGCCGCTGATGTTGCACAGGAAGGAGTCGCAGCAGTACACGGAGGCGGCCGCGATGCCCAGGTTGATGCCGGCGCTGGGGCAGATGGGGGAGCAGCCCTTGGAGATGGACTGGCCCGACTTGCCGCCTGCGTTTGGGGTGGGGTGGAGAGGAGGGAGAAGAAGGTTTAGAATGGGTTTTCTTGGGGGCTTTCAGACCACCTGTGTTGGGTTGATGTGGCCAGAAATGTGTATTCTATCCCTGTTGAAGCTGGGTGGGGCAGTGATTTCCTTATCTCCGTGACACATACCATCTGCTAATGGGCCAGCTTTAAACCAGCTGGGGCAATCATCTTGATCTTTTCCACAACCCATCCTCCCTCCAGGAAGATATCATCTGCTGCTGGCCCATTGAGTCCCAGTGTGTGACTGATAAAATTACATCATCCCACTGGGAGATGCTCCAGCCAGGGGAGGAGCCAAGCCTTTCCTACCTAGATAAAAACTGAGATTTTTGAACAGCAAGTTATCCGTCTTCCCACTGGATTCCAAAGGAACACTGGACCTTTCCACATTATCCCTGGACCTTCAGAGGAAAACTGCACCTTCTACAGGAGCACTGCTTCCAGCTAAACCACATCTGCCACTGCAGGAGGATGCAGCCACCATTTAATGGGACTGCTACCAACACCCTGACTGACTGACAGGGTGTCAGGTTGTATTCTGACTCTGTCAGGGTTGGGATTGCTCTTTGTAATACTGTATTTCTCTTTTAATTTTCCTAGTAAAGAATTGTTATTCCTAATTCCCCTATCTTTGCCTGAGAGCTCCTTAATTTCAAAATAATAATAATTTGGAGGAAGGGTGTTTACATTCTCCATTTCAAAGAAAAGCTTCTGCCTTTATTGGCAAACACCCGCCCTTCAAACCAGGACACCACCTGCTCTCCAAAGGAATTACAGCACTGGCTGGCACAGGGAGGATGAAGTGCTCTGGAGAGGATGAAGTGGTTCTTGGAGACAGGAATCCCAACCAGCCCATCTTACCATGATAAGCTCCCAAAAACACCCCAGAGACCACACAACACCCCAGGGATGCCCCTTTGGATCGGCCAACACTCAGCCACAACAGCTCCAGTGAAGAATCCCAAAAATCCCTCTTGAGCTCCACTCTGGGGCTCCTCAAGGGAGACACTTGGGAGCCAAGGCTGCATTTCCAGAGAGGCACAGCCCATGTTAAGAAGCAGGAAAGAGGAAAACATTTGCACTGGGCTACAAAGGGAAGTTTATAAAAGCTCCCAGTCTCTATCTGTGAGCATCTGACCCACCCACGCTACAGAGTCAGGCATGAAATTCCCCCTCCTCCTGCCAGGGAGAGCCAGGATGGGCTCTGGTTCCTGCAAAGGCACCAGGAGATCTGCCAGAGCAGCAGCTGGGAAGGACAGAACCCCCCAAATCTCTCCAGGCACTCAGGAAGGAAACCCACAACCCTCCCTTCCCACCTCATCCACAGAAAGCGAAGCAAAGGCACGACTCGGGGCCGGAGAACCCAAACACCAGGCAAAAAATTCAGCAGGAACAGCAACCCTGGAGCTTCCCACACAGGGAGCCTGCAGCATCCTCCACACTTTCACTTATTCATCAGCAAGCTGCCAGCCCCCAGCTGAAACTCCCCCCGGAGTGGCGGGCACCGGTGCAGGCACGTGGGCTCTAACGTGACTCCTGCCGAGAATTCCCGTGGGATGGTCCGACTTCAGTTGCTAAGCAGAACTTTCCCTTTTTTTTTTTTTTTTTTTTTTTTAAATCCCCCCCTCCCAGCCAGCAGAAGGCAGAAAGCCTGGCTGCAGCTCAGGTGAGCCAGGAGAGGGGCAGCAGGAGGTGCTGCCAGCACTCACCGAGCCCCACGCCGACGTAGGTGGTCACGCAGTGGTTTTCATTCTCCCCGCACTTGACAGGCGTCAGGCAGGCCCAGTTGGAGGAGGCATCCGAGCAGGAGAAGCAGACGAGCGTGTGGGCTGCAGGAGAAAGGCACAGCTCGTTCAGGAGCTGCTGGCAAGATGTCCTCACTTGGAGGTCCCCAGCTCTGCCCCACAGCCACGCTTTCTGTTTCACTTTTATCAACCTCAAATAGGGGATTTTTTTTTTTTTTCCCCCCTCCCCAAAAAAAATTGGACAAGCAAAGGGTTCAAGCTTCAGGGAGGCATTTAAAGTTCTTATCAGCTAAAGCTTATCAGCTCTACAACCACAGCCTGGCACTTTCTGTCACCCCCTGTTTGCACCAGGAATGTGTCTGAGCTACAGCTGCCAATTGAAACCAAACTCCAGAGGTGAATTCCTGAGATTTGGGCTGGTTCAACTCAGCCACCCTGGAACTGGATGATCTTTAGGTCCTTTCCAAGTGAAACCATTCTGGTTTTATGATTCTGTGACACTGATGGGAAATGCTGCAGGTGTGACCATGGGTTCAAACTTTCCATGACCCAGCTTTGGGCACCAAGATCAGGACATGCTCGAGCTGGAGCACGTGGTGGAAATGATTTTTCAGCTGCAGAAAGCTCAAGACCTGCAAGACCGGTCTTGATATAATTCTAAAATTATAGAATTATGGAATCATTTCAGGAAAAGGCCTCTAAGATCTTTGAATCCATTAACCCAGCACTGCCAAATTCAACACTAAACCAAGCCTTCAGGGAGCACAATTTTTTGAACACTTCCAGTGACAGTGATTCCACCACTGTTCCAAAATTTGACCAGTGAAGAAATTTTTCCTCATATCCAAACTAAACCTTCCCTGAAGCAACTTGAGGCTGTTGATGGCTTATCCTACAGCAGCAGGATGGACTAGCTGGCTCCCAGCCCTCATCCCTCACAAAGAGGAATGATTGGAAAACAGCATTTGGGGTGGGAAGTGCTTGTGGACACAGCCTGGGCCAGAGACTCAGCAGGGCCATGGGCACTTTGATCTCTGTATTTCACATACAAGAGCATCACATCCACGCTGCAGTTGCTGACCTACATAAGCAGACAGATCAGGTCTGTTCCCAGTGCTCCCTGGACTCAGGATTTTGGAGCTCCCAGGCAGCCCTTCCACGAGGCACCACCTTTCCCTTTCTGTATTTATTTATACATATCAGAGTGATTCAGGGTGGGAAGTGCAAGGCAGCCCCGTCCCTGCTCCCACCTCCTCCAGCCCCACCACAAATGGATTGATTATCAGGCAATCATGGAATGGTTTGGTTGGAAGGGAGCCTCAGGATCAGTCAGTTCCAGCCCCCTGCCATGGGCAGGGACACATTCCATTATCCCAGGCTGTTCCAAGCCCCATCCAGCCTGGCCCTGGACACTTCCAGGGATGGGGCAGCCACAGCTTCTCTGGGAAACCTCTGCCAGGGTCTCACTACTCTCACAGAGAAGAATTTCTTCCCAATATCCAACCTAAACCTACTCTCTTTCAGTTTGAACCATTCCTGCTTGTCCTATCCCTGTAAAAAAATCCCTCTCCAGCTTTTTTGTAGACCCCCTTGGAATATTTTCATAAGGAAGTGAAGCCCTGAGGCTCAGCAGTTCCTGATGTGGATATTTTGAAGAATTATTATTTGGATAAATATTGCTCAGCATCTGTCCTACTCTGCCACAGCACTGCACAGCTCAAGGTTCTTCTCATTCCTGTTTCTCTCAGGAAAATAAAAGGTTTCTATAAGAAAAATGAGAGAAAAAAAAATAACAATTGCTCTCAGATGAATGACTTTTGAGCAGCCACAGCCGAGGAGGGGAAAGAAAACAAAATACAATCTCAGAGAAACAGATTAAAGTGGGTTAGTGGGAGATGCTGAATGTCACAGCAGAGCAGCCAAATCTCTGCTTTGGAGTGGAAGCCACGACCACAACCCCCCAAGCAGGAATTTCCTGGAGTGGCTCATGCATCCTGCAAGGATCCCACAGCAAGCCCGGGTTACCTGAGCACACACAGCCCACAGCTCCGGGATTACAGGGCTGGGAGAGTGAGTCAAAACCTCCAGCAGATTCCTCGGTGGATCCCTGCCTTTGGGAGAGGGGGAGGAGGAGGGACCAGCCCCTGAGTCACTGATGGCTTTGGGGATGTGGGACCTCCCCAGCTCTGCTCCCAAGTCTCAGGTGACCTGTCCCAAAGTCCTCACCTCACAACCACCCCAAGGCCAGCTGACTCAGGCCAGGAACCTTCAGCAATCACGAATGAAGAGGATTACAGGCTTCCTGTGGGCATCCTGGCAGGACAGATGTCCCCACACGTATTTGCTCACTGAAGGCTCGAGTGGTGCAATGCTGTTCATTAAAGGCTCCAGGAACAAACACACCAGAAATCTTTGGGCATGACATAAAAGTGCTGTTGGGCATGAAATTCTCTGCCACGTGACTCAATCCCTGCTCCTGCCACTGCATGTCTTACCTATCCCCACGCTTTTCATTGTCACACCTACCCATTACCCCTTGTCTTAACAGAAAAAACAAAAAAAAATCTTTCCAGGAGAGGTAGGGTTTAAAAAAGGCAACACTCAGACACTTCCTGCCCTAAAAAAACCACCCACTGCAGAGTTCTGAGAGCACAAACAGGCTGAGGGGTTTAGACAAAAGGCACAAGAGGGGTGGCAGAATTAATTTCATGCAGCTGTAGACGGAGCAAAGAGTTGGAGCTCAAGGTTACCAGAAAAGAAAAAAGAAAAAAAAAATCCCAAGACTGAACAATGCAAAAGAGAAGCTTTGTTTTCACCAGTGGAGGAATTTATATATTTATTTGTTTGCTGCTTGGCTTCTCAGAGGAACAAAGACCTCCCAAAAACAGAGCAGGGCAACTGGGGGAATTCCTTCAGATAAGAGGTTGAATCACTCTTGCAAAGACAGGGAGAAAAACGCCTTTAAAAGCCCACTCTGGAGCTCGGCAGCAGCGGGAAGATGCTGTTGCTTCGACAGCTCTTCCACTCAGCCCCGATCCTGCTTTTCCATTCTCTTGGGCAAAATCCTTATCAAGATCCATATGCAAAATGTTCGAGCAGGGGTAAAAGCTCTTGTGTGAAATCCCCCCAGGACACGCTGGAAGTGTTTGGGGATAAAACCACCTGCAACAATCGCTTTTGCCAGGATAAAAACTTAACTTTTAAAGCTGAAAGAGTTGTGGGGTTTTTTTTTGGAGGGGGGATGGAACCCTTCACTGCCTTGGCCTGGGCTGCCCATCCTCCCAGCTGGAACGGAGCTCCAGCCAGACTCAAGGCTTTAATCTGGCTTCCCGGATCCCACCGGGAAGGGGGAATGGGAAGGGGCAGCAAACAGCGAATTTCATCTCAGAAACAAGCAGGGACCCCTGCTCGCTGAGCAGGGGCTGGGAGAGCTCAGGACTCTCCGGTTCGCTTTGTTTGGCGACATATGGGAACCATACGTGGTTTTCGCACAGCCCCGAGGAGTTTTTTGGATAGTGAGGGGATGGAGCCGATGGGGAAGGAGGGGATGGAGTCCACGGGGAAGGAGGGGATGGAGCCCACGGGGAATGGGGATGGCAGGCCCTGCGACTTGGGCAACTTGGCAGCTGAGCACAGAGCAGCAGGACCGGGATGAGCATCGTCCCTCCGGGGGCAGCGCAGCACCGGGGGACGCTCGGAGGGGCAGAACCTCGAGTGACTCTGCTCCATCAGCCATTGCCGGGGCTGGGCTGCCTCTGCCCCTCCGCCTCCCTTCCTCTCGGCGGCATCTCAGCCCATCCCAGCCAGCGCCGTTATCCCGAAAAAAAAAAAAAAACCAGGGGAGAGGAGCCGGCCCTGCTCTTTGTTCGTGCTGCAAACTGGGAGAAGCTCCAGGATACGCACCCGCACGGTCGGAGATGCTCCCACAGGCGGGGAAGCCCCGAAGTTCCTGCTCCGGGAGGTTTCGGAAAGACATCCCCGCATCCCGCTGCGAAGCGGCGCCTCCGAACCCTCGCATCGCCTCCAAACCTCCAACTTCCCCGGCACACGCATCGCTCCCCCAGCCCCCAGCTCGCTGCCCAGAGAAGGATGGCGGCGGGGGTGCCCCGCGTAGCCCTGCCTTACCTCTCTGCACGCAGAGCACCGCGGCCAGCACGGCGAGCAGGAGCGCCTTCATGGTGCGGGCGATGCGGCCGGAGCGCTGCGCAGGGCGGCGGGAGCGGCGCGGGCGGCAGGGCCGGGTGCCGCGGGCGGGGAAAGCGCGGCCGCTCCGCCCCCCGGCCCGGCCCGGCCCTCCCGCCACCGCCCCCGGGCCCGGCCCGGCCCTCACACCGCCCCCCGGCCCGGCCCGGCCCTCACACCGCCCCCCGGCCCCGGCCCGGCCCTCACACCGCCCCCCGGCCCGGCCCGGCCCCGGCCCTCACGCCGCCGCCCCCCGGCCCGGCCCGGCCCTCACGCCGCCGCCCCCGGCCCGGCCCGGCCCCGGCCCTCACGCCCTCCCGCCCCCCGGCCCGGCCCGGCCCTCACGCCCTCCCGCCCCCCGGCCCGGCCCCTCACGCCGCCCGCCCGCCGCGCCCGGCCCGGCCCGGCCCGGCCCTCACACCACCGCCCCCCGGCCCGGCCCGGCCCTCACGCCGCCCGCCCGCCCGCGCCTGGTTTCGTTTCCCCCTGGTTTCGTTTCCCCGCTCCGCAGAACCGCGGCTGGGAAAGGGCCCTGGCGATAGCGCCTTGGCTTGGCAGCGGGTTGTTTTCCCCTAGCTGTCCCTCAAGAGGTTTTTTTCCAGCCCCTTTTCGGGTCCCCGCTGTTTCCCTGGGAGTAGGGGGCTGCTCCTATGCTGGACCCCACTCATCCAAATCCAGTCCTTCCAACTCGGGGATTCTGCGGTTCTCTGACTCCCTCTACCCACAGGACTTGCTGCTTTCCTGCCTCCCCTCCCTGCCCCTCACACATCCCCTGAGCACACGCACATTCCAAATCCCCCTTGCACACACATATTCCTTGTATTTAGAGCTCTCTGCCTGGCGAATACAGAGCCTGTCCCTCTTCAGCTCTTGACCCCTGTGCACACTCGAGACCCAAGCACATAAAGAACCAACTCCCCCATCTGCTGCCCAGAGCCGAAATTGGATTAGACATACAGGATTGGGAAGCTTGAAGAGCCCAGCAGCTGCGGTGCCATGGGACAGCCTGGATGAGTCTTCAGACTATAAATAAGTTCCCTAAACAACATCAGGGTGTCCCAAATTCAGTCGGCTCCCATGGGAAGAACTAAATCCTCTAGGAAACCAGCTGCGGGAGGGGCAGTGGGGAAGGATCCCTGCGAGAGTGGCTGTCAGGAAAGGCTGGGAATGGAGGACAAGGCTGGTGAGGCAGCAGGAAACAAGCAGGCTTGACAAACTGTGCCACAGATGGGCTTAATTCTGCAGAGTCAGCGTTTCTCGGCAAACGCATCTGTCAGGAGAAATTCCGGCTCCTGCCTTGTCGGAGGCGTTCAGAGCGCTGTGCCTGGGAAGCAAAGCCATGCCTGCTTCCCCTTTCCCTCACCTCTGCTCGTCACTGCCAGCTGTTCTGGCAGGAACTGACTTCTGAGCAGTTTCTGTGGTCTCATATCTTCCACTGGAACTGTCCCAGGCTGCTGGGACAAACCGAATACTTAAAAAAAAATGGGAAGTTTCAGCTTTGTGGTAACTTGAGAAAAGGTAATTCAGACACATTTACAAAACCCCTGCTTCACACAGGCCGAGGAAGTAAATTTTGGTTGCATATTGGGAAGGAATTCTTGAGGGTAGAGAGGCCCTGGCACAGGTTGCCCATCCCTGGAAGTGCCCATGGCCACACTGGATTAAGTTTGGAGTATAAAAAACGGGGTTTGCTTTCCTAGTAGATTTTATGAAGTTTAATAAAAGACAATAAGAGACAAACAATAGATCAAAAGGTTGTAACAGCGAGTGCTTGGCATTCAGCCAAGAGCACACCTGCAGTTTTGGAGACACCCCTTAAACTCATCAGCCCGTTGTATATTCATAGACTTACCATAAATTTTCAAACCTTTTCTACAAACTGTTTCCCATATTCCAGGAGCTGTTTTACATGGTCACTCACTGACTCCTCCTTTTTAGACCATGCATGTTTCTTGGCTGTGGTTTTAATTTGTTTTTCTTATCAGTCTTAATTTGGGCTGTGGTCTTCAATTTCTGCAGACAGTTGGTGCTGGTAACTCCTGTATCAGTAGCGGGTCCTCACTGGGTGTTATCTAACCAAGCAGGCAGTTCACTTATACAAAGACACTTTTTCAGCCTAAAGAAACTATATCTTAAAAGCCATTTCAACATCACACATATAGTATCTACCCCAATAGCTTAATTATTAAAAATAATTAAATAATAATAATTTTTAAAACCAATTTTTATATGTATTTATAACAGGAGCAACCAGGGATAGTGGAAGGTGTCCCTGCCCATGGCTGGGATGATCTTTTCCAACCCAGATTCGGGATTGTATGATCCACTCTCCTCCTCCCCAAGAGATTACAAGTATCTACGCTTTCCTGGGTTTCTCCCACACTTGAATTTAACATTATCAGCCCCATTGTTTTCCTGGAGGCAGCCTGCCCGCTGATAGGGAGGAAGAGGGAGGATCTGGGTGTCACAGAGGTCACGGCCCAGCAGGGGATGGAGTCATCCCGATACTGCTGGAATCTGGGCGGGAGCAGCGCTAATGACAGGATGCTGCCGAAGGAGGAGGTGACCAGAGCCACAGGGACCAGTTTTCTGTGGTGGGAATTCCACCAGGTAAGGAGGGAAGCCCTTCTAGAACTCAGTGATCCTTTGGGTCCCTTTCAACTCAGGATATTTTATATTTTATAGCCCAAGCCCATCTCCCATCTCTCCCCCAAATTGTGTGAGACAAACTGCAGAACTCAACACAGCAACTCTGCTGGCAGAGATTTCTCTTCTAGTCCAGCCCTGAGTCCCCCAGCCACCTCTTGCAAGTTTGGAGGTCACTGCAGGACTTTATTGAACCATTCATTAGCTTCACATTATGAGTGCAAGGGCAAAAAATGTTTATTCACAAAAAGAAGGGTGAAGCAAGAGAGGCAGCAGGGATAGAGTCCAGCACCAGGAATGTGTCCTGTGCTGGGGAAAGGTGGAGACAGCTGGAGGGAGAAGGAGATAAGGAAGTGGCTGGATCAGAGGGCAGACTGGTGCTAGGGCAAATATTTCATGGTTGTGGCACACTGGGGAGGAATGGGTACAGTTAAAACCAGGAAATGGTGAGTGTGACAGGTCCCATGATGGGTCAGGGCAGCAGAGATAAAGCAGAAGTTAAACCTAGACTGGCTAGGTGTACAAGGGTTTGATGTTGAACAGGCACTTGACGAGTTAAAACTTGAAATTCAGGGTCAGTAAAAGCTTGCTCAGCTTCTGTGGAGCCAGGTGGGGACACAGAGAGGTTCCTTCCCCACCACACTTCTGTGTCAGGGTGTGTGTGACACTTCCTGGGCCTGGCTCTGCATGTGAGGCACCAAAACCCCAGAGGAATTTGTCAGTGGGGCAGAACTGCTCAAACTGCTTTCCTCCCATGACACAGGAAGGGGACAGATTCCTTTTTTTTTTTTTTTCCCCCAGTAATTGCATCATTCCCTGGAGCTGGGAATTGTTCAGATTTTTTCCAGTGTGGGAGAGTCCTGTCTCACCTGCCAAAATGTGGAGAATCAATTTGGCAGAGGACTGGGAGGACATGAGAGAGCAGGAACCCAGGATCTCCATCCTTGCTGCTTCCAAAATTCTCTTTGTCCAGAGCACTTTGCTGCATCATAATCTGGGCACAAAGGTTCTCTTTGCCCAGGTGCTGGCACTCCATGGAATTCTGGAGCTGGGAATCACCATCCCTGGAATTCCTGCTCACCTGACTCCATATCCCAGCCCTTCCTCATCATCCCACCCTCCTCCTGAAGTCCCTGCTGATCTCTCTGCCTCATAGTTGTCCACAATTCCCTCAGGATCATATTTGGAGCATCCAAGGATGCTCTGGACATGGATTTTCCACGGGCAAACCAAGCTTCAGGTTATTCTTTGCTGTCTAGAGTGCCAAATTGTGCTCCACCACCTCTGCTGCCTCCTGTGGGGAAACACCTGGGATTTCTCTCAGATTCCTGAAAATCCCTGAAATAAAGGTGCCCAACCAGGCCTTTGGGCCATGCCATTTATTGTATTTTTTGTATGGATAAAGGAATAAAACCTTCATCTGCCCCCTGCAATCAGAATGTGGCTGTCAGAGTGATGAACTTTCACTTCTGGCTGACACCCACATTTCCCTTCTCTCCCCGGGCTAAAGGTGAAAGTGGATTTCTGCCTGGTGTTGGAATTCTCACACTTCCTCCTGCCAAAGCCTGCATGACTCACCCCTCAGCCATGCTGTTTAATGCTTTTCACAGGAAAACAACTGTGACTCTTTAAGAGGAGCTTCTTTCTCAGGCAAAATCTTTAATTTCCCTGAGCAGTCTCAGCAGGACCCCCTTTAAGCTCAAGCCTAACCCTTTAGGCCCCACAAGTATCTCTGGTTGGACCTTTTCCTTGTGCTGTGATTTGTCTTTATCTGTTTCTGGCCTCAGGTTGTGACTTTTAGGGTTTGGAATTGCTGATCCTTTTGCTCTTCCACCTGAGAATATTCCATGATTCTCTTCTCCAATACTAATCCTTAATTATATAGTGTCTATCCCTGTCTCCAGGCCTAATTCCACCTCCTGGAGTGAACTCTTCTTTTTTTCCCAGTCCTGGACTTTTTTGTGCCATCAGAGGTTCTGGACCACCTGCAAAATTTCTCTCCCACAACAGGGGTCTGCTCTCTGGGTTCTTTTGGGGAGGGAAGAGGCTTTTCAGTCCTTTCCCCTATTCCTTCCACCACAAAAAAATGCACTTTTCTATGGACAAGGAATTCACCAGGCTCCAAGGAGGCAGCACAAAAATATGCTGAAGCTGTGGGCAAGGTTTGTACTGGAAATGTTAAACCTGGTGTAAAAAATACAGGAATGGGAATGTTCCAGGGTGTGGAAGAAGCAGAAGAACCAGCAGAACAAAGGGTAAAAGGAAAGACATTTGCATTGCCGTGGAGCACTGTGCCTGTGTTTATTCAAAAGTGGGGAAAGAACAAGTTGACCTTGGATAGGAAACTCCAGAGGATTTAGAGCTGCCATAAAACACCCCGGCAAAGTAAACAAAAGGGCTGGAATATTCAGGAATTTGATCTAAAAGGGGAAAAACGAAAGAGAAAGTGAGCAAAAACTGTAAAAAACAGGTCCTAAATTTGGGTTTTTGCTCTGCCTTTCACCCTCACCTTGTGCTCAACCTTAAAGGCACGAGGAGGATTGCAGGGCTTTCATCTTTTGACTGCTGGTGGCACAGAAGTGACACGTGCCAGATGATCTGGGCACACCCACACTGGTGCTGGTGAGCCAGTGAAATCCATAAGGAAGAGTGAGAAAGGCAAAATCCACTTTCTCCCAAGATGTTTTTTATATTATCAAATGGCTCTTTTCTCCTCGAAGATCTCACAGGGAGTTTTACTCCTCCAGTTTCCCCTGAGTGGAGGAGGGAGTTTCTCATTCCCAGGAGTGGAGCCTGCTCATTGTCTAATTGCTGATTACCATCTAACTCTGCATCCTGGAGCTGCAGGCAGGTCCCAGGTGAGCTGTTGTGAGCACTGGGCAAAGATCCAGGGTCTGTTCCTGCCTCTCCTGGACCAAGGAAAATCCCCCAATTCTCTGTGTGGAATTTAAGGGCTGGGATTTAAGGGATCAGCTGGAAAATGGGAAAACCATCATTCCTATGCAGAGCTCTCTCCACGTTCTGCCTCAGCACTGCTTTAATGTTGGCTGAAATCCTGGGACTCCTGGAGCTGAACGTTCTTTGGAGTGGAAGTCCCTACCTGGAAGTTCTTTCCACATCACTGGAGGAGCTTTGGGTCACTTTTGCTGCTCCATCTTTTTCTTGGAGCAGCCTGATCTCCTGCAGGGTGTCCCTGCTCGTGGCCAGAATGGTTGGAATGAAATCTTTTGGGTACCTTCCAACCCAGAATATTCCATAATTCTGTGACAAACAAAGCCAGCCCTGAACACCCCAATTCTGCTGTGGTGGAGGGAACCAGCTCTATGGGGGAGTGACAGAAAGGTGACAGAGAGAAGCAGGAATGGGAATGAGAATAACCAGGAATGAGTCCATTCTCCAGTGGAGGCACAAAGGAGATGCTGAGACCAGAGCTTTTCCATGCTTTGATGAATCCTAGTTATGGCACTGAAGCTGCTGCTTCTGGAGGCACTTTTCCAGCTCTTCACCCTACTTTGGATGCCAGGAATTCCTTCTGATCCTGTCCAAAATCCTCTTTGCTGCTGTGTGAACCCCAACACAAAAAGTGGGAAGAGCAAAGCAGGAGGATCTCATCCAGTTTCCACCTCCCAGTGCAATCTGTTAAGATCTTTCCCATGGAGTGCAGAATTCCAGCAAGGCTTTGTTTCACATTTTTTCCCAAAGTTTGACACGTGCTAAACTTGTGATCCAGCACATCTTTTCCTGCCAGATTGCTGAGAGGGAGATTCCCTCATCCCATATTCCTGCCACTTTAACTGGGGAGCTTTGTGCCTGTCCTTCCTGAATTACACCCTCTTTTCTCAACCCACCACTTAAATCAACAGGAATCACCCAGAATTCTCCTGTTTGCAGATTCTCCCAGCTCATCACCCTTGAGCTCAGTGGATTTATTGTCTGATGCATCATCCAAACCAGCAATTAAAACTTTGCATCATCCCAGAGCCAAGAGGAGCCTTTTAATGGATCCTTCCAGCCTGACAGCAAATTGTTGGCTGTGATTTGCTCATGATTTCAGCCCGACTGAGTTTTCTTGGGTTTTTTTGCCAAAAGCTTTATTGAGGCTGAGCTGTGTGACAGGTACCACTTTTACCCTCACAGATTTTATCTTGTCACAGGGAGGGATAGCACCCACCTGTCACAAAATTCTTGCCCATCATGCCTGCCTCCTCAATAGCCCCTACACTGTTTTTTTGTGATCTATTTCAGAGCTTTTTCCCCAGTCTAGGGTGGCTGCTCTGTGTGTCCCTAGAGAGTACCCAACACCCTTTATAATAATGGATTATTTCCACATTTCTTCATGGAAAAAGGCTTTGGATGTGGCACAGTGCTCTGGCCTGGTTGAGAAGGTGGGGATTGATCACAGGTTGGACTCGATTTTGGAGTTCTTCTCCAACCTAAATGTGATTTGTTGATATCCAGTCTCCCAAAACTCCCAGATTTCCCTGTTGCACAGAAAGAGGAGCAGGAGGAACAGGCTGGGTTTGGTAGCTGTGATGGATTTCTTTCCCCCATTTTCCTGGACACCACTTTGGCTGGCAACCCTCACTGATTTGCATATTTATGTCGAAAACACCAATTTTATTCACTTTTGATGTGTTAATTAGTTCATCTCATTAATATCTGTGGCAGCCAAAGTGGTTCTTGCTCCTGTGTTTGATGTGGTTGTGTCTCCACACCTGTTTTCTCTCTTACTCCACACATGGAAGCACAAACACAACTCCTGACTCTGCAAGTGCAGCTCCAAGTTGTGGGATTGGAAAAAACAAATCCTACATGAAGCTCCAGGAATCACCTGGAATTCTTCTCTGCTGGAGAGCACCACCACCCCAACCTCACACTGGAAAAGGGAAATGGGACTGATTCAATCAGGGGGAAAAAGGAGATTTAAGCTTTGCCTAAATCTGAGCCACAGAAGCCTTGATGTTCTACCTGCACCTTCCCCCAGCCCAGGGAAGGGAGGAGCAGTGTGGAAAATGAGCTGTGAGCTCATAATCAGCCCATTCCTCACCTCCAGTCAAGGAGAGGTTTAAATTGTCCCTCTTCCTTCTTTATTTGGAAGAGTTCCAGCGATTTTCCACTCGGAGGATCAGCACTGGGAATGGCAAAGTCCATCCAGAAGTCCCACCTCCAGATTTACTTTTCCATGACCTACAATCAGGAGCTTTCAGTCCAGGAGCTAGGTGGGTGGACAAGACAAGTAAATCCTGTTAAACACAATCCTTTCACCTCCAAGAATCACTTGGAATAATCCTGGCCAATTCAGCTGCTTTGGCATCTAGAAATTTCAGGAAAATAAAGGGCTCCTCTAAATTTGTAGACAATTCCAGGAAAGCACTCTCATTTGACCTTCTGGCAGCACTTCGAGGGAAAAGTGGGGGAAAAGCTGGGAATAAGGATCTGTAAAAGATCTGGGTAGAATTTGTTCTCCCTCCTGAGCTGTGTCCATCCTGGTTCCTCACACCCTCACTGGACTTATCTCAACCTTCCACTCATTTCTTCCTCTCCAGATGTCTCCCTCCAAGTTTTTGTTTTCTCATGTGCAGCAAAACTGGTTGAGGTGTAAATTGCTCCTTCTTCCTCTTTCTCCTGCCAATATACAGGTGGTAAAACAGTAGCAGGATTGGCCTGGAGCCCAATTTGTTGGAGTTTTTTTGAAAGCACCTGAGGTCCTGCAGGGAAAAGCTGTTCAGGGTATGGAGGACTTGCTCCTGGAGGATTTGCTCCTGGAGGATTTTGCTCCTGGAATTGGGATGCAGCACAGCCACCACAGCCCTACCAGTGTCTGCCCTGAACAGCTGGACATCTCTTCCTTATTTTTGTTTAAAAACTTGTTCTTCCCCTTCTCCATCCTAATTTTCCTTCCCTTTTGAGGTTGTCTTTGGTGAGAGAAAATTTTCAGCAGGTTCTGCTGTTAATTTGGTCTTTGGACATCTGTCATCTCCAGGCACAGCTCACCAGCCTGCTCAGTGGGGTGTCAGTATCCTCCTGTCCCTGCCTACCCTGTGGTGGTCATTTCCCCTCCATCCTTTAAACAAAGCATTTAAAAAAAAAAATATTTAGAAAAAATATTTAAAACCAGTCACCAGATCCAGAGCACAAAGCATGAAGCTGATGTGCAATCTTTCATCCTTCTGGAAAACCAGTGGCTCTGAAATGCAGGCACTGTGAAATGCCTCAAAAATCCACATCCTTCCACGTGTGCAACCAAAACCCAGCAGAGTCCCAGGGCAATGCTTCAGAATAAGCAAAGATCTCATTTAACCATCAAACACAACAAAAAAACAAAACACAACACCCTTCAATTGTTTGGACCAGCTCTGGTTTCTCCCAGGACACAGCTGAGCTAGGGATGCTGCCAGCTTTTTTTTTTTTTTTTTTTTCTTCTCTGATGTGTTTTCCAGGAATGGGAGCTTGCAGCCGGGGCTGTGACCCAAGCAGCTCTGAGCTGTTTGTGTGATTCCCTGGCTGGCTGCCCTTCTTCTTCTCTGTGACACCCCCAGGCTTCCTACAGAGCTTTTCTGTCTCCCCTCAGGGAGCAGAGAGCATGGGGGGCAAAACCAAACAAAGCTCAACACAATCCATGGTTTCTCTGCCAGGAACGTGGGTCTGTGCAAAGCCTCTCACAATCTCTGAGTGGCAGGGATTGGTGACAGCTGTGTGGGGTTGTTTTGGCCCTGAAAAAAAAAAAAAAAAAAAAAAAAAGAGGGGGAATAGATATGGGGATTCTTTTCCAGCTGGATGAGGTCCATGAGGAGGCAGTGTGGGAGCAGCTCCCAGCTCAGCAGGCTGCCCCATTCCCTTCCCTTCTCCCTCCCATCTTCTCTCTGCCTCTCCTCTCCCAGCCACACATTTCCCTCTCTGCCTTTCCCCCTTTCTCTCTGATGAGAGAAGCTCTTTTCAAGATGGGAATGGGAGGAAAGAGCCTGAGGAGCCAGAAGTTGCTCCCCACTGAGGCTGGAGAAATGTCCACAGCACTGCCACAAATCAGCTTTACCTCCACCTGCTTGTTTATAAGCAGATGTTTGATAACCAGACTCGCTGTCTGTGAAAAAATCCACTGATCTGCCCCGTGCTGACACAGCTGTGGAGCCATTCCCTGTGTTCCAGGCAGGGTGGGATGTTATTCCTCACAGAGCTTTGAAAGCAAGAGACAAAACTCTGCCTTCAAGGATCTCCTCGGAGCAGCAATGATTTGAAGCTTGAACATGTCCAAAAGGCCATTTCCTGCATGTTTCCTTAGGTGAGCTGGATGTCTGGGGACACTTCAGGTTCCAGCAGGCTCAGGAAATCGATGGGAGTTCAGCACCTGACTTACCCAGCCTCTCTCAGAAATCCTAGGGGAAGCTCAACCACAAAACACGAGTCTTTGAGAGTGGAAATTATCCCAGAACAACACTTTTATTTTCAGCTCTTCCAAACCCATCACAATCCGTATGCAAAGATGAAAGTGGCACTGGCCAGGACTCCCAGGGACATCATTCCATGGCTGCTTTGCCTGCTGCTGACTCCATTCACATTGCACAGGGGTTTCTCACAGCAGGAAATGTTCTGGGAGCTTTGCATTTGTTGCTGGTCTGTTGCTGGACACGTTGGAGAACACATCTTGGAGATGACGTATTTAGGCTTGTTGGGTTCTAGTGCAGGGAAAAAAAGTGTGGGGGGGAAAGAGATAAAGGAGGGTGAAAAAATCATTGTTTAAATATTTCTGTGGCTAAATCTGTTTTGGTGAGTAAAGGAAGGCCAGGCACTAATCCTCAAGGCAAACTTCATGGAGTTAATCATAGAGTCATGGATGGTTTGTGTTGGAAGGAACATCTCCCACCAGACCAGGATGCTCAGAGGCCCATCCAGCCTAGCCTTGGACACTGCCAGGGATGGGGCAGCCTAAATGTCATAAAATCCTACAACTGTTAAGGTTGGAAAAGATCTTTAAGAGCATCAAGTCCAACCAGGGCTCCATGTTGTTAGGGTTTGTCAATCCTAATGTGGAGTGAGCACCTGTGGCTTTCAGCTCCAGCTGCCTGAAGTGATGCTCAGGCTGGGCTGTTCCCACCAGGATGGTTTTTCCTACAGCATAAACACAGGGGAATGTTCTGCATGGCTTGAGATTTGGGATAAGAACACGTGGAGAGGTCTTTGAGGAGCCCTCAGGATTGTGCTTGGCACAGGGAGTCAGCTGTGGTGAGCTTTGGCCAAAACACTTCTGGGAAACATTTCTGGGAGGGACAAACAGCTCCAGGTGTGACTCCACTCCCTGGTGCTGCTCCTCCTCGTTTCCAGCAGGAGTATCAAGTGTGTCTGGGCACTGCAGTAAGGAGCCACAAGGTCATGTCTCCTAGAAGCTGGTCACCAAGGCTTGCTGTTCCCATTCTGGGATGGAATCCCATTCCTGGGACTGCCCTCCCACAAAACAAACAAGGTGCTGTTCCCAAACCTACTTGTCCCGACGTCCTTGCGGATGGTCACGCAGTGTTTGTCCTCCTTGGCACACATGGAAATGGTCAGACACTCCTTGTTGGACTCCTGCTCTTGGCAGGTGTAGCACATGAATGGATAAACTGGGAGAGGGGAGGAAAAAAAAAAAAAAAAGCACATTGCAGGGTTTGAAAAGCACAAAAGCTCCAGTGCAGAGATCTCCATTTCCTCGTTACAGCCTGAGGAATGTTTTTGTGGAATGACCAGTGACTTTCTTTATCTCCTGACCCGTGGCAGCAGCTCTAAATCCCTCTCTGTCTCCTCTGGCTCAGGCTGCAGAGCGTTATCGATCTGTTTGCAATCCCTGGGAGCAGAGATGTGAGTGGAATTCAAGGATTTGGGGGCTTTTATGAAGGAGATTATTGCTGAGCCATAGCAGCTCAGCCATGGGAATTGCCAATTACTGCTCAGGGTTTCTCCTGGGCAGGGCTTGGCAGGGAGAATTTAGAGATGCCTGGAGCATTTCGAGGAGGTGGACAGTGCCCAGTGTCCTACTTCTCTTTCATCTGGCTCAGAGATTGCTGTCACATCTCTCTTTTTTTGTGCTTGAGCATCACTGAACTGGCCTGACCTCAGTTCCAGGAAGTCTGGTGAGAGCCCTCAGATACTCATTGAAATTTTTAGCATAAAATCAGGAATGAGTGGAAAATCTTAACCAAAAGCTTGGTTTAAGTGCTGAAGGCAGATTTGGTGGGATAACTCCTACATCTGTACAGTGGCAGACGACTGGCAGGAAGGTCACACAGCCAGGAGTTGTGTTTCCTGCCAAGAATATCCATGCCTGCCCTCAAAACCAGAACGTGGTACTGCTTTCCAGACCACTGGAAAGTGGTAAAGCAGGAAGAAGAACAAAAAAAAAAAAGAGTCTGGGTGATAAAACACCCCAAAATATGTACAGAGCACTCCCCAGCTGGGCAGATTGAAAAGTTTTATAGTGGTTGTTGAGATCAGAGCTCGTGAAATCACCCAGGGCAAAGTGTGGGGTTTTCTGATTGAGCTCCTTTAAAAGCAAAGCCAATTTTTGGAGGGAAACAAAGCCAAGTGCTGGCTGTGCTCCTGCTAAGTCTGTCACTTTGGAAAGGGCAAAAACAGCTAAAGGCCACGTCCCTGTGAGAGCACTTTTCACTTTTGCCCGATAAGAAGTTGGCAGTGAGAAGGTGGAAGGACAGCAGAAGTCACACCATGAAACAAGAAGTTTCTGGTAGAAAGAAAGGGAAAAGTCATCAACTGGTGAGCCTGTGCAGCTTTTTTTCTTTTTGCTTCATTCACCTCTACAAGTTGAATTTTCATGTGCAGAGTAGAGGAAGATTCAAGGATGTTTTAAGGAATTTTTGGCATAACCTTGAAGGATGTGATCCTCGAGCAAGGTCAGGAAACGTGAGCTGCTGGAAATTCCAGGGAATGGGTGCAAAGCCAGGCATGGGAACAGCCTCAGAGGGTAATTCCCAAGGATTATTGGTCAAACCAACTGGAGCAATGGAAGGAATTCTTCCCTGTGAGGGTGGGGAGGCCCTGGAATGGAATTCCCAGAGAAGTTGTGGCTGCCCAATATCTGGAAGTGTCCAAGACCAGGTTGGATGGGGCTTGGAGAAAACTGGGATAGTGGAAGGTGACCCTGCCCATGGAATGAGATGATCCTGAAGGTTCCTTTTCAACCCAAACCATCCATGATTCTGTGATTTTAAGTGATTTTGACAGATGCATGCAACAAAAGAGTGAAAAACAAGAGTGGATGCAATTAAATAAAGAGAAATAAATTACCATAGATAAAACCTAAGACACTTAAATGCAGGGTGACAAAAAACTGGTTCAGTTGCAATTCAGAGCCACAGTGACAACAGCAGGACACACTCCAGCCATGGACACAGGCATGACCCAAGGGGACAGGGGCAGAAATGTCATGTGCAAGATACACCAAGTGGCATTTCCACCCTGGCAAGGCCTCAGCTGCAGCCCCGGTGCCCAAACCTCTCCCAGCACTTCCAAAACTATGCAGAGCATTTGGAGAGGGACCAGAGGAGAGGGAGGAGAAAAGGTCAGAGGATCTCAGAAATGCAACCTTGTCAAAAGAGGTTGAGGAGGGTTTGGCTTGTTGTAAATGAGAATATACTGAGGAAAGTCACAGGGATCTTCTTCATGCAAGAAAAAGGAAGCAGCAAAGAAGAAAGTAATGAAATATTTTATGTGTCCCGTGGTGGAAATATGGAAGAGCTGTACAAAAACAGATGCTAAGAGATATTAAAATAAATTCCTAAAGGGATGAGAGTCTCTGAGCAATTCCAGGCTGTGGAATCTTCCTTGTTGGAAACTTTCAGGGATACCTTAAGCAAATATCTGCCTTGGCTTGTCCAACTTTGCAGCAAGGACTTGATGATCTTAGAGGTTTTTTTCCACCCTTAATGTGATTCTATGAAAAGGATCAAGACTCTTTATGATTTTTTTGCTGGACACAAAATATCCATAACAGTGAGTTTATGGATGGAAAAGGCAAAAGACCCTCTTTGGTCAGCTGACAGATCAAGAGCTTTGACCAAAATTTGGTCATTAGGGCCTTGGATGAGACCCAGGATAGCTGAGAAGGATCAAATCACAATTTCCACATTTTCCTTTGTCCCAGTTTTAGGCCAGAAAGCTGCAATCTCTCAGTCTGTGTCCAGGCTGGGCCACAGAAAGGTGCTGTGTGAAAACCTGTCCTTAAATCCATTGGGAATCTGCTGCCAATATCAAATGTCACCAGTAGGGAATCCCACCATGAACCTGTGATCCTGGACCTCTCTGAGCTTTCCAATTCACCCTGGCTCACACTGAAAACATTTCCTTTGAAAATTCTCCTCTTCCGTCCATGTTGTGTAGTTTCAATCAGGAATTGTGGGCACTGAATCCATTTTTTTAAAAAATAATTGAATAATCATTTTTCCACACCCCATTGGCCAAGGTCCTGCTCTTCCAGGAGAACCATTCCAAAGGATGTAGGAGTAGGGGGTTGATACATCAGTGATAATTGATTAATTAGAAGCCTCTTTCTCAACCAGATTCGTATCATGGTTTCTGGGAAACTGTCAGGTGTGGGGGAAATTTTGGCACTCTGGTCATCATTCCCACGTGCCAGGAGTGATGGAGCAACACTTGTGCCTCACTCCCAGGAGGAGGACAGCACTCAGCCTTCCCTTTGGGAGAGGGATGCCTTTAACATGCAAAGTTCTTTCACCTCTGCCGCTGATTTAATCTACAAAATTTCACAGGGTTCCATTTTCTAGGAAGACACGTGCAAGGGAGGAAGCAGCAGGACAGAAAAGTCTCTAAAATAACCCAAAACTGAAATGATTGAGGAAGAAAAAAATTTGTTTTCTATCATGCTTTCTATCACTTTGAGCTTTCCTCCTTTTGGAGCATCCCAAAGACCTCAGTGAGGATTTACCCAGAGCTCTAGCACTGGAAAGAAGAATCAATTCACCAGATTCTTATTTCTGCATCGAATCACTGACTGAGGTGCAAAAGGACATTGGTGACACCACCACAGCACCACAAAGCTGCTGACAAACCCTCTAAATTTCTGCCACGTGGCAAATTGTCCCCCTGATCCTTGTGCTAAGCAGGAGCAGCTCACCTTGTTGCACACAGAGGACGGCAGCCAGCAAGGTGAGCAGAGCAGCCCTCATCCCCGCAGATGCTCCCAGCAGCAGGGAGCTGCTCCCAGGGCAGGTTTTATAGCCCAGGGCTGGCGGCTGGACGTGAAATCCGCCCGGGGTGTGGGATGTGCCTGTGGGAGTTCTCCGCGCCAGATTCCCGGAGCGGGCTGCACCTGGGGAAAAGCCCTTTCAGCCACAGGTTTGCTGCTCTTCCTGTCCTGTCAGTGATGGGGAGTCTGGATCTGCCCTCTCCTCCTCTGAGCTTTTTCCTTTCCTTCCTTCCTTTTTCTTTTCTTTTCTTTTCTTTTCTTTTCTTTTCTTTTCTTTTCTTTTCTTTTCTTTTCTTTTCTTTTCTTTTCTTTTCTTTTCTTTTCTTTTCTTTTCTTTTTCTTTTCTTTTCTTTCTTTTTTTTCTCTTTTCTCCTTTCTCTTTTCTCTTTTCTCTTTTCTCTTTTCTCTTTTTTCTTTTCTCTTTTCTCTTTTCTTTTCTTTTTCTTTTTTCTTTTCTTTTTCTTTTCTTTTTTCTTTTTTTTTTTCTTTTTTTTCTTTTCTTTTTTTTTCTTTTCTTTTCTTTCCTTTTCTTTTTCCCTTTTCCTTTCCTTTTCTTTTCTTTCTTTCTTTCTTTTCTTTTCCTTTCTCTTTCTTTTTTTTCTTTTTTTTCTTTTTTTCTTCTCTTTTCTTCTTTCCTTTCCTTTCCTTTCCTTTCATTTCCTTTTCTCTTTTCTTCTCTTCTCTTCTCTTCTCTTCTCTTCTCTTCTCTTTCTCTTCTCTTCTCTTCTCTTCTCTTCTCTTCTCTTCTCTTCTCTTCTCTTCTCTTCTCTTCTCTTCTCTCTCTTCTCTTCCCCTCTTCCCTCTTTTCCTTTTTCCTTTCCTTTTCCTTTTTCCTTTCCTTTTTCCTTTTTCCTTTTTCCTTTTTCCTTTTTCCTTTTTCCTTTTTCCTTTTTCCTTTTTCCTTTCCTTTTTCCTTTTTCCTTTCCTTTTTCCTTTTCCCTTTTTCCTTTCCTTTTTCCTTTTTCCTTTTTCCTTTTCCTTCCCTTTTCCCTTTCCCTTTCTTCTTTCCTTCCCTTCCCTGATGAAAGCAGAGCCCCGAGGCACGGGGAGATTGTCCTAGGAATGAATATTTTTAATCCCTTTGCACAGACAGCACGTGATGTTCCAGGGTTTGTAACATTCATTGGCTTTAATTATTCAGCAGCACCTCTGAGCTGGCTGAGCTGGTTTACCTCAAAATCAGTGTGTTTTACACTAAATTTAATTAGCTAATGGTTCGTTAAACAGAAGATTTTCCTCAAATTTTCACGTCAGTCTTCATTTCTTTATCACTTTTCCTCTGGTTAATCCCTCTGCTTGCTCTTTTTCTTGCTTGTAATCCTGAAATACCTTGTACAATTTGGATTTAATGAAGTTTTGCTGCTATCCAGGGATTCTCTTTAGAGGAGCTGCTTTTCTCCACGCCCAACAGTTTCTGGAAATCAGGTCTCCATTTCCAAGCCCACAAATTGGCACCCTGGAAAGAGCCATCCCTCCAAGTGTCATTTTTTCAATTTTTCCTCTTAAATCAGTAATTTTGCTTTTATTCCTCTGTGTTGCTCCTCTCCTCTGAATGCCTTGAAATCTGTTCCTGACAGTCTGGGATAGAGACCCTCATTTCAAGATGCATCTTGTAAGATCTCAAGCTGCCAAGTCCACAGAGTTTCTTCTAAAACAAGATTAGTCCTGGACAGCAGAAAGAAAATATTGTCAAACTCTGCTTTTTCTGGCAATTATGGCATAACTTAACAGGCAATTCCCTGCATGTAGCCATCAGCAGGGTATTTTTCTCTGTTTCTAACATGAATCATTCCAACCCTGGATGATTTCCTGGTCCATGTGATTGTCTGGCACTTTTTTCAGGCCCTCCTGATCTGCTCCTGAATTGACATCATCAGGTGGTGAACTCCAGAGTTGTTCAAGCCCTGTGCCCAAGCAGACATCCCCTGGGTTTTGGAGGTTGGTGAGGTCAGGGAGGATGTGGTGATGATCACATTGAGCCTGGGCATCTTGGTTCTTTGCCCCAGTGTTTTATGAACAGGTTTTTCTCCCTCATTAGTGGGTGTGGCTCCTTGCTGGCATTTTGCAGTCAGGGTGAAAGGCAAGAACCCTTTTTTTTTCCCTTATATTTTGTTTTATTTATCCCCTTGTTATATTTATTCCTTTCCCCTTCCATATCCCTGCTCCTGTTGATTTCCATCAATCATAGACTGGGTTGGTAGGAAGGGACCTTAAAAATCACCTTGGCCCAACCCCATGCCATGGGCAGGGACATCTTCCTCTGTCCTAGGCTGCTCCAAGCCCCATCCAGCCTGGCTCTGTTGATTTTCCATTTTATTCCCAATGAATCTTCTGGGAATAGGATCAGCACAAGTCAGCTTAGACTTTGGCTTTGACTTTGACTTTGACTTTGACTTTGGCTTTGACTGACTTTGGCTTTGACTTTGACTTTGAAGGAGCAGCAAGGTTAGAACATTCCCAGCACACCCAACAAATATGTACCAAGGAGAGAAATTTGGGTGGGAAATGGGATTTTCTGTCTTTTCTGGGAGCTGTCTCTAGGACATAAGTGTGTTCCTTAGTCCTGTGGCTCTAAGGTGCCTTGGAATGCTGGAGCATTCTCCCTTCCTGGTGCATGGAGAGCATGGAAAAGAGATTTATTTCCCAATAGGCAGGTTACTAAAACTCAGAAGCACTCAGAGGATCCAGCATGGAGAGGGTGTCTCCTGCAGCCCAGGATCACAGCCTGGAGGATGGTTTGGAGAAGGGACACCAAGTGAGGAGTAAGATTGAGGAAGACTGGAAAAAAAAACCAATCCCCAAGGAAGCTGAGTCACCTCTCTGGAGTAATCTGATCATTACCCACACAGGAAAATTAAAGTGAATGAAACTGGAGCCATGAGCTGGCTCTGTGACAGCAGTCAGCTTTGGAATAAGGGCTGCTTTTCTCCCTTGGCATGGCTTCCAGAAGATTTTTAGAATAAGTGAGGGTGTTGCTTTGATCTCTTGTGTCCATCCTGTCTTTTGCTTTGGCATTGAGGCACTGTGTTGGGTCTGGGCAAAAAAAAAAAAGAGGGAAAAAGGGAGAAATTTCATGTTGCCAAGGAGAAGGAGAGCAGAAGGCAGATCCTACAAAACCAATGGTGGGAAAGCTCCAAGAGAGGGACAAGAAGGGCCAAAGTTACAGCACCTCCTGCAGATGCCTCATTCAGGCAGGGAAAGGCTCCTTGGCTGATCCAGGTCCTGGTGACTCAGAGCTCTGAAAAATGAGTTTTATATAATCCACAGGGAGACAGAGCCAGTTACCTCCCAGGATCAATGCCAGCTGCTGGAATGAGACTTCCCAAAGGCCCTCCAGGCATCACAGATGTCTCTGCTGGTGGGGCAGCTCAGCCCTGCCATGTGAGGAGTGCACAGCCACCAGAAACCCGGGGTGATGGGAGGATTTGGAATTAGGGAGCAGCACCTGCGTGGGAGGTGTCAATCAGGGTTTCTCAGGAAGGCTGGCAGAGCTCTCCCCTTACACAACATTCCAAGGGGAGGGTTCACCACGGGAGCTGGAGTGTTTTTTGGGACCTCCTGTGCCTCAGGGAAGTTGCTGCTCACACCTCCAGAAAAGGGCTTTGAGGTGTGGGTCAGCTTTGGAGTGGTTTGTTGGGCACTAGGGGAAAAAAGGATGGGATCAGGAGGAAACCAGGCAAGAAGGAGCCAGCCAGCACGGAGCTGCTCCCTTAGGGATGGATTCCCAGAGCTGTTTATAAATTCTCCATGCAAAAGCCATAACCAGGGCATGAAACCCTCCAGGGGTGCTTCCATCCCCTCTGCCAAGCCAGGATCCTTCCCATCCCCAAACAAAGGCACCTGCCAGGTCCAGGCAGCTCAAGACATGACCATGTTTTAAACCTGGCTGCCAAGGGCAGGTCTGGGCTCCCAGGCTCAGCAGAACAAGACCTGAGGCTGCACCAGCCCCATCTTGGCCTTTCCTTGTCCCTAAGGAATCCTAAACCCGTGGATGAAGATTATTCCAAATAGTTCAGCTGTCACCATGTTAGGAGAGGGGTGTGGGGCAGAATATGGCCAGTCAAGGTGACAGAATCAGCTGGTTTGGGGTTTTTGGATCTGTGTCACTTGAATATCCCTGAATTTGGCAGGAAGGAGCACAGGGTGAGGAGAATAAATGGGGCAGATGGATGGACCAGCTCAGCTGGAGGAGCAATAAAATCCTCTGGGGACAATGGAGATTCATGGCCAAAATGAAAGTATCCTTGGCCAATCTTGTATTTACACCGAGGAGGAAACAAGGAGTTGAGGCAAGCATGGAAAAACCCAGAGTGAGACTGGAGGAAGAGGCCAACGAGGAAATCTGGGAGAGGAGACAACCAGGGAATGCAGAGCTGGGGCTGGATGTGGATGGGAGGAAGGTGAAGAGGAAGGGGAAGAGCAGGTTGAGATGAGCTGGAGCCGTGAGCCCACGTTTCCTCTGCAAAGCTGAGGTAGAGAACGAGGATGTGGCTGATCCCCAAGTGTTGCTGTTCCTCTAATCCCAGAAAATTCCAATCAGAATGAGCAGCACATGGAGCTGGGCAAGGAGTCCAGGGAGAGAAAACCAGCTGGGTGAGCTGCACCCAGGTGAGCTGTTCCCTGGGAGATCTTCCTTGTGGAGAAAGGAGAAAGGAGTTCAGCCTCCCTGGAAGGGTCAGAGTGAGCAAAAACCTCTCATTCCTAACATTATCCACAAGGAAGGTCAGAGCAGGGTAATGAGTCCCTTCAACTTTAACTTGATGAGCAAACATAAAAATTTATTTGCAGTGTTAATATTTTTTCACAGATGAGTCTGAAAAATTCCAGGTTTCTTTCCAGAAACCATCTGTCTTTTCCTACAGTTTTCCTTTAAGCACCGTGCAAGACACTTTCCTCCCTTTTCTAAACAATCCTAATGCTTCTAAAGGAATTTCCACTGGGAGATCCTAAACCACTTTAAAGAAAATGCTCCAGATTCCTTCCAGTCAAGCCCTGCCTTGTCCCTTCTGTTTCCTGGAGAGCTCAAGAGCTGTTTCCTTCCAGGCAGCTGCCCCAGGATAGGAATTGAAAGGAAGTTAAATAGAATTCAGTTTATTCCGAAATGGAGCCACAAAAACTCCATTCTTGCCAGTGCAGAAAAATAAAATCTGGAGAGAGGCTTCCTGAAGTGAATGCAAAGTAATTTTAATATATTTCAGCATTATTCCCATTCAACTTGCCTCCGCCTCCGCTTTTATCCCATAACATGGATACATCCAGCAGCTACGCCCAATGTGCCACACCACAAAGCCACACAATAGAATAAAATAACACTTTATTGTGCCCAGTTTCTGTTTAACAACTGGAATATTAAAGGCTTTCTCAGAGCAAAATTATACTGAATGGAAAATGGGGAGAAAAAACGGCACAAGAGAATGGCCGGGCTAAAACGAAAAGCAAAAAAAATGCACGGAGTTATAAATGCCAGGAGTAGGAGAGATGGTGAGCACATGGGGCCATTCTGCACGTGCAGGCCTTCATTTTAGCCCTCTCTCTCCAAAAACATCATTTTGTGTTGTCATCAGAGCGTGGAAAGAGCAGAAAAAATACCTCCTGACAGGAGGTGACGTTCCAGGGCAGCATTCCCCACCTGACGGACCGCAGCTTGAACCGTGCCATGCAAAGCCAAGCAGCTCATTTTCCCCCAAAAAAATAAAAACCCTCAAAAGCCCATCCTGAGGATGCAGGCAAGGCTGGCCAGGACCCCCAGGGTGAGGATGGTGGAGCTGGTTTTCACACTGCTGGCCCCACTGATGTTGCACAAGGAGGACTCGCAGCAGCTGGTGGCGACGCCGGCGATGCCGATGTTCAGGTCAATTGTTGGGCAAAATGCAGAACATTTCTTGGTGATTCGCTGGCTCCTTTCACTGCCTGGAGTGGGAGGGAGAGAAAACAGCAGGGAAAGTTCAGTTTTTCATCTTAGATTTTTTTTTTTTTGCAGGTTTCAATCACCTGCCTGGCTGTGCAATCCCGCGGGGAATTTGTTGTTCTGCACTCGACGCTGTTGGGTTTTCCCTTGGGCTTCATCACATTCCATCATTATTTGTGCCTGTGTGACCTATGGACACCATCTCCAGGCTTTACAAATCCTTCACTGGTTTCAGGGCCAGCTGAGGGCAAGAATTTGGGACTTATTTGTACAATGTGAGATTGCAAAATGTTGGCCCCGTGCCTTGGGATTGCTCCTTCCAGCCCTTTCCATTTCCACCAGTTCGTGGGCATAAGCTTGAGCTTGGACACAAGGAGTTTGTGCAGGGATAATAAAAATAATTATTTTTATTTCAGCATCTCCCTGCCCTGAGAGTGTTTAATCAGCAGCGTTTCATTTTAATTGAGTTTAATCAGAAGTTTTATGATATGTTGCAACAAACCCAGGCTATACCGTGTTGCCACCTTCCCAGGATTTGTTCTCTGCGTGCTAAAACCCTCATTAATTCCTCCACAGCTGGGAGGAGGATGAGCTGTCAGCCCCACCTGAGCCCCACCTTGCCCTCAGGGCCTTGGGAAAGCTCCACACTCACCGGTTCCTGAGCTGGAATAGGATGTCAGACAATACTTCTCATTCTCTGCGCATTTGGTGGTGCCCAGACAATGGATGTTGGAAGTTGCATCTTTGCACGAGAAGCAGGTCAGGGAGGAAGCTGCAAAAGAAGCACAAAAACATCCATCAGGCACCTCTAGGAATATCCTTAGGAGCACAAAACTGGGGATGGATGGAAGATCTGGCAAGCCCAGTGGCCACAGGCAAAAATTTCATGGTTGGGGTTAAACTTGACCCCAGGACTCCCCAGGAGCCAGATGAAGCTCAAATTGCTGCCACAGCTGTGGTTTGCTCGTTTAGGAACCCTCAGGGATCTTCCCTCTGGATATTTGGTTGACTCTTCCTTGAATCCATTAAAACATGTGGCATCTCCACTGGGTTTTGGGGAAGAGCAGCCCAGTCTCCCACCACCTGTAGCGTGGTTTCCTTTTCAACCTGGCCCCTCCAAGCCTCAGTTTCTGGCCACTGGTTCTTGTGTGGAGGCACTGGAGCAGGGGATCTGTGGCTGGCTCATCCCTGGACATGTCCAAGGTCAGGCTGGATGAAGTCTGGAGCAACCTGGGATAGTGGGAGCTGTCCCTGCCCATGGCTTAGAACAAGATGATTTTTAAGATCCCTTCCAACCCAAACCTTTCTATGATTTGGCTTGATTTTCAGAGCTCTCCTGTGCCAGGAGGAAAATCTTGAACCTGTAGAAGTCCAGGCTCAGCAAATGCCTGCCTTGGCTGCAGCAGATTCCTTTTTCCAGCCATGCATGGCTAACAAAACGTGCACATCTGGAACACTCTGCACCTGCAGAGTGCTTTGCAGAAATCAGTGAATGAGAACAGCTGGCACTCAACGAGGCTGAAGCATCACTGAGAGCAGAGAGATCCTTGGGGAAGGATTCTTTGCATGATAGGGGGAATTTCCTCCTCATCTGTTTATCTGGCTGCAATGTCACCCTCCAGGGACTAAACTCATCCCCATTTCTGGAATATCCCTGGCTGCTGGCAGTTAAAGCCCAGCTAATTCTTGCAGCATTGTGCTTTAGCTTTGCCTTCCTTGCTCTTCCTCTTCCTCACTCCCCTGCCTTGCCCAGGTCTCTTTGTGCCTTTGTCAGCAATGTCCCAACCTCACCACTGCCCTTGTTTGACCTGGGACAAGTCCTTCTGGCCCAAGCAGGCTCCTTAAGTGTCCTGCCAGCCCAGATCTGGCTCCAGCTCAGCCCATGACCACAAGATCACTGTTTTCCTTTTAGGTCTCTATACTTCCTCTGCCTGTGTGGAAACTCTGCCTTCTTTTCCCACTCCAGCCAACATCCCCTGCTTTCCCATGGCCTTTCCTCTTGTGTTCCCTGCTCTTCCTCTGTTGTCCAACTCAGATCCCACCTCCCACCATTCCCAAGGTCATTCCAAAAGCCTCAGACTTGGCACCCAGCTCTCTTTGACTTCATATCCACACCTTTTCAATTTGCTTCCCATCGTGGTCATTCCCATCTCCAGAAGCTCCATTTGTCCTACCTGGCTCTTGCCTTCAATATTGCCCTGACCTTTAAGGCCCAAATTTATTTTTTCAGGTCTGGGACCCTCCTTTAGATCATCCCTGTCTGAAGTGTTTGGCTTCATTCTCTTTTCTCGTGCAAAATTCTATTATATGGAATACAATATGGAATACAATATGGAATATAATGTGGAATATAAAATGGAATACAATATGGAATAAAATATGGGATACAATGTGGAATACAATGTGGAATACAATGTGGAATATCTCAGCTCCACCCCACTGGGAACCACCCTTTCCTTACAGAAACACTCAGTCCCCAAACTGGATTTTCCAGACACAGAGCTCACTTTAATCCTTAAGAAATGCAGCATCTTTAATCCAAGCCCTTTCCCAGTGAAACCTCCTGAATTGGTGCAGGAAACTGGAGCTGGTTACATGCCCAAATCTTGTTTCTTCCCCACCTCCCAGAGCTCCTGATTTCTGACTCCAGTTGCCCTGGGAGCCTCCCTGGCAGGAGAAGGGGGAGGAATCATCCAAGGGTGAATTTTTAAACCACTCTCTGTGCTCCAGAGATTTCTGACTCACCAATTAATCCAGGACTCTGGGATTGGCTCCTAAACTGGCACACCCTGAAGTCAGGGAGGACAGTTTTGGTCAAGCTACAGAAAAACACTTTAATTTTATTTCATTTCTTGAGGTATCTGTTGCAACGAGGGCTGAGAGGGGAAGAGAATGTTTATTTCTTCCAGATGCAAACCTTGAGTTTATCCAGGCTCCTGTGGATGTCTCCACACCCACCAAGACCTCTGCTCCAACTGAGGAGAAACATTCCTCAAGTAATTTGCTGTCTCATTCCTTGATCTTTTAAAAAACTGTGAGTAAAGCTGCAGGAAAATATTATTTTATTTGCCTTAACATCCTCAGCTTGAGCACAATTCCAAGTTTCAAGCCTGTGAAATCCATCAACAGGAATATTTCCATCCTCAAATTAAGTGGGTGCCAAAGAGGTCTGTTAGTCCAGGACCAGAATGAATTTGCAAGTCAAATCCTACAGGGAAAAATTCAGTTTGCAAACAGGCAAAAGCTCCCTGAGCTGAGGAAATCAACATTCCCCCTAAAACAGAGGGACATTCCAGGCTGCACCTCCTGTCCCCTGCCTGACCCAGAGCACAAGGAGTGGTCCTTGGCAGAGGAAAATTGAGGTGCAGCTTCCTCAGTGCTCTCCCAAAAAATCCCCCAGACAATTATCAGAATGAGAATGGGACTCTCCATCCCAAACCTGGGATTAGCTGGGAATCATGGAATCATTACAGATGGAAAAAAACCTCCAAGGTCATGGAGTCCATCACTAAACCCTGGCCCTGAGCACCACACCCACTTATTTTCTGAGCACTTCCATGGATGTGATCCCACCACCTTCCCTGGCTGCTCCACCACCCTTTCCATGATGGAATTTTTCCTAACAGATCAGACTCCACGATCCTAGAGGTCTTTTCCAACCTTAGGGGTTCTGTCATCAGCAAAGTTGCCCCTGGAAGCAACAAGGAGCCAGAATTGCACCTTCCTGTGGCTCAACCACCTCTGTCCATTTAGGAAATGATGGTTTGAGGTGCAACCAATTAAAAAAAATAAATAAATAAATCAGGCTTTAGTGTCAAATCCAGATATTTACTGCACCTATTTCCCCATCCCTGCCCTGGATATCCCTCAGGGATATCCCTATTCCCATGGAGGGCTGCCAGCTGCCACTGAGCCATTCCAGGGGCTGGGCTGGGTCTGCAGGAATCATCTGAGGTGGGAACCTCACCCCAAAACAACACTCCTCATCATCCCCCCAACTTCAGGTGGGGTCCAGCCCCTTGTGCCCTTCTCCTGGAATAACTCCTTCACAATGCTTCAGCAGAATCTTGAAATCCACACTGCAAAATTTTGGAATTATCAAAGCCATCCCACAGTGCAAAATCTTGGCTATCTCAGCCATGCCACAGTGCAAAATCTTGGAATTATCAAAGCCATGCCACACGGCAAAATCTTGGAATTATCAAAGCCATGCCACAGTGCAAAATTTTGGAATTATCAAAGCCATGCCACACTGCAAAATCTTGGATATCTCAGCCATGACACAGCCCAAAATTTTGGATATCTCAGCCATGCCACAGTGCAAAATCTTGGACTTATCAAAGCCATGCCACACTGCAAAATCTTGGATATCTCAGCCATGCCACAGTACAAAATCTTGGAATTATCAAAGCCATGCCCACAGTGCAAAATCTTGGAATTATCAAAGCCATGCCACAGTGCAAAATCTTGGAATTATCAAAGCCATGATACACTGCAAAATCTTGGAATTATCTCAGCCATGCCACAGTGCAAAATCTTGGAATATCAAAGCCATGCCACAGTGCAAAATCTTGGAATATCAAAGCCATGACACAGCCCAAAATCTTGGAATATCAAAGCCATGACACGGTGCAAAATCTTGGAATTATCAAAGCCATGATACAGTGCAAAATCTTGGAATATCAAAGCCATCCCACAGTGCAAAATCTTGGCTATCTCAGCCATGCCACAGCCCAAAATTTTGGATATCTCAGCCATGCCACAGTGCAAAATCCTGGAATTATCAAAGCCATGATACACGTGCAAAATCCTGGAATTATCAAAGCCATGCCACAGTGCAAAATCTTGGATATCTCAGCCATGCCACAGTGCAAAATCCTGGAATTATCAGAGCCGTGCCCCAGTGCTGGGAGGGCTCAGTGCAAAGCAATCCTTTTGGACTCACCACTTTCCGTGCACAGGGCGATGCCGAGCACGACCAGGAGGAAAAGCTTCATCCTTTGAGAGGTCTGGGAGCCTCCAAAATAATCAGGACTCGGGCAGGGCAGGTTTTATACCTCTGGAGTGTTTGCTTTGATCCGGAGATAACAACCAGAGGCTGCTGTGGCAGATGATGGATAACAGGCAGCAGCGTGTCCGGGCTTGTGGGGATGGAGAAGGGCGTTTTTTTGGAAATCTGGAGAGGGGTGTGGCTTTCCCCACAAGTTCTCCTTTTCCTCGTTGTTTCACAACGCAGCTGCTCCAGCTGACGTGAACTCTGCAAGTGTTTCTAATTCTGGAGAAGTGTAGGGGGGATACAAAACATAAAAACAAAGCAATTTTCCCTGCGAAAGAGTAAGGTTTTCCTTTCCAGGTCTCAGAGCAGGCTGCATCCTCCAAGATTGTGTCCTTGCACATATGGAAATGGAGGGAATTGAAATTTAAAATTGAATTTGGGATGGAAACTTCTCCCAAATGTCTCCCAGGATTGTCAAGACAGTGAGATGAGAAAAGCAGAATCCTTCCATTGCTTTTCATTAGGGGACCAGGCATCATTTTCTGTCTCCTTTTTAAATTCAAAATCAGATATATTTCTGGGATTTTTTTTTATAAGGAGAAAGTGTTATCTTACTAGAAAATAAATCCCACTGAGCAAAGAAAAATGACCATTTAAGTTAAAAAGTAGAAATAACACCCACTCCCATGGCATGGAACAAGCTGGAAATATTTTCACAAATTGACTAAAAAAAAAGAAAAGAAAAAGGCAGGGAGAAAAAAACAAACCAATTAAAGCATGGAGAAGGAGGGGTTGCCTGATCAACGATCTCAACTCATTAAATCTTCAGGAAAAGAAAATTTGTGAAATGCCAAACAGGATTATTCCATTGAATTCTCAGATTGTGCTCTTTACTCCTCCTTTATTTTTCTCCTGTAAATCATGCTTCATCCACTCTCCCTGAATAAAATCAGAACCTTTCCCATCTCCTTGAGGGGCTGCTGTTGTTTTTTTTTCCCTCCCACTGTTGCCTTTCTGCCACCAGGTCACAATCCCAGGAAAGGTCCAGCAGGAGCTGCCCCAAATCCTCTGCCCCTCGCTGCTCTCCATCTGCTTCATCCCTTTTTCCTTCCCTCCAGCTCACTCAGATTCCCATCCCCCATGGAATATTCCAGGTTTCCACCTCCAGCCATCCTCTCACAGGGAAAACACGCCAGGCTCCTGAGGTGCTGTCAGTTTTTCCAACACCTCCAAATTGGACTTGTAAACATTGTCCCTCTGGAGCCCTGCATGAGTCAGGTGAGGAAATTTTGGCTTTCCCAACAGACAGAGCACAAAGCTCAGTTGGAGCAGAGGTGGCAATTACCCAAAAAGCTCCGAGGAGGGGCGAGGTTTGGCTCCATCAGCCTCCTCAAGGCAGCAGGAAAGCAAAGCTCCCTCCATGCCAGCACAAAATATTGTGAAATAGTTTGTTTTCCCCAAGCCAGAATAGATTTAATGAGTTTTTCGTGGTAAATCCATGTTTATTGGGGCCTACCCAGAGGGCTCCAATCCCAAGGAGATGCTGCTCCACTCCAGAGCCAGCCCACATTGGGATTTATGTCCAACAGCATCCCCTGACAGGTTCAGAAATAGCAGCTCAGGCACTGCTTTTTTTTTTTTCCCTTCCCTCAAAATCTCATCCATGCCAAACCCTAAAATATCTCCTGTCTCCTGCAAGCTGCTGAGATTTGGAGGAGGACAGAATGGATTTCTTAAAGGCTTTATTGCAGGATTCCTGACAGATTTTCCATGAGATGCTCCTGAAATCCTCCAGCTGGTCCATATGGCCCTCTGATATTTTGTCCCTACAGGGCCAGGTGACACAATGAAAGGAGGGCAGGAGGGACACAGAGGCCATGAGAAGAACTGAGGCAAAGGAGAAAATAAAATCCCAGTTTACAAGAATTTGAAATTCATGAAATTCAGGATGATTTTGTAAAGAGTAACAGGGGATTTAACTGGAGGTGAAAGTGGAAGGTGGGGTGGAAAGATTTATTTCCCTTGACACAGTGGAGTGGAGAAGGAAAGGAGGAGAATGTTTCACTTTTCTTGTTCTAAACCTGTTTGAAATTTCCACATGAGAAGGGCAAACAATTGTTTCTTTTGGGGGGAAAATGCAATTTTCATCAAACAAGTGCTGAAATGCAAAAGTAGCTGTGAAATTCAGATGTTGTTACTAAATGTGGAGCTTCGAGTTGGCTGAAAGCTTTGAGAAGTGTCTCAAAAACGACTGTGATTAACATAAAGTGATGGGAAAAGTGATTATCAAACCTGCAAAGCCCCAAGTTTCTGTGAAAATATTCCCCTCAGAAATTCTACAACACTTCCACTTCAGTTATCCCATTGAAATAAATTCCAGAACACCCTTCCTGACCAGAAATTAAATCTTTATAGGATGATTAGACCTAATCCCATCATTACAACCTTCACCCAGCACTGCGGTTTCTGCCCGTTGCACGGAAACACCTGGAATTTGTGGTGCTGGTGGAGCAGGAATCCCTTCAAATCCAGCACAGGATTCTCCTCAAATCCAGCTCAGGATTGCTCTCAAATCCAGCACAGGATTGCTCTCAAATCTATCACAGGATTGCTCTCAAATCCAGCTCAGGATTGCTCTCAAATCTATCACAGGATTGCTCTCAAATCCAGCTCAGGATTGCTCTCAAATCTATTACAGGATTCCTCTCAAATCCAGCACAGGATTGCTCTCAAATCTATTACAGGATTCCTCTCAAATCCAGCACAGGATTGCTCTCAAATCTATCTCAGGATTGCTCTCAAATCCAGCACAGGATTGCTCTCAAATCCAGCACAGGATTGCTCTCAAATCCAGCACAGGATTGCTCTCAAATCTATCACAGGATTGCTCTCAAATCCAGCACAGGATTGCTCTCAAATCCAGCACAGGATTGCTCTCAAATCTATCACAGGATTGCTCTCAAATCCATCACAGGATTGCTCTCAAATCCAGCACAGGATTGCTCTCAAATCCAGCACAGGATTGCTCTCAAATCTATCACAGGACTCCTCTCAAATCCAGCTCAGGATTGCTCTCAAATCCAGCACAGGATTGCTCTCAAATCTATCACAGGATTCCTCTCAAATCCAGCACAGGATTCCTCTCAAATCCAGCACAGGACTCCTCTCAAATCCAGCACAGGATTCCTCTCAAATCCAGCACAGGACTCCTCTCAAATCCAGCACAGGATTGCTCTCAAATCCAGCACAGGATTCTCCTCAAATCCATCACAGGACTCCTCTCAAATCCAGCTCAGAATTTCCCTCAAATCCATCTCAGGATTCCTCTCAAATCCAGCTCAGGATTGCTCTCAAATCCAGCTCAGGATTCCTCTCAAATCCAGCACAGGATTGCTCTCAAATCTATCACAGGATTGCTCTCAAATCCAGCACAGGATTGCTCTCAAATCCAGCTCAGGATTCCTCTCAAATCCAGCTCAGGATTCCTCTCAAATCCAGCACAGGACTCTTCTCAAACTAAAACAGGGCTGGGGTCCTTTTTTCCAGGTGCTGCTATAAAACTCTCCCAAAACTCAGCACTGCACTTTTCCACACTCCCCAAGATTATTCTGTTTCCCTATTTCAGCTGTAGTTCTGCTCCCCCAAGAGCTGAAGGGGATCTCCATCCCATCCCCACCATCCCAAGCCTGGAAATGCAGCAGAAACCCTGGAAAGGGCAGAGCAGAGACCTCCCCAGTCAGCATCACCTCCCCCTGGCTCTTCCTGCCCATTTCCCACGGGAAAACCAGGAGCAATCCCTCAGCAGCATCTCAGGCAGGCACGAGGGTGTCCTTTCCATGAGAACAGATTCCAGCAGCGTTTTCCTTACCTTGGGCATCTCCAGCATCTTGGGGTGAGACCTTTACCTGTTTTAAAAGTTGGAACAACCCACCTTATTCCATTGGATTGTGCTCTTTATTCCTCCTTTTTTTTTTTCCTTTAAATCCTGTTTCATCCAATCTCCCTGAATAAAGAGAGATCCAAGTGCAGGACCAAATTCCTGGTCCTGCCTCAGCACCTACAAAACAATTCCCACTGTTGTTTGCAATGGGAACAACAACAAACATCTCTGACCTTTCCAGACTGACACCATTCCTTATCTGAGAGGGATCTTGGAGACCATCTGGCTCTGCTGGATGGAACAAAGTTAGGAAAGGCAAGTGCCAAAAGGAGGAATTCAATGTGAAGCAGAGCTGATTTCTCAGGCTGGCCCTGGTGTGGATATAACAAACACACTCTAGAATAACACAAATCTTTATTTTATTTTTTTTTCCTGACAATTATCACACTATCAAAAGAGCTTTTCCAGGGGGAAAAAAAAAAATTAATATAAAACAACAGAGCTGGGGGAGAACAGGTTCTGAAGCGACGTCTCGGAAGGAAACAGGAAACACCGGGCTGAGGTTTGTCACTTTGGTGAGATGTCCTGCAGCCCTGCTCACAGTCCCACCCTGAGCACGCAGAGCAGGCTCCCCAGCAAGCCCAGCAGGACCATGGGGTAGCTGATCCGGACGCTGTTGGCCCCGCTGAAGTTGCACAGGGAGGTTTTGCAGCACTTGGTGGAGTAGGCGGCCATCCCAAAATTCACGTTGGTCTCAGGGCAGTCCACGGAGCATTTCTTGGTGATTCGGTACCCCATGTCCTTGCCTGGGGGCAGAAGGGGGAAGAAAGGAGAGCTGGGGCTCAGGATTCTTCTGGAAGAGCTCAGCAGAGGAGGGAGATTTGCAATTCCCTTGGTTTTCCCACTAAAAACAGCTCTCGGGGCTGGGTGTGAATGCACAAGTCCTGGATCAAATGTGGGACCCTGGAAGTCCTTGCCTGAAGCCCACACTAGCCTAAATCTCTGATTTGGTTGCCCAGGTGGTGGCCAGACAAAGTTTGGCCTCAACATCTTGGAGGTCCTTCCCAGCCTAAATGATTCTGTGGTTTCCAGCAACCCCAGTGCATTCCCAGCCTTTAAAACCTCGTTATTGGCACCCAGCCCTTTTCTATTCTCCATCCCCAAATATCTCAGATTAAACTACAGAGGCTGCTCCTGAAATTTGGGTGTTCCAGCCAGCCTTTCCACAAGGTGGTGAGGCCCTGGCACAGGTTTTCCAGAGAAGCTGTGGCTGCTCCATCCCTGGAAGTGTCAAAGTTCAGGTTGGAGCAACCTGAGATAGTGGGAGGTGTCCCTGGAATGAGAAGATCCCAAAGATCCCTTCTTACTCAAAGCACCACTGAGGGATTCACACTCATCACACTGAGACAAACCTCAAAATCATCACTTCTTGCCAGCAAAACCATCAGTTTCCATCAATTCCCTAAAAAAAGTTGCCCAGCAATGTCTCTAGAGGAAAAAAAATAAAATCCCAGTTTCTGGGACTCACCAATTCCAGCAGTGCTGTACGTGGTCGTGCAGAATTTCTCATGGTCCTCACACTTGTAGGTTTTCATGCAGTTCCAGTTGGAATGTTCATTGTCACAGATGTAGCAGAACAGGGAGGAAGCTGGAAAAAAACCACCCACGACACAGATTAGTGATTGCCAGCAATTCCCTCCTGGGGAAAAAGGTGCCAAAAGCCTTGGAAAATACAAGGTGAAAAGTCTGGTGTGAACAACTTTTCCCAGCAAGTGAAATAAGTTGGGTTTGATTAATGGAGCTGAGAAAACAAATGCAGAGAGCAAACCAAGTTTTCTTTCTGGACTGGAGATTTTAAGGGGTTAAATTTACATTTTTTTTCAGCCTGAGCAGCATTTTCAGGTGATTTTTTTTCTTCTCTCCAGCATCCCCATTGGCCTTGTTGAAAACCAACCTCCAAAAGCAAAGTCCTGGTAAGGAGAGGAGGAACCAGCCCAATTCTAGAGGTCAGTTTTAATTATTTTCACCCTACATCTGCAAAAGCCTGCCCAGACATGAATTAATTATTGCCTAATGATGCCCCTGGCAGCCAAATTACTGAGGCACCACAGTAAAGGGAGTTCCCTGGGAGAGGCTGCCCTGGACAATGGATGGATTACTCCTATCAGCACCTGGAACAGGGTGTTCTCCATGATATTTTTTCCTCAGTGCTGAGCCAGGTCTATCCCCTGAGCCAGAAAAAAAGTGGGATATTATTGGATACAGCTGAAGTAAATTGAGTCAAACTTCCAGGCTGGCCACTAGAACCCAGATGTGCCTTCTCATTCCCCAGAGGTGGATTCACAATTCACACAAAAGGTGGAAATCGTTTCCCTCCTGCCCAAAATTCCAAGAAACGCTTCTCACTTTGGGGCAGGGGTGACAGAGGCAGCTGGGCTGCTCTCAGGAAATCCTGCTCCATTGTCACCCCCAATGAAGAGCTCTTGGTGGAAGGTGAACAAAAATTATAAACCAGTGAGGGGTCTCCATGAGGCTGAGATTTCCCTGGTTCTGTTTTTCCTGACTTTCTCAGCCCAGGAAGGCTTTTTAGTTTTTTGGGAGGTTTTTTGTGGGTTTTTTTGGGTTTTTTTGTTTGGGTTTGGTTTTTTTTGTTTTTTGTTTTGTTTTTTCACAGAACACCCATTCCAATCAAACTTGGACTTGTTTTTAGGAAGGAAACCCCTCCCAGTGACCCTACAAAGTTTGTTCTTGATTCAAGCTCTTGTCTGAGGTTGAGTCTGTCCATGAAATTTGGTTAAGCAATTGCAGAAGCAGTTTTAAAAGAGAACTGAGAGCCCTTTTAGTCTCTAACTATCCCAAGGAGGAGAAAAAAGAGGCCTCCCCTCTGTGATCTGGGGAGTTCTGGGTGTCTCAGCACAGGACTGCGTTGCTCTGAAACCTTCCCAGATGCTTCCAGGAAATTTGGACAAGGTTTGAACAACCTGGGATACTGGAAGTGTCCCTGCCCATGGCAGGGGCTGGGACAGGATGATCTTTAAGGTCCTTTCCAATCCAAACCATTTTATCATTTGCTGATTCTCTGCTCTTTTCCAGTGCCAGGTGTTGCAAGCTCTGTGGCAGGAGGTAAAATCAGCCTTGTTGCAAACTGGGTTTAAGTTCTCCTTTTCATCTCTCGCTATTTCTCCATCACTTGGGAATTTTCAGCCTCCCACCTCTCCTCTGGAGGTTCCTGTCCCTTTGCAGGCAAAGCAAAACCCATACCTGGAGAGGATTATTGCATTTTACAGACCCTGGAGCTCTCCCTGCTCTGCTTTTCTGCCAAATTTCCCAAACCACTTCCTGCTGCAGATGGAGCCAAGTCCTCAGCACGTGCCTGAGAGCAACTGAAAGCGCTGATATTCCCTAAATGATCCCAGAAAAATCCCTTCCAGCCAGGAAACAATAACAGCTCGAGCCATTAGAGCTGCTCTAAAGCCTTTCCTGTCTGCCCTCCACCCTCCATTAGCTGGAGTTTTGCAAATGCAGCCAGAAACAACCTTAAACAGTGTAAATTGTGCTCCTCGGGCTGGCAAATCCATGCCCAGAGCCAAGATTTCCCAACTGGATATTCCCCCACAATTATCCAGGTAGGGCTGCACCTCCTCTTTAACAGGGCAAGAGCAGAGCTTTGTGCATCCCATCCCAAACACACTCCCAGGCACTTAACAGCAGCTCCAACTGAGGAGCAAAGAGCTCTGAGGACTTCAAATATCTGCAGCAGCCTCATTGCTTAATTGGAATTGTGGGGAATGAAGTGAAATGCTGGCAGGAGATGTGGTGCCAAGACCAGCCACGCTTTCATCCAGCTCCTCGAGTTTCATTCAGGAGCAAAAACCAAACCAAAGGCAGAAAAAACTCTGAGCCCTGCTTGGTTCCTGCGTTTTTCAGGTCGTGTCTTCAGCTGTGGGTGGTTGGAGGAACCAGAATTCATCTCCTCTGGGTTACAGGGAAACCCACCCAGCAGCGAGGACTCAACCACACGAAATATTTCTCACCACACCAAGACCTCAGCAGCTGCAACAACAGCTGCCAAACCCCTCCTGCCCCTCATTCATCTCCTTGTTTTTTCCCTCACCATCCTCTCCCCTGGCTCTGCCAGCCTGCAGAGCTCCTTACCTTGCTGGGCACACAGGGCTGCAGCCAGCAGGGCCACCAGAAAAGCCTTCATGGCTGCTGCTTGTGCCTCAGAGCCAGGGCAGTGTGGGAAGATGCACCCCAGGAAGGTTTTATACCTCGTCCCTGGCTTCCTTTGATTGCAGTAATTTGAGGTTTGGGCAGTGCCAGCACCCAAAATGTGGTCAGGGCTGGGTGTGTTTGTGCGTAGGAACCTATTAAGAGGCTGCAGATAGCGATGTTTTCTTACCTCTCCTTCCCAGCCAATCTTTTTTTCCGAGGCCTGCTGCTGTCTGCATTGCTAATTTGGGGAGTCATTTAACCTGGGAGTCCCTTTTTGGGCTGAGCCATGAAACCTAGAGTCTGGCTGGGGTGAATCCTGGCTTGCTGGCACCCTCCATCCTTTCTCTCTGCTGGTATCTCCCAAAGGGGCAGAGGAATCAAGGAAGGATTTTTCTGCACTATCCAGAGCCATTGAGAATTATTTCACTTGTACAAAATGCTTTAAGCAGGAAGCAGCAGCATCCCTTCAGTCATGGAATCATAAAAATGTCTGGGCTGAATGGACCTTAAAGATCCTCTTGTTCCACCCCTGGTCCCACTATTTCTCCCTGGAGATGTCACTCAGAGGCTCCAATAGCCTGGGCAGAGATGGGGTTTGATGGGGTTTGTTCTTCTGTCCTCCAGAACCATGCAGGGTTTCCAGGTGACAATGTTTGTTGCTCCCTGGAGACCAGCTCCAGACTCTGTCAGGTTTTTCCAGTCCCCCATGACCTTTCCAGTCTTTCTGGGCTCCCTCCTTCTGCTCCCACAACACCCCTTGACTCAGGGTGCAGAAAAGCCAAATGACTCAGGGGTGCAGGAGAGGCACAAAGTGCATGGAGGCACCTGCAGCAGTTAAAAATCTATAAATAGGAGTGAAAACCACTGAGAAATAAAAGAAATCCTAGCCCAAAAGTCTTGGCAGGGCCCTTTGGAGAGAAAAATGGCCAAGGGGAGCTCAGGGTCAAGCTTTGTAAGGCCACAAATAGCATGGAAACAGAAGAAAGCACATCCAGGTGCTCTTTGTTTTCCCCAAATTAATCACGGAATCATGAGATCCCTTGATTTGGGAGGGACCTAAAAAGCATCAGCGAGGCCAACTCCTGCCCTGCTCTGAACAACCCAAAAAATGCCCCTGAGGGCTTTTTCCAAGCTCTTCTGGAGCTCTGGATGTCTTGGGACTGTGATTGCTTCCCTGGGGAACCTGGGAAGTCTCTTCATAATCTCTTCCTTTGCCCTGCAAAATCCTGGGAAGCTGGACCCATTCCCAACTCCTTTTATGAGTGTTTTGCTTCCAATAATTTTTCTTTTGTCCAATTCCTCTTTTTTGCAGCAGCAGCAGCTTCAACCCCCAGTGATTCTGTCTCCGTGTCCAGAGGGTGGAGGGGATGAGCCCCCAGTTTTACAAGATTTCCATTCTGTTCTCTGGTCTGACCTTGAGCAACAATCTTGAACTATTTCATCCTTTGGGGAGGATGAGAAAGGCCCATGTGACACATAATGCAGCAACAATATTTCAGAAATAATCTGGGAGGGAAAAAAAACAAAACAAAACAAAAACAAAACATTCTCTCTGAGCAAGATTCCTTATAAATACAGGCATGAAAAACGCCAGGCAGGAAACGGGATCTGCTAGAGCAGGGAGGGAAAAAACAGGTATTAATCCACATGTTTGTTTAATGTATAACACCAGGGTTGTCTCAGGCAGCTGGGAAAATGGGAAATGAGACTTCCTTCCCTTCCACCCCATCAAAAATCCCAAAATGAGAATGAATTATCACCCCAAATCCAGCTCATCTCAGGAGCCAAATCGAGCAGAAAAATGCAGCTCCTCAGCAGGAAGAGGGAGCAAAGCTTGAACACAGCCCACAACAAGAAAGAAGAAAAGCTTTGGAATTAAAACAAATAAATGAGCAGTAAATAAATGAGGCTGTTAAAGCAAAGTGCAGCTGAATAGAAAAAACGTCAAGTGAGAAATGGGCTGTGGGAAGTGAGAATGTGAGAAAGCTTTTAAATAGATTAGAGAGAGGGGAGGTTAATAATAATCATCATAATAAACAAGATTAATATTTCAGACAGAAGTGGAAAGAGAGAGGGAGGGAGCAGAGAAATATTGGTGCAAAGCAAAATAATTCAAGGCAAACATACAAAGCTTGGGGGGAAATAATTAAGCACAGGCAGAGTGAGGGAAAGGAATGGGATGGCAGGGAAGTCCCTCCTGTGTGGAAAATGTACATTTCCTTATGTGCAGACCCTGTTCAGGTGCTAAAATCAAGGGGGTGGGAAGTGCAGGGTGCCCCAAATCCCAGTTTGACCCCACTGTGGGATCTGGATGGGGAAAGCATCCAGGGCATCACCCAACCTGTACCCCTGTGTCCCTGGGGAGGCTGCCCAGGCTCTGGCCAGGTCCCAAATCCCTGCTGTCCTGGGGCTCTGTTGGCATTGCAGTCACGCCCAGGGCCACTGCAAGGGCTCCAACCAGCACCACAGCCCTGGAGGGAACAGAATCCAGCTTTTCCAAGCAAGGGGTGAAGAGAATCCAGGGCAAAGGCAGCTGAGGGAGTGGGAGTGCAGATGGTGCCAGGAGAACACGGGGGGAGGTGTCAAAACCATTTCCCAGGGACGTGAGAAAAGCAGGGTGAGGGGAGGGCAGCAGGGTGAGCCCTGCAGCAGAAACTGGGACAGGTGGGTGTCACCTGCAGGGTGCCACAGAGGGAACTGAACAGTTAGCAGGGCCTGGAAGTTTTAGGAAAAAAGGAACCTTCACCCACTTGGGGCTTGGCAGGCCCAGAGGGTGTTTGTGCCAGACTTTGGGAATGCCTTGTGCAAGGCCAAGCCTTTTTGTGTAACTGCAGTCAGACAAAGCGTGGTTTCAGCCCAGCATGGAGGGATGGGATGGAGCCAGGTCCAGGGATGTTTAAATGTCAGTGCCTCCCACTTTGTCCCCTTTTTTCTGTCTGGAGGGTGGCTCCAGTCCCAGCTCCCCTCAGTGGTGCAGGAGGAATCTCTGTCTCAGCTCGGGCTGGTGAAGTGCAGCCTCAGGAGGGAAAAGAGAGGCCGTGGGTGAGGTGGGGAGGTGGAGGACGTGGATGGTGCTCCCCGAGTCCCTGAGTCACACAGGTGGTGCAAGAGGTCCAGCCTGACTCCAGACAGCACCAGGCTGGACTGGCTGTGTGCTCTCCTCCTCCCCTGGAGGGCCAGGGAAGGCTTGGGTTGCTTCATCTGGACCTGCAACAGGGTTTGGTGAAGAAGCAGGAGTGGGAGGTTGTGGCATTCAGAAACACATGGGAAAAAAGGAAAAGCCGAGTGTGACATTTTGCCTTTTCCATTAGGCCTGTTGCAGGCAGCCTGCTCAGTTCCTGCCTGTCCCAAAGCACATCTGGCACAGCTGGCTCCAAACAACAGGACACAGCTCCTCAGGTCATTCCCCTGGCAGATGACAGAGGCTGGGAAGGACAGGAGCAGCCCAGATCTGTCACCACGTGTGGATGAAATAGCAGGGGATCAAGGCTGGCTTCCAGCACTGGAGCACTGTGAGGTGGTGGGAGACACCCCTGCCCACACCTGGGGCTGGAGTGAGATCATCCTTCAGATCCCTTCCAGACCATTCCATGGTTCTGTGCCATCCAACTCAGCAGCTGTGATCTTCCTGTTGAGGAACTCGAGTCCTTTGGGTCTGCAGCCAACAGGGAACCGAAGCCAGTTCGTCACATTCCCTCAGCCTCCAAAATCCTGAGGGATATTTCAGCCCCATCAGCTTGGAGAGACATCAAACAGCTCGGAGTCAACCTCCAGTGATTCACACCCCCAGCAAAATCCCTGATGGGAAGGCCAGACCCAGGTTCTGTCATCACACAGGGCACCAACGCCCCCCAAGCCATGGGGCCACCAGCGTGGCTTGGGCACAGCCCAGCCTGGCCAGTGCCTGGCAAGGGGCTGCTCCTTGGGAGCCATTTGGATGTAACCACCCCATCTGGGGAGGAAAGGGAGTTGTGGATGTGAATCATCCCCCTTGGGGCCAGGGACAGGGTTTGTTGTTCGGCGGTGCCGTATCCACAGCCAGGAATGGGGATGTTGGAGATCTGAGGGGAAAAGGGCAATGAAAAGGGTGGTTTGGGAATAGGAAGAAAAAGAAGAAAAGAGGTGGAAAAATTCCAGCTTTCTCTTGGAATTTCCCAAAAATAATTAATTCCAGTCCCCCTCAAGGAAGGGATCACAGGCTGCAGCCACGTTTGGGAAGAAATAACCCCTGACAAATCCCACATCTGCCATTGTTTTGTCTCTGAAAGTAGGAATTTCCCCTTGTCCAAGTCCAACCCTCCTGATCTTGTTTCATAACACGAGGAGTCAACAGGCAGGAGCTAAAATGGGATTGTCCCCTGCACCACATGATCCCACAGGCCCTGACAAGCTCTGAGCCCTCGTTGTACATCTTGGCTGTGATAAGGATCTCCACCATGCCAGGACAAATATTTACAAAAAGACAACCAAAATCTTTGCCACAGAATATTTTGGCCAGGGTTTGAGGAAGACAAGCAGGTGGCAGCTGCTGTGTTTGTCTTCTGTGAGCACTGTGGGGGTTCTGTGTTTATTTTGTGAGTGTTTTTACATTGAACTTTTAAGATCCAGGGTGATGAAAGGAGCTGTCACTGAAACCTGCCAGGCCGGTGTGAAAGGGCTGTGGTGGCATTTTGAGGGCATCCCCAGGTGTCCAACACAGCTTCAATCAAATTGCATTTTGGGTCATCTTCCACAAGAACCAACATTTCCCATGTCTGCCCCATTTTCATGTGATTTGGGCTCTTGACTCATCTATTCCATGATGGGTGTTCCAGGCATGGAAGTGATCCTCTGCACTGGAGCCAAGAGCTGGAATTTCCAAGGTTGGGTGAAAGCTGGGAATCAAATGAGATAAATAATTTTATTTTTAGCTGTGGAAAATGTGGGATGAGCTCCACAGAAAATCTGTCTGCTCTTCATGGGATCACAGAATTGTTTGGATTGGGAGGGAACTTAAAGATTATTGAATTCCAGCTCCCTGCCATGGGTAGGGATGACTTCCACAATCTCAGGTTGTTCCAAGCTCCATCCAATCTGTCCTTGGACTCTTCCAGGGATGGGGCAGCCACAGCTTTTCTGGGAAACCTGGCTACCCTCCCAGGGAAAAACTCCTTCCCCATATCCCATCTAAATCCACCCTTTTCCAGTTTTAATCAGCTCCCCCTCACCCTATCACTATCCTTAATTTATTTTAACTTCTCTGAGTCGGGTTTTTTCACAAGAAGATCCCAACTGAGAGCAGAAAAACTCAACAAGGGTGGAAAAAGCTCAGCCCACGTGTGGGAGGATCTGGATGCTCTGGTTTCTCTCCTGCCCTGCTCCCTCTGCCACAGCTGGGCATGGCATCAAAAACCCAATTGGGTGGTGAGAGCAGGAGCTTGGGCTGGTCCTTGTTACGTCCAGAAACTTGTCACACCTCGTGTAATGGCCCTGCTGAAACCTCCAGGGACAGTGAGGCTGTCCCCAGGGAGAGCCCAGGCTGGTGGGAGCCAAAAAAACCCTGAAACCATCCCAGCCCCATGGGTGTGGCCAGCAGGGCACAGAAACAAACACTTCTATCTGAGAACTCAATCGTGTACTTCACTGGAAGAGCTGATGGGTGTTTTGCCAGGAGGGTTGGCTGAAAGTTCAAGGTTGTGTTGTTGTTTGGGTTTTTTTGTTTTGTTTTGTTTTGTTTTTAATTATTCTTATTTTGGGAAGGTGGGGAATGGATTTTGTCAGGGTGGGACAGGAATTAACCCAGCTCAGGTGCATCTCTGCACATTTCAGCTGGGGTTTGGCTTCTTCCCATCACCCCTGGGGTTTGGTGAGGGCAGCTCAAGAGCCAAAATCAAACCCATCCACTGGCAGAGCATCCCCTCCGAGCCCAGCTGGCAAACACAGGCTTGGAAACCTCATGGATGGCAGCCTGGGAGGGGCATGGGAATCCAAATCCACCCACATGATGCAGGGAGCAACAGAAGGGTTGAAAATCCAGCCTGGCCTTGCAGGCACCACCTGCTTGCCGAGGAAAGGGCACAGAAGGAGCAGCTCGCCCTGCCCTGATCATGTCCCAGGCTTTGACTCATTCCCAAATTATTAAACTGTCAGGAAAAGAACAAACAGGTCTTGAGGGGTCTTTAAAATGTTCCAGAGCCTTAAAGTCGAGTTTGAGCTGGGAGGGGCATTCCCAAAGTCGCAGGCATGGGAGAGGGGAGGTTTTGGCTCCTCAGCCTCCCTCCAGCTCTGCTTTGCAGCCCAGCCACTGCTCAAGGAGGAGGAAGGAAAGAGGATCTCCAGTGGAAATAGAGGTCCATGAAAATTCCCAGAAACACCCTTCCATTTCTGGAATAACATTCTGGAATGCCATTTCTTGGCATCAGGCCCCCGTTTTGCTCCCCACGTGGAAGAAAATCCACTTTCCTTCAAGGTGAAAGGGAGATGGGATGAAGGAAGTGCCAACAGAAACAAATTTGGGATTGGCTGAGCACCTGGAGGCCAAAAGCTCTGCCCTTTCTGCTCATTCCCATCCTGGGAATCTCCTCCACAGCACCAAGGAGTGCTCCTGGTGGCACTTCCAGAGCTAAAATCCAGCCATTGATAGCATAGGGTTAAAATGTTTTTAAAACATGTATACAGTAGATACAGGGGCTGGAAAGAAAGTTTGGGTCTGGTAGGCCAGGGGAAGGGAACTAGGCCCTGGGAACAAATGTTGAGCTTTGTCTGTACCTGTGTAATCACCATATGATAAATAATATGATTGTTAAATATAATGATTGTTTGGTAATTGAATAGAATTATTGTTTAATCGTAACAAGAATCATGAGAAACGATGTAATCATAACAAGAATCATGAGAAAGGATGTTTGGGGGGGTCCTGATGAAAATTACAATACATGCTTGGATAAGATCAATGTATTCACTAGAACAAGATGGGTTTAATAATTAATATGCAGTTATGTAACAAAAAGGATATAAAAACATGTCCATCTCAAATCCACGTGTGTCACCCTGAAGCTGTCCTGGAGAACTAACAACCCTGGCTGGTGAGTCCATGGCCCTGGAAAAGGAGAAATTGAGTGCCCTCAAAGAACTGGTCCAAGAACAACTGCAGAAATTAAAGAGACCAGCAGTCCCTGGAATTCAGTGTTGTCATCCACAAGAAAGGCAAAAGGCACCAACTCTCCCCAATATTAACTCTTACATAGGATTTTTCCAACAAGCTAAGGCACAAGCTCTGACCACCACTCCTTAACCTGTTAGAATCCTAATTTCTTAGCACACCAGGTTATGTATAAACTACAAATACACTCTATCTTGTTCTGTCTAGAAAATGTAAGGAATATTCTTGCCATAGCTCTATTATGACTAAGTTCTGTCTAAAACTGTGGGCCTGGAGCCTCTTGCTGAAGATATCAGTATGTTTCACCCTTCACTAGAGCTCGAGCTACTACTGTGGAATCCAGACCTTGTACTTACTAAAAGCACTGGAGATCCTACTAAAACTTACTGGCTTACTCCTACTTAAACACCTGCTTTTTGTGTGAGTGGCTTAATATACCTCCATCCATCCAAAGGCTTTAATTCAATCCCTGCACCTTGATTCCTCCTTGTAGGATTCAGAGAATCCCCTAACTCGCTGACTCCAACACACGTGGGAGTCAGATTTGGGTTTGTACCCCTAATTCCAGAAGAGTGGCCAGAAGAGAGGAGGCTGCCCCACACCATCCAAGCAACCCTCAGGAATCCTCAGGAATTGCTTCCTTTGGGTTTCTCAGCCAATTTGGGATTCTGGGCAGTGCTCTGATAACGAAGAAGAGCTGCGAATCAACTTCTACACCAGCAAATCAGTCAAAAACTTGGCACTTTCCCACTATCAACACTCCCGTGCCAAGAAACTCCTCCCAGTCCATGGCCAGGAGACGATTTGGATGTTTTGGGGATGGAAAGGGTGCCACAAGCAGGCCATGCCACGTGTCCTCACAGCTGGGGGACATCCCCTGCCCTGTGCTGTTTGTCTGCCTGGATGGAGCCTCTCCCTGGAGGATTTCACCTCGGGATCTTTCACCTGTTTGCTTCTTCCCATTCCTGCCATGCCAAATTTGGGGTGGGGGTGGCAGGATCTGTGGGCACACTGATGGGACAGCCTCCAACCCAGCTCCTTCCTGCTGCAGACAAGAGGAAAAGACATTTCAGGAATTCCTGGGAGATGTGGAGCACCACTCCTCCCAGTCTCCTTGGAAGCAGGACTGCATCCAGAGGAAACTCTGTGTTTCTGCCACCAAACCTTGGGGACTGGGGGCATTTTGGGGAGTGGAAGGTGGTTAAATGCAGAAAACCACCAGGCTCTGCTTCCTCTGAACCCATCAGCCCCAGGGCAGGCAGCAAACCTCGGGAAGAGAATCTGCAGATAATCCAACCCTGCAGCAAGGACCACACGTCCAGGAAAAGCTTTGAATTATAAGCACAGGGATAAGAGAAACATTTTTTTTTAACTAAAAGAGGAGAGATTTGGATCAGATTTTGGGAAGAAATTCCTCCCCATGAGGGTGGTGAGGCCCTGGAATAGAATTTCCAGAGCAGCTGTGGCTTCCCCATCCCTGGAAGTGTCCAAGGGCAGGTTGGGTGGGGTTTGGAGCAGCCTGGGATAGTAAAAGGTGGAGAACTCCATGGCAGGGAGTGGAAAGGGATGAGTTTTAAGGTCCCCTCCAATCCAAACCATTCTGGGATTCCCTGGGTTTTTTCTGCTGTGGGAAGGGGGTAAAGCAGCCCCTCCCTCACTCCCTGCTGACATGCAGCTGGCTGATGAGCAGACAAGCTGGTTTCCCAATTTTCCAGGGTGGAGCTGATCCCTGAGCTCCTCCCTGCTGTCCTGGGTGCTGGGCAGAGCTGTGCCAGCGCTGGGGGTGGGCAGCTGCTGGAGGGGGCAGCAGATCAGTGGAGCTTTGGGGACACTGCATCCCATCCTGGAACCCACCTCACTCCAGCGACCAGATCCTGGTCTCAGAGCTGCTCTGTTGACACCAGCAGGACCCTCCAAGTTGAACAAGGCGTCCTGGATCCCACCAGACCTGCTGGGCAGCCTCAGCCCGTGTGAGACCTGTCTCCAAAGTGACCCTGGGCAATGGCCACACCCTCATCCTCATCCTCATCGTCACCTCTGTGTCTCCTCTGTGACCGGGAGGGGGGCTGGGATGCCTTTCTGCACTGTTTGCAGGCTCCTAAGAGACCTCCCAGCAAAATGTTATAAATGAGAAACCGAGTCTCGATATTCAGCAAAATTTAGATTGCTTTATTTTATATAAACAGAGCAAGCAGTGCTGGGGAAAATGTGAGAGGTCACTGCTCACTCAACGTTTCCACTCTTGGTTTGCAGCTCCCTTTTTATAGGATGGTTTTCCTCGCAGTAATCAATAATTGTTATTGTTTTGTTGTAGTGATTCTGCAAGGTAAGCAGTGGTGCTCAAAGAAACTTCCAGACTCCCGTGGGACAGCTCTTGGGACAATTGGTCATGTAACCATCTGGTCTTGGCAGATAAAAACCAGGAGAAGTGAGAATTCTGATCTTTAGCAGATAGTTTGTGATTGATTACAAAAGGCAGGAAATCTGATTCTGCACAAAAAACCTTTCAGACTATGGAAAACCCCTTTTTTTCTTTTACAAACTGGTGTGCACAATATTCATAAGAGGGGGATTTAAACAGAGTGGGTTTAATCATATATTTCCCTTTATCTAGGTCCATATTCTTATTTTAAGTATTCTGACTTATACAAACGTCAGAACTTCTATGATTAACACGAATCACTGATCAATTATCACAAAAGCTTTCCAGTGAGTCAAGGAACATTTCTGGGGGTGGGAGCAGCCCCAGCCTTGCCACAAGAGGCTATGGGTGGGCACCTGATCCTGCTCCAAGGTCATCCCTGGACGAAACATTCCCAAGGCACGAGATTCCAAAGAGTCCTAAGGTCACCTGGAGTTGTTATCTTCATTTTTATCACATGAGTCAGACACTGAGTGACTCTTCCAGAGGTCAGACACGGGGAGGTGATGGAAAACTTGAAGTCCCACCTGGACCAACATCTCCCAAAAAAAACCTTGGAGAACTTCTTGCCTGGAATTGCTGAAGGAATCAGGTTGAAGACAGGGTGAAAGCTCAGAGAAGAAGAGGAAAAAAGTGGAATTTCCATTATTAGGCCAAGTGTTTTGGCTGTGACCATTTCTGGAGGGAGCCAGTGGAATTTCGAGGGGCAGGAAGCTGCACAAGGAGTCACTGCAAAGAGGGAATATCAATCAGGAAAAGGAAAATCAGGAAAAGGAAAGTCAGGAAAAGGAAAATCAGGAAAAGGAAATTCAGGAAAAGTCACCCAGAATGGGGCAAAAAAGCACAGCCCCACCCAATCTGATCCTTTACTCCCAAAACTTCATGGGTGCCATGAAGAAAATAAAGTTCCCTTCGTGCTGCCAGGCCCATCCCTGCAATTTTGGGGATTCCCAAGGGTGGGACAGAGGGTCACATCCCTTTCCAAGCTGCCCAAGCTCTGGGGAATGGGCAGGAGCTGCTGCCAGCTCGGTGGGACCAGCAGGATGGACCCACAGCCTGCGTGGAGCGCGTTTCCAGCCCTGCCAGCTCATCCCTCCCTTTTTTTTTCTCCCTGGAAATCCTCCAGGAGCAGCCGCTCTCCACGGGCTGCTGGCTCAGAGGAGCAGCTCCCTCTCGTGGGCTTTGTCCGGCTCATACTGCTGGAAAGCAGCCAGAATCTCCTAAAAAAGTGGTTTTTTATTATTAATCTCCCCCTCCCGCAATTCAGAATATTCATTAGTGCCCCAGACGCGGAAATTTTATGAAAAAATGCCAACTTTCATCAAATTCCACCCCGTAGGCGGGTGGGCTTTTTATAGTTTTGCCACTTTTTTTTTTTTTTTTATTAATTGGTTTTATTTTCCTCACTCAGCATGAGATTCAAAACTACTCATTTAGGCGTGGAAGGGGTTGATGCTTTGAGTTCACTTGCCCAGGAAAGATTTGGAGCCATTCAGGGGAAAGTCATCCCAAAATCAGCAGTTTGTGGGGCAGACACAGACTGAGGCATCCAGCACTTGGATGAGGCTGAGGGCATGAACCCCCAAAAGTTATTTCAGTTTGGAATGCTGGAAATCCGATGTGTTCCATGATGCTAAAAGCTAAGGGAAAAAAACAAAATAGAATTTAAAAAGAATTTAAAAATTTTAAAAACTTTTTTGGGTTTTTTCTTTTGTTTTTGGGAGGATTTTTTTGTTTGGTTTGGTTTGTTGTTTGGGTTTTTGGGGGGTTTTTGGTTGTTTTGGGGATTTTTTTTGTTTTTTGGAGGGTTTTTTGTTTGTTTTGTGTTTTTGGGGTTTTTTGTGGGGTTTTTTGTTTGGTTTGTTGTTTTGGGTTTTTGGGGGCTGTTGTTTTTTGGGTTTTTTTGTTTTTGGGGTTTTTGTTGTTTGGGTTTTGTGGGGCTTTTGTGTTTTTGAGTTTTTTTTGTTTGGTTTGATTTTGTCGTTTGTGTCTTTTGGGACATGGGTTTTTTGGGTCTTTTTGGTTTTTTGTTTGGTTTGGTTTCTGTTGTTTTGGGGTTTTTGGGGTTTTTGTTGTTTCTGGGGGTTTTTTGTTTTGGGGGGATTCTTTTGTTTGTTTTGTGTTTCTTGTTTTTTTGGTTATTTTTGTTCTGGTTTGGTTTGTTGTTTGGGTTTCTTTGGGGGGTGTTGATTGTTTTGGGGGTATTTTTGTTTTTTAGGGGGTTTTTTGTTTGTTTTGTGTTCTTTGGTTTTTTGTGGGGTTTTTTTTGTTTGGTTTGGTTTGTTTCGGTTTTTGGGGGGGTTTGGTTGTTCTTGGGGGCTTTTTGTTTCTTTGGGGGGCTTTTTGTTTGTTCTTTGTGTTTTTGTGTTTTTTTGGTTTTTTTGTTTGGTTTGGTTTGTTGTTTGGGTTTTTGGGTTTTTTTGTTGTTTTGGGGATTTTTTTGTTTTGGGGTTTTTTTGTTTGTTTTGTGTTTTTTGTGTTTTTTGTGTTTTTTTGTTTGGTTTGGTTTGTTGTTTGGGTTTTTGGGGGGTTTGGTTCTTTTGGTTTTTTCTGTTTCTGGGGTCTTTTTTTGTTTGTCTTTGTCTTTTTCTGGTCTTTTTGTGGGGTTTGGTTTTTTTTTTTTGGTATGTTGTTTTGGGTTTTTGGGGGTTTTTTGTTTTGTTTTTGGTTTTTTTGTTTTGGGGGGACTTTTTGTTTGTTTTGTGGTTTTTTGTGGGGGTTTTTTTTGTTTGCTTTGGTTTGTTGTTTGGGTTTTTGGGGGGGTTTGGTTGTTTTGAGGGTTTTTTTTGGTTTTGTTTTTTTGGTTGGTTTTTTTTGTGTGTTTTTTGTTTTGTTTTTGTTTCACTCTGTCTTGACCCCAAACAGCTCCAGAGATTTCACCTTCCACCTTTTACTTTGGAAAGCATCCAGTTCCCCCAAAAAGCTGGGATTTCCCCCAAAGCTGCACCTTTTGCACCCAAACTCCCATCAGGAGCTCAGAGATGTGCTTGTCCATCCCTGGGGGCAGCCAGGTCACTTCTCCCTCTCCAAATTCCCTGTTTTTGTGATCCAGCCTGTCACTCATTGGTGCTGGTCACCCCCCAGACCACAGGAGGACCTCCCCCCCTTCCTGAGCCCTGCACAGAGCTGGGGAGCAGCTCTGGGGCTGCTGTGCCTCAGGGAGGAGGTTTGGGGTTTTCCTGCCACTCATCTCATGGATCTGATGTCCCAATTCCATGGATCCCTGCCTTGGGAATTCCTCTTCCTCAGGGTTTGATGGCTCCATCCCATTCCCCCTCCCTCCCAGCACTCCTCACACACGGGGATAAATTTTCTCTCTGGGATTGGTGGCTCTGATAGCAGAGATGAAGGTGCCAGCTGTCCTGGAGCTGAAGGAACCACGTCACAACTCCATCCAACACGTGCCTGAGGTATTTAAACTGATTATTATCCACAGCCAGGCATTTATTATTCCATTTGGAGTTGTTGCTCCATCCCAATTCCACGTGATCCAGCTGCTGAAAGGGCTCTGTGTTTGTTTTGTGCTGCCTCTTTCAGTGCCATGCTCAGGGAATTCTTCCTCCAAGGAGCAATTCCATGCCTTGGAGGGCAATATCTCCCCCTCCCCTCTGTCCTCATGTTCACCAGCTTGGGTGTTCCCTCCCCAAATTCCTGCAAGAACATCAGGATGAGCCTCTGCAGCATCTTCACCTCTGCAGCATCCTCACCTCTGCAGCATCCTCACCTCTGTCCAGCTCTTTGGGTGGGCTCAGAGAAGCTCAGAGCAGTCTGGAGTTAGGAGGAAAAGTTTTTTACAACCTTTTTTTTGTTGTTTAGGATCCTCCAAACACCTTCCCAGCCCAGGGGGTGGATGGTGCCTGGCACGACACAGCTCAGGGTAATTTTCTGGGCAGCCTCATCCTGTGCTAATGACTCTCATGGTCTGGACTGGCCCTAATTCCTGCTCAGAATTAGTGGTTGGGAATCACGCCCTCCTCTCCTTCCTGCACATCCCAGATGTCTTGGAGAGGAGTAATTGCCACCAGGGTTCACTGGCATTAGGGGAGGAGGGATTTCCTTATCCTTGAGCTGCAGTGGGAATTACAGGATCGTGGAATGGTTTGGGGTGGAAGGGAGCTTAAAACTCATCCCTTTCCACCCCCTGCCGTGGGCAGGGACTTTTCCCTGTCCCAGGATCTCCAACCCCCATCCAACCTGGCCTTGGACACTTCCAGGGATGGAGCAGCCACAGCTTCCCTGGGAATTCCATTCCAGCACCTCACTCCCTTCCCAATAAACATTTTCTTTCCAATATCCCATCTAAACCTCCCCTCTTTAATTTGTATGTTATGAAAAAATAACCCTTTGCTCTTCAACCATGCTCAGGATGATTTATTTTCCCTTTCTATTATCCATGGATACAAGGAAGTTTTTTTGCAGCAAAGGCACAGCAAATCAAGCAAAAAAAAAAAAAAAAACTCAGACAGTTTTGCTTTAAAGCAGCAAAAAAAAATTCCTGACTGTGTTTTCCTGCAGGCTGGGGGAGCCTCTGTCTCCACAACTGCAGGAAGAATAAATCCAACCCAATGAAATATTAATTATTAGAGTCTGTCCAACTGGGATTCCTCAGTGCTTTCAGAGAGTGGAAAAATTCTGGCACGCAGGAGAAGAAACACACAAATCCCTTTTTTGTTGTTGTTGTTGTTATTTTTTGTTGCTTTTATGAGAAAATATTGTGTGATGGGAAAATTAAGAGCTTTGGGTTGAGGGCAAGACAGGGGGCTTGAATTGCTTTAGGGTGAGAAATAAAAATTCCCAGAGAGGGCTGGGAAGAGATCGTGCTGTAAGTGAGAGGAAAAGGTTGAAGGGGGAGAAGGAAAGCAGGAATTGATTAATAAAAGACAGACCCAGAAAATTCCCTGTTTTGCAGAAGTTGGGATGAATCCTGCAGCCTGAGGCAGCCCTGCTCAGCACAGCTCAAAGCCCCTTTTGTGCCCCTTGTTTACCAGGCTCGGGTTGGAAGTGTCATCCCTTGGCTGAGGAATGCTTTGCAGATCTGGGAGCTCTGACTCCCAAAAAGAATTAAAGCATTAAAACATTGCCATGATTTCTCCAGAGCAAAATTCCTCCAAAAAAAGTGTTGTTTAGGAGAAAGGAGAGGCACTCAGAGCACACATCTGGCAATGAAAAAACCTCTGTTGTCTTGTCATTGTTTATTTTTCAAGCCCCTTTTTGCACTGGAAACACCTTTATCAAATATCTGGCCTCTCTGGAATCTCTGCTTTCCCTATAAACCTCTCCAAATTTCCTCATTTCATGAAGAGAAGGAGGTGGCACTGATTTCTTCTCTCTGGGACACGACTGGAGATGTGCCAGGGAAAGTCAGGCTGGATTTTTGGGAAAGGTTCTTCATCCAGAGGGTCTTTGAGCACTGGAACTCCTCAGGGATGGTCACAGCACCAAGCCTGAGTCCCACAAGTGCTTGGGAAAAGCTCTTGTGCTGGGCAGGACCAGGGGCTGGGCTTTGATGATCTTTGTGGATCCCCTTCCAGCTCAGGATATTCCGTTATTGCCCTGCTGTGGCTTTGGAGGGTGTCTGAGGAAAAGGTGAATTAATGGGTTGCTGGAAGACACAATTCCAAGCAGCAGGAATTGAGAATCCAGGGAGCTGCTGGGTGAGGTCAAAGCAAGGGGAAGGAAGGGATTCCCAAGGATGCTGGAGGTGCAGGTGGGGGCAGATGTGCAGATGTTATTTTTGCCCAGGAGATTCCACTCTGTGAGCCAAACTAGGATAAAATTGCAGGAGAAACCCCTCTGGAGATGCAGGAAATGCAGAAGGAGCATCTCCCTCCCAAAGCTGCAGGACAGAGCTTGAAAAGACAAACATTGAGGGGCTGGAGAGGCAGGAACTGAGCTGGGGAGGGTCTGGAGCACCAGGAGCTGCTGAGAGGGGCTGGGAGTGCAGAAGAGGAGGCTCCAGGGGGACTCTCCAAACCCCCTGAAAAGAGGGTGAAGCCAGGGGTGGCTCAGGCTCCAGGGGAGCAGAGCACAGCATGAGAGGAAACAGCCTCAAGGTGTACCAGGGAAGGTTCAGGCTGGACATCAGGAGGAATTTCTTCAGAGAAATGGAAGTCTCCATCCCTGGAGGCATCCGAGGAATGGATGTGGCACCCAGAGCTCGGGGTGGAGAAGAAAAACAAGCAGAAGTTTGGGAGACACCAGAGCACAAGACAGTGACAACAATGCTTTATCTATCCCTGGTGTTTGATGTCCACACCCTCCTGGGGGGCTCTGGCCAAGCTCTTCAGCCCTGCAGGATCCATTTTGTGGCAGCAGCTGGGGGAGGAGCTGGGCTGGGGCCCAGGCCCTCACGGGCGGGCCAGCCGGGGCCCGGGGCACGCGCTCAGGTTGCACAGGAAGCTCTGGCAGCAGTAGGAGGTGTAGGTGGCCAGGCCCAGGAGGAAGTTGTGGTGTGGGCAGGTGCTGGAGCACTTCTTGGTGATCCTCTTCCAAAGGGACAGAAAGCCTGGCCCAGGGAAGGGAGAGAGGGGGATCAGCAAGTTGGGCAATCCTAGTGCAGGATGCAGCTGGGTTGGTGAGTCCCGTTGTCCCCACATAGCCCAGAGATCAGCATGAGACCCATCCTGGTCCCCCCAAATCCCAGAGATCAGCATGAGACCCATCCTGGTCCCCCCAAATCCCAGAGATCAGCATGAGACCCATCCTGGTCCCCCCAAATCCCAGAGATCAGCATGAGACCCATCCTGGTCCCTTCACACCCCAGAGATCAGCATGAGACCCATCCTGGTCCCCTCACACAGCCCAAAGATCAGCATGAGACCCATCCTGGTCCCTTCCCATCCCAGAGATCAGCATGAGACCCATCCTGGTCCCTTCACACCCCAGAGATCAGCATGAGACCCATCCTGGTCCCCACACAGCCCAGAGATCAGCATGAGACCCATCCTGGTCCCCCCAAATCCCAGAGATCAGCATGAGACCCATCCTGGTCCCTTCACACCCCAGAGATCAGCATGAGACCCATCCTGGTCCCCTCACACAGCCCAGAGATCAGCATGAGACCCATCCTGGTCCTTCCATCCCAGAGATCAGCATGAGACCATCTGGTATCCCATCCCGGTCCCTTCACATCCCAGAGATCAGCATGAGACCCATCCTGGTCCCCCCAAATCCCAGAGATCAGCATGAGACCCATCCTGGTCCCCCCAAATCCCAGAGATCAGCATGAGACCCATCCTGGTCCCCCAAATCCCAGAGATCAGCATGAGACCCATCCTGGTCCCTTCCCAGAGATCAGCATGAGACCCATCCTGGTCCCTTCCCATCCCAGAGATCAGCATGAGACCCATCCTGGTCCCTTCACACCCCAGAGATCAGCATGAGACCCATCCTGGTCCCCCCAAATCCCAGAGATCAGCATGAGACCCATCCTGGTCCCACCACATCCCAGAGATCAGCATGAGACCCATCCTGGTCCCCCCAAATCCCAGAGATCAGCATGAGACCCATCCTGGTCCCCCACACATCCCAGAGATCAGCATGAGACCCATCCTGGTCCCCCCAAATCCCAGAGATCAGCATGAGACCCATCCTGGTACCCTCACACCCCAGAGATCAGCATGAGACCCATCCTGGTCCTTTCACACCCCAGAGATCAGCATGAGACCCATCCTGGTCCCCCCAAATCCCAGAGATCAGCATGAGACCCATCCTGGTCCTTTCACATCCCAGAGATCAGCATGAGACCCATCCTGGTCCCCCCAAATCCCAGAGATCAGCATGAGACCCATCCTGGTCCCCCACAAATCCCAGAGATCAGCATGAGACCCATCCTGGTCCCCACCACAGCCCAGGAATTGTTGGTGACCTCCTGCAGAAGGAATTCCATATCCATGCTTGGATCCAGCACTTCCCAGCATGGAAACTCATATCAGGACTTTTTTAGGTGCACAATGACAACGTTCATTCCTGGATTTAAGTCACATTTCCAGGCTCCTCCATTTGAGGGAAATAATTCTGTTTCCTCTATATCTGGCTTGGATCAGAAATAGTGTGACCAGCAGGACCAGAGAAATGATTTTTTTCCCTTTTTTTGTCACTAGTGTGGTCACACCTCAAATCTTGGGATCAGTTTTTGGACCCTCAGGACAACAAAGAAATTGAGGGACTGGAGCATGTCCAGGGAAGGGAATGGAGCTGGGGAAGGGTCTGGAGCACCAGGAGAGGCTGAGGGAGCTGGGAAAGGGCTCAGCCTGGAGAAAAGGAGGCTCAGGGGGGTCATTCTGGCTCTGCACAACTCCCTGAGGGTGCAGCCAGGCTGGCTTTGGGCTCTGCTCCCAGGAATCAAGGCTCAAATTTATTTATTCTCCCTTCTTCTCTCAATGTCCCCTGATTTTCCATGCAGGAATGAAACAACAGCAGAAGAGGAAAATCTGAGTGTGCGATGGGGAGAATTCCAAACCCTCAGCGCTGCCAGGCTGGGTCAGGGAAGGGCTCCACCTCCCAGCTGTGCTTCCCAAGGGCTCCTAAACCCATCCCAGCAGCAGGCAGAGCCCAGCCCCCGTTGCTGGGTGCCCGGGAGGGCAGAGCAGAACCCACCGATGCCCACGGAGGCCACGTTGGTGACACAGTACTCCTCCTGCTCCGAGCACTTCTCAGCCTTCAGGCAGCTCCAGTTGCTCTGCTCCCAGCTGCAGGTGTAGCAGTACAGGGCATCTGCTGCAGGGAGAGACACAGAACAGGCAGGAGGGAGATGGAACCGTCCTGGCTGCTCCAGGGCAGGGCTGTCCCTCTGTGCTGGGGACACACCTCAAATCCTGTGTCTGGTGTTGTCTCGTCATTGAGGGGCTGGAGTGTGTCCAGGGAAGGGAATGGAGCTGGGGAAGGGTCTGGAGCACCAGGAGAGCCTGAGGGAGCTGGGAAAGGGGCTCAGCCTGGAGAAAAGGAGGCTCAGGGGAACTTCTGGCTCTGCACAGCTCCCTGACAGGAGGGGACAGCCAGGGAGCAGGGACAGGAGGAGAGGAAACTGCCTCAAACTACACCAGGGGAGGCTCAGGCTGGACATCAGGAGGAATTTCCTCATGGAAAAAGGGAGTCAGGCATGGGAAGGGGCTGCCCAGGGAGGTGATGGATACCCATCCCTGGAGGTGTCCAAGGAATGCCAGGACATGGCACTCAGAGCTCTGGTGGTGATCAAAGGTTGGACTTGAGGATCTTGGAGGTCTTTCCCAACCTAAATGATCCTGGGATTCTCTGCAATGCCAGCAGCAAAAATTATCCTCTCTTTTCATGAAATCCCAAACCCACAAGGTCTGACTAAAAGCCATGGAGCTGAAAGACCCAATCCACTCTTCCAGTGCCACATCCAGCCTGGCCCTGGACAATTCCAGGGATGGAGCAGCCACAGCTTCTCTGGGAATCCTGTGCCAGGGCCTCACCACCCTCACAGGGAAGAATTTTTTCCTTATATCCAACCTAAACTTCCCCTCCTTCACTTTGACAGGCTGAGGCACCAATTCTGATGTGATGTTGGAGCAGGGAAGGGCAGGGGCTCCTGGAGGAGCTTCCAAGGATGTCCCAAGGTGCCTGGGGTCACTTTTTCTGCTTGCTGGGGACTATTAAGCTGCAGCCCAATTAGGCAGAAAGCACTGGCAGATGAAGAGGGTTAACTGGGACCTCCACAGCTTAGAAAAGCCAGGCTCCCACACCTTTGTCTTTGGATGGGACATCAATGCATCCCAAAAAGAAATCCAGAACCTGGTTTAAAGGGCAAAGAAGATGAGGAGAAGGATTTTTTACTCTTTGCTGTGAGAATTCAGCCCTAAGACACAGGCAGTGAATGCTTAATTTTTACTGCCTGGATAATCCAGCGTGGATCAGGCCAGGCTTCATTTTGGCACTGAGGACAAGCTCCCTGTCCCCTGGGCCTTGTTAACACTTGGAAATCTGTCAGGATCACTGTTCTGGTGAGTGAACAAAGCTAAATAGCAGAAAGGTATTCTTAGGCCACAATGAGCCAGAAATAACTATTCTGAGGAATTCTCTTTCTGCACCAGACGTGTGGCACGATTCCAAGTGCTGGCAAAGCCTGTCCCACTCTCCAAAATGAGGATAAGGTTTGTTCTCTCTGGTCTATAGAGGATCATGTTCCTTTAAAAAGGCTCTGGTTTAATTTACCATCTCTCCATGAAATAAAATGCACCATCTATAGCACAGTTACTATGCAAATACCCACCACCATTAACCCGTTCAGCCCACATCCCAAATTCTCCCTAATTCCCTGACTTTGTCCCAGAATCTCTGAAGTCAGCAAGCTGTGGGGTTTTGGAGATGGGTAGAAACAGCTGCTCAGGGCCAGATGTTGGAGGTGTGGCCCTCATGGACCAGGAACACAGAGCATTGTGCTGTCTTCATCAAAATTTCAGAATAACCACAGCCTTGCACCACCCCGACAGGAAAACACCCTGGAAAGTCTCTCAAAGGCAGACCAGTGGGAACTGCCTCCTTTTTTCTGTCTTGTTTCCATAAAAATCCAGTAGGGCAGGGAAATTTCCAGTCAGAAAATAAACTTTTTGTACACCCAGACTGAGATTCTAAACAAAACCCTGCACCATCCCCAGAGCTGAGGAGCTCCCTCCCATGGTTTCTCTGCCTGGATACGAAGCTATAAATTAAATTAATTTGCATTTAAATCACTCAGCTCTGCTTTATCTAGGAGCAAACCTCACCTTGAGCTGCCAACAGGACCAAAGCCAGCACCGCAAGGAGGGAGAACTTCATCTTCTGCCAGGTGTCTCCACAGCCCAGGAAAAACACCCTCACCTGGGGACAGGCTAGAAACCTTCCCTGCCTGTGCTCAGAGTGAGGAGGAAGCCAAGGGTTTGGAGTGGGCAGGGATCATGGGTTAGGTGAGAGGCCAGGAATGCACCTGGGTGTTTTCTCACCTCAGCATTGCCTTCAGGCTGGGCTGGTGATCCAGGGAGCAGTGAAAGCACTCTGGGAATTCACACCGTTTATTGGGATTAATCCTTTAATTCGTCTCTGGTCAGGGCAGCAGCGCTGCTGATGGCTGGGTGGGGGTTTTGTTTTGATCATCACATCTGTGGCCAAGGAAAATGGGAACAAGTGGCATGAATTAATGGAATTGCCTGGGTGGGTTATGGCCAGTCCATTTCCAGGGTTAGACCTGGAGAATTCCCAACATCTACAGTCAGGATATCCATGGGGACAGGAAATGCATAACTTGGTTACCTACAAATCATAAAATCATCGAATGGTTTGGGTGGGAATGGACCTTAAAAACCATCTCATTCCAACCCCTTCCAGGGGCAGGGACTGCTCCAAGCCCCTTCCAACTTGGCTTTGAACACTTCCAGCAAGGCTTAAAAATATCTTAGTCCCCTTTTCCATGGAGCATCCAATTCTCCAGAGTCCTGCTCAATACCAGTCAGACAAAAACGTTCTCAGCCTTTAGGATTTCCCTGCATGAAAGGGGTGTGGAGCTGGAGCTGATAACTTCATCCCTTCTGGGGCTTCCATCTGGCTGCCTGTCCCACTTGTGCTGCCAAGGAAAGAGGTACCAGGATGGACATCAGCAGGCATCTCCATGAATCACCAAGGAGCAGAGAGGGTGGAGCAGGAGGAGCCCCTTCCTTCTGCATCCTGCAGGAAAAGAGAGCAGAGACTGACACAGCCTGGGATTTAGGAGATGGAAAAGCAGAAGAGGCAGAGGGTCCAAAAACATGTGGAAGAAAGATGGGTGAGGGGAGGGTTAAAATGATTGAGGGCTAATATGATTTTTCTTGGCAGGAGCCAAGTGAGATGAGAAAAATTCTGTGAAACAGAGGAGATGCTCATCCAAGACATTCAGAGCATCCAGTGGGATCAGCCACTGAGCACAGTGAAGGCACAGCCAGAAGTTCAAAGAGACACCAAAACCCACCACATCTTTTCCAAGGAAAGAGAAGCTGGGGGAAATCTTGCAGAAAGCTTTTTTTGCTCGATATTTTGGAAGTTTCTGACACTACCAACTCTGCTGACGTAAAACTGGATCAACAGGATGGGGAAGCCAGCCCTGATAACCCCAGGAGCAGCAGCCATTCCTCTGCCATGGATCTGCACCTGGGTGTGGAGAGGACAAACCACATCTCTTGCCCAAGAGGTGACACCGTGCCAGGCTGGGGGGGCTGTGCACCCCAGGAATGCTGCAGGAGGAGTGTCAGGGCTGCAGGTCACAGGGCAGTGACCACAGGGCTCACTCCCTGCTCCAGGGAACAAGGATGGGCCAGCCTGAATCACTGCAGCACCAGGGCTCACTCCCTGGGGGAGCCTGGGATGCCAAGGCTCAGCATCCTGCTGCACCCTGGAAAAGCTCTGTCCTCACCGGTTTTGACTGGGTTTTTTTGAAAAATAAAAAGGAAAAATAATTGTGTTGCTCTTCAGTATGATTGTTATTTTGGACTCCTCACCTCTAAAAGTGTTCAAAGCCAGGTTGGATGAGGTTTGGAGCCACCTGGGATTGTGGAAAGTGCCCCTGCCCATGGCATGGGACTGAAACAAGAAGGTGTTTAAGTCCCTTTTAACCCAAACCATTCCATGATTAACAATGTTTATTCCCTCAGCTCCAAGGACTGACAACACAAATTTCTCCTGACACAGATCCAGAGAGAAACCAGCAAGTCCAGGGATCCAAATCTGCTCCTCACTGGCAGCCAGAAGAGGCTCTCCAAGGCCAGGGGAAGTGGCCCACCACAGCCCCACTGCAGGAGTGGTTTGAGGCACAAGTGGGAGGATGGACAAAAGGGCACAGTGGGTCAATTCCCATTTTGGGGGTTGCCAGTGGCCCACTGAACCAGATTTTTGGGGAGTTGCCATGCTGGCCTTGGGGATGTGTGATGCAGGTGTGAGGTGTGGCAGTGCCATGGCTGGCATTTCCTCAGGATGGTGGTGTCACCCTGCATGGCCACCACATGGAAGCAGCATGACTGGAGCATGGCAGGCTTGGCTGGGTCAGGGTGAAAATCTGGGAAAAGGTGTCCCAGTAGCCACAGGCTGCAGCTGTGGCAGCAAATTCAACTTTTCCAGGAGCATCTCCAGCACAGAGGCCAAGAGATGACTATCAATCTCTTGGGAATAATCCTTCCTTTGTTTTTCTCCAGGTATTCCATGATTGATCCATCCTAGAACCTTGCCAGGAAATGTGCCAACGATTAAAGTGATTAATTAAATGTTGTGGATGATGTTCCAGACCAGGGATGTTCCTAGCAACTGTTTATTTCCCTAGTTCAGGTCCATCCCTGGAGATCAGGCCCTTGCAGGCATTTGAATCACATCCTTCAGGATGAGAACTTGATGCTGGATTTTACTCTTGGCTGTGGAATACTGCACTACAAGCAGTGCTGGAGCCATGGAAATGTGGCTTTGTTTGCCTGGCCTCTGGAATGTTCTGGCTGTTGAACATTCCTGGATGTGGAACAGAGATTGGAAGTCAAGGAACAGGGATCTGCTCATGTTTTTGGGGAGCCCTATACTGGGTTCTTCTCAAAAATGGCCTCGGAAAAGTTCCACAGAGCAAACCCAGTGATGAAGAAGGACAGGAACATCATGGATTGGCCTCATGGGACCTTTCCCTTTTAAATGTCCTGAAGTTTTCACCCACTCAGCTTCCCTGTGGTCAGAGGGTGCCTCATCCCTCTCAGGTGGCACCCCAGAAGATTCCCAGACAATTCCACCTATCCCTCTGTTTTGCCATTCCCCACCCAGCTCTGGTGCACCAGAGGCTGCAGGATGGGGCTGGTTCTCAGCTCCAGGGATATTCCAGCCCTAAATAAAACCCACTGAAGCAATTGCAGGGTCTTGCTCCCCATCCTGCATTTTTTGGTGGAGTTTTTGAGGGAGGCAGAGGCCAAACATGGCACCACTTTTTGCCAGGAATGACAGCACTTCCAAGGACACATGGCCTGGGAGAAGAGGAACTGTGTGTGTTGAGCACCTCCAGCTCCTCCCTTCCTCCACCCAGTGACACTGAGTTGTGATTTTCCCTTCCCCTTTTCTCCATCCCTTCTCCACAGAGAATTCTCTGTGCCTCAAGGCTCTTTGCATCCTGCCTGGTGGTGACATTGTCCAAACCAGGGCACCAAGGTGAGCTGCCACCACCATGCCCCTGACAAAGACCTGGCCTCACCTCAGACCCTGCCAGGTGCTCAGATTCCAGAGAAACCAGAGGAGCTTGGAGTTCATCCCACACAGGATTAAGCCCTTTGCACATCAAATCGTGGAAGGACTTGATCCTTGTGGCTGCTCCTGCCAATCCCCCACACTTTCCCCACTCCTGGGTGCTCCCCATGTTTGTTTCCATGGGGAAAAGACACTCAGGATCAGGAACCAAGTGTGGGCAGCCCAGGGATGAGAATTTGGCTTCCTCTCTTCCAAGCAATGCTGCCCCAGGGCCATCCCAAATCCCTGGTTGTGGATATTACCTGATTTTGTGGTGTCTCTGGGGCTCCTGTATTGCCCAAATCCCAGCTGGATCAGGATTAAGTCACAAAAAGGATTTCACCTGCAATTAGGGATGTTAATGGGGGGATCCAACAGCCCTTTGAGCTTCCCTGGGGCTGGAATTGCTGAACAAGAGCTGTCGTGGAATCTATACCAATAACACATGGGAAATCCATGCACAATTCCAAGGGCTATCAAACAGCTGCCCACACTTCTTAATTCTTAATGTGTTCCTCACTGTGGCTTTGGCCTGACCAAGTAGGACCATCCCTGAAAATCTCACATCCAAAATCCCAGACCTTCTCCAGAGAAGACACTGGAACAATTCCACTGGAGCTGTAAATCTATTATTTTTCAAGACTTTTTTTGCCATAAACCTTCTGAAATTTCCATCTGGCTGAGACACACAGAGAGCTGTGATGATCTGGATTGGATCTTCCTCCTACTCACTTCCATTTGTTTTATTCCCTGTGTAATTCCACGAACAACCTGTTCCCAGCCACCAGCCCTGCTATGAGTCAGCTCTCCACAAAAAGAGAATAAACAATAAACATCTTGGAATTGTTTTGCTTTTAATGGTAGATGTAAAGGGAGTGTTTATGTGAGATATTGGGGAAAAAAATTCTTGCCTGTGAGGATGGTGAGGCCCTGGCACAGGTTGTCCACATAAACTGGAATCTCTGAAGTGTCCAAGGCCAGGTTGGATGGGGCTTGGAGCAGCTCTGGATAGTGGAAGGTGTCCCCACCCACAGAGGGTGGAACAAGAGGAGCTTTAAGGTCTTTTCCAACCCAAACCACTCCATGATTCTGAGGAATCAGGATGGGACAAGAAGCTCCCAGGGGCACTTCAAGCCTGCAGGCCAGGTATTTTTTGGGAGCTGTGACAGCAAGAAGGAGAAGGAAAACCAACTTCCAGCCCAGCTCTTAATATATCTCTTTCTATTGACTTCCTAAATACCCCAGGATGGGGATTCCTGGATTTCCTTGGTGCTGCATCCAGCCAGGAGAAACCACTCTGTGAGGACCAGGACCCCAGTTTTGATTGTCCAGTTGGGGTCAGTCCTGGAGCCTTGGGCAGGGCTTGTTCCCACTGTGCCCTGTGGATTTCTCTCCTGTGGCTCCATAAAATATCCTAAGGTGGAAATGCAGCTCAAGAATCATCCAGGTCCTGCCTACTCCAGGAAAATAAAGACTAATCCCATGCAGAACAACAGGGGGAAATCTGGATGGAGGCTTTTCCATGAATGCCAATTCCTGTTTTGATGACAACTCACAGAACCACGGAATGGTTTATGTTGGAAGGGACTTTGCAGATCATCTCAATCCAGCCCCCTGCCATGGACAAGGACACCTTCCACCCTCACAGGTCACTCAGATCATCATCCAGCCTGCCAGGAACACTTCCAGGGATGGGACAACCTGTGCCAGGGCCTCACCCCTTCCAATCACTCCACACCCACCCTCCTCTCCCATCCCACATTTCCCCTCCTCAAGACCTCCAAGCCAGAATTTCCTTATTCTGTGTCCTTGGATCAGAGGCACAAATCCTTCATACTGCACTGAATGATGGCTTGGTACTGCTATTTATACAAATCTACAGCTGCTCCATTGAAAGCTAAACAAAAGCAGAGCTAATTAGCCAGAACCACTTGGTCAATTAGGAAAATTGCTCTCTCCACTCAGGCAAGATTAAAAAAAAAAAAAAAAAAAAAAAAGCCTTAGGCAGGTCAAGACAAACTCAGTCCAAGAAAATCTAAGAAGCCTCAACCCAGAGGTTTTACAAACTCAAAGCAGGTGGCCTGGTAGTAAAATCATGGAATGGTTTGTGTTGGAAGGGACTTTAAAGATTATCCAGTTTCACCCCTGCCATGGGCAGGGACACCTTCCTTTATCCCAGGGTGATCCAAACCCAGTCCAGTCTTGGACACTGCCAGGGATGGGGCAGCCACAGCTGCTCTGGGAATTCCATTCCAGGGCCTCCCTACCCTCATAGGTGGAATTCCTTCCCAAATCCCATCTATCCCTGCCCTCTGGCAGTGGGAAGCCATTCCCTGTGCCCTGTCCCTCCATCCCTCTTCCCAAGTCCCTCTCCAGCTCTCCTGGAGCCCCTTCAGGCACTGGAAGGGGCTCTGAGGTCTCCCTGGATCCTTCCTTTCTCCAGGCTGGACATTCCCAGCTCTCCCAGCCTGGCTCCAGCCCTTGGAGCATCCCATACCCTCCTCTGGATCTGCTCCAGCAGCCCCACATCCCTCTGATCCCAGGTTTGGACACAGTGCTCCAGGTGGGTCTCACCTGAATGGGGCACAGGAGCATCCATAGAAAACACCAAATTAAAGGGACAACAAACAGCCTTGTCTTGGACTCAAAGAGGAAGATCTGGATTGAACAATTCTCTGTTCTATTTCTGGAATTTTCTCTCCTGCTTTTGTCATTTCTTGTGGTGTTATTTTATTTTTCCCAGCACACAGAAGGGCCCTGTGAGGATGACCCAGCACAGCCCCTTGGAATGTGAGAACATAGAGGAAAATCAAACAAATAAAATAAATAAATTAAAAAAAAACACAACTTTTTTTTTTTTTATCACAAAAGGGAGTCAAGGGTTATGCAGCATCAGGTTTTTGCTGAAAGGGCCACACACCAAACCCTACCCATGTGGCTGGAGGAAAAATGGAATAAAATTATGTCTGTAGCCTTCTAGTAGAGGGTCCTACAGGTAAAGAAATACAAGAAAAATTTTTAAAAATAAATAAAAAAAATTAAAACCCAGGGAAAAAAAGCAAGGGATTTTGCCAAGATCCTGGGCTTGGAAGAGCAGCCAGACCTTCTGGGTCCAGTTTATCTCCCCTCACCACCTTCAACTCCCAGCCCCAGCAGCAACAGAATTTGGGTTTAGAGGACATTTGAGCTCATTGTGTGCCTGTTTTTGTCATAAATCCAGTATTGGATCCAGGGATGCACAGGAGAAGGGGGGAAGTGGAAATTCAAGCCCTCCAGGTGTTCCCTCCAACTGAAGCACTGCTTCCTGCACCAGGAATGGACTGTGGGAAAGTCAGAATCTGTTTCTGCCTGGGGGACAAGCCCAGATTGGAACAGGAGCACCAATTAAAGCTGGTTGAGTTAATTGCCACCCCATCCTCCCCCACTCTGGCAAATCCAGAAGTAGAAAATCCCAACAAAACCTTGAGAAAGAGATGGAGGAGATTCCACAGAATGAGCTCATTCCACTCCAAGTGACCCTGGGAAGGGACTGGAGACTTCCTTGTTATCCCATCCTGCCAGGAAAATTGTCTGCCCTGTTCCCAAGAGGAGGGGCAGCCTGAATGCCACCCACCCACCTGGAAAAATTTTTTGGGAAGTAATCATCTGTCTGCCTCCTGCAACACAGGGCAATCCCAGGAAAACTCTGGAAGTTCCTGCAGTCTGGAGAGACATCACATCACACTTGGAAGAGGCACTTTTTACACCAGGATGGGGGGAATGGCTTCCCACTCCCACAGGGCAGGGTTAGATGGGATATTGGAAAAGAATTCTTCCCTGTGAAGGTGGTGAATAGAATTCCCAGAGAAGCTGTGTGTCCTAGGTTACAATGCAAAGATGTGCCCAAAAGTGTGCATTCCATCACCATCTGCTGAAAGCAGCTGGGGCAGTGATTCTGATCTCTGTGGGAGATATCCTCTGCTAATGGGCCAGCTGTTAAAACCAGGTGGGGCAATGTTCTTTATCTTTCCCATGACCCACCCTTCCTCCAGGAGATATCTCCTGTTAATGGCCAATGATTCCCACTGTGTGACTGATAAAATTACATCATCCCATTGGGAGATGCTCCACCTGGGGGAGGAGCCAAGCCTTTCCCACCTAGATAAAAACTGAGATTTGGAACACCAAAGCTGCCCTCACCCACTGGTTTACAGGGGACAAGAGCTACCAGACCTTTCTACAGGATCACTCCTTCAACAAGATCACTTCATCTGAGCTGCTACCACCACCCTACCTAGGGTGTCAGGCTGTATTCTCACTCCGTCAGTGGTTTTTATTTTGTGCTATTGCATGTATTTCATTTTTCTCTTTTTTTCCTATTAAATTGTATTTTTGACTTGGAGTCTCTCACTGGTTTTGCTTTCAAAACCATTACATTGTGGCTGCCCCATCCCTGGAAGTGTTGATGTCCAGGATGGATGGGGCTTGGATCAAGCCCCTTCATGGCAGGGGGATGGAATTCCATTATCTTGAAGGCCCTTTCCAAAACAAACCAATCCATGAGTCCATGGTTTCTCTTCCTTCCAGGCTCACACCAGCAGAAGGAATTTGGAAGCCTCACTGCAGCTGGGAGATCCTTTATCCCAAGATTTATTCCTGAGCCAAGCCAATCAAATCATAATTGCAGCTCAATCCCAACTTGGATTAAGAATATTAACAAAGTAATTTATTGGGATTTCTCCTGCCCCAGCCTGCAATGGCTCAGGAATAAAGTCTGGAGTTGCCAATCTCAGAGTTTGGGACAACTCAGCTGACAGAAATCCAGGGAGCTCTTTCAGCACATGTTTTATTTATGCCAAACCACAGCCGTGCTCGTTTTCCACTAAGAAAGGTTGGAAAAGGAAATGCCTCCAATCACCGAGTTCAGAGACAGTGTCTAAATCACAGCAGCCACAGCCTCAAGTGTCCTTTTCCTTTCCTCTCAAACTGACAAAATATTCCTTTGAGAGCTTCCCTTCCTTATTTCCCATTTTTTTCCTCCTTGTTTTTGCAGCATCAGACCTCACAGGGAGAAGGGCAGGGAGGAAAAATCCTCTGGAGATCCTTCACTTTTTTGTTTTTCCTCAAAACCCCACGGAGGTTCCCCACCTTTTACGAGTCTGCCAGGCTGCAGGTGGGTGGTTTTCCCTTCATCCCTTCACTCCAGGGACTGGATGCAAGGGAGAAGCAGCAGCAAACGCTCCATCACCTCCCTTCCCTCTCCAGTTAGGATAAATCAGCCAAAACTCCATCTCTCCCTAAGTTGGAGGCCCCACCATGAAGCAGATGAAGAGCAGCCAAGCAGAGCTGATGAGTTCCCTTTCCCCGAAGTGGCTGAGTCACCATTCCTGCAGGGATGTGACAGACATGGAAATGTGGCCCTTGGGGACATGTCCTGTGGCAGTGCAGCAGTTAATGGCTGTTCTTGATGAACTCAAAGGGCTGTTCCCACCTAAACGATTCCATGATTTAGATCAGCTGATGGGCCAGGGGAGGGGAAGACCAACCTGAAACTGGAATGTGGCTCTGGAAAACACTGATGAGGAGGTTTTTTCATCCATGAGGAACAATAATCTGTTGGACACGGAGCAAGATTCTGACTCATCCCTCTGAGAGGGACGTGGGAAGGTTCCTGATGGGCACAGCTCTGGCCAATGGATTTATGCTCCAGGATTTCATCTCCAGGCTGCTGATGCAGAAACAACGAGCAGGGATGGATCCCACTGGAGCTTCCAGCTGCTCAAACAGCTTCTGTGGGAAGAGGAATTGCTTGTAGAGCCCCCAGCCATCCTCAGATTGGGGGAGCCAGAGCTGAAGCACTGAATCCAACTCTGGGATCATCAGCAGGAGGATGGGGAGCTGCTGGAGCAAATCCAGAGGAGATCACAGAGCTGCTCCAAGGGCTGGGAATGTCCAAACTGGAGAAGGAAAAGCTCCAGGGAGAAATCAGAGCCTTTTCCAGTGCCTAAAGAGGCTCCAGGAGAGCTGGAGAGGGACTTGGGGCAAGGGATGGAGGGACAGGACACAGGGAATGGCTTCCCTACAGCCAGAGGACAGGGAGAGATGGGATTTTGGGAAGAAATTCTTGGCTGTGAGGGTGGGCAGACCCTGGGATGGAATTCCCAGAGAAGCTGTGGCTGCCCCTGGATCCCTGGACGTGTCCAAGGCCAGGCTGGACAGGGCTTGGATCACCCTGGGATAATGGAAGGTGTCCCTGCCCATGGCAAGGGGTGGAATTCCATGATCTTTAAAGTCTCTTCCAAGCCAAACCATTCCACGATTCTTTAAGTTCCAAGTCACAGAACCTGGGGCTAAGTGGTCCCATGGAAGAGGCTGAGGGGGGTTGGAACTGCTGCCTTTAACAGGGACAATTACAGAGCTGGTGTCCAAGGATAATCTGCACAAAGGACAAGCAGCTGATTTCCAAGATGCATCAAGGGAAACCCCAACCAGACACAGGGAGGGAAAAGCTTTGCCAGGGCAGTGATTCATTTCCAAAACAGCGACCCTGAGGGATGGTGGAGCAACCTCCCTCCACTGAAACACTGAAAAAAGGAGAAATTTGAAATCTGAGAAAACCCTGAACAACCCAGCCAGAGCTTGAGCCCTCCAGAGATCCTCCCAACCCTGGAGTTTTTGGGAAGAGTCTGGGCAGGGGCAGCAGATACCATAACAAGACAAGACAAACTTCTCCCCACTTTCTCCCACCCCTAAATTTATCTTCTCCAACAACTCCTCTATCAACACTGCCCAGGGCCATGAGCATAGGGCATCCCCAGGCTGCAGGAGGGGAACAAACTTTTCAACCCTCACATGCTCTTTGGGGATTTTTTCATTTGTTTGGGTTTTTTTTGTTGTTGTTTTGGGTTTTTGGATTTTTTGTTTGCTTGTTTTTTGGGTATTTTTTTTTTTGTTTTGGGTTGGTTTTTTTTTGTTTTGTTTTTTGCGGTTTTGTTCATTAAAGCTCCATTATGTACCTTAGAACAGCCCTAAACACCAGCACCAGCCTGAGCAGTCAACTTGGTCCCTGGTAGATTTTGGGTGAGGTCTCCTCCCACCCACACTGAAAAAAAAAAAAAACTTTTATGAAAACCGATTAAGGAAACCAAGAAGTCACAGGGGAAGGTGTCACTTCTGATTTTGTCACAAACCACAGCTTCCCATTTTTAAATAAAAAGAGGAAGTCATCACAATGGAAAAATGTTAAACTTTTGCCCTGGTGTTTTGCCAAATGCTGTCATGATCTTGGGCTACCAAAAGGCATCAAACACGGGTTTTCCTCTGCCTATAACCTCAGAAAGTTGGAAAAGTCCTTTAGGATCATCCAGTCTGACCACCAGGTTCACCACTAAACCAAGTGCCATTTCCAGAGGGTTTTTTGAGCACTTCCAGGGATGAAAACATTGGAAAAATGGAGGTGAAACCATGCCTGGAAGGGCAAAGTGAGAAGGGGTCATCTGAGCACATCAGCAGTGCTTGGAGCCACCAAATAACCCCAAATTATTGGGGTGGGAGAGGGATTCTCCTCTCTGGGATAGGAGCATGATCCTGAGCAGGAGGAAAAGCTCCTGGGCATTAGGGTGTGGGAAAGTCCATGGAATATTGCCAGAAACACTTGGAGGACTCCAGGAAAAACAGGGTGAGGATGGACAGAACCACTTGGGACAGCAACAACCATCCTTTGTGGAATTGCTCCTTCATTTTATAGAATTCCAGAATGGTTTGGACTGAAAGGAACCCTAAAGCTCCTGCCATGGGCAGGGACACCTTCCACCATCCCAGGCTGCTCCAAGCTTCATCCAGCCTAACTTTGGGCACTTCCAGGGAGGGAACATCCAGAACCACACAAGGAATGAGTTGCAAAAACCTCCAGTCATGGATACTCAGGAAAAAAAAAAAAAAAAAAAAAAAAAAAAATCACTCCTGGTTTTAATTAACTCCATTTCCAACCAAAACAGCACCAATTTCAGCATGAGAATGAGTGGAAATAAACACATGGGAAGCACCAGGAGCTTTGGAATACAGAGCTCTGGAGAGCAGCCCTGAGGTGCCAGGAGGTTTTGCTGCCAATGGAACAGTTTGCTCACACCTGGGGTTCTGGGATGTGGGAATTCTGCCAGGAATGTGCTGAAATTACCTTTTCTGGGGATGTGGAAAGCAGCCAATTTAAGCAGCCAACACAGCCAGTTTATGCTGTTGGTCCCTGCCTGCTCCATTCCCAGCTGGAGTGAATTCTGTGAAGGAATACTGATCCCACTCCCCACCACACATCCCACACAGCCTGGCCCAGCATTATCCCATTGCCCAGGAAATTCCTTATTTCCTAAACCTGTCTGGACAGTTCAGTTCCTGCTCTGGACACAGGAGCTGAGCAGAGCCAAGTGAAGAAAATCAGGAAATAAATATGGTTTCAAGTGAGATGTCCTCTCCTAGACAAAAATTTAACCACATGGGGGTGCTTAAAATACACTTTGTTTATGGTCAAGGTGAATTCTAACCCCCTGCAATGTGAAACTGCTTTTAAATCCAACATCTTCCCTTTCTCCTGACATGACACAAACTCCCTCCCTGGTTTTTTTCCATTTAATTTCCCTGCAATTGCACACTTCCTCCTCTCCTGGAGGTGAAAGGGCACAAAGTCCCCCAAAATGTAAAACCCTGAGGTTTTTCCTTTCCCCTCAGTGCATCCCTAACCCAGCCCTGGGATTTATGTTGCAGTTCCCTGTTTTCCTGCTGTCACCATCTCGTGTTTCCCCATCCCTCCCACTCAGTCTGGAAAGGGCAGCACAGCCCCACTACACCCAGGAAACAGGATCAGACCTGGTCTTGTTCATCAGCACAGTCAAGGCTCTTATTTAATCTCCTCACAAGACTCCAGAGGAAGAAAGAAAAAAAATCCAAAGTAACTTGGAAACTCTCAAGAGGAATTCAGAGTTTCCCAAGTCCGAAATCCCATAAGTGTTTGATTTTCCATACAAAAAACAAAACAAAAAAAAAAAAAAAAGGCACCAAACTCTGACAATCCTCCACCCCCAGCAGCAGCAAATTTAAAATAAATAAATAAATAAAGCTTCCCAGCAGCAGCAAATGAGCAGGATTTGGGATTTAAGATGGAAGGCAGTAGCTCAGAATTCAAAGTCCTCGCCAGCCATGTCGATGGCCCAGGCAAACTTCTCCCTCTGGGTCTTGTTGTAGATCCTCTCGATGGGAATCCCAAATTTCTTGCACCTGTGCAGAAAAAAAAACACCAAGTGGGGACCAGTTAGCCAGCAGTGTCCTCTCCCTGCATCCCTGGCAGTGCCCAGGGCCAGGCTGGATGGGGCTTGGAGCAACCTGGGGCAGCAGAAGGTGCCTCTGCCCACTGAACATCACAGATTTTCAGGTTCTTTCCAACCCAAACCTCACCAAGCCACAGTGATCCTGGGATCCAGGTAATTCAGCTTGGATGTGCCCAGAGCTATTTGCTTGTTCTCCTCCTTGTCTGTGGCCTGGACATTCAACTTGGCCAATTGCTCCTCCAGCCTCTTCAACAGCTTCTTCTTCTTCTCCACGTTGCTGAGGGCAGAGAAGGAACAACACAGAGTGTCCCAAAGCCCAGAAATTCACTGGAATGGCAGAGTCAAAGGTGCCATTCAGCACTAACCTGTTTTTAAAGGGTTTAGGTATGGTGAGATGATTTTTTTTTTTTTAATATTAAAAATGGACAATTAGAAAAATGCAATTTCCACTACCAAAAGTGGGCAAACAAAACCCAGCACCCTGGAATGGGTTTCCCAGAGAAGCTGTGGCTGCCCCATCCCTGGAAGTGTCCAAGGCCAGGTTGGACAAAGCTTGGAGCAATTTGGGACAGTGGGAGGTTTCTCTGAAGGGAACCACCCACAAGATCTTAACCATCTTCCAAACTTCCATGGGACAAGCAGGACCCCATCCCAAACATGGGCATTTCTGTTCTGATGGGGGTTGGGACACATCAGCCCCATCCTTGGGCCCTCTGGATCCCCCTGCTAGAGAGGATTCCAAGGAAAAGCCACCCACGCTTCTGCTTTGGCATCTTCTGTGTCTTTAAACTCTTCCTCAGCTTTTTTCACTTCCTCCTGGGCTTCCTCCACTTGTTTCTTCTTGGCATCGATCTGTGAAGGTGGAAAAGTCAGACAACACTTCCAACCTCCCTGAAGGTTTCAGCTTCCTCCCTCTTTTCCTTCACACAGCATTCCTCAATTTCTTACCAACCCTACTTCCCAATTTGTCCCTGCAGCGTTTTCTGGGCTCAAGCATTTTTTAGCATCTTCTAAAAATATCATCCCAGCCCAGATGCCACTTGGAGCTCCTAAATCTGTTCATCTGTATCTGCCTGGGATTGAGGGACTTGTGACAGCACCAGAGCCCTCAGAAAAGTCCCAGTCCACCAGTGGGGTGTGAGCAAAACCTGAGGACAATTAAAAGTGGCAATTTAAGGTATTTTCAAGCTGCTCTCTTGCAAAAAGACAGGGAAACCAATTTCCCTGATCTTGATCCAGCTGGGTCAGAGCTAACATCACAAAAGGCCCCCAGCTTGGTTTGAAGCCAGAGTGATGAGAAATGCCCCAAGCTCATAAAAACTCACCCAAATCCTGTGCCAAGTGTTCTTCCTCCAGCATTGGAGGTCACCACATCCCTCTCCACCCCTAGGTTGCAATCCACCATTCCCAGGACATCCCCTGATGTTCTTGACCAAGGTGATTCCATCAGACATCAGCCCAGCCCAAAAATAAAGCCCAGAGGCTGGATGAGGTCTGGGGTGTCCCAGCTGGGCCTGTCTCACCTTTTCCTGCAGGGCTTGCATGGACCTGGCAAAGGTTTTTGGCACAGACCTCTGGTGGTTGCACAGGACGGCCACGGCTCGGTTGGCTCGGTTGTAGGACAGGAGCTTTCCTGCAGCGTTGTCTTCAGCTGGAAAGACACGAGAGCATCACTGACTCCACTGCAGGAGCTGGGAAAATGCAGCAGAAGGGAAGGCAAACAAGTTGCCACTGCATTCTGTCCCCAGGGAGAGCAGTGATGGTTGTGGGAGCGACAATTGAGCATCACAACCTGATGCTGTGACTCATCCCTGCTGTACCCAAGGAGGCAGAAATAGTGCAACCAACCAGCAACACGAGGAAAAGAATGAAAAACATTCCCATCCTGGCCATCAGTCACCATTTCTCACCCACCAACATCCCCAACTTGCTGCTCACCCCTCCATGTGCTACTCCCACCCCACTATGTGGGGCATCACCTGCCCAGGTGGGGCAGTTTTGGGGATCCCAAGGCAATGGATGGACATTCCTGAGCCCTTTGGTCCCAACCCTGCTCTGGTGACACCACAGCCACTGGAACTCACGGTTGGTGAGAGCCTTGAGCTGCTCCTGCAGGGTGATGGAAGCATTGTAGGTCCTGAAGACTTTGGCTGTCAAACCATCCATGAGGTGCTGGAGGTGTTTGTTCAGGAAGTTTGTCTGGAGGAGGGAAAGCAGGGAAAAGTGTGGGGATACTCACAGCAGGGGCTCTAGTGACAGGAAAAGGAGGAATGGCTTCAAAGTGACAAAGTATTTAATGGGATATTGGGAAGGAATTCTTGGCTGTGAGGGTGGGGAGGCCCTGGAATGGAATTCCCACAGAAGCTGTGGCTGCTCCATCCCTGGAATTGCTCAAGACCAGGTTGGATGGAGCTTGGAACAACCTGGGATAGTGGAATTGTCCCTGCCCATGGCAGGGATCTGGAACTTGGCAGTCTTTAGGGTCCCTTCCTACCCAAACCATTCCATGATTCCACCAAGGAATAGAACAAGGAGAGGCCTGGACAAATCTCTTTTTAGACCATCTTCTGCCTAAGCAGCCAAAATTAGGCATTAACAACAGCCCTGCAGCTTGTAGAGCTACTTCAGGTCATCATCTACACAAAACTGGCCTAAAATTCTGCCTAAACCCACAAAAAAAAATAAAATTCTGTAAGTCAAGAATTTCTGCCCACCTATATCCACAAGGACACACACTGGCACTTGGGGACATGGTTAGTAGTGGACCTGGCAGTGCTGGGTTAATGCCTGGATTTGATGATCTTAGGGGTCTATTCCAAATAATCATTCCTGATCTCATATCCAGTATCACATCCCTGTTCTGCAGAGAACAAGGAGCTGCTTATTCATCCCATATCCCCTCCCAAGGAGGATGAGGGAGGAGGTTTTTCCAGGAGGGAAGGCAGCACATCCCTCCAGCAAACTCTTCCACTTCTGTGGGGCCCTAATGAGGTGCATCAGCATCAAAAGCTGAGGTCTGGTACCTCCAGTAATTCCCCAAAATGTGAACAGACCTTCCCAGGCTAAAAAAAAAAAGCCCAAGTGGGTGAGTTGGAGGAGGGAAGGAGCAGGAATCCAGCTCCTCAGCAGGAACACAGGGAAGAAAGGGGCTGGAAAATCTCACAGGGTGTCCAAACAGTGACACTGGTGCCCCTAGAGAGCAGAGGGGTAAAATAAAGCAGAGAAATGACCACCAAAGGTGGCCAGAGGTGCCATGGTTGCCATGGTTTGGCTTCTCCTCCTTCAGGGCCACCAGTACTCTTTGAAAAGCTTTTGAGGTGACAACTCACAGTGAGCTGGTCAAAGAGGTCATCAGTGGGCTTCTTGTTCTTCATGAACAGCTGCAGGTTCTTGAACACCTGAAGAGGTGGAAAGGACAGCCCTGGTCAGGGCCAAGGGAATTAATTGCTCCCAGACATCTCCCCCATCTCTCTCCTCCTCCAGACAGACTCTGATTCACCCTCGTGTTGGCACATCCCACCAACCTTCTCAACTTCAGGCTGCCACTGGGTGCTCCCCCCATCCTTCCCATCTCAGACATTTCCAGTTTCTCCACCAACACCATTAAAATCTTCTTTCCCACCAGCAGAGGAAAACTATTCCTTATAAATGGAGACACTTCAAGTCCTGACACCAACTGAGGGTGCTCCAGCAAGAGCTGGGACTTCTCCCTCGTGGTTCAACCCTTGGCAGTCCCATCCCAAAATCTCCCCCGTTCCCCAGGGTTAGAGCACAGCTTGGTAGCAGGTGTGGGATGGGAATTTGGGCCTGATAAACACGGAGGGAATGCAGGTAGCCAAGCTCTTGCTCCAGTTCCTGCCCTGCTCACCGGCTTCTCCACGGACACCTTGTTGTAGTAACGGATGGAGTCTTTCCCAAGGAAGTCAAACTCCACCACGTGCTGCTGCCCATCCAGCTGGGGGTGCAGCTGGATGTGCTCCACCCTCAGGGAGCAGCAGCCCACCGTGTCTGCCGTCTCCCCTTCCTCCTTCTCGTTGCCAGCTCGCAGGGCCAGCTGGGAGGAAACCAGCAAAAACGCTAATCTTAGGAAAATTAGGATTTTTCCTTAAAAGTTAGTTAGTTACTAGAATGAATTAAAAAGCAAATGGATGGACAGGCCTTGCTGAAAATAATTAAGAGTTAGAAGGAAAACCAGGCTTGGGGTAGTTATCTGAAACTTAAATAACTGATGGCCTGTCATTTCATGTTTGCTCAGCTTACAATGGGAAAAGATGAAACTAGTGAGCAGATCCAAAGAAACATAGACAATGCAACCAGAAACCCATTCTTTGGAAAATTGGACTATCCCCAGAAATCAATAGTGATAGAAAAAGTCCAGAGTTCAGGGTGAGGAAGACTCGCCTTCCTTCCTCCTTTTGAGATTCCTTCCCACAAAAAACGACCCCAGACTTAATTTAAGAAGTCAATCACACACTCTTAATAGCTATTCAAGCTAATTACCATAGGAGGCGGGGGGTGGGAGGGGCTGTTATTATGAATATGGATTTGTTTGAATCCTTTGCTAATAAATAGACTTTGTGATCACCTGTGATTTTGCAGTTCGTGTTAGAGGATGACCTCACTGCTGCCCAGTGCTGAATAAACATTCACTTTGTAACTTTAAATTGTGAGGGAGTCTTTATCTGTCACAGCTGAGTATTGGTATTGGATCAATATCTTATTTTGGTAAATCACAAGGAGTCATCCATCCCATGACATCCCACCTCAATTCCCCCTTCCCAGGTAGTTAAAGTGGGCTGGAGGGAGGAGATCCAATCATCTGCATCTATGGATTCATGGAATGATTTGGAAGATCACTTGGTTGCAACCTCCTGCACCTTCCAGTAGGGACAACTTTAATCTTGCACACCTCTGGAAATACTCAAATCCAGGCTGGATGGGTCAAGTGGAATGCATCCCTGCCCACAGCAGGAGGTTGGAATGAGATGACCTTGAAGGTCCCATCCAACCAAACCATTCCAGGATTCCACAGTCATCCCCAAATTCCTCATACAGAACCACCCTGGGTGGCAGAACCAGCAAACCCCAAAATCTGCACGCTGGGGAGGAGCAGGGAAGCGAATTCCCAAATTCCACGTGGATGGGGGAGCTGGGGTGAGGCTGTGGATACCTTGTCAATGAAGTAGAGGGCCACTGCTCTCTGCCTCTCCTTGATCTCCTGGGATTTCCAGTCCCTTCTGTACTGAGCCCGGATTGTGTGGACCACGCCCTTCAGGCGCCGAGCCACCTCGTACTTCTCCCAGTCCTTTCTCCCCCTGGAACGGGAAACCAGGGCACTTTCCATTCCAGGCCCCATCTTTATTCCACCCCTACCAGCCAAGCCCTGCTCTAGAAACACCTCCAGCATCTAAATCCTGCTCAAACCCCATTGTTTTCTTGGGGAAAAAAAAAAAAAATCCATGAAGGGAATAAACTGGAAAATCAACAGCTCATCCAGGGTTTTCTGTGCTGGATCTGGATCCTGGCCAGGTCAGTGCTCTACACCAGCCAGAGCCTGGCAAGCACCAAACAGTCAAACCATGGCCAAAGGTGCTCCTTGGACACCAGTGTCACAGAACTGGCTCAGTTGTGTCCACCTGGGCAGCATTCCCACTTCCCTTGAGCCACTGGAAACAGCCTTAAATCCCCTTTCTCTTCCCACAGAGCTCAACCCCATCTCTTCCTGGTATGAATTAACCCACCTCTGGTCCCTGTGGATCCTTTCAGCCCCCATCTGGCTTCCAACAGCCTTCCCTGGGCACACATGTGGCACCAGGGTGGCTCTGCCAGAAGCAACCAATTCCTTGGAATAAGTTTGGTGCTTCACAATCATCTGTCCTCTCCCTCCCACCCCTTCATTTTATCCACTTTTAAGAGAAGAGCCAGGAAAAAAAAATTAAAAATGTTGATATTTCACATCCTGGCTTTCCCAGATTTTTTTCAGCTGACCAAGGGCACAATTCCCACCTTCAGCTTGGAGCTGGGATTCAGCATGATGTACTTGAAGGTGTTCTGGATGTTCTCTGTCCACGAGGCCAGCCAGGTGACCGTGTTGTCAAAGCGAACCTCCTTCCACCTGTGACCCTCTGGGGGCTCAGGAATCTTGGAATCCCTGGGGGAAGAGCAGCATTAGAGCCCTCAGGCCACGAGGAATGAAGTTCTCAGTGAGCCAAGGGTGCTCACATTGAGAAAACACTGAATCCACCTGGAACTACTGCTCAACATGGAATCATTAAAGTTGGAAAAGTCCTCCAAGATCGAGTCCAGCCATGAGCTGGCACTGCCAGGACCACCAAGCCACGTCCAAAGTGCCACATCCACAGAGCTTTCACATCCCTGCAGGGCTGGTGGCTCCACACTGCCCTGGGCAGCCTCTTCCCAGTGCTTGACAACCCTTTCTGTTGAGTTTTCCTTAATATCCAAACTTAACCTCCTCTGGCACAACTTGAGCCCATTTCCTTTTCTCCTATATTTTTTTTTTTCTGGGAGAAGAAACCAAGCCCTATGTGGCTCTATCCTCCCATCACAGAGTTGTAGAAGGTCCCCCTGAGCCTCCTTTTCTCCAGGCTGAGCCCCTCCAGCTCCCTCAGCTGCTCCTGGTGCTCCAGACCCTGCCCACAATCAGATGTTTATCATTTGGATGCTGGGAACAAGAGGAAAACTGGCTGGACTGGTGGGGAATGTTTTGAATCAAGATCTTCAAAAATGGGTGGCTTAATGCCAGTCCAGCTCACACAACTCAGAGGGAAAAAGCACTCTGAGGATATGGAAAACAGGGATTTCAGGAGATGGAAAAATTCTGAGCAGCAGAAGTGCCCAGTTCCCAAAATCCCAAGGGAAGCCCCAGCACTTCAAGGACAGCCCACCTGCTGCAGTTGATGATGACATCTTCTGGCATGACCCTCTTCTTCAGCATCCCCATCTTGGGGTGCTCCCCACGGCCACGGAACAGCCCTGGAGGCTCAGTTTTGAAGTTGCCAATCTTCTCCCTGTGCCCATCCAGGATGCAGTATCCATATTCTTCCTGGATCTTATCTGCCTCCTCCTTCAGCTTCTGAAACCAGGACACCACCAAAAATAAATAAAAAAATAAACAATGGTTTGGGTTGGAAAGGATCTTTAACATTCTGAGTGCCATCATCCCCCTTGGCAAAGTCCACAATCCTCTGGGCAAGGAAAGACTCCAAAACATGATCCAAGGATGACTGGCACCCTGCAAAGCCATGGGATGTGCAGGATCTGCTGATAAAATTCAGGAAGATGGGGACAATGGCCATGGAGACAGAGCTGGATTAAAGAAGTCCAAGCTCAGGGCACAACACCAGGAAAGACAGCAACAAATAGCCAAAATTCCCAAAACTGGACACAAAATGTGTCATAGGAACCAGCCCTGACCTGCTTCTCCTCCTTGGGAAGTGCTTTCCGGGCCTCATTCTTGTCCACAAAATACTTGTGGATCTCCCTGAAGTCACATTTGTCCAGGTCCTTGATTATCTCTTGCTCCTCTGAGGTCATTTCCTGGGAAAGAGATGAGGAGAAGGGCTGGGAAAATCCAGGAGGCAAAACTGATTCCACATGGAGCTGCTGCTTGTGCCTGTCCTTGGAAAAGGGAATGGAGACTCACATTGCAGCTCTTTGAGACAAGACAGCCAGTTCTGGGGTGGAAGAGCCTAATATGGGGAAAAAGTCCCCAAACACAACTGCAGGGACAGCACCAAATATATTTGGGAGGTGTAAACATGCCTTAGAAAGAGTTTTGGGTTGTTTTGGGATCAGAGGTGATTCCTTCATTCCTTTGGTGCCCCAAACTGGTTTTGGAGCTGTTTGCAAGACCCACCAGCTGTACCCATCACTAAAACCCAAGAGGGAGCACAGGATGCAAATCCCAGCCCAAACTCACAAAAAAATATGGAAATAAATCAGGATTTAGAACCTCATAATTATAATTAAGGAACAAATCCCCCCATTCCCTCCATCCCACACCACAGCCTGGGGCTGGTGGGTTTGAGGGATATCAAGGAGCCCTGCCAGGGGTGGTACCTTCCTCCAGTCATGGAAGAAGTTGTTCTGGAAGATCTCCTTGGTGGTGTACTCATGATCCAACATTTTGGCATAAAATGTGGCAATTTCCTCCGTGGCCAGGCTGAGCTTCAAGGGTTTTCCTGGGAAAAGAGAGGCAGGGACACTTTCCACTATCCCAGGTTGCTCCAAGCCCTGTCCAACCTGGAACACCTCCAGGGATGGGGCAGCCACAGCTGCTCTGGGCAGAATCTTGGATTATTTCTTAGATTTTCTAAGGATCTTGAATCATTTCTTGGAGGCAAAGCCACCTTCCCCTCCTGAGCTCTTTGGCTGGGAAAATGCAACAAAAGCAAGGAATGTCTTGGCTCATCCTAGGAATTAACTTGGAAATAACTTTTTTTTTAGGAAAAAGTCCTCTGCAGATGTCCAGGGAATGGTTGATTCCTATTTGAACCACCTTTTTTTGGGATTTCTGGACTGAAGGGAATGGAGCCTTGGAGCAGCCCCATGACAACCCCCACACACCAGCTCATCGACCTGGGGTTGCTGCCTGCCCACAAAAACTCTTCCATCCAAGAACAGGGACATTTGTTAGGGAAAAAAAGTCAACATCAAAGATCCCAAAGCCCCCAGCCCAGATGCAAACACCTCAAAGGTCACAGAGAAGGTCCAAACCCTGTCAAGGTGGAGCCAAAATCCCTGTCAGCCCCAGGGATGTCCCAGCAGTGCCTTCTGCTGCTGCCAGGCACCCCTTTCCCCCCAAAAAAAAATAAATATGGGAAGCCCCAGGGAACTGAGGAACACCAAGGGAATGTGGGGGATGCTGGAGATGGAATGGGATCAATGTCCTCATTTTCCCCTCTCCCTTTGATCCATCAGAAATGAGTTCAGGGATGAGCTGAGCAGGAAAACACAGAAGCAAACTTGGTTGTTGGATCTGTCCTGCCAGTGACACCCTGAGCTGCTCTAAGGGGACATCAGGAGCTTGGAGCAGCCCAAGAAAATCCTTGGATGTGTCAGTCACTGAGGCCATGGATCAGTAAAATCCCATTTTTCCAGCTCATGGGACAAAGCTCAAACCCAAATTCAGCTTAATGAGGGGGAAAAAACAGGCATTAGGATCAGCTCCCAAAAAACCCCCATAATTCCAACCATGTGGAAGATCCTCCAGCTTTAACCCACGGCTTTTCCAGTGGGATACTCCTCCTCCCTGAGGGGAGGGCACCACCCCAAGCTCCCATGCCAGCTGTACCATCGTAATAGAAGTGCACATCCTGGGGCAGGGGCTCGTAGAGGGGCACAAAGTAGGGCCCTCGGTGCTCCAGCTGCATCCACTTCACCCCATCCTCCTTCTTCTCCTCTTCCCACCTGGAATGGGCACACAGGAACCCATGAACATCCCAGACCTTCCCAATATCCCAGGGTCACACTGGGAAGATGCTCAGAGCAGTGAGAGCTGGCACAAACTCCAGGTTTGTGGTTTGGTTTTTGTTTTTTTTTCTGCTGCTGCCTCAGTTTCCCGGTTCTTTAAAAATTAAATTGAGGAGTGGTGACATGGAGGAACTCAAGATTATTATTCCAACCCATTTCCATGAACAGGGACACTTTCCACTAATTCAGATTGCTCCAAACCCCATCCAATCCAAGGAAAACTTCCAGGGATGGGGCAGCCAGGGCTTCTCTGGGAAACCTCATAAATATTTATAACTTTGATTTTAATGCAAATAAATCGTAAGGAATCTTTCCCCGATTTTAATGGAAATTAAAGAATTTCCCCCCCCTGCTGGAGAAAATGGGATTTTAAAGCCACTACAAGTTTTAACCGTGAGGATTTAAACAGCAACAAAAATCCAATAAAATTAAATTTTTTAACAAATTTTTAAAAAATAATAATGTCAAAAAATCCAACCAGAAAAGCAGGGCTTTTAAAAGAGGGATAAAACCACAGGTTAGGGTCAGAGGAAGAGCACTGGTGACAGCAGGGGACAGGCAGGGATCTGTGTCCCACAGCTCAGCACCAAAAAAAAAAAAAAAAAAAAATAAAATAAAAGGATTTCTGGGAAAAAACAGCAAGATTCCACAGAGAGAAAGCAAAATTCCTGTTTCTCACTCAGCAGTGCCCCAGAAGTTATTTGTGATTATTTTTTCCTCCCCATAGGGAGCAGAGTGGAATAAATCCATGGTATCCAAAAAAGTGTTTTGCCATAAAAACAGAGGAAATTAAATAGTCGAGGAAAACCAACAAACTCCAGGAATTTGGCAATTTCCTCGTGGGAAACGTAGTTGTGGATGGTTTTTTGGGATTGAATTCCTATGTACTGGCCTCTCTCTGTGCTGGGATCCAGCCATTCCAAACAAGGCATTGATTAGGAAAAAAAAATATATATAAAATCCAACTTTTCACTCCACCCTGGATCCTTCAAGGGCCACCTCAAAGCTGGGTTGCCACAGGCTCCCAAAAAGCATCCCAAAAACCCTCCCAGCCTGTCCCAGACCTTGGGGAGACCTGGGAGAGAGTGACACCAAGTGGTTCAAGTCACACTTCCAAAAAATAATCCAGCAGCCACATCCCACATCCCTTCCTGTAAAAAACCTGCTTGGGTCATCCCAAATCTGCTGGAGAGGGAAGTGGGGAAGGAATTCAGCCCCTCTACAGCTCCCTGAAAGGAGTGTTGCTGTCTTGGACTTTATTATTAATATTATTTTTATTATTATTATTATTATTTCCTTCCCATAATTATGAGCTTCTCCCTCCCCAGAATGAGCACCAGGAAGATTATCAGAGGAGATATAACTATCAGAAATAAATTTAAAAGGAAAAATAATTATGACACAAATCCTGCTCTGCATCCAGGACCTTCCCTTATCTCTCACCCATTTCCAAGGAGTGGCAAGTTCAAGGCTAAAGGGAATACACGAAAATAGCCAAAAAATAGGAATTTTCACCATTTTGTGCCACAAAATAAAATTAAAATTCCTATCCCAGGGTTAGACCTGCCAAAGGAATTTACCATTTCCATTTGTTTTCTGCCTCTTTTTCTTCTTCCTTCTGTTTTTTGGTCTTTTTATTGTTCTTTTCCTTCTTCTTTTCTTCTCCCTCCTTGGATTTCCTTTTCTCAGTTTTCCCTGGGGTTTCATCCTCTTCACTGTTTTTCTCAGTTTCTTTTGTGTCCCCCTTTGGCTTTTTTTCTTCTTCTTTTTCTCTTTCACTGGAGCATCTCCCTTCCCTTCATCTTCCTCCTCCTCCTTCACCTCCTGCCCCATCCCTGCACTCCCAGTCTCCCCCAGTCCTTCCCCTTCCTCATCCACCTCCTTTTTTATTCCTTTTCCATCTCCACTTTCCTTTCCCACCCTCTCCTCCTCTTCACCTCCCACTCCTTTCTCTCCCTCCTCCCCTTTCTCCATCTCTTGCTCCTCTCCCAGCAATTTTTCCCTCTTTATTTTCCTCTTCCCCACCTTTTCCACCCCCTTCACTTTCCCCTTCCTGTGTTTCTTTGCTTTTTCTTTCTCCTGCTTTTTTTCCCCATCATCCCAGCCCTGGCTGCTGTTTCTTCTCTGTTTTTTGGCTCTTCCCTGTCCCCCTTCCCCCTCCTCTTCCTCAATGCCATCCATCAAATCCTCCAATTTATCCTTCCTCCCTCTTTTTTCCTTCAACCCCTTTTCCTGCTCATTTTCCTCGTGTTTCTTCCCCCTTTTTTCCTTCAACCCCTTTTCCTGCTCATTTTCCTCGTGTTTCTTCCCCCTTTTTTCCTTCAACCCCTTTTCCTGCTCATTTTCCTCGTGTTTCTTCCCCCTTTTTTCCTTCAGCCCCTTTTCCTGCTCATTTTCCTCGTGTTTCTTCCCCCTTTTTTCCTTCAACCCCTTTTCCTGCTCATTTTCCTCGTGTTTCTTCCCCCTTTTTTCCTTCAACCCCTTTTCCTGCTCATTTTCCTCGTGTTTCTTCCCCCTTTTTTCCTTCAACCCCTTTTCCTGCTCATTTTCCTCGTGTTTCTTCCCCTTTTTTCCTTCCAACCCCTTTTTCCTGCTCATTTTCCTCGTGTTTCTTCCCCCTTTTTTTCCTTCAACCCCTTTTCCTGCTCATTTTCCTCGTGTTTCTTCCCCCTTTTTTCCTTCAACCCCTTTTTCCTGCTCATTTTCCTCGTGTTTCTTCCCCCTTTTTTCCTTCAGCCCCTTTTCCTGCTCATTTTCCTCGTGTTTCTTCCCCCTTTTTTCCTTCAGCCCCTTTTCCTGCTCATTTTCCTCCTGATTCTTCCCTCTTTTTCTTTTCAGGGTTTGGGAATCCCCTTCCTGCTGTGGGATTGGGGCATCCAGCTCCTTCTCCTCACTCTCCATGGCAGCTGTGAGCCCCACATCCCTCTCCAAAGGATCTCCAGAGGGGGATGCAGCCCCACCAGCAGCACCTTCACTGGGGACCTGTGGGAAGCAGGAACAAGGGAAGAGATGCTGGGAAAGGAAAGAGGTTGTCCCAAATGCCAAAGATGCAGGATTGGGTGCAGGGGGTGACATTCCCCCCAGTTTTCCTACCCCAATTCCATGCTGGGTCTCCAAGAGCTGCTCTCCCACTGCAGGTTCTGCTCTCTGGGATTTGTCCCAGGACCTGCAATGACATCACAGCCAGTTCTCACCACCAGCACACCCCAAATTAGGGAGCTGCTCCCTCATTTCCCTCCAAGCAAGGCAGCAGGGAATGAATCAAGCTGGATTTTATGGGATGAGGAAGCTCAAAGGAGCAGAACCACAAGGCAAAACAGGAGAGATCCTAAGGAAACATTCCCAGAAAAACCTCAGGAGAAGAAAAGGTTCAGCAGCACCAGCACAAAGGAAGGATCAGGTCAGCCATGGACACTCTGGAAAAGGAGAGAGATGGGACACAACTCCTGGGGCTGTGGGGAATGGGGAGGGAAGGAACCTCAACAATGCAGCAGGACAAGGGGTGTCCAGATCCCTGATCCCCACATCCACACGGGGTGAGGATGGATCAGCAGAGAGCTCAGGTGAATCTCTGGGAATTCTGTAGGATTTGCAACCACTATAAAGAACCCACCTGCCCCTATGATTTCTCCCAAGGCTTCAAGCCAGGCAGGGAGCTGTGAGTCTCCAAGTTGTTCATATTCCAGAAAAAACAAGGAAAATAAGAATGAGGAAACAGCAGCACAGCCCAAACCAAGCTTATGTCTCCTAGGCTGAGCCTACAGCTCCAAAGGGTGGATTTTGGTGGAGCATTAGGAAAAAATTCCTAATTTCCAGTGGTCAAGCACTGGAAGAGGCTGTCCAGGTGGGATCACCACCCCTGGAAGAGTTCCAAAAACCTTTGGGACAGGGTTTAGTGGTGACCTTGGGGAATTTTTCCAACCCTAAGAATTCCATGAGTTTCATGTTGAGGTGATGGTGTCCCTTTCCCACAGGGAAATCTGGGGTTTTCCTTCTGGGTCATTGTCACCTCCCCAAGGAAATGCTCTGGTCCATCCTAGCTAAGCCTGGAGTTAAGCTCAAGCCAGGAATCAGATCCATTCCCTGCTTTTCCCAGCTCCTGGATCCTCCAGCAGGAACCCAGCACAGCCAACTGCTCTGATCCTTCCCCAAAAAAAAGCTGGAAATCCAGTTTCCTCCTCCCAAGCAGGACCATGATCACTCTTCCTGGACTTCCAAATAGAGAAGAGCCACAATTCCTGCTTTTAGCCAAAATTTCTGCAACAAAAAGTGTGAATTTTGGCCCCTTGCTATGAATTTATCTAAGCAGATAATTAATTACCAGGCTGTGGGACATCAAAGCAAGGAAAGTTCCCAATAAAAAAAAGTTCCCAATAAAAAAAAGTTCCCAATAAAAAAAAAAAACAAAGCCAAACCAGGAGCAGGATGCTTTTTCCACACTGAAACACAAGTTACACAATCCCCACTAAACTCCTCAGGGAAAATCATCCTGCAAAACGAGCCCATGGGCAGGGAGCAGCTCTATGACTCAAAAAGCAAAATCCCAGCAACTTTTGGGGTTGGCTCCTTCCTCCAAAGGTTTTATTAGAGAACTGGGAATTTTTGAGAGGATTAAGTAGCTTTAGGAATTCTTGCTTCCTATCTCTGCCAGGATCTAGAGGGAAAGAACAGGATTTGGGAGGGTGGTTGTTCCCCAACCAGGATTTCCCCAAATTTATGTAGGAATGTGCACCTGAGCAATCACACCCTGCTGACTGGGGAGGGTGGATGGGGCTGGGACTTCCCTCTCCACCCTCAAATTCCTCAAATTTGGAAAGCTTTAAAGTCATAAAAAACCACCAGGATGTGGGGAAGATGCTCTGAGGAGGCACCAGTGATCCAGGAGGGGAAAACAGGAATGTGCAGCTCCACAGGGAGGAGGAAAAAGGACAAAATTCCAGTTCTCTGAAAGAAAAATAACCCAAAAAAGACCAAATTTACCTAGAAGAATCTTCCAGCCCCACTGGTGGCCCTTGAGGGGGGTTTGCTTTGGTCTCCTCCTGGAAAATAGCAAGGATTTGGGAAAGGTTCCCTGGCACAGCATCCCAAAGCAGCATCACCCCCACACCAGCACTTTTTCCTCCCTCTGCCCTTTAGCTGGAATCCAGGAACCCAAAATTCCAGCTTTTCCCAAGTTTTGAGGTTTTATGGGGTTAGGAAATCCCTGATTTCCTTCCAACAGGACAATAAAGGAATTTTATGGATAAATAGAGGAAAACTCCCAGCCCTCCTCAACCACCTGCTCATTGGAAGCACTGCTGGGAGAGCAATCCAGGGAACAGAAGGGATGGGAGGGCTCCAAAATAAACATGGATCAAATTCCAGGTGCTTGGAAGATGAAATCACCCTTGCAGCAGATGGCAAGAGGGAAAGAGAGGTGGGGAGCAAAGCCACGGGGTGGGAAATACAATGAGGATGAGCAGAAAGCAAGGAAAAAAAAACAGACAATGGGGAGAGAATCTAAAAGAAAATGAGCTCAGAGGGGACACAAACATATCCTTAAAATGTGACTCTTGGAGGCCACTAAAAATCCTGGAGAAAGGGAAAAAAAAAATCAAAATATATGGAAAATGGGGATAGGAGATAAAAGAAAATGAGCTTAGAGGACATGCAAAGAGATGCCTAAAATTTGATCCCCAGAAATCCTGAAGAAATGAAAAAAAAAACCATCAAAATATATGGAAAATGAGGACCTAAAAGAAAATTAGATTAGAGGGGATAAAGAGTCTTAAAATGTGACCCACGGAGGCCACCAGAAATCCTGGAGAATGGAAAAAAATTAATCAAAATATAGGGAAAACAGGGACCTTAAAGAAACTGAGCTTGGAGAGGACACAGAGCCCTAAATTCTGTCCTTTGGAGGTCACCAGAAATCCCATCCCACTGTTTTCCCACTTGTTTCCCAAGCTGGAACCATTTTCTGCTCCTGACCACCCAAGGCACCCCAAAACTCATCCCAGCCTCACCAAGCACTGGGGCTCTCTCTCAACCCCGACCTCCCCAAGTTTCTCCTCCCAAGGCTTTCAAGGGAAGCCAAAACCACACAGGGATTTTTCCTGAAAGCTGCTGGGTGAACTCATTAAGGGGCAAATAAAACCCTGAGTTAATTACAGGTTGGTTATGTCCATGTAAACTTTCATTCCCTGGGAACACTCCTGCTCTTGGGTTCACAATCCTTCAGAAACTCTGCTGGGAAACTCAGGGAAGAGCCAGGAGCTCCCAAAGTCATTTTTGCCTGCAAAAGGTTGTACCAGGAACACAGAGGGGGGGTTTCAAAGCTGCTCCTTGAATTTCATCCATCCAGCAGAGTTTGGGGATATTTGGGATCCAGTTTGTGAGAGGGATGAAAAGAGGGGAAAAAGGAAAAGCATCTCTGCTGGATGTATACACCAAGAGGGCAAGTTAACCCAGGAAAAGCAAAATACAGTGGGAATTTAATGGGATTTGTGCTCTCCAGCACCAGCCAAAGACCATGGAATGGGTTGGGCTGGAAAGGATTTTAAGGATCATCTCATTTCACCCCCACCTTCCACTATCCCAGGTGGAGCCAAAGCTCCATCCAACTGGCCTTGGACACTTCCAGGGGGGCAGGAAAAAGGAAAGCAGTGAAAAAAAAAAATCAAATTTCTGAGGAAGAGATTCCCAATCCCAACCTCCTGCTTAGGAAGTGAGAGTCACTCATATCCTGGTGCCAGTTTGGGCCAACACCCAAGTGTGATGGATTCAACCCCCAAACCAGGAAATTCACCCCTTAATGCCCAAAAGCTCCTTCCAGGGAGCACAGGGATGCTCCCCAAGCCTTCAGCCCACCTACCAAGGCAGATGCAGCTCCCTCCTGGGCTTGGATCCCGTGCCAGAGGCTCCAGCCTTTGCCACCTGCAGCCTCCTGCTTCAGGGAGCTTCTTGGCCAGGAAGGGGACAGAGAAGGGACACACACTTTTCAGGACCATGGAATGGGTGGGAAGAGATCATTCTGTCCCACAGGCAGGGACACCTTCCACCATCCCAGGTTGTTCCAAGCTCCATCCAAGCTGGCCTTGGGCATTTCCAGGGATGGAGCAGCCACAGCTTCTCTGGGAAACCTCTGCCAGGGGCTCCCCACCCTCCCAGGGTGGAATTCCTTCCCAATATCCAATCTAAACCTTCCATCCTTCAGCTTAAGGTGATTCCCCTTTTCCCATCACTCCATGCCCTTTATTTTTCCCAATAAAAACTCCTTCTGATAACACAAGCAGAGCTGATTGTGGCATTTCCCAGCTGGAAAATCCCAGGACTGACCTGCTGATGATGTTCTCCTGCACTGGCTTTTCCTTGACTTCTGATGGATTTTTCTTCTTCCCTTTTACTGTGGAAGGCTTTGCACCAGGACAGAGCAAGATAAAGGAAAAGGAAGTTCATGCCATGAGGTTTGATTCCTCACAGAATTTTTGGGATAATTACAAGGCACAGAGTGGGGGTTGGTACCTTCACTGTGGATTCCAGCTCCTTCTTCTTTTTCTTCTTCACTGGGAGCACCTTTGGCTTCTCCTGCTCCTTTCCCAACTCGTTCTTCCGTTTCCTGGGATAAGGGAGAGTTGATCCCACTGAAACCAGCCCCTCAGTGGTGACAACAAACCATGCCACGATGCCATACTCCCTAATCCTTATGCCCAGCTGCACCAAAAACTGCTTCCCAAAAGGAATTCTGAAGCAATTTCTCTGCTGGAGCAGTGAAATTCCCAGAAAAAACAACGGGATAACAAAGCTGGAGCCCCCTAAAATTCCCTGCCATTCTCTGTGGTACTCACCTGCTGCTCTTCACCCCACTGGCTTTTGACACCCCCATGGCTGTGTCATCCACAATTTCTTGGGAGTGCTAAGGCAGAGAATCCAAGGATGGGCACTGGAATGAGATGGAAGCAGCACAGGGTTGGTGCCACCCCAGTTTTGCCCTCCAAGGAAACCTCAGCAACTCAATCCCAAATTTTGGGGCACACAGGGTCAAGCTCAGCTTTAACAGGGACTCATATTGAAAAAAAAAATCCTTTAGCTCAAGTCCATGAAATTCTGTTGGAGGTGGCAATATAAAATACAAGAAAAGGAAAAAAGAGGAAATTTCTAAAATTGTTCAGGAATTCACACCACCACAATTAATAATAATTAAGCACAGCAGAGCAATGGGGTAAATTGAGATATTGGATCCCCACCACCACCTTTCCCCTCCCCTCTTCTCATGAAGCAGCCAGAATCTCCCAAATCCCTGTTTTCCCTAGAAACACAAGGGGATGCAAGGAATACAGGTCATATTCCTTGTCTCCATCCATGAAAAACCCTCCACAATAAAAAAAAAAAAATAAAAAAAATCAGGATTTCTCAAAGAGTGAAAACATCCTGAAAGTGTTCTGGGAGCAAATATGGAAAATATGGGGAAACTCCACGTTTTACCAGGCTTTGCTGTTCCAAGAGCACTGGGAATGAAGCTCAGTTGGTTCAGAAGGACATTCCCAACCCAGCCAGCCTGGAGAACACCTCACTGCTCACCCAGCTGCTTCCCTAAGGGAAAACCCCCCACCCCAGGAACTCCTTTAAAGTCTCCCTCAACCTGATTGGAGGCTCCCAGCCCAAGATGCACCCTGGGAAATGAAGTTTGAACCCAAAAGCTGAATTTTGGGACCACCCCCCAACCAGCAACTCCTCAGCAAGGAGACCTGGGAAGCAGGGAAATACTTTGGACCACTCAGGTGGAGAATGGGGCCAAAATTGGGGATTGTAAAATAACCTGGGAAAACCTACTTGGCAGGAGATGCTTCCTCTTCAATTACATCTTTCAATTAATCCCCCAATCCATCTTTTCTCAGCTGCCTCTCATCCATCAGAGCTCCGTGGTTGGATGTGGAGGGGTCTGGGCACAAAGCCCAGATCCCGCTGGATCCTATTGCCCAAAATCTCTCATCCTGGAACCCATCCCCCTCATCTCCAGCGCTTTTCATGGGATGAGTCCATTGCTTCCACCTGCCCCTGATGTCTCCAGGAGCCTCATCCCAGCTGAGCCTTGCAAAGTCCTCATCCACCCCAAAACAGGTGTGAGCAGAACACCTGGGAATGGGATGGGAATGGGGATAACAGGGAAAAGTTTGCCCAAATTAGGGGAGAAAAGAAGGATCCAGGAAGAGCTCAGAGCCTGTTCCAGTGTCTACAGGAGATCCAGGAGAGCTGGAGAGGGACTTGGGACAAGGGATGGAGGGACAGGACACAGGGAATGGCTTTGAACTGGAATAAGGTGAGATTAGATGGGATTTTGGGAAAGAAGTTCTGGCTGTGAGGCTGGTGGGGGGCTGAAAAGGAATTCCCAGAGCAGCTGTGGCTGCCCCATCCCTGGCAGTGTCCAAACCCTTGGCTCACCCTGTTCCAGTGGAAGCTCTCCCCGCCCTCTGCGCTGACCTTTCAAGCCCATTCCCACCCAAACCATCCCAGAATTCCAGCAGAACTCAAGGATTTGGGGCCAGTAAAGCCACTCCTCCCCGCGGAATCCCCGGCAGGATGAGCGGGGGGGACCCGCATTCCCCGGGGATGGTCCCGCCCGGACGGAGGCGGGAGCAGAACCCCCCGAGGGAGGGCTGGGGCTGGGAAAACCTCTTTGATCCCCGTTGCACCATCCCAGGAAAAACAGCCAAGCCACCTTTCTGGCTGGATGAGCAGAGGCTGTCCAGGGATGGGAGCCAGCCCCAGGGAAGGACAAATTCAAGCCAAGGCTTGTTTGCCCTTGTCCACCTCCTTCCAAGGACACCTTGGGTTTGAGTTTCTCCCATTTTTCCCTGGATTATCTAAGATTTTTTTCAGCTTGGTGGAGGTTTCTCCTAAGTTTTCTGTGTCCATAATGGGAAAAGGTGTGTTTTTCAGAGATGTGAGTTGGGAAAAAACCTGTCCTAGCCTGAAATTTGCTCCTCAATCCCACCCAAGCACAAGCTGGGATAAATCCCTTAAAAATTTTGGTGTATTTTTATGGATTTTCCCTTCGTAGATGCTCTTTGCAATGGGGGGAGTTGGAATGGGATGGCTCCATCCAAAGCTCTGCTTGGGAAAAGTGGAGCACAAAGGAGGTTTTGCTCATCTTTAGGGAAAACCAGACTGGAATGGGATCCCTGCACTGTTTAGGGATGTGTCCATGAAATATTCCAGATTCATCAGTAATTCCACTTTTCTACTACAGCTGTTCCTTTTGCATTGAAAAATCCTGGAGGGAGAGAAGCCTTTCCTTGGGATCACACAGTCCTTGAAGCCCTGATGAGAAAAAATAACTGGAAAAGATGGAACAGGTTTCATAAATGCAGTCATAAAATAAATCCATACCCTATAAAATATTTAATGTATCCTGGGCTAACATTTTCCACCCAATAAACAGCTGGATCCACACGGAATTCCCTGTGTCCCATGGATATAAATGGGATTTATCACTCTTTAATTTTATTGTAGCCCATGTAAAGACTCAGGGACCTTCTTGTGGTCGGTGATAAAGGTTCAGACTGGGAATATGGGGCAGGATTTGCCTGCAAAAAGGAATAAGGCTGGTTTATTTCTTCATTACGTTTTTATTATGTTTCATATTGAACTATGGTTTATATTATAGATACCATGGCTGCAACAGGCCAAGGGCACAGCTGGGGCAGAATGAGGGAGGGACCACCCAGATGTGGCCGGGGGGGTGAGAAGTGGAGTAGCCCAGATGTGTCTGGGGATGTCTGGGATGGGGGCGGGGCTCCCTGTGGTAGGTGGGGCCATCCAGATGTGGCCGGGGTGGGGACAAGCCCCCAGATGTGCGGCAGGCAGTGGGAACAGGCCCAGAGGCGGCTGGAATGGCAGAGGTCGGTGCGGATGTGGCCGGGGCGGGGAAGGCGCCCCTTGTTTTGGCTGGGCCCATCCAGATGTGCCGCTCTGGGATCGGAGCCCGCCCAGATGTGGAGCCGGGAGGGGGCGGGGCGAGTCCGGCCGCCCTGGGGGCGTGGCTTAGAGCCCCGCCCACCGTGACGTCACCCGCGTGCTAATTTCCACCGTTGCCACGGGCAACGGCCCCTCCGCTCCTCCTCCCCACCGCCTCTCCCAATCCCTTCCGTTTTGATTGGGCAGCGCCGCTGTCAATCAACGCCAAGCCGCGCTCTCATTGGCTGTTCCTCGGTTGAGCCCCGCCCTCCGCCCTGCTTATGCCCCGCTCTCGGCGGAGCGGCCGCGGTCGCGGCGGGGCCTGAGGGGCGCCGGGGGTGAGCGGGGCACGGTCGGAGGCTCCGGGGCGCCCCGGGCTGGGCTCTGCACGGGGAGGAACGGGGGCCGCGGCTGTGGGGCAGCGGGGTTTGGCTCCGGAGGGAAGTTTGGGGGGTCTCCCTTGGCTGGAGCATCTCTAGGAGGGGGATTTGGGGGTGTTGGAGCTGTGAGGGGAGGGTTTAACCCCCCCCAATCTGGGGTCGCGGTACGAGGTGGGGTTTAAATCCCTGTAGCCCTGAAAAGGGGTTTTGGAGAGGTTTAAACTTCTCCTCGTCCCCCATTTAGGGTAGTTCTGCAAAGGGGGTTTGGAGGGGTTTTTAGGGCGTTTAAACCCCCCCATCCCTTTTAGAGTAACTCTTGTGGGTTTGGAAGGGTTTAACCACCCCCGTATTTAGGCCAGGGGACTTTGGGGGTTTAAACTCCTTTTTTCCCTTATTTCAAGTAGCTCTTCCCAGTGGGTTTTGGGGAGTTTAATCATCCCCCATTTATAGTCTGGTGGGGTTTAACATCCCCCTACCTGGATAACTATACAAAGAGAGTCTGTAGGGTTTGTGCCCCGTTTTTTTTTTTTTTTTAACTTAGATCATTTCAGCTGGGGGGAGAGGGAAGCTGTGGGCTCCCATCTGGCCAGATGTTGCGCGCGGGGCCCTTTACAGCAGAGCAGGGCTTGGGGGGGGTTTAAACCCCCGCTTAGGACGAGCCTGGCGGCCGGGGCTGAAGGAGGCGCCGCCCGGAGCTCCGGCAGCTGCAGCCCCTGGATGCCCCGGAGGAGATGATGCCCCCCGAGGAGCCGAGCCCGGACGGGGACGGGGACAGCGGCCTCGCCCTCCCTGCCCCCGGCAGCGGCAGCACCCGCAAGGTGAGGACGGGCCGCCCCAGTCCCTGCCCCGGATGGATGGGGCACAGGCACAGCCAGCCCTGCTGCGGCTGGAAGTTTTGTTCTGCCCCATAAACAGCTCCCTCGCACTCCTCATCCCCGAAACTCCATCCTGAATCCTGTATTTTCTGCCTGTTCTATCCCTGCTTTTCACCTAATTCCCCAAAAAATTTTGGTTGTTTTTCCTCGGCAGCTGATCCCAAGGAAAGTCGGGATGTGCAGGAGAGATGGGGCTGATTGCTGCATCCTTGTTTAATTAGGGATGGAATCAGTGGAAATTGTCCTCAGGTTGCCACCAACTCCTATTTTTTTTGGGTTTTATTTATTTATTTGGGTCAGAGAGGTTTTAAGAGGCAAAGAAACATGAAAAACATTTCTTTTTTTTTGGTTTATTTAACATCCAATGGGATAAAGCAGCAGCAAGTTCACTCCATCATCTGAGCTCTGCTTGCAAAACGTTCCAAAACCTAAAACACCCCTAAAAAAAAATAAAAAAAAAATCCCAAATAACCAAGAAAGCCAAACTCAGCCAAACTCTGGAAGGTATTTTGGTTTTTTTTCCCCTTCTGGATCAATCTGATCTGGAGTCACTTGAGCCTGGGCTGCAGCTCAAGGGGTTGCAACCTTAAACCAGGTCGGGGTTTAACTGGGGGCCTGTCTAAGGAGCAGGTGCTGCTGGTGGGGGAAGATTAACAGGAGGGATTTGGGACTTTTTTTCCCCAATTTTTTTTCTCTTTGGGTCTGAAGCATAAAGAAAAACATGGAAAATATTACCAAGCTTTGGAGGGAGAGCTGGGCAGGGCATCAGCAGCCTCTGTCATAATATGATTGTTTTTAAATAAAGCAGCAGAACACCTGATCAGCTCTATTACTTTATTTTTGTTATTGCTATTTAAAAGAAGTTATCAATACAACCTTTTCCTGCTGTTTTTATCACCCTAACAGCATCAGGAGTGTGGATTCATATTTTCTCCCTTGCAGGGGGATCCTAAATGCTGCTGAAAAAGTGATTTTTAATCCTTTTTTTTTTTTTTTTTTGCCAAGTTTTCTGTCCTATGAGTGGAGACTTAATCCACCTGTTTCCTGCTGGCACCTTGCCCTGACTCTGTGCCTCCCCCCCCCTCAGAGCACTTTCACCCTCCTAAAATTCAATTTTTAGCTGCAGTTTGTGCTGTTTAAAACCCCCAGTCCCCCAGATTTTTATTCCCACCCCTGGGTTTATTTTTTCCTTCCTCTTGCTGACTGCATGAACCACCAGTGAGGCCACTTGGGAAATTTAAAACCTTAATCCTCCCCTCATTTGTTCAAAGGCTCTGTGATGTAACCATATTCTCAATAAAAGGTTTTAGAGGTTTTAGCTGCTCCTGTCTCCCACAGAAACCCAGCTCAGAGCCAGGGTGCTCCATGAGATTAGTTCCATGATAGGGAACTTTCTGTCTAAATAGATTTTCAGGAGTAAAAACCCACTTACTGTCACTTCCTGCTTGTCTTACAACAGCTCATATTAATTTCTTAAACTCTTCTGGCTGGAAAAAAAAAGGAAGGAAATTCTGGATAACCCTGGGGGGAAAAAAAAGGAGAATTTCCAAAGCTGTTTTTGTGTGTGGAGTGGTTCCCTGGCTTTTGTTTTCCTCTCTGTCCCATGGGGACAGTGTGGCTAAAGCAGGGTCACTTGGCCACTTCTGTGCTGGCCTGACTCATAAACTTGTGGATTGAAAGAGGAATAAAAATTCCAGCTGACAGCTCTGTGAAAATGCTTTTAAGGCCAGTGTGGCTGTGGGATTAAAGCAGGTGCTCAGAGTTATCCTGTTCCAGGCTTCCCAGCTGCTGGCCAGTGTGTGCTCTTGGAAACTTGCTGTTTGGAGGAAAAACTCTGTGTTAGGAAATGCTGGTGCTGCTGAGAGGGTGTGGAAATAAATCTCTGGTTTTGGGTTTTTTGGGGTTTTTTTGAATGGGGGATGATGTAGGTGTTTAGTGGGAGAAATTTATGGGGTTGAGGTTGGAGCTGCAGACCTTGGGGTGGGATCTGGTCCAGCTCTGGGGTCCAACAGCAGAAGGATGTGGAGCTGCTGGAGCAATTCCAGGGGAGCCCCCAGAGATGTTCCAAGGGCTGGAGCCAGGCTGGGAGAGCTGGGAATGTCCAGCCTGGAGAAGAGAAGGATCCAGGGAAACCTCAGAGCCTGAAGGGGCTCCAGGAGAGCTGGAGAGGGACTTGGCACAAGGGATGGAGGGGCAGGACACAGGGAATGGCTTTAAACTGGAATAGGGTGAGATTAGATGGGATTTTGGGAAGGAATTCTTGGCTGTGAGGGGCTGGGATGGAATTCCCAGAGCAGCTGTGGATGCTCCATCCCTGGGAGTGCCCAGGGCCAGGCTGGACAGGGCTTGGAGCACCCTGGGGTAGTGGATGGAATTCCATGATTTTTGAAGTTGTCTTCCAACCTAAACCATTCCATAGCTGTCATCCCTTCAATCCTTTTCCTGGCACAAGAGGCTCTCTGTGTGTTCCCCACACCCCTGACAAGGATGCAGACTGGCTGGAGTCCTGCTGCCCTTCATTCCTGTCCTCTGCCCACATTATGGATGTCTCGAGTCTCCTTGCAAATTAAACTTCCTCGGTTTCTCTCTGGCCATTCCCCAGCTTCCCTCAGTGGGAGGAATCCTGGTGGTGACTCCTTTGTGGGCAGAACTGGTCTGGGGCATGGCCCAGCTTGGATCCAGCCAGCTTCTCCCAGAATCTCCAGGAGTTTCCCTGCAATTCCTGCTGGGGCTGTAACTCCCAGTTAGCAGCCCCCTCCTCATCTCTCTGGAGAGATCCGTGCCTGGATTTTACCAGCACATTCCTGCTCTGTGCCAGTTCTGCAGGAACTGCATCTCCGTTTTTCTCTTCCTTGAAACTTTAACAGCAATTCCAAGGAGATCCCAGTTTTCCCTCTCTAAATTTCACTTAATATCCTTCAGTTTCCCTTTGTCATGGAATTACCCTTCGGGCTCATTGCCATCCACCTCTTCCTCCAGGTGCTTCAGCTTGTCCCTGGTGTTGGAAACCAGCCTCGTTTTTGTCACTGAGGTTACAAATCACTCTCAGGGTGTGGCTGTCACCCAAAGCTTCATCTCCTGGGGGTGGGAAGTTCAAAGTCCAGCCTGAGCAAACATTCCCTGAGGACTCATAATTGCTGCCCTGCATGGGCCCTCTGGAACTGGGAGAGGTGGCTGGAGGTGGGAAACACCCTTGAGTCATTCCAAAAGTTCCCTGCAGAGATAAGGCTGGAGAATCCTTGATGATCTTCAAAGGGGAGCTGTTGGTCTTGATTTCCCTCTGGAAAGGAATTCTTATGGAATCTTTTTTCCTTCGTGTGGAGAGCCTGGATTTTTGGTTCCATTGCTACTCCCAGAGGGAATTCCCCTAATTTTTATGGGCCTAAAGAGCCTTTTTCCAATAAAATTGTAGGATATGGGTTGGAATGGACTCATTGGGATCACAGAGTCCAATTGCTGACCCTAATTCTGCTTTGTCACAGGTGATAAATGTCAGGGCTGGCCACACCTCACTCATTTCCATGGATGGCTGATCCATCATTCCCTGTGTACAAACAAAAGCTGCTGTTCCATGGCTCCTCCACCATTTGTGCTCATTCTTCCTTTAAAACCTTTAAACCAGGGAGGAAAAGTCAGATTATCTCCAGAGCCACTTCTTAAACCCCCAAATTCCCCTTTCCAGGTGTCCCCAGGTGCACCCCAAAGCCTGGATGAAGGAGCCCCTCTTTCTTCTGATCTCAAGGGCTTGAGCAAAGAAGAATTCAGTGAGGAAAATCCCTTTTGGAACCTAACAGTGGGATTTTGCTGGGATTTTTTCCCCCCTTTATGTAAATCAAGTTTAAATCCCTGGAAACTCCTTCTGTGGTTTTTAGTTTTCAGCTGGAACTCTGACAGGAAAAGCTTTGGGATCCTTTGAACTGTTGGAAGGTGGAATTCTCTTCCCTTGACTCCTTATTTTCCTCATTTATATTTGGATTTAAAGATCTTTTATGCTTTCCTGGAGCCAGATTTCCATCTTGCTCCAAGATTTGTGGCATCACAACATTTCTGTGATGCTCCAGGAGCTCCAGCAGATGAGGCTTGGTTGTTCCTCGTGGAATGATGTTTCTATTGATCCATGCAAGCCAGGGATGATTTTTTGGGATCAAGGCAGAGCCTCTCGAGGGCAGATGTGCACCAATCCCTTATTCCTGCACTTTGCCAGCCTCATAAATGTTGAGGAAAACAAAATGTGTGGAGAAATCCTTGATCTTAAATTCCTGACTTAACCTCACAAGGCTTTGGGTTTATATCAGGGGCTCCTGGTTTTCCAGCACCTTTTTGCCTGGATAGGAATTGAGAATTTCTCATTAAATCTGATGGAGAAGCCAGGAGAAAAAACCCTCACAGCTCCACGAAGAGCTTTAGTGCTTCCCAGCAGGAGAAGTCAAGTCAATTTGCTAAATCCTTTCATGGCTCCTGCAGGGAAGGGGGTTTTAACCCTCCTGGAATATCTTGTGGAGCCATCCCAGTGTCTTCTGCATCCCACTCCTTTCCTTCCTTCATCAATGGTGCTTTCCCTCCACACAGCAATCTTTATTTTGGGTTTGGATAATCCTTTCACTTGTGCCTTTTCCATCATTCCACCTCCACTTCCCAGGCTTCTTCCCTGTGTCTCCACTCCTTTTCCACACAAAAATTCCTTTAAAATCCTTTTGTCTGCTTCCAAATAAACCTTTGCCAGAGGTGGAAAGGACTTATAGGTGCTGGAATTTGCAAGAAGAGATGGAGCTGGAGAAACTTCCCACCTGTTGAGCTTTGCATGGATTTCTGTGGATCTGGAGGCACAGAGAGGGAGCCTGGAACTGCCTCATTTGCATATATTTGGGTATATTTGCATGTGTTTGTCTGTGGATCTGTCAAGCTCTCAGAGATCTCATTTTGAAATTTGAAATTAAACCTTGAGATTTTAATGAGCACCTTTTCTTTACATCTTGGCTTGATTTCCTGATCCTTTCCCCTTTTTCCTCTGATTCCTAGATTATTTTTTTCCCCCTAGGGAGCCAACAGGATGGGTGGATTCCTCCCAGGACAAATCCAGAAGTGGCAATTCTGGATCAAACTTTCCTCTATTTGCTCCTGAGTGTTTCAGACCCAAGACTTATGCAGCTATTGGGGTGTTTTCCTCAAATCCCACTGATTTTCCAGTATAATTGGGATCTTATGCTTCCAGCTTGCTCCTTTCATCAATTTCATGGATCAGTGTAAAGCATTAATCCCACAGATTTATGGACCAGCTGGAGTCTCTCTGATTCCTCAGTCTCCAAGGGATCAATTAGCAGCTCCAATCTTTCCCTTAAATGAAAATCCCAGACCCTCTTCCAAAGGAAGCAGCTCTTGGTGGGCTCCAAATCTGAGGAATTAATTTGAAGGAAGCTGAAATCTATGAAAGTGCAAAATTTTCCATTTCCTCCTTGCCAGGTCCCACCAGAGAGGTGATCAAGCATTCCATGGGTTGGAAGGGACCTTCAAAATTGTCTCATTCCATGAGCAGGGACTCCTCTCACTATCCCAGGTTGCTCCAAGCCCCATCCAGCCTGGCCTGGAAAACCTCCAGGAGCATCCACAACTTCTCTGGGAAACCTGTGCCAGGCTTGGAATGAGATCTTAGATCTCTTCCAACCCAAACAATTCCATGATTTTGGGATCTTCCCATACTTTGCAGGCTCAGAACTTTCCATGCTCTTAAACTTCCCAGCTTTGTGCCTTTCCAATTACAGGTTTTTTATCCAGGGATCTTCTAAATCTTCCATTGCACAATGGGAATTGTCCCCCCTTTTATGGCCCTGGATTCAGAGATGCTCCTTCTACAGCCCCATTCCCTGAGTCATCCCATAATAACCTTGTGAGCCAGAGGGGAAATTTGGTGGCTGTTATTTCCTGAAGTGGGGAATTCAGTGTGTTTTCCCTGTCTGCAGGAATTCTGAGCCAGAAAGAATGGAATCAATTTAGTGCTGTGTGCCCCTCATTCCTGCATCTCAGTGAACTCCTGACTCAATATCCCACAAGTGGCCTTGGGATCACATTTCTTCCTGAGCTTTGGGGTCATACTGAGCTCGTGTCCATCCCCCCTGGATCTTGGCTCATGTCCAGAGCCTGGGAAGGGAATGTGGAATTCCTGTTCAGAGCTCAGGGAAAGAAATCCCTGTTGGCAACACGTGGGATTGGGGAATGAAGTGGTTGTTCTGAGGGCAGGGGAAGGTTCTGGGGGGGGTGAGAAACTGAACATGTGCTCACATTCAGAAATTCCCAATGTTCTGGGCTTATCCCACAGCGTGGGCAGCAGGAAAATGGGAATTCTGCCCCACTCAGGTGAGATCCCACCTGGAATTCTGCCCCTTTCCAGTGCCTGAAGGGGCTCCAGGAGAGCTGGAGAGGGACTTGGGACAAGGGATGGAGGGACAGGGCACAGGGAATGGCTTTAAAGTGGAATAGGTAAGATTAGATGGAATATTGGGAAGGAATTCTTCCTTGGGAGGGTGAAGCCCTGGGATGGAATTCCCAGAGAATCTGTGGCTGCCCCATCCCTGGGAGTGTCCAGGGTCAGGTTGGAGCAACCTGGGATAGAGAAAAGCCCCTGCCCATGGAAGGGATGGAATTCCATGATCTTTCAGCTCCCTTCCAACCTAAAGCAGTCCATGCCTCTGGGCTCTGCAAGTGCACAGTATGGAATGGATGGGTTGTTTTGGATGCCAGAACGTGGATTTGGGCTGGGAGCTGTCCTTGCCTCTCAGCAGGGCTGTGACCCCTTTGCCCAGACCCAGCGCAGCAAGCTGCAGCACCGCCGGGCCCGGATCAACCAGCAGATCAACAAGGAGATGAGGATGAGAGCAGGAGCAGAAAACCTCTTCAGGTGAGTCCTGAGCATCCCCCTGGCTCTGGAGTTTGCTTGGAGACAGGAACAGAGTCTTGATATCCAAGATGCAGCTGGTGGGTGATTGTTTAAAAAGCAGGATGGGAGCAGATGGGATAAGGAGGATGAAGTTTTGGCTGAGTTTGGAATGCAGAGCTCTGGCCTGAGAACCAGCAAGTGGAACCAGTGGACATGGAGCTGTTGGAGTGAATCCAGATGTTCCAAGGGTTGGAGCCAGGCTGGGAGAGCTGGGAGTGTCCAGCCTGGAGAAGAGAAGGCTCCAGGGACACCTCAGAGCTCCCTTCCAGTGCCCAGAGGGGCTCCAGGAGAGCTGGAGAGGAACTGGGACAAGGGATGGAGGGACAGGACACAGGGAATGGCTTTAAACTGGAACAGGGTGAGATCAGATGGGATTTTGGGAGGGAATTCTTCCTTGAGAGGATGGTGAGGGGCTGGAAAGGAATTCCCAGAGCAGCTGTGGCTGCCCCATCCCTGGCAGTGTCCAAGGCCAGGCTGGACATGGATTGGAGCAGCCTGGGATAGAGAAAAAGTCCCTGCCCAAGGCAGAGGGTGGGACTGGAGGTTTCTGAAGATCCACCCCAAACCATTCCATGAAATCCAGCTTTAGAATCATAAATAGGTCAAAAAATCCCTTCAGGATTGAGTTCAACCATTCCCCCAGACTGCCAAGGCCACCACTTGTCCCCAAGTGCCACAACCACAGGGATTTTATCCCAAGGACAACTTCTTTTAGCATCTTCTGTGTTTATTTCATTTTTCCTTAATATTTTGGAGCACACTCCAGGCTGGGTAGGTCTTTAATATAAAAATTTCCATAAATCTGCCTTTAAAATACCTTAAATTTAATGTCTTAATTTTTTTGGGAATATGTTACCAATTTCTTGATTGTTTTTATCCAAAATAAAAATAATTTTCTAGCTTGGAGCTAGAACTATTTAACACCAATGGAGTGTTCCTGTTGCACCTGGAAGAAGGGGATAATGGTTGAGCCATTAAAAATTGATGTTTTCCTGGGGGATGAGATCCCACTGCTCCATCCACTCTGCTGTGCCTATTTTAATGAAGAAGAAAAGGCCATAGAATCTTAACTTCTACCTCTCCTGTGTTATATTAAAAAAAAAGAGGGAAATGTGCTGGCTCAGCAGAAATCAGCTTGGTTTTGGTTGGGATTGGAGCTGTGGGAAGGGGGAGTGAGGAAAAACAGGGTGCAAAACACATCTTAATTATCAGGGAAATGCACTGAGGGGGCTCTTTTTGTGCTGGCTCAGCACTTTGGCTGTCCTTTGGAGCAGCCACTTTCCCTCCCTGCCTGCCTCCCACAAATCCAGCTGAGTAATAAAGTTGATTTCTGGGCATTCCTGTGCCCCAGGCTTATGAAACTTGGGAAATCTCAGGGTGGGGGGAGAGAGAAAGGAATAATCAAGCTTGAAATTAAAGGATGAGGGGGAGGGGGGATTATGTTGCAAGTCTAAAGGATATTGCTTCAAAATTAAAGGTTTGTGGTGCATTGATAAAATTCCTTTGGATCTTCAGCCTGGTGCTAATGGAAAAAAAAAAAAAAAGCTGTGGATTGTCTAGTTTTGAGCTGCATTTGTTGGGATTTTGCCTTTGAATTTAAAAACAAACTACTCCCATGCTTGGGAAAAATAATCCTGTTCAGCCTTTCCATGTCTTTTCCTGGAAAAATTGGCAGGAATGGGGTGTTGGGAAAAAATACCCATGTGGTGTTTGCTCAGTGGATTTGTTTGCTGGGTAAATCAATGGGAAGAGCCAGAGAAAACCTTTTCCTTCCTTGTTCAAACACTGGGATTGAATGAAGGAATGGGAGAGAGAAAAATTTCCAGGTTTTTGGAAAGGAAGAAAAATAAATCACAAAATAAATCCCAGAAATTCCCCATGTTCTGGGCTCATCCCACAGTGTGGGCAGCAGGAAAAGGGGAATTCTGCCCTGCTCAGGTGAGATCCCACCTGGAATTCTGCATCAGCTCTGGGGATGCTCCAAGGGCTGGAGCCAGGCTGGGAGAGCTGGGAATGTCCAGCCTGGAGAAGAGAAGGATCCAGGGAGAGCTCAGAGCTCCTTCCAGTGCCTACAGGAGCTCCAGGAGAGCTGGAGAGGGACTTGGGAAGAGGGACGGAGGGACAGGACACAGGGAATGGTTTTAAAGTGGAATAGGGTGAGATGAGATGGGATTTTGGGAAGGAATTCCACCTTGTGAGGGTGGTAGAGGGGCTGGAATGGAATTCCCAGAGAAGCTGTGACTGCCCCATCCCTGGAAGTGCCCAAGGCCAGGCTGGACATGGATTGGAGCAACCTGGGATAGTGGAAGGTGTCCCTGCCTGTGGCAGAGGGGGGGAATTCCATGATTTTGAAGGTCTCTTCCAACCCAAAACAATTCCAGGATTATTTTCTCTGTGTGGCACTTTACCTGGTAACAGATCTCTGGGAAAATCATGGAGCAGATCCTCCTGAAAACTGTGCTAAGACTCCTGGAAAATAATCAGGGGCCTGCTGAGAGCCAAAGAAATTATTGGCAGCTGGGAACAAGGAAGGAAAACTCTTCTTAATCCATATGGGATGGAAATCAGACCAACAGTGTCCTGGAGGTGCTGGGATGTGTGGGGATAAATAGGAATTAAATCCTGGTTTACATGGAAGCACAGGGTGATGCTGCCTGGGGAATTGCAGGAATGCTGAAGGATTTTTCAGTGGAAGCAGCCACGGGGATCTTTGGATGTGCTGTGGTTTGGCTTGGTTTGTTTAGAATCCAAAAATTCCTTGCTCTTGGAAAATCCCAGCAAAGGGGAGGCTGAACCATCAGATTTTCAGAGGAAAACCCTGGAGCTCCTTCTGCTGCCATGAACCAGGGCAGGGCAGGACCCAGAAGGATTCAATCCATTAAAAATCCATGTCAAAGGCAATACCCTGGAAAGGAAGGGAAGCATTTCCTGGTGGAGCAGGGCTTGTCCATGTGTTGTTTTCCCTGCATCCCAGTGTGGTTCAGCCCCTTTCAGCTCTGGGTTATCTCTCCCTGCTTTCCTTTGGAGGAGATAAGCAGGGAATAATCAGCCTGGGAGCTTGTCCTGCTGGAACAGCTGGAATCAATCCCTGGTGTTTGCAGGGAAGGGAGGGCAGGAGCTCCCAAATCCTTTCTTTTCCACAAGGGTTCTTTGCTCCCAAAAATGAGATTTTCCTCCTCAAATCCCACCCTTTATTTGGGATGGGGGAGCACCTGGGACTGGTCACAGCCCAAGCTGAAGCTGCCCTGGAGGTGAAGTGGGAATGGACAAGGGGAAGGTGGCTCTGGAGCAGGAATTCTGGGATGCAGCACTGCAGTTGTACCTGGGCTCAGCTTTTACCTGGATATTCAAACTTCCCTAATCCTGAAAGGTTGGGAGAGCTGGGAATGTCCAGCCTGGAGAAGAAAAGGCTCCATGGACACCTCAGAGCCCTTCCAGTGCCTGAAGGGGCTCCAGGAGAGCTGGAGAGGGACTTGGGACAGAGGGACACAGGGAATGGTTTCCCACTGCCAGAGGGCAGGGAGAGATGGGATTTGGGAGGGAATTCTTCCATGTGAGGGTGGTAGAGGGGCTGGAATGGAATTCCCAGAGAAGCTGTGGCTGCCCCATCCCTGGCAGTGTCCAAGGCCAGGATGGATGAGGTTTGGATCAACCTGGTCCTGTGGAAGGTGTCCCATGGCAGGAGTTGGAATGGGATCACTCTCAGAGATCACATCCCACCCAAACCTTTCCATCATCCCCTGGAGAAGCAGAGGCACAATCCTGGGGGAAGGTTGGGCTCGATGCACAGGGATTGGCACCACTGGATAGCTGAGTCTGGAGTGGGAAAAAAAAATCAATGCATGGATAAAAAGAGGGAAATTTCATCCATTGGTTTCTTGCAGGGCCACCAGCAACCACAAGGTGAAGGAAACAGTGGCTCTGGAGCTGAGCTATGTCAACTCCAACCTTCAGCTCCTCAAGGAAGAGCTGGAAGAGCTCAACAGCAGCATGGATGTGTATCAGAATGACAGGTGGGTCTGGGAGAGCAGCCTGTTCCCTTGGGATTGCATTTTTCCCTCTGTTATGGAATTTTTCTGCTCTGGTTTGTCTGCCCTGGGATGACCTTCAGAGGCTCCCTCCCAACCCAAACCTTTGCATGGTCAGGGACCACGAGGTGGTGGCTGGAGGAGAGGGGAGGATTTGGGCATGGGCCAGAATTCCTGGAAAATTTTCATCCTGGGAATGTCACTGGCTCCCTTTTAGAGCTGTAAGGAGAGAAAAATCAGCTTTTCCTTGGGGATACTGGGATGTTTTGGGACAGATGGAGCATCCTTTGGACACTGATGTCCCAAAGCAGGAGGAATAGGGAAGAAAAACCATCTTCCCTTGTATTGTCCCTTTTTCCTGACAATCCCATCAGAGTTCTTCCCACCAGGATATTTTGGTGGTGGGAATGGCCATGCCTGGAAGTGTCCAAGGAATGACTGGATGTGGCACTCAGTGCTCTGAGCTGGGTGGGATTGGTCACAGGCTGGACTCCACTACCTTGGAGGTCTTTTCCAGCCTAAATGATTTTGGGGTGCTGGGATTTTTTTCCTCCTTTTTCCTTCCTGAGGTGGATGGTGTTGGATGGCAACATGAGGTGGTGTGTGTGTGACATGGGGATGGGATGGGACCTGGATAAGCTCCAGATGAATCTCATTAGGTTCAACAAAGCCAAGTGCAACCTCCTGCACCTGGGATGGGGCAATTCCAAGCACAAATCCAAGGTGAGGGGTGAAAGGATGGAGAGCAGCCCTGAGGAAAAGGATTTGGGAGTGTTGGTGGATGAAAATCTTTAAATGCTTCCTCCATGGGCACTCACATCCCAGAAATCCCCCCTGTCCCAGGCTCATCCCACAGTGTGGGCAGCAGGAAAATGGGAATTCTGCCTCTCTGCCCTGCTCAGGTGAGACCCCACCTGGAATTCTGCATCCAGCTCTGGGCTCCAACAGCAGGAGGATGTGGAGCTGCTGGAGCAGATCCAGAGGAGGTCACAGAGCTGCTCCAAGGGCTGGAGCCAGGCTGGGAATGTCCAACCTGGAGAAGAGAAGGATCCAGGGAGAGCTCAGAGCCCCTTCCAGTGCCTGAAGGGGCTCCAGGAGAGCTGCAGAGGGACTGGGGACAAGGGACAGAGGGACAGGACACAGGGAATGGCTTCAAACTTCCAAGAGGGCAGAATTAGATGGGATATTGGGAAGGAATTTTGCCCTGGGATGGTGGTGAGGGGCTGGAATGGAATTCTCAGAGAAGCTGTGGCTGCCCCTGCCTCCCTGGAAGCATCCAAGGCCAGGTTGGATGGGGTTTGGAGCAGCCTGGTTCAGTGGGTGAACATGGATGATCTTGAAACCCCTTTCCCACCCAAACCATTCCACAATTGCACCTTTCTGTGTCCATCCACGTGCTTTTCCAGGCACATTCCCTATCAGGGATGCTCAGTTATCCCAATTTGCCACTTGCCTGCTCTGGTTTGAAAAGAAATCAGGAGCAGCAACAACAACCTCAAACCCTGCCCAGCCAAACAAAACCCCCTTTGTTTATTCCAGGCATTGGATTCCTGTGGAATTCTCGTTAGGGAGTGAGCAGTAATGGCTTTCTGAACTAATTATAGCTCCTGGAGCTGTTTGTTCCAAGGAAAATGTGGGTGCAAATTCCCTGCCTTACTCTCCTGGTTTTCATAACTTCCTTTGCCTCTTTTCTTTCCTGATTAATGATTAATGAGTTATCAGCAATTTGGAGGAATAATGAGAAGGGTTGTGTTGGTGAGGGCTTGGTCCTGCCTTGCCCACCCAGCATCCAAAATTCCTCTGAAAAGCAGGAGCTAGAAAAAATAAGATAATTTGGGGATTTTTTTGTACCTGTCCCTTTATGCTGCCATTCCCAAATCTTTTTAGGAATAGCATTTTTCCGTGTGGAGTCTCTTAATAGGAGCAGCACAAGCCCAGAGCAAGGAGCTGCTTCCTTTTAATCTCCAACCCACAGGATCCATCCAGGATTTTTAATCCAACCACCAAACAGGTTCTTGTCTTATTCCAGTGAATCCATCAGTGTTCCCATGATCCCTCTGGGACTCAAGGAGACCAAGGAGCTGGATTTGCTGGTACCACTCAAGGTGAGCTTTGGAGTTTCATTGATCAATGCTGAAGCAGCTGAAGTTCACTTTCCAGTTTGGAAAAGCTGCCAAAAAATAAATTCATGGAGATAAATTGGACTTAAAACATGGGAATGTGGGAGATGAAGGAAAGGGAGGAGATTATTACTTAGTGGAGTGGGCAGAAGGGGAAAATTCTTGCACAGAATTGCCAGAAATCTCTGCAAAGCACAAAAATCAGGATTTTCTCCTGTTTCCCAATCCAGGATTTCATCAGTGACCACTATGGAGAGGAGGGTGTCCTGTTTGAGAAGGAGATCAAGGAATTCATGGAGCTGCGACAGGTTGGTGTCCCTTGGCCTCCAAAGTCTGGCTTGTCCAGGATCACTCCTTGGAGAGGCCACATTTCCCTTAGAGGGGTCCCCTCATCCTTTCTCCAAATTCCATTTCTATCCTTGTATTTCAGGGTGCAGCATTCCCATGCTGGAGCACCTTGGATTTGATTTATAGGTTCCAAAATATTACATATGATTCAGGAATTGTTCATTTTCCCTGTCCTCAATGCCCTGCTGACCTACAAATGAGCAGCAATAAAATTTATAGCACAATCATAATTTATGAGTATTAATTCACCCCTGAATTAAGGGGTGAAGTTAAGGATGAACAACTTCTCCTTCTCCAGGTGAGAAAAGGAAATTTCAAGCAGTCTGGGAAAGGAGAGGAAAAAATCCTGTTTACTCCCTAGGCTTTATAAAATCAGAATATCTGTGAGTTTTCCCAGGCTCCTGCTTCCACATTTGGCTGTCCCAGCACCCAAACTTTCCCCATAGATGAAACTCAGAGCCATGGAATGGTTTGGGTTGGAAAGGCTCTTACAGATCATAAAATCCCATCCCCTTCCATGGGCAGGGACACCTTCCACTATCTCGGGTTGCTCCAAACCCCTTCCAACGTGGCCTTGGGCACTTCTAGGGGTGGGGCAGCCACAGCTTCTCTGGGAATTCCATTCCAGCCCCTCACTGGAAGAAGAGGAAGAATTCCCTCCCAATATCCCAATATTCCTGCCCTCTGGCAGTTTGAAGCCATTCCTTGTGTCTCGTCCCTCTGTCCCTTGTCCCAAGTCCCTCTCCAGCTCTCCTGGAACCCCTTGAGGCCCTGGAAGGGGCTCTGAGGTGTCCCTGGAGCTTTGTCTTCTCCAGACTGGACATTCCCAGCTCTCAGTCATTCTCTGAGGGCTCTCACTGTCCCAGGGAGCCTTTTCCTCCTTCCCATCCACCTCTGCTCTCCCCCCACAGGCCATGCGCACCCCGAGCCGCAGCGAGGCCGGACTGGAGCTGCTGATGGAATATTACAACCAGCTCTACTTCCTTGACAGCCGCTTCTTCCCTCCCACCAGGACCCTGGGTGTCTTCTTCCACTGGTGGGTGCAGCTTTCCCCATCCCACCTGCCTGGAGAGGGAGTTTTGGGGACCCAAATTTCCGTGATGGAATCTCTGCCGGGGCTGGTGGACACCAGGATCTGGATTTGCTGTTGCCTTGAGTGGGTTAATTTGGGGAAGGAGAGGGAATTACAAATCCCATGGGATGTTCCATGATGGGAATGGTGCCTGCAAGCCCATCTGAGCACTGGAAACCCTTCAGGCTCCTCCTGTATCCGTGGGGATCATGGAGTGGTTTAGGTTGGAAAGGACCTTCAAGATCATCCGTTCCAACACCCTTTCCATGAGTGAGGATGCTTTTTGTGGACCATGACAGGGACACTTTGGGGACCATGACCAGGGGATGGGCAGCTGTTGGCTCTTCCCTTCTCCAGGTATGACTCCCTGACAGGGGTCCCATCCCACCAGAGGGCTCTGGCCTTCGAGAAGGGAAGTGTCCTCTTCAACCTGGGAGCGCTGCACACCCAGATCGGAGCGCGGCAGGACCGCGCCTCCCTGCCCGGCCTCAGCCAGGCCATCGATGCCTTCCAGAAGGCAGCTGGTAGGTGGCTTCCCCTCTTCCTCCTCTTCCCAGGAAGCCTTTCCCAAAGGTGGGAACAATCTACAGAAGCACAGGAAGGAGTGGGAGCAGTTGTAGGAAGAGGCATCTCCAAGGGATCCCAGCTGGAGCTCCAGTTGGTTGGGTGGGTTGGGAAGAGGAGTTGGGATGATCCAACAGCCACCCCAAAAGATGTCCCAGCTGTGAGAGGAGAAAAGCTGATCCCTCTCCCCATGGCAAAAACAGAGCCTGGAACTGGGATCACCCAGGGCTTTAGAGAAGAAATTGGGCACAAGGATGGTTTAGATGGCGAGGGTTGGACCTGAGATCTTCTTAGCCACCATCAGTAGTGAGATGTTTGATGTTCTTGGAGAGAAACCTGCCTGACCCCAAAGTTTGATTCTCTTCCTCACAAGCCTGGTAACTTCCAGGAGCTTTTCTCTCCTCCAGGTGCCTTTAACTACTTGAAGGAAAACTTCTCCAACGCTCCCAGCCTGGACATGAGTGCAGCCTCCCTGACCATGCTGGTGAGGCTGATGGTGGCCCAGGTCCAGGAGTGTGTCTTTGAGAAGATGACCTTGCTGCGTGCCCAGAACGACTTCCTGGCCCGCCTGCAGCTGGCTCAGGAGGCAGCAAGGGTGAGGATTTTGGGAAGGAGAGAGTTTGGTGGGATTTTGGGGTTGGCAGAACCTTCCAGGAGAGCACAACCTCCTCAAGGATATCCTGCATCCCATCTCTTCTCCCCTCCCAGGTGGAAGATGTTTATTCCCTGGTGCACCAGACCATGAGCCAGCCCCATGTCAAGGATTATGTTCCCTTCTCCTGGACCACCATGGTCCAAGTCAAGTCAGAGCATTTCAAAGCCCTCTCCCATTATTTTGCTGCCATTGCCCTCTGTGACTGCCCAGGTGAGTGTCCAGCCTGGAGGGAGCTTCCTGCTCATCCAAGTACTCATTCCACATCATTCCTGGGGTTGGGGAGGGATTCCCCAAAACAGAGGTTATGGATACACCACCTGAAGCTTTTGGAATGCTCTGAGCTGTGGATCTTCTTCATGGACTCAGCACTTCATCCCCAAGGCAGATTTTCCCATATTCCTGGTTTCCATAGGGAGATATCCTAAGAGGGGGAGGAAAAAGCTGCTGGAGGGATGTCACCTGCTGTCACCTTTGGGGGTGGCTGGGGAAATCAGGGTCAGCTGCCTGCCAACCCCAGCCCAGCATCCTTTGGGTCACCTGGTGCTGGACCAGCTGAGGGCTTCAAAAATGAATCCAAAAATACTTTGGATTTAACTTCCAGCCTCATGGATGGATGTCCTGGGAAGCTCAGGGTGGTGGCAGCAAGGTACACAGGGTTCCATGGAGTCACTTGGAGTGTGACTTTGTGATGTGACCCTTGATCTCCATCTGTGCCACCACCCTGGGGGCAATTTTGGGATGGAGCAGAGGATCTGGGGGTGGGCAGCAGATGCTCCTGGTGACTTTTGGTGCCACCTGAGGAGTGGCTGCCAAGCTTTTGGAGGGCTGGCTGCCAAAACCAGTGCTGTGACAGTGCCACCAGTGGCTGCCAGACTGTCCTCACACCCTCCCCCGCTCCAGAGCCTGCCCAAAATCTTCCTTGTCCCGTGTGGGCGTTGCAGAAGTTGGATTCTGCAAGGAGATGAGAGAGGGGGGATAATGTGGAGCTGGAAGGGCTTAAAGATGCAAATAGGAGAGGATGATGATGGAGATGAGGTTCCACAGGGCAGGGCAAACCTTCCCCCTAAACTTTTTGGTGTCCTTAGGCACTGTGGGAAGCAGAAATCTGCAGGAGATGCCTAACTTGGGAATTTTTTTCCTGCTGTTGGGATCTCATGTTCCTGCTCTCACCTCTCCCTTGTCATAATAACAAATCTTCTGCTTTCATAACCAGCTGGGAATAAATTCCTTACTCTGCAGTTTAATCCCTCAGGGATGCTGACATGGCAGGAGCTGGCACAGGGACAGCCAACCCTGGAGCTGCCAGTTCCCAACCCTCTGGTTCCCTGTGCTCACCAGGCTTTGGGATCCTCTATTTGGAGCAACAAAAATCCCTGGAATATTCTGGGTTGTTTCTTATCCCACTCTGTGTCCAGGAAAAGAGGCTGCCATGCAACCCTGAGTGAGACAAAGAGGATTAGGAGCAATTTGTGTGAGAAAAAAGGATTTAAAGAGCCTAGTGTGGGGTTTGGAGAGCCTGAGAGAGCTGCATCCATCTCTGTTTTTCCGTGGAATGACCCCCTTGGTTGCACTGTGGGTTGGAGAAAAGGCTCCAGGGGGACCTTAGAGCCCCTTCCAGTGCTTAAAGGAGCTCCTGGAGATGTGAAAAGGGATTTTGGACAAAGGATGAAGTCACAGGACACATGGAATGGCTTCCCACTGCCAGAGGGCAGGGTTAGAGGGGCTATTGGGAAGGAATTCTTCTCTGGAAGGGTAGTTAGGAGCTGGAATGGAATTCCCAGAGAAATCTGTGGCTGCCCTGTCCCTGGAAGTGTCCTGGGCCAGGATGGATGGGCCTGGAGCCAAGTGGAAGTGTCCCTGCCCATGGCAGGGGGTTGGAATTGGATGGTCTTGAAGGCCCCATCCAACCCAAACCATTCCATCATTCCCTGGCTTTGTTGTCTCATCTGTCTCCATGTCCTCCAGGTGGGGAAATCCCAGGGCTCTCTATTCCCAATCCTGCTTCCACATTGGAGCAAAGAAAAGCAGGAAAGAGGGGGGAAAAAAAAATCTGTGTTGAGGACAAATCCTGCCCTTAACTTCAGATCCTGCCTGGGGTCATCCCTGTGCCCATCCAGGATTCCTTGCAGGCTCTGCTGGGATGACAGGAAGGTGCTGCCAGGGCAACCTGAATGTGGATGTGGCTTCTTGGTCCCCTTGTCCCCAGTGCCACAGGGGGCTGGGTGCCCCTGACCTCTCCCTAATCCCATCCCCATGCATTTCCTTCCCACAGCTCCCTCAGATGCTGAGCTGCTGGAGCAGGAGAAGGCTTTCCTGCAATTCCATGTCACCATGCCAGAGGGGCCATCACTTCGTGTCCTGCTGCAGGATCCTGAGGAGAGGAGGAAGCTGGGTGAGCACAAATTCCTGGATCCCCATCACAGTTCCTACAAATGATGAGATTTTAGGGGGATCTCTCCAAGCACAGAGGAATTTCTCAGGAAATTTCTTCTCCTGGGAAGCAGAAAAGCATCACAGCCCCCTTGAGGGTATGAGAACCAACTTGTGGTGCTTGTCCCAACCTGTCCAGCTCTGACAGGAAAAATTCCAGGTGTCCCAGGCCAGGTAACATCACAGAGAAATCCATAGGGACACAGAGATCCTGAAAGCTCCTGGATTTGGGCTGACTTGGCTGGAAAACAAGACACAGCAGATGCTCAGGGGGTGGCTTTTTCAGCTGCAGCGAATTCTTGGGAGACAAGAACTTCTTCCCATGCAGAATTTCAGCTCCAGGGAAAGAACAGACGCTGCTTATTCAGCTGAAGTCGTGTTTTGGCAGCCCCTCCTCAACAGGGCTGCATCAACAGCAAACTCAGCACTCAGAATTTGGGGTGTTGCCTCCCCCAGGAGGCAGATCCCACCAGGAATGAGTTTGGTCTCAGCAAAACCCTTCAGGACGTTCAGCCAGGTTTCACTGGAACCTCCAAATGAACCCCAAAATCCAAGTGGTTTATGGTGACCCTCAGATGTGGTTTGCATCAGCTTTTCCAGCTCTGCCTGATTTTCCTGGGAAAACAGGCTCTGTTCAGCATTCCTGGTAAAAAGTAGATGTGCAGACACCAAGCTCAGCTTGGATTTTGCTTACAGGAAGAGAAACTCGGAGAGGTTGTGGACCTCCATCCCTGGAGGTGTCCAAGATCAGGGCTTGGAACACCCTGAGATGCTGGAAAGTGTCCCTCCCTATGGGAGGGGATTGGAATGAGATGAGCTTTGAGGCCTTTTCCAACCCAAACCATTCCATGATTCTATTATTATTATCATTATTCCCCATAATTTCACATTTTATAAATTTGATAAAAATTCTCAGAGGGGGGAGTCTCCTCTCTGCTTTCCATCCAACCCCAAAACATTCTCTTGGTTGTTAAGTTCCTCTGCCTGGAGCACACCTCATCTCCCTGGATGCTGTTGCCACCGTGTGTCCTGAACGTGAAATGCCACAGGCACACGTGTTTCCATGAGACACAGAGAGAGCTTTTCTGGCAGTTCAGCCTTGGATACTGCTGCCTTGGTTGCAGTTTCCCACGGAGGAGAAGCTTTGCTTTGATATCTGTGGGTCACTGGAATTTCAGCTCCTCTTTTCCCCACCACTTCCATTTCCCGAGGGTGGGAACACATTGAAGGCAAGTGGAGCAAAGAGCAGAGGATGGAGAGCAGCACCTGCAGGACAAGGAAAAGGCTTAGCCTAGAAAACAGGGATGTGCTGCACCTTCCCAAGGAGGACAGGGCTGGCTTGTTCTCCATGTTCCCATTCCCAAGGGATGTGAGGAAATGGAGGGGAGTTAATTTGCTCAGGAGATTGAGGTTAAGCGTGAGCAGGAACGTCGGGGGTGGTTTTTCAGGAACATCTGCCAGCTCTGGCGTCAGGGGAGTGAAGTAGGTCACCCTTCAAGGTCCCTTCCCAGCCCTCCATCAGCTGGGACCGACCCCATTTAGGGCTGGGAACGTGACTGGGCTGTCCCTGAGTCACAGCAGGGTGGTGGCACCGCTCCTGCAATCCGTGGGCAGCCGAGCGGGAGCGGCGCCGGAGCTGCCGCTCCGTCGGGCTCAGCTGCCTCTGCTCCCCCCCAGGCAAAGCTCACCTCAGAAAAGCCATCATGAAGCACGAGGAGGCCATGAGGATCCACGGCTTGTGCAAGATCCTGAGGAAGATGGACATCCTGCAGGAGGTGCTGTCCTTCGCCCACAAGCGCTCCCTGGGCAAATACTCCGAGATCGACCACGAGGAGGATTTCTTTGAGACGGGAGAGGCTCCGGACATCCATCGTGAGTGGGGCTTTTTTGGGGAGGGGGTTTGGGGGTGGGGAGACTCCACAGGGAGTTACTGTGAGTGGGGGACTGGATGATCTCTGAGTTCCAGCCCAAACTATTGCAGGGTTTTAGGTCCTGGCTCTTATGGGGTCACATTCTCCCTCTGCCCCAGCTGCCTGAGGTCACCCCCTGTCTGTGCTTTTCTCTCCCTCCCATCAGCCAAAACGCAGCAGAAACCCGAAATCAAATCTCCCAACTTCTCCCAGGTGAAGGTGACCGACCTCTTCCACAGGCTGGTACGTACAGCTCCGGGAATGGGAATATCCCAAGGGAGCAGCAGTCTCATCCTCCTCCCCTGCATGCTCTGCCTGCCTGGATTCCTTCCTCCTGCAGCCTCTTCTCCCTCTCTCCGGTGGTTTTCCAAGGAGGAGCAGCAGGAGGAGGGCTGGGATCTGTCTCTGTGGCACCTAAATGGGTCACAAAGCTCCTCCGGTGACAGAGGAGCAGGCACAGCAATTTTGGGTGGGCTTTTCCCAAGGGAGCCTTGGGAAGAAGGGTTTTGGTGGCAGGAAAATCCCACTGGAACTTTATCCCTGCCCTCTTTAGGTTTTTGGGATCCTGGGGAGCAGGACTGGGATTCAGGACAGTGGTGGGGTCATCTCTTGAGTACCCCAGGGAGAGCTTGTGCATCTCAGCCCCAGGGCAGGCAGAAATATCCTGCTCCTGTGGGAATGGAAAAGCAGGAAAAAGAGGGGGAATTGGGAAAAAAGTGGGAAAAAGTGACCCTGAAGTGGTGACCTGTCCCACTGCCCTGCTCCTGGACCAACCCTTGGTGGCATCCCCCAGATCCAGACAGCCTCAACCCCCCATCATTTCTTCTTGGATGATGGGGTTGTTCTCCCTGCAAAAGACAGGATTTCTTTCCCCTGGAATTGGGATTTTTACAAGGCTGCACAGTTCCAGGGAGTTGAAAAGGTGCTTTTCACGTTTCTGCCTCATCCCAGGGCCCCCTTTCCGTGTTCTCAGCCAAGAACAAGTGGTACCCAGCTCGGAGAGTCCACCTGATGAGAGGAGAGAACGGCTTTGGTTCACCCTGCGGGGAGACTCCCCCGTCCTCATTGCTGGGGTCATCCCAGGGGGCTGTGCTGCTGTGAGTATCCCAATTCCTTGCCATTCCCATGGGAGTGCCAGTAGGGAGCTGCCCAGAGGGATTCCAGGTGTTTTTAGGTCTTAAAATGATTCAGGAGGAGACTCATCCCTGCTGGAGCTCAGGCTGGGGTTTGCAGGTGGGCGTCAGGAAATGATTAAGATTAATTTTTAGGTGATAGCCAAGGGGAAAACATGGAATTTGGCTCAGTTTTTAACTGCTGGAAGCCCATCCAGCTCCCTTGTCCTTCGTGTTGGGATGTGACAATGGCTGGAACAAGATGGCACATCCAAAAAAACAGGGGCAGCTTTGTTTTCCATCAGGAGATGCTGGAGAACCTTGATGAGATGCCCTAAGGGTCTCCCTGCTCCAGCCATCCAGATCCCAGCATCTCTGGAACAACACTCTCCTTAGCAGCAGGATCACACCCCTCTTTGGAAGACTCAAATCTCCCCAAAAATTGGGATGTGGATCAGCTATGGTCCATACCTGGGGCTGAGTTGTCTCTTTTCCTCAGTCTGGAGAAGAGAGGGCTCCAGGGAGAGCTTGGAGCCCCTTCCAGTGGCCAGAGGGGTCCAAGAGAGCTGGAGAGGGACTTGGGACAAGGGATGGAATGCCAGGGTGAGGGAGAATGGTGTCCCAATGCCAGAGGGTAGGGCTGGTCCCAAGGGACCTTTGGGAAGAAGGGTTTGGTGGCAGGAGGCACCAGGAAAATCCCACTGGATCTTTATCCCTGCTCTCTTTAGTTTTTGGGGTCCTGAGGGAGCAGGGCTGGGGTTCAGGACAGTGGTGGGATCTGTGGTGGGATCATCTCCTGAAAACCCCAGGGAGAGCTTGTGCATCTCAGCCCCAGGGCAGGCAGGAATATCCTGCTCCTGTGGGAATGAAAAAAGAGGGGAAATTGGGAAGAAATTCCTGGATGTGAGGGTGCTGAGGCCCTGGCACAGGTTGCCCAGAGAAGCTGTGGCTGCTCCATCCCTGGAGGTATCCAAGGAGCAACCTGGGATGTGGAAAATGTCCCTGGTGGGGCTGGATGGTCTTGAAGGCCCCTTCCAAACCATTCCAAGATTCTCTGTGCACGTTTTCCCTCATTCCCTGCAGGAAGCTGGGCTGAAGGAGGGTGACTACATCATCTCAGTGAATGGCAAGGACTGCAAGTGGTCCAAGCATGCTGAGGTTGTCCAGCTGCTGAAGAGCACCGGGAAGGAGGGGGTGGACATTGGAGTCATCACCCTGCAGGGCTCAGAATGTCCCAAAGCTGTAAGTCACTGTCCTGGTTTGGAGGGCAGGTGTCTGCCAATAAAGGCAGAAGCTTGTCTTTGAAATGGAAAATGTAAAACCCCTTCCTCCAGATTATTATTATAATTGTGAAATTAAGGGGCTCTCAGGCAAAGATATGGGAATTAGGAACAACAGTTCTTTACTAGGAAAATTAAAATAGAAATCAGTATTAGAAAGAACAATCCCAACCCTGACAGAGTCAGAATACAACCTGACACCCTGTCAGTCAGTCAGGGTGTTGGTAGCAGTCCCATTAAATGGTGGCTGCATCCTCCTGCAGTGGCAGATGTGGTTCAGCTGAAGCAGTGCTCCTGTAGAAGGTGCAGATTTCCTCTGAAGGTCCAGGGATGATGTGGAAAAGGTTCAGTGTTCCTGTGGAATCCAGTGGAAAGACAGATAACTTGCTGTTCAAAATCTCAGTTTTTATCTGGGTAGGAAAGGCTTGGCTCCTCCCCCTGGCTGGAGCATCTCCCAGTGGGATGATGTAATTTTATCAGTCACACAGTGGGACTGAATGGGCCAGCAGCAGATGATATCTTCCTGGAGGGAGGATGGGTTGTGGAAAAGATAAAGATGATTGCCTCACCCTGTCCCAAAGCTGGCCCATTAACAGATGGTATGTGCCATTGAGATAGGGAAATCACTGCCCCACCAGGCCCCAAGAGATGGTGACAGAATGCACATTTCTGGCCACAGCAACCCAACACAGTCACATCCCATGGGAAACCTCAGAATTCCATGGATCTCTGGGTGCTGCCCTGCCTTCACTCCCCCTCTCCACCTTTCCCCACAGGTGGACAGGAAGGCAGCAGTGATGTCCTCAGGATCTGGGATGCTGAAGAGCAACAAGGAGAACAGCAGGAAGAGCCTGATGAACAGCAAGAGCGCCAGCACGCTGCTGGTGTGGAGCAAGAAGAGCAAGAGGAGCAAGAAGAGCACCTACAGTGGTGTCCCCTTCACCAGTGTGGGGGACAACGAGGCCATGTACTGAGCCTGCTCCCTGCAGCTGCAGGACTGGCTGCTGGGGGTCCCCAGCCCGCCTGGGAGGGCTCCCAGCCGGGAACGCGCCGCGGCCGGAGGTGAGCGAGGCACCCCCTGCCATCCCCTCACTCTGGGGGAGCTCGGGGCTCTGGTTCATTTTGGGATTATTGGGTTTTTGTTATCAAGGGGAGCTGTGCTAAAGCAGGGCCTGGTTTGTGTTTTCTGCTTGGCCAAAGCCAGCCCCAGCCATTAAAGCAGAAAGTGTCACCTTCTGTAGCATCTCCTGGGCTTTCTCTGCAAGGTACAAGATGGAGCTGCTGGAGGAGCTGAGTCTTTGAGATTAATCCTTCCAGACTCCCCTTTTTTGGGAGAGGGGTCACACAGCACAGGCACTGATGACTTGTGGTGATCCCATCACAGGGTTCAATCCAGGCAGCATCTCCCAGCTGGGGCTATCCCAGCAAAATGGGCTGGTTTGACCATTTTTAGTGCTTTTGGGGTGGTGTTTTTGGGGAATGAACCCCCATCTTGGCTCAGAAAATTCAGCCAAGCTGCCCAGATGGATTCTTTGGAAGAAAAGGGAAGGACTTAACATGCAGTTGTTGTCTGGCTTTTTTAATCAGGAGACGTGGATTGCCCTAAATATTCTGTGAGGAGATTAATAGCTAAGAGCCTTGGGGGGGTTTATTTTTCCTGGGAGGAGATTAAAATTCCAGGAAGATATCTCCTCCAGATTATTAAACTCTTAAATTTGTGCTACTGTTGGATCTCCCACATGTTGCTAATTCCCTAACTCTGCTGTCAGCATTCCTGGGCTGGCCTGATGCATCCAGGCATCTTGGTAATTGTCCTGGAAATGCTGGGAGACTCCAGATCCACAAAAGAAATTGGGAAAATTTCCCCCATCCTGTTTCTGCCTGGTGCATTATTTTTTCTGAAGGCTGAGGAGCTGTGTGTTCTTCAGTGCTGGGATGATCTTGGGAGGTAGAAAATTCCCTTGGGAGAGATGGGGCTGTATTTTTGTACTTTTTAAGGTATTTTTAGGGGTGGTTTGGAGGAGCAATGGGATCTTGCAGCCACAGTGTCCCCTGGGATTGTGATTTCCAGTGGCTCCTTGTCCTTTTTCCAAGCTCTTAACCCTGATTTTATTTAAGAAAATCTTCCAGGTTGGACAGGGTTGGAGCAACCTGTGATAGTGGAAGCTGTCCCATGGCAGGGGGTGGAACAGAGAGGGACTTTTTAAGCCCATCCTGGGATTTCATGAGCTCAAGGAGGGGTTTTTAGCTCTGCTGTTAGCCAGGAATCCTCTCCATAGCCTGAGGCATCACCACACGGATTCGGGATCCGCCTTCCAGCCCGGGGCCATCTGTAGCAGCCAAGCTTCCCACGTCATCTTCCTGCCGTGGGAGAGGGAAGGAAAGGAGGGGGTGGGGTCACAGAAAAGGCCACCTTGCCCTTAAAACATCCTCAATATGTGGGATGCCATCACAGACATCTCCAAGCTGGAGAAGATTTAATTAGGAGAAATGTTCTGCCCACATCACCCAACCCCAGTGTCGTGTTTTGTGGGATTGGGATGATTTCCCTAATTCCAGGGTTTTATAGTGGACTTGTTTTTGGGGTTTTGTTTTTTTTTAATTTGTACATGGATTCTCACCTTTTATGGATTAAAAAGCACTGATTCAAACCCAGTTTGTAGCACTTCTGTTGGGAACTGCAGGTGCACCACCCATGATGGGAAACAAGCCTTGGCTGATCCTCCTATCAAGAGTCAATTTTGGGGTCATTTTTACACAAATGTGGAGCTGCTGAGGTTGGGAGAGATCCCTTTGGATCTCCAGGATGGGCTGCTCCAAGAAAAACCAAGGTCCCAAGCATCCAAATTAAATTTGGTGAGCTGTGGTCTCCATCCCCAGGGGGATGCAGTGGGTGGCTTTTGTCATAGAATTCATGGAAGTCACATTGGGAAGTGAAGGGTGGGGCTCAGGTTGGATTCCTTTGGGGGCTTTTCCCCTGGAAAAAAAAAAAAGGGAATTGGTCAAGAAAGTAATTTTTGCTTCACACTGCTTGTTTGGTTCCATAAAGGATTTCCAATCCCTTTTTTTGGAAGTGTTCATCAATGGGAATTTAGGCTGGGAAGCAGCAAATCCTTGGCATGGGACCCCCTATTTTCTCTTGGCACCTGGACACCACCTCCCCACCCTCCTGGGAGGGTGACCAAACCCATGGATTTGGGGCTGGATTATGGGAACACACATCCCACAGGGGAAAAGTGATTTTAAACCCCCTTAAATGGGAAAAAAAAAAAAAAAAAAGGCCAGGACTTTCAAAATTGGATTTATTTATGGAAAGTGGTGGGAGCTGTTTTGTCTCGTCTACCAAGCCAGGGTTGAAACAGCATCCAGCTTTTTTTTTTTTGGGGGGGAACATAATTTTGGAATTTAAGGAGTTTCCCCTTCCATCATCTCTCCTGTGCCAGGTTTTGGAAGGCACCCACAGTGAAGTTGTTGTGCTGCAAAAGATCCTTTTCCCACCCACGTTCAGTGGATGTGGGAAACTCGTGACTGGAGCCAGCATTGCCTCCCCCTCTGGTGACGTGTGCTCAGATGGGATCTGTGCTCCAGCAGCACGAGCCTGCTGCTCCTTCCCTCTTCCCTGAAACCCAGGGAGCTGGGTATTCTCCAGCTTGAGAGAGGTCCTGTATAGAAAAATGTGGTCCAAACCACAAAAAAATGGCAAAAAGAACTTTACCAAAAAATTGAGGTCTCTCTGTCCATGCAGAGAGGAGCTCCAGGGGAATCAGCAAACAAGGAATGTTTGGATATCCTGGGCTGGGACCAGTTCATGCAGCTCTTATGAGCAGAGATGAAGTGAAAAGAGGATTTTTGGGGATTTTTTTAAAATCACTGATGATTTCCAGGGCCTGAAAACCCCATCCTGGAGAGCCCAGTAAGACCACAGAGATTCACCCAAATTTCCTGATTTTCCCCCTCTTGGAGCTTCACCCTCCATAATAAAAATCTCCCAGCCCTTTGGGAAGGGGGTTGGATTCTCTCCTTCATTAATGACACAACACAAGAGGAGAAGGTCCCTTCTGTGGGGTCCTTGTCCCTTCACCTCCTGTTGGCACCTCTGGAGCTGTCACTGGCTCCAAATCCATGCTCCTTTCCCTGGGGATAACAGAGGGAAAAGAGCTGGAGCCAGGCTCACTGTTAATAACTCTAATAAATTTGGAATTTTTTAGAGGGATCAGGGGCTGGAGCTGCCTCCAACCACTCCTGGTCCAGGAGCAGTGGGATGGGGCAGAGCAGGATTTCTCTGTGGGATCCCTTGTCCAGTGCTTGCTTCATCCCATGGGAAGGGACATCCTAAGCCCCACCTGTGCCTTCCCAAATTCCGATATGGAATTCCAGGCTGAGCCCACTGGAGGGCAGCAGCTCCCTGAGCAATGCACTCACTGCCCACAACCCCCCCAAATCTGCCCAGCCGGGCACCCCCCACCCACTCTGGTACCCAAGGGTGGGCTCAGGTGTCCCTAGGGTGCTTTGGAGTCTGGTGCATCCTGAAAAAAAGGGCATAAATCAGGTTTTAGTCCCTATATCCTGAAAAATCCCTGCTGGGAAAAGTGTGCAAGGAGTGAAGTCAAACATTGCAGGGCAGCTACACCCTGAGCCTGTAGCAAACCCCATCCTGTAAAGGGCTGGAATTCTCCTGGAGGCTGTGGGAACACCACCCTGCTCCTAAAAGCTGGAGCACTTCATCCCTCACCCCCTGTGGGGCTGCAAAGGGGGAATCCTCCCCTGGGCTGGTCCTGAAAGCTTTGCCAAGGTGCCCTCTGAGGTTTCCAGGGTCAGCTCTTGGTCCTCTCTTGGCCCTGTCCCCCCAACACCTTGGGGGCACAAAACCCCTTCTGTGTCACCTCAGGTGGCAGCAAACACCCAGAAGTTCATCAGGCCACCAAGAGGGGCTTCACCAGGGGGGTGTGAAGCCACCAGGGCTGGGGACCTCAGCTGGAGGAGGGCTGGGACCTGCAGGGGTGGCACCAGCAGGTTCAGGAGGGACGATGGCACCTGGTGGAGCTGCACTAGGGCACAGCTGGGACATGCTGGATCCTTTCTCCACATCCCTTCATCACTCCTGAGCCACCCCAGTCCCAAATTGTCACATGTGGGACACAGGTGTGGCTCCATGTCCCCTGGCCACCCTTGGGTGTCACGGGGGTGGAGGTTCAGGTGCACCTCAGGGTGCTCAGCTCCAGATGGAATGAGGGAGGGACAGCAGGGACCTGCCTGTCCCCAAAGCTCCTCATCCTCAGCTGCTTCCCATGGGGACCAAAACTGGGATCCCATCCTTTGTCCCATCCCATGGGAAGTGCTCAACCACCTTCCCATGCACAGGAACTTGGGGATAACCTGGGAATAACCTCTTATCCCGTCCCCATCCCATCCCATCATCCCTGGGCACTGCTTGATCATATTCCCAAGGATGGGAACAAGTGTCTCCCATGTGGAAGCAGGTTAGACCTGGCCCCAGGTGGAGCTGGCCTGGCACAAAACAGGGATGGAGAAGGGAATTTCCTTGGATCCCTGTAGGGTATTGTTTCCTGTGGGATATTGGTGGTTTCTATGGGTCTGTGCTCTGTAGTCCAAAAGAGGAGGGAGGACAGTCATGGAATGGGGAAATGAGGGATTGTGGTGGAAAGAAGGGAATTTTAGGGATCTGGAAGTCAGTGGGTTGGGAAAAAGCCCAGATGGTGTCACCTCTGCATGGCTGGATCACGGAATCCTGGAATGGTTTGGGTTGGGATCCATCCCATTCCAACCCCTTCCATGGACAGGGACACCTTGCCCTATTCCAGAGCTTCATCCAGCCCACCCTTCAACACTTCCAGGGATGGGGATTCCACAGTTTCTCTGGGCAGGCTGTGTGGCTGGGCCAGGCAGGGATTTGCCTTTGGATCCTGCTCAACTCGTGGAAATCTGGGAAAACCAAACCCTGCAGCAGCTGGAAAAGCTTCATTGCAACACCCAGCAGCGCTTTGGGATGAAATTCCTGCCTCTCCTCTTCCCTTTTTCTCCAGCTCCTGCCATGCCCTCAGACTCTCCCAGCCACCCCATCCTCTTTTTTTCCCATCTCAGGAGCAATCCTCTTTTCCCTGCAGTCACCCTTTCCCAGGGCCCGGCTGTAATGGGAAGGACAGAACGGAGGCGTTCGGAAATGGCTCCTGAATCTTTAATAAAGCAAACATTGCCTGGGCCATAAACATGGCATGACAGCTCCAGAGGCTCCCAGGATTCCTTACTTAACTCTGCCATAATGGCTTTAATGGCCCAGCAGGGAGCTGAGGTGAAAGTCCTATTAAAAAATGGATTCCCGAATTTAATTGAGGCTCCATTTGTGGGGGAAGACGGAGGAGAGGTCACTCCACAAGAGAGGGGGAAAAAAAACCCGCTCCTGCAGCAATTCCCAGCCCAAGAGGTGGCCCTGGGAATGTGGGACATCCAGTGGTGCCTCCCTGGGATTGTGCCTTGCCTGAGGGGACATCCCAGTTTGGATCTCCCTTTGCAGGGAATGAGGATCCACAAAGCCCAGTGGGAAGTGCTGGAAGCGCCTCCATCCATACTGGGAAGCACTGGCCCCACAGGAGGGATGAGGGACTGTCATCCCACCTGTCCCACCTGCAGGTGGCCTTCCAGTGACCCTTCAGTGTCCAGCTATTCCCATTGGATTCCTGGTCCCATCCTTATCAGCATCATCAATCCATTCACTCCAATCCCATCCATACCGTTCATCCATCCATCCATTAATTCACCTCTGCCAGTTATCTATCCACCAATCCAGCTCCTGTTTATCCATCCATCCATTCTGCTACCTATGCACCATCCATCCATCCATCCATCCTTCCATCATCCATCCATCCATCCATCATCCATCATCCACCCATCCATCATCCATCCATCCATCCATTCTGCTACCTATGCACCATCCATCCATCCATCCACCCTTCCATCCATCCATCATCCATCCATCCATCCACCCTTCCATCCATCCATCATCCATCCATCCATTCATCCATCATCCATCCATCCGTCATCCATCCTTCCATCCATCCATCCATCCATCCATCATCCATCCATCCATTCATCCATCCATCCATCCATCCATCCGTCATCCATCCTTCCATCCATCCATCCATCCATCCATCCATCCATTCATCCATCCATCCATCCATCATCCATCCATCCATCCATCCATCCTCCATCCTTCCCTCCATCCATCCATCCATCCATCCATCCATCCATCCATCATCCATCCATCCATTCATCCATCCATCCATCCATCCGTCATCCATCCTTCCATCCATCCATCCATCCATCCATCCATCCATCCATTCATCCATCCATCCATCCATCATCCATCCATCCATCCATCATCCATCCATTCATCCATCCATCCATCCATCCATCATCCATCCATCCATCCATCCATCCATCCATCCATCCATCCATCCATCATCCATCCATTCATCCATCCATCCATCCATCCATCCATCATCCATCCATCCATCATCCATCCATCCATCCATCCATCCATCATCCATCATCCATCCATCCATCATCCATCCATCCTCCATCATCCATCCATCCATCATCCATCCATCCATCCATCCATCCATCATCCATCCATCCATCCATCCATCCATCCATCCATCCATCCATCCATCCATCCATCATCCATCCATCCATCATCTATCCATCCATCATCCATCCATCCATCATCCATCCATCCATCCATCCATCCATCCATCCATCATCCATCCATCCATCCATCCATCCATCATCCATCCATCCATCCATCCATCCATCCATCCATCCATCCATCCATCCATCCATCCATCCATCCATCATCCATCCATCCATCCATCCATCATCCATCATCCATCCATCCATCCATCCATCCATCCATCCATCCATTCACTCACCACCTCTTTTCCACCAATCCATCTCTCCATAGATCCACCCACCTCCATCCTTCCTCTGATACATTGCACCATCCCTCTCTCCATCTATCCCAAGCTTTTCCCCACTCAGGGACGATTTGCACACTTAGACCTTTACAGGTCACCAGGAATGAGCACAGCATTCCAGCTAGGAGACATCCCAGAGTCCTGGATCATCACGATCCATGGTTTAACACTCAAAGATGGGGTTGTTTACCCCAAAAAAGTGGTTGGATGATGGATGGATAAAGGGACAAACGGACAAGAAGCAGATGGATGGACGGGAGGAATGAAAGAGGAAATATTTGGGATGGGGCTGGGAGATCAGTGGCAATCAGCCACTAATTGCTGAAGGCGTTGGGAAAGGAGGAATTCACTCCTTCCTCCCCCACCCTGCTCCTGGCGAGCCCCACCCTGAGTCAGCAGCTCTGCCGAGGTCACGCCACCCGCGCTATTAATTGGATTAATAAAGATGTTCGTCATGGAGGTAATTAGCTGCTAATTGGGGATGACAAGGTTGTCAGGCTTTGTCCCTCCAAGGGACAATTTCCCGTTCCAGGCCCTCCCCTTTCCCAACACGCTCTGAGTCAATGGCATTAATTAAAAATCACGGAGTCCGTAACCTTGTGCTGCCGAGCCCTGGGGAAATTCCCACCTCCGGCACCCGGGGGACATCGGGGTGGTGGCGTTGTCACCTCCGGCCACCAGCTCAGCCAAGCATCCCAACTTTTTGAAGGAAAACCAAGCTGCAACCCCCGTCTAACACACAGGTATCGCTTTCTTCCAGACGAGGAAAAGCTCTTTGGAAAATGTTTTGTTAAAAGAAAATTCCCTGAGGAAAGATTTCAGCCTGATGATATCTCAGGGATGAGACATTTGTGTTCTTCCCAGACTTTCCCTGCCCTTTCCCTGGAGTGAATCTCTGTCAATCACCAGCTGTGGATCGTCTCTGCCTCTCCCAGGGGTCCTTTCTTAGTGGGAATATCCAAAATAATTCCAAACCTGTTGCCTCATACAGCATTCCCTGGGACAATCCTGCACAGATGGATGCTGAGCTGGGCATGGATCCTGCTCAGGGATGAGGAGCCTGGCACAGCTGGGTATGGCTCTGGCACAGCTGGATGCTGAGCTCGGCACATCTGGATGTGATCCAGAGCTGTGCATGGGCTGGTGCCGAGATTGAGGGGCCTGGCACAGCTGGACAGTGAATCCAGAACATCTGGATGCAGTCCAGAGCCTGGATAACGAATCCAGCCCAGCCCTGCAGGAAATCAGGTGCAGCCTCAACACCTCTGCAGCCTGGAAGTGCTGATTTTTTGGGATCAAATAACAAATCCAGGCTCGACTGGGAGAATGGAGCTATTCCCATGGTGTGGGATGTGAGGAAAATCAGGGAGTCACCGCCTGACAAAGCTCAAAAATTACCAGCAGGTGGGACTGGGAGAGTTGGGAATTCAGTGCCTGCTCCTGCAGTGGGAACTGGTTGGGATGGGAGGTGGCTCAAACCTTGGAGAAAACAAGGAGGGCTCTTGGTATGGAAGGATTTGGGCAGGTTTTCCTTGGATTCAGGTCAGCCCTGCCAGAAAATTTGGCTTTTCCCATGCCTGGTTGTCTTGGAGCCCCTAAATCCCTTGGGTTTGCTCCATAGGGATGGGAAACTGAGGCACATGGGGGCAGCTTTGCTGCTGCCCCTTATCTTTTATCTTCCCTAATCACCAGGCTGAGGGATGGGAGTTGTTCCCTCAGCTTTTTATGGGATACAATCCCATCATTTAATCCTTGCTGAGCCCAAATCTGCCTCCCTGCCCTGGCTCTGTGTGCTGGAAAACATGGATATATTAAAGTGGATATTAAATCGCTGGAACAGCCATTAAAAACTGCCATCCACGTGGAATGCTGCTCAGATAATGATCCTACAGAGACTTGGTTTTCTTAATTACCCAATTTGGGAAGTGTTGACTTTATCCTGATTTTTTTAATATTTTTTTTAATCTTTCCTTTAAATCAGGCTGAGGGAAACACGATTATTCCTGTGGTTTTGGTATCCCAAAATAGCCTTTTCCTTTCCCTATCCACAGGGAAATGCTGCAGGTGTTGTGGATTTTTTTTTCCAGCAAAACTCAGCAGAAAAGAATGGGAAAAGAAGCTGGGAAAGTGGGAAACTCATCCAGCTGGATTTTTATCCCAATATCAGGACAGGGTAGAACTGATAATGGAAAGGAAGATTTTGATCCCTGGACCTGCCTGTTCCTAAAGGTTTGGGCTCTGCTTTCCATGTTTTTCTCCTCAGAAAGGAAGGAAAAGGATGAAAAGTTGATTTGGAGAAAAGAGGTCAGGCTCAGGAACATTTCCAGGCTCAGGAACATTTCCAGGCTCATTCCCAAAGGGTGAAAGGTGAAAAGGAAAATAGGGAAAGAACCAGCAGTGCTGTTTCCCAGATTCCTCTGGGAAAACCTGCAGTGGATGGGGAGGTCAGAGGGATGTCACAAGGTCTGGAATGTCCCTGTTCCCTGGTTTTTAAGCAAAGAGCAGCTTTGGGAAAGCTCTGGAATGAGAAGTGCAGGAAGCTCCAAGGAAAATCACGGCAGGAGTGATAAATCCTGGGAGTGGGGCTGATGACATAATAATGATGTTATGATGTCATCCCAATCCTTCCCATTGATTTTTCCTTCCTTTTTTCCCACTTTCCCTCTTGCTGAGCAGGCATTTCCCATCCATTACCCTGCCCAAGCCCACACAGACTCTGCTCCTGTGGCTCGTTAGATCCAGAGGCATCGATTGATCCCAATGCTGGGAGAGGATGGAGAGGAGGGATCTTGGTGTGGATGCAGAATCCTGGGAGTCCCCTCTGCAGGGAGACCCTTCCTGAGGCACCAGGATTCTTCTGGGAGCTGGGAAAACCAGTTGGACTCTTAAAACCTCATCCAGAGGGAACAGAAGGGTCTTGGCTCAGAGCTGGGCTGGAATTTTGTACAATTCCTGCTCCATGAGTTCAGGATGGTTTTGGGGAGGACCTTTAAGGGTCATCCAGTCCAATTCCTGCAATAATCAGGGATATCTTCACTAGATCTGGCTGCTCAGAGCCTCATCCCACCCTCTCCACTTTTTCCCTTGTATGAAAGAATTTTCCTTTTCCCCCCTCCAAATCCAGGTCAGCATTGCACCAACCTCCAGAGCTGCTCTCCCATGCCATGAGGAATCCAAGCTGGATCCCTCACCTTGCAGGATTTTCCCTGTCCCAGCAGGAAAAGTACCAGGAGAGCAGAGAGAATTCCATGGGAAATGCAAGGACAAGCATTAATCCTGAGGATTCATGGAGCCCAGACCTGCCAAGGAGCAGGGAGCAGCTTCCCAGCAGGATCCCTTCTCCTACCCCACTGTCCCTCTCCAGCCTTTTCCAGCCTCAGGGATGGAGGGAAAAGCAAGAACCCCCCTCCTATCTGGTTTTCCAAGGAATCAAAGCCCATCCCACAACGGGGGTGTTGCCCAGAAGAGTTCCACATCCAAAATCTGGGAATAAATACATGGATGTGAAGATGATTTCTGGCAGGTTTGGAAGCACTGGGGAGCTTGAATCTCACCAGGATGTCCCAGTTTCCTGGGAACAACTCCTCCTTTCCTCACACCATCCCCATTCCCAAGCTTTTCCAAGCCTTGGGGAAAGGACATGATGCCAAGCTCAGCTGGGAAAGGGAAAAATGGGGAGCAAGGAGGAGCTGATGGATTGGCTGAGCTGCTGCCAGCAATTTCCTGCTGGGAAAATCCATCCATCAGCCCAGCACGAGGAGAGGAGCCACCAGCAGCTGGAGCTGCCAGCTGTGGAGCACATCTGGCACCAGGGCAGGGGGGACATCCCTGTCCAAGAAAACTCCTGGCATTATCCTGATTTCTGGGAAAAAGCACCTGTTTGGGGGATGGAGCTGCAGTGGAGGGTTGCAAGCATCCCAGCTGGGGATGGCAGTTGGAATGATGGTGGGATGAGATGGGATTTTCACCCCAGATCCCAACAGAAGCAATGCAGGGATGAGCAGGGCCAGGGATGTCACACACTGGGATCCACTCGGGGATCAGGGAATGCTGGGCTGCTCTCAGGGTTTGGGAATGTGCTTCCCAATGCAGCCCCCAGGGCTGAGTGGGAATTTTGAGCCTTGTCTGTCCCTGTGGATCATGGACACGTTGCTGGGGACATGGAAACTCCACCCTGGGCATCCCCTCACCCTGGCAGTGGTTTTCCAGCCCCTTTTTCCCTGAAGCTCACCAGATCCTACTGAAGAATCCCAGAGAGCTCTGGGATCCTCTCCTCACTCCTTCTTTGTTGTTATTTGCTTTTCCATTTCCTGACACTGCAGTGGGATCTCATAACCCACATAATCCACCAGGGACACAATCAGAGCTGGATGGGCTTGGAATGAACACTTTGGAATTCCCACCCAGGCAGCACTGGAGGAAAATCCCTCCACTTCCCTGTGTGTGCTCAGTCCTCACTTCCACAGCTGAACTTTTCCTGCAGGAGTGGGGCTGGATCCCCTGGAAATTCCCTGGAAAAGTGCTGTGTGTGCAAAATCCATGTGCAGATGGTCCCTGCAGCCAGCTGGTCCCTCATGGAGTGTTTTTAGGGATGCATGGATGCCCCACAGAGGGATGCAGGGGGGTATGGAATGTGCTTCTTTAAGAGAAAATGGTGATTTTTTTGGTGTTTTTTTTGTTTTTTGTTTTTTTGGTTTTTTGTTTTGTTTTGTTTTTGTTTTTTTTCGGAATGTTAAGGCTGCAGTGGGAATTGCTCTCTGGTATTGAACAGGTAAATAAAGCTTGGGAAAAGCCTCTGGAAATGGGATGTGGATGAGGCAGAATTCCCAGGAGTGTCCTTAACCCCCACACCAGCCCCACTGTGGGAGCCCTGAGCAGCTCCTGGTCCCCTTAACCCTTTCCTCATCCTTTGGAATCCTGGAAAGATGAAATTCCTGTGCAAGACTCAGACCAGGAGGGGCAGCACCAGTGAGGTCCAGCTCAGAAAGGTGGGGCTGGTCAGGAATAATCCTGGGCATCTGCACACTCCCAAAATTCCCTGTTTGCCCATGGAGCTGCTTTGTTTTGGGAGCAGCTATGGGGGGAGAAAATCCAGGATTTTGGAGATTGGAGGGGATTCTGTGTCCTGCAGCAAATCAGAAGTCTGAAATCATTCCTGCAACTCAGGCACAAGGTAGGGATGAATCCCATTTTTCCAGAGCCTCCAGCAGCAGGAGAAGCTCTCCTTCCAGCCTGGGAAATGAATCCCACAATCCTTCCCTCTTCCCAAATCACTCCCACTCATCCCTCATCTGACCCCTCCCCATGGAACATTTTCCTTGTGCCCATCCCTGAAGGTCTCACTGGTGATAACCAGGAAGGATTTTTGTGGTCTGAGCAGATTTCCATGGATTTCACCCAGAAAAGTCTGGATGATGCTCTCCAAGCTCCATACAAGCACCACCTCTCCTGATCCTACAATCCCAAAAATCCACAGCTGGAAAAGTCCCAACCACATTCCCCAGTCCTATAATTATGGACTGGCAACGAGCTCATGATCCCACAGTTTCCCCTCAATCCTACCTGGATGTAAAACATTCCAACTCCCCTGAAAGGGAATCATGGCCAATATTTTATGGGGATTTTCATCACCCTTTGGGACTCCATTGGCAGAATTCTTTCTGGATTGTCCCCACACACCTGGTGGCCCTCAGTTGTGGAATTTGGGTGGATTTCCTTCAGGAATATCCAATGAAAAGATTATTTTTTTTAATGGTAAAAAAAGAAAAAGAGAAATTAAAATAAAAATGAAAACCCTGCAGAACTTGAATAGGAAGGAGTTGGGAATTGCAAATTGTTATTTAAACAAAATTCCCAGAACAAGTGATGTTTGGATGGACTTTAAAAGCCCAAATTCCACAGATATTCCAATGTTATTATGATTCCATAATATTGTTTCTGTGTTATTGTTTAAAACCATCTGGTTTCCTCTGGTGACCTGATAGGAAATGTTTTTATTTAGGAAAAACTTGAGAATCAGGGCCTTTTCATTTTCTCATGAAAAACACAGAGGATTTCAGGAAAAATAAAGATGACTGAGAGAAAATCCCACCTGAGGTAAATCCACAGATTTTTGTGCCCTTATTAATGGATTTTTTAACAAATTCGTGGGTGAAAATGGGATTGGCCTGATCCAGCCTGGAATCAATGGCAGTGGATTGGGATTGGAGACACTTTTGGGGGTGATGCCTCCACTTGTTCCCAAAAATGCAAGAGATCCATGCCAGGAACATCCTCATGAGTGATGGACAAGCAAGCCAGGAGGAAACCTCAGGAAAGGTGGGGATCCTTGGGATTGGAGCAAAGGCACCTCCTCCTGGGATGGAAATCCAAGTTTCCAGTGGATTCTCCATCTGGAGAATTGGCTGCTCTTTGCCATCTCTCCATCACCCCAATTCCTGACCTGATTCCTGCTGATCTTCAGGAGAATCACAACACCTGGATCTGGAAGGATCATCAAGTCTAACTCCTGGCCCTGTACAGGACAGCTCCAATAACTCCACCATGAGGACACGTTCCAAACTTTTCCTGAGCTCTGGAGGCCTTGGAGCTGGGACCATTCCCTGGGGATCCAGTTCTGAGGAGGAGATTCCTGCACAGATTTATCCTCCAGGATTGCAGCATCATTCCAAAGTTCCTGGCCTGCCTCTAACCTGGCAGGACTTGCTGCATTCCCATTTCCCAGCTTTTCCAAAGGCTCTGGAAACAGGCTTGTGCCTATTTTTGATCATTCCAGGATAGCTGGAGACTTCCCACACTGATCCCCTCAGCTGTGACACAAACACATCCCAAAAAACCTGATGGTGACAAAACTCCTCCAACTCCACCATATCCCATGGGAAGCTCCAGGTCTTCCTGAATCCTTCCCTGAATCCTCTCCCAGCTGCTCCAGCCCCTCATTTGCAGGCCAGGATTGCACAGGAATTTCCATCCCAGTGTTTCTCAGCAGCTCTGCTGGAATTCTCCTCCCCAGCCACCTCTTCTCTCTTTTCCTGCCCTCCATTCCAGAGGGGTTTGGCACAGAAAAGACAAAGAAACCTGAGCAGCTCCCAAGGACACCACAAAACCTGGATCTGTTAATCCCAAAATATTTCCTTCCTGGATGTTCCAACCCTTTTCTGAAACCACCAGACTCTGGAATGGGAAGTGTCAGGGGTAAAGAACCTCGGGAGGAGCACCTGGATTTTCCAGCTCCAGGCAAGGAGCACAGTTTAGGGAATGGCTGATTCCAAGGTTCCCCTTCTGTCTCCCTCCTGAAGGTCCCTTCTGTGCCCCACTTGGATCAGGGATTCTGCCCAAAATTCCTGCTTTAAGGATGTGGGAAAGAGTGTCCTGAATGTCCCAATCCCTGATGGACAAATGTCCCCAAGACACTTCCAGAGGGGACACTCACCCTGTGCCACCCATCCCAAATTGCAAATTCAGGGATGAGTGCATCCAAAATTTCCCCCAGTTCACTCCACCCACCCCACCCTGGTCACTCCAGGCTGTGTGTGACATCCTGGTGTCCCCAGCCCCCTGTGGCCTCTGCAGGAGCTTTGTCCTTGAGACATCCCCCAGATCCTGCTGAGGAACCAATTCCAGAGCTGCTGACTTGGCTGCACAGAGGAATTTTGGGAGCAGCTTCCCCACCTGGGCCCTGGAGCTGAAATCCAACACCAGGCTGGCCCTTGGAGTGATGCTGGATGTCCTGTCCCTGCCAGGATGCTGCTCCCAAATCCCTTGGTGGGATCAGACCAAGATTTCAAACATCCCCTCTCCTTTTTCAGACCCAGGAAAAGCAGGAAGACCCTTCCCTGGACAAAATTCCTTGGATTTTGATGCAGTTTAACACTGTCCTCAGTGCCTCTGCCAAAGCATTGCTGGCTCCTTGTCCAAGCCCTGGAATGAGAAGATCCACAGGGTCCCATTTTCCTGTTTTTTGGCCAGGATGAATCCACTGTTTCATGCCAGGGCCGAGAATGCTGCTCTCATTCCATGGAACACATTCCCTGCCTGACATCCAGGAGCAGCCTGGGGATGCTGTGCATGGAGGGAGGAGTCCCTGCCATGCCAAGTGGGATTTGGGATGTTTTATCCAGGATTAAAGCTCCACGTGCTCCTCCAGGAGAGGTGTTCCTACAGCTTGCCCAGAGAAGAGAAAGGGAGATTCCCACAAGAGATGGGGAATTCCTGGGAATCCAGCCATCCAGTGCCTATCCCAGGCAGGAAAAGCTGGATCAGGCACCCAGCTTCATCTCTCCATCCCTCTCCAGCTCCCCAGGAGGAAAAATTCCCTGGAAAAGTGCTGGAAAATTCTCAGCCCCAAGTTGAGACCACTGGATCAGAGTAATTCCTTGATTTTCCTTGTTCCTCCTGCTCTCTGCATCCACCTCTTTTCCCTTGGCAGTCACTGTGCTCCCAATGGGAAATGGAGCTGTAGGGACATCCTGGGAATTTCTTGAACTTGCTTTTTCCTTAATTCATCCCTAATTTATGGAACAGGAATAATATTTCCTTCTCCTTCATGGAGACATTTCCTAGTGGATTTCGCTCTCTGAAGAGGAAAAATGGGAAGTGGAGACAGATCAGGTCCCATCCCACCATCCTGCTCCACTTCTGCAGGAAGATTTCTTCTTTTATGGAAAAATTGAAATTCCTTTTTCCATGGAGACACGGGAGCCTTTGAAGGGAAATGTGCAGGAAACTTTTTCCTGTTCTTTCCAGAAGTTTGGAAAATCTCCTCAAAGGCAGGGATTTGCCACAGGAGCCTCATTTTGGTCAGTGAGAGGATTTGGATGGTGAAGGATGAATGATGGAATCAGGGAATGCTTTGGGGTGGAAGAGACCTTCAAGAGGATGGAATTCCACCCCTTTCCATGGGCAGGGACTCTTCCACTATCCCAGGTTGCTCCAAGCCCCATCCAGCCTGGACTTCAGCACTTCCAGGGATGGGGCAGCCACAGCTTCTCTGGAAAACCTGGTGCAGTGTTTCACCATCCTCTGAATAAGAGATTTCTTCCTAATTTGAAGGTTTTTCCGAAAAAATGGGAGAACCAGGGCCACCAGAACATCTCCAAGCCACAGGACAGGATGGTTTTCCCCTGATTTGTTTGGAAAGAGGAGAAATCAGTTGCCTTAACCCACGGCTGGATCAGGATAAGCAGGGAAAAGGCAGGAAAAAATGAATCCCCAGGAGCTGCCTCAATAACTTCACCCCTTAAACAGCCATAAAAAAGGGCCCCCACCTTCCAGACTCATTCCCCACTTCCCTGCATGGAAATAATTCCTTTTCACTTCTAAAGGGTCAAAGTTTAGTCCCTCCAAAACTAAAAAATCAAAATAATTCCAGGTGGGGAAGGAAAAAAAAAAAAATCCTCGCTGTGCTTTGCTGGCAGAAAACAGAGAGGGGTGAGGGGTGAAGGAAAAAAATCAATTTGAGCTTGGGTCAGCGATGTGTTCCAGAGAGACCTTTGGAGCAATGGAGATTAATTTAGTGGGAGAGGGAAGGCAGAGTGGAAAAACAGGGAAGGGGGAGAGGGGAGAGCCCAGTCAGGAGCAGGTTTGGGGTGTGCTGGCTCCTTGAGGAGGATCCCAGTGATAATTAATCACTGCTTTGTTAGGACACAGATGGGAAAGTGCCACGTCAGGTGCTGCTGTGTCCCAAAGCCACCTTCCCCAGGAAAAAGGGCCTGCATATCATCCCTCTTGTTTGTCCCTGCTGCAAACTCTGCTCTGAATTTTTTGGGGGGGTCAAAGGGGTTTTTGTCCCCAGCAGCAAGGAGCTCACCTGGAGCAGAGCTGGGATCCCCGTGGACCACGGGAAATCCGGAGCCTCTGGAAGCTCCTTAATGTCAGGAGGGATGGATCCATCCCTCAGCTCCACCTGTCAAAAGCATCATCCCTGGATTAGGCCTTGCTATAACTGGAGGGGGATAATAACCCCTAATCCAACGTCTGTCCCAGCATCCTGGGGGGGATGAGCTCCCGAAAATCTGTCCTGCTCACCTCGGCCACCCAGCCCTGCCTGGGCTGACGTGGCCATGGCCCCGAGCTGCTTAAGGGCTCAGGGAGCCCAGCTGGCTCCTCAGAGGCACCTTCCAGGGCTTGGCAGGGAAACTGGAATGCTTGAAGGCAAAGGGGGGAAAATGAGGTGGGGCAAGGAAAAGGCGAAATTCTTTTATCCCCAAAATGGATGCAGGAGGATCCAGGTTGTGCCTGCTGGGAAGGAGTCAGTCATGGGCTGATTGATTTTATCCCAATAACCCCTGAAATTATTCTGGGGTGAATGCTGACCCAGCTGACCTGGCCATCCAAGGCAGTGTTGGCAAGGATGAGAATTGCTCTGGGCAGCATCCTGGGGTGACAGAGGACAAGAGGAGAAAGATCCAGTTTTGTTTTTCCTAAAGATGCTCCAAAACTGCCAGGAATTCAAGGAACAATCCCACGTGGGAAAGGGGAAGCAAAGGGGGACTCACAGCACCTAAAGGGGAAGCAAAGGGGGACTCACAGCACCTAAAGGGGAAGCAAAGGGGGACTCACAGCACCCTCCCACCACTTGGAAAGTGCTCTGAGACTGATCCCAGGAGGGGGCTGGAGGCACAGCCTGGCTCACCAGGGTGGATTGGCAGGGATTTGGGAAGATTTGTCTTCCTCTCCAAGCCAGGAGATGCTTGGCCAGTTCTGAGAGCACCCCAATGTGTGTCCTGCCTACTGCCACCCATGGGAAATGTTCCACGTGGATGTGGCAGCCTGGAAGGAAAACCAGGGATCCCATTTTATGGGGCTGGTTAAACCAGCAAGGGGAATTCCCTGTCTTAGAATCACGGAATTTTTGGCTTGGAAGGGACTTCAAGCCCACCTCATTCCATGGGCAGGGACACTTCCCACTCTCCCAGATTGCTCCTCCCATGGATGAAAAGAGAACAAAAGCCCCCAGCAAGGAGAAATTTCTGTCTCTGCCCCCTCGTGCCTCACAGCAAGAGATAAAGACAAGCCTGGTTTAGTGCTGTAGGATGACTTTAAGCTTTGCTGCTCCAGCCTGGGCCCAGAGCTGGGTCTGACTGCTCCAGGCTCTCGGGAACAGAGGGATCTCACCCAGCTGGAGAGGGAAATATTGCCAACAAAGCTGCTGTCCAGCAGGATTAATGACTCCCAGAATGACCCCAGGCTTTCCTTGTCCTCACTCTGCCAATCCCGCAGAGGAAATGAGGAAAGACTTTCTTAGTGCTGTTTAAAAAGCTTTTAGAGGGAAAAAAAAAACGTCCCAAAACACCCAGCAACTCCCCCAAAACCTTTTAATTGAGTCTGCAAAGGATTTAAATGCTTGAGTGGTCGGGAATTGCTTAGAAATTACCTCAGGAGCCACGGGGACTTCCCAGCACGGGCTCGTTCTGCCTGGTGGCATTCCCTGGTTTGCTCCTGGTCACTGGAGGATGCTCATCCTCCAGCAGACCAGGATCTGGCCCCAAAAAAGATGCCAAGCCAAGAGCTGAGCAATCAGGATTGCTGGGAATGAAAGAGTGGCCGTGCCTCAGTTTCCCCCATGTCTAACCTGGATGAAATTGGGAATGAGGGGGATGGGAGAGGGAGCTCAGATGAAATGTTAATATTTCAAGCCAAAGCAAAGCCCTGTCTTAAATCTGTTTTGCTCATGCACATGCACATATAACCATATCCACATCTATAAATTTATATCTATATGAATTTTCTCCTCAGATTTAAGCTCAGTATGAAAGCAGCCAAGGAAGTTTGCTCCCAAGGACTTTGTTCCTCACCTCCCTTAGGAAGAACACCAAGATCCATAAAATCCAAAGGGGAAAAATCACCTTGAAGAAGGAAAAAAAGAAAGAAAAAAGAAAAAGATCTGACTCGATTTGACTTTCACAAGACACCAGGAATTTTTATTTTACCAAGCTTTCTCACAGAAAAACCTAAAATTGTCTAAAATTAGATCCAGGGAATTGTTTTATATGGATGAGGAAAAGGCTGTTTGATACCACGACTGTAATGAGGAACTTCTCCTCTTCCCAACCACCTTAGGAAGATGTTTTTGATGTTTTTCCTTTTTTTTCTTGTCTTGCCAAATGCTCCACTTATGATTTAAGGAAAAATTATGAGGTGTTCTCAAGCCTGGCTAAGCCCAAGGTAGAGATTTGGTTTAAAATAAAAAGCTGGACTGGGTTTTGGAGTTTATTTATTCTGAGACAAGAGAAGAGAAACGATAAAATCAATCTCATCATGATGGCATTCCCAGTGTTTCCTGTCCACCCCTCCCAGCAATCAGGGAATCCTTGGGACCAAAAAGATCAGAACAGACAAAGAAAAGATATTAAACTACAGAAAATCCTTCATGGGCTTGAGCTATAAATCCTGAGAAAAGCGAGGGAGAGGTCTGGAGATCTCTCCTGAAGGAGTTGAAGCTTGTGATGGTCCCAACTGGAGCATCCACTTTTGGTATCTTCAGCATCAGGAGGATGTGGAGCTGCTGGAGCAGATCCAGAGGAGGCCACAATTGCTGGAGAAATTCCAGAGATGCTCCAAGGGCTGGAGCCAGGCTGGGAGAGCTGGGAATGTCCAGCCTGGAGAAGGGAAGGCTCCAGGGAGAGCTCAGAGCCCCTTCCAGTGCCTGAAGGGGCTCCAGGAGAGCTGGAGAGGGACTTTGGGACAAGGGATGGAGGGACAGGACACAGGGAATGGCTTCTCACTGCCAGAGGGCAGAGATGGATGGGACTTGGGAAGGAATTTTTCCCTGTGAGGATGCTGAATGGAATTCCCAGAGAAGCTGTGGCTGCCCCATCCCTGGAATTGTTCCAGGCCAAGTTGGATGAAGCTTGGATCACCCTGGGATAGTGGGAGGTGTCCCTGCTCATGGTTGGGGTTGGAATTCCATAATCTTGAAGGTCCTTTTCCATCCCAAAACCATTCCATGATTCTCTTTCCACCCTTGTGAGTGGCATGTCAAGGTTTGGGCTGCAACATTTGTAGTTGTCCAGGATCTCCCTGGGCTTGAGGAAGTGGGAAAGTTTGGAATGGTGGGAAAGTGTCTGAAACTTCCCCAGGGGGAAAACTCATCCTCGGGATCCTGTTGGGATTTTCATCACCCTGCAAGCTCTGAAAGCATCTTACACTCACGTGGGGCTGTGGAAGGAGTGATGTCACCACGTGGGACAGCTCAGCCAGCCTGGGGACAAAATGTCACCACAGATCCAAGCACGCAGCCCTGCAGGTGACAAATCCCCTGCCAGCCCCTCAGGTCACTGTCACAGGGCACAGGACACATCACAAGGGCAGGACCCGGGGGTTTGGGCAACCTCAGGCATAGCTCAGGTTGATTTTAGCCAGGGAATCACATGAGGAAAGATTTGGGAGAGGTTTTGAGGCCAGGAGGGTCCACTGGAGTCTCCCTGATCTGGTGAGGGTGACACAAAGTGACCAGAAATTCCCATCAACTCATCTCCTTCATGCTGCCAAGGGACCAATCCCTACCCATTCAATGACCTCTTGGAGAGAAAAGAAAGAGAGAAAGAAAAGAAAGTGAAAGTTTCCTCCTTCTGGTTTTGATTTCATCTCTGTGTTCAAAACTCCCAGGGATTAAGATCCACAGGATCTGGATCTAAGCTCCTTATCAGTCAGCATTTCTGAGCAAAATCCTGATCCCATGGAATTGTTCCTCATGTGCTCCACGTGATGGGTCCCATGTGAGCACCTGGAAAGGTCCCAGCAGGGCAGGAGGAGGGAGAATCCCAGCTGTGCCCTTCAGGAAGCAGCTGGGACCATCTGGCTGTGTCACTGTCACCTCCTGGAAAAGTCTCTGTCTGTATTCACCTTCCCAAATGCAGGGTCATTTAGGGTGGGCTCAGGTCGGACATCAGGAGGAATTTCTTCATGGAAAAGGTGGTCAGGGCTGCCCAGGGAGGTGGTGGAGTCCCCATTCCTGAAAGTATCCAAGGAATGACTGGACATGGGGCTGGTGACAAGGTGGGGATTGTCCCAGGATGGACTCGATGATCTTGGAATAAATAATTCCAGGATTCTGGATCTTGAGGGAAAAAACAAGAGAAAAAAGAAGGATCACAGCCCTGGATATTTGGAGAAAAAGATCTAGGACTGTTTGGACTAATCCCATGGGACACAAAAGACAGAAAGCAGAGGGGTCTGTGACAGCTGGTTGCTTTACAGGGAGAGTGTCCTCCAGGCTGAGGAGCAGTCACAGAATCATGGAATGGTTTGGGTTGGAAGGAACCTTCAGGATCATCTCATTCCAAACCCCTGCCATGGGCAGGGACACCTTCTATACCCCAGGCTTCCCCAAGCCATGTCCAACCTGGTCTTGAGCACTTCCAGGGATGGGTGAGCATCCCAAAGCTCAGAGAGTTCAACAAAAGTCAAGCTGGAAGTGTGGCTTTTAGACAAAGATAATTTAGCAAATCTGGAATCTTCCTACTCCAAATCTGGAATCTTCCTACTCCAAACCATCTCCAGAAAAAAATGCACTCCCAACTGGGTGGAAAGCTCTGCTCACAAACTTCTCCCTCCTCTCCTTCCCAACTCCTCATCCCTCCCTCCTGCTCTGGGCCCGTCCTGGAAACCCACACAAGCCCAACACAAACATTGGCCCAAACATCCTCTGAAAAAACTCCCTGGAGCTGGGAAACCAGAGCAGCAAAGCTGACCAGGCAGTAGAGCCACTGTCCTGGAGACCTCTGTCAGACCCCAGGGAAAGCAGGGAAGTGTGTGGTGCTCTGCCTGTCGTGTCATATTAATGGCCGAGATCATTTAAGCTTGGATAAAACCCACAACTTAATTTTTTTCCCCGTTTGTTTTTGGTGCTGGGGTTGTCACCAGTGCCTTTTCCAGATGATGGATGGTCCTGTTGGAGGCTGCTCCGCTCCTCTGAGCACCGTGGAGTTTTCCAGCCCTCATGCAAAAGAGGAGCCCTGGCCATTTTTCACTCAGAGAGATGAGCAACACGGGAATAAATTTTCCTGCTTAAAATCTGCTGGGCCCAGGGTTTCTGGGGAAGGCAGCTTTGACAGGCTGTCACTTTGTTGGATGTTTGGTGCTCCCGGGATTCTGGGGCCTTTTATTGCTTTTTAAAAGATTCCAGGGAAACAAAAGCCTGGTGCATTATGACATTTAGCAGGGTCGATGTGAGGAGTGACTCTATCCCAGTGAGCCAGGTCCTGATCCCACTTCTCCTGAGTAAACCAGGAAGGAATCTGTGGCAGTGCAGGAATCCCAGGGACTGTGGAAGCTGCAAAGCAAAGGGAGGTGAGATCAGAGCAGCTCCAAAAGTGCAACTCACCTCTGGCTCCTGGACAAGACTGAAAGTTCTGCACTTTTCCAAGAGGAGGAGATTTTTCCAGGCCTGGTAAAGAGCAGGAACATCCAGTGCAGGATGCTGGAGCTGGATGAGTTTGATCCAATTATCTCCAAGGACCCTCCAGTGAGCAACAACTGAGACCCCCTTTAAAGGAATTTTTTTTTTGTTTTAAAGCTGTAAATTCAGTCTCTGTTGTTTAACTTCACTTTGCCAAACACTTTGACTTTTATTGAATTTCCTGGGAAAAGCAGAACTCCCATCAACCCCTGTGCACAATCAGGACATTCTGGGCACTGGGAATGGTTCCCAACTCCCCTCATGCTGAGCAATACCTTAGACAAGTTTTCCCCTCGGAATATCAGGCACTTTACAGAATGAAAACATGTTCTCTTCCATCCCTGGGGCTCAGCACCCAAAGATACCAGGACACACCACAGTGGGATGTACTTCCCACAATCAGGCCCCTCCAGAAGACCTACTCCATCAGAATTTCACTTTTCTCCATCAGAGAATCAGCAGTGGAGGAGGAATGGCATGAACTGGTTTTTCAAGGTTTTTACTGTTGTTCCAGTTCCTCTCTGCATTCCCAGGGAAAAGCCTTTTCCCAATATTTAAATTAAACTTACTCTCAGCTTGAGCTCATCCCCTCCTTGCTGTTGGGAATAGTTTGGCCCCATCCTCCCTGTAAATTCCCCTCAGGACCTGGAAGGCCACAATGTGGTCACTCCAAAGCTTCTCTTTTCCAGGCTGAACTATCCAAATCCAGCCTGAGAAAGCTGAAGGGAAATGGGGAATCACCAGCACTGATTCCCAGTTCCCTGGAACCATCCCCACACTCCACAGCTTGATGGGGCTGGGCAGGATGAGCAGGGAGGAAACTAAGCCAAGCTCTGCTCTAAGACCTGGAAAGTGGAGAGGAGACACCCCCAGCTCAGGTCAGATCCTGGGAGAGCTGTCTGGGGTGAAAGCTGGAGTGTAGGGAAGGCTGGAATCCATCAGCTGCAGGAACAGAGTCATCCTCAGCAGGGATTGGCCCAGGGAGGGGCAGAAAAGGGAACAGAGGATCAATTCCTCCAGGCTGGCCCCGGAGATGGGCACTGGGGGAATGTGGGCTTATAAATTCTTCATGGAATCCTGCAGGGACAGGGATTGGTGTCACTTTAAAAAGTAAACACGGGCAGGCTAATGAATGAGTTATATCCCAGGCGCTCCATTCCAGGAGAGGTATTTAACAGGAACTATTGGATTCTCCGCTATCTCTCTATCTGGAACCAGTGCATTATGACCATTAATGGATTTTTGAGGCTGGATTGATTTTTCATTAATTTGGTAAAAATCTTTTACCCTCTCCCATATAATTCTGTCTTAAAACGCCGGCCCTGACAGAGCGATAAGTCACTCACCTCATAATGCAAGGCTGGCTCATAAATCCTGGGATCTGAGGGCTGGGGGGGAGCAGAGGGAGCTGGGGGAAGGAGGGGGAAAGGGAGAACCTCCCTGGGGCTGGAAGGATCTGCCAGGCAGCTCCCATTACATGAGGAGTAGCAAAGACCCATCAGCAGCAGAGTGAGTGGGGATGTGGATGTGATGTTTGTGGGGGCTGATGCTCATCCAAGAGTGGATTCCCACTCATCTTCCCAAGCTTTGGGTTGGTAGGACAGGGCTGGGACACACAGGGATCTGCCTGGTGAGACTGATTCATGGTGGTCCCAAAACTGGCAGAAAATTCCTGGCATTATGTGGTATTTAACCCAGAGGTTCCTGGCATGGATTTCCACTTTTCCCTGCATGGTTTCACCTCTTTAGCAGAGGGGCAGCCCTGATCCAAGGTTTTTTTCCTTTCCCAAATTGTATCCAGTCTGTGGGGGTTGATTGTTGGTTGGACAGTCGCTGGACAGACTCAGGAGGTTTACTGTTTTCTGTTCTTCAGGTTTGTAGTTTATTATAAGGGCTTGAGTGTGAGAGAGTGTAGAGCATGGAGAGTAAAAGAGTAAGAAGTGAGAGATAAGAGCAAGGGGGTAAGAGAGAGAGAGATTAGAGAGCAATTTCCCCTTTACAATACAACAAGTATTCTTCTATGATGAATATTCTAATTTCCATTAACCAATTTAATACAATATACTAATTTTCTAATCTTTGCATGCAACCTATAGGAATCACTAAATTACCATGTTTTATGGCTTTCTTATCTGTAACCCTTATCTTCAAACCTTTCCTGTCATACTTGGAACAGGATCTGTTGGTTCTTTGGTATTTGTGGCATTTGGTATCAACTAAACCAAGGAAGAGGCCTCAAACCTTCACATGGCTGTTTTCAGTATCTATGTCAAAGATTGCTAACATCTCTATTTCATCTATTGTTTCAGAACAACTTGCTAGGCACTCACAAGATTTTTCTATTCCCTCCCCAACACCAATCCCTGTGTGAGGCAGCCAAGCAGAGGAGAAGAGGCAGCCCAGGACCTGAAATCTTGGACCAAATTCCAAAGAGCCCCAAACTGAGGTCAGGATGAGTTGGTCTGTACCCTGGTGCATCCAGAAAGAGATTTTCCCTGAAAATTATCCACATCCTCCCCTTGAGTGACCCATGGAATAAATTCCTGAGGGATTTTCAACCCTCCAAGCAGATGCTCTGGAAAGGAGGGAGCTGCCACAGGAAGCCAGAGTGGGAATCCAGGACATCTTGGAAAGAGGAGAAGTGGTTTCTGCACTCTGCAGCATGATCCCCACAAATTCCTGTGGCTGCAGGAAAGTGGGAGAGCCCCACTTTAATTCCACTATTGGATTTCCTGCCATGTCACCAGTGCATTATCACTGTTAATGGATTTTTGAGGCCAGATTGATTTTCCATTAATTTGGCCCCCAAGAAAAAGAGGAATCTTTCTTTTCCCCACCACCCTGTTGTCATTCTGCCTTTAAAATCACCCCCCCATGCATCAAGGCAAGGCAGTGCTTCCCATTGGGAGGGAAAGGGTGGAAAACCCTCATTCCAGAAACCTTTGGCTCTTCCAGGTGGGAAACCAAGGTTCTGACACCTCCACACCTGCCCAGGTGCTCCCTGGGCAGCCTCACCTGGGCAAAGTCTCATTCCCCAGCCTGATGTCCTGCTTCTGATCCAGACAGAATTCCCTCCAGATCCTACAAAACCTCTGGCAGCCTCAGGAGGGTGTCCCAGATTCCACAGAGATGTCACACTGATATTTCTGTACTGAGCCCACGCCAAAATCCTGGGGGAAAAGGAGAAAGAGGTGCCTTGGGGAGGGAAAACGGGCAGGAGCTGTGTTCAGCATCCCAAATCCTATCCAGCATCCTCACTGACCCATCTCCCATGGATTTAGGGATGCTGGTCCTGTCCCACCACCTGGGGACCAAGGAGGACAGAGAAAAGCAGCTCCTTTTCTCCCAGGGTGGAGATTTTTCTACATCCACAACATTCCTGGGACAAAGGGCACTGGTATTCCCTCAATACTGGAGCAGAGCTGGTGGACACAGGGAATCAGGGATTTCTGGTCACATCCAGCCTGGAAAACCCAGGGATCCCACTGAAAGTGAGCAGAATTCTCTGAGGGGCTGCAAACTCTGCAATTTAGGTCCCATTTTAAGGATATTTTCCAGCTTTGGGCACATTGTGGAGGATCACAAAGCAGAAACAAGTTGGGATCATAAAAATCTCAGGAAATCAAAGCCAAAGATCCAGTTTTCTCCCCTGGAAAACCTGCAAATGAACATAATTTTTTTTTGGATGTCCTATCTGGAGGTGAGCAATGTCTCCCAAGAAAAGCTTCTGCTGGCTTCTGGATTATCTTCCAATGGTTGATTAAAACCCATCCTTAATGAAGACTAACGAGCAAATAATCAATACCCACCAGGTCACCCAGGAATAGATAAGCCTCAATAAGCCCTGGGGGATCAGGGTCTTTATTAAGCAGGCAATTAAGAGGGTAATGATTATTTGGGCAATTTAAAATGAATAAAATGGGATTGCATCCCATGGATTTGGAAACTGATGGATGGAATCACACGTGGGGTTGGGAAGGAGTTTTGGGAATGGGTTTTAACCCCAGAGATAGAAGGGCCAGCATTCCAAATCCTCATTAATCTCATGGTTAAAAGCCAACTTTGAATTTTCCACAGCTTTTTTGTCTAAATCACAGAATCCATGGAAGGAACCTCTGGCAACCTCCTGTCCAAAGCTCTGCTTCAAGCACCTCAACACTGAAGATAAACTCAGTTTTAAACTTAGAAAAGGATGCTCAGGGTTGGACTCTTATACCAGGGAATAAAGAACAGGGCAAGGTGAAACAGCCTCAAACTGCACCAGGCAAGGTTCAGGTTGGACTTTGGGGGAATTTCTGCATGGAAAGGGTGGCCAGGCATTGCAAGGGGCTGCCCAGGGAGGTGGCAGAGCCCCCATCCCTGGAGGTGTCCAAGGAACAACTGGATGTGGCACTTGTGGTCTGGGTGACAAGTTTGGGTCAATGATCTTGGAGGACTTTTCCAACCTCAGTGGTCCTGTGATTTCCCAGCTGAGCTCTGGATGCCTCCAGGGATGAAGGTCCCACACCTTCTCCAAGTCCCTGGTCTAAGATCTGATCACCTTCACGAGCAAATGCTTCTGGATTCCAGGGGGAATTCCACGTGGCAAATCCTGTGGTTTTGGGAGTGGTGTCTCCCCTGGATTTCCTGACCTCCACTCCCAAATGTGTCTCTATCCTTCTTGGACAGAGATGGAGCAGGGACTCTGCATCCAGAGCTGGGAAATATCCATGGACCTGTGCAGGTAGAGGGGGAAGCAACATCTGCATGGAATGTTGTCACATCTGGGAAGAGATCTGGATCAGGAGAATGGGACGAGCAGAGAAGCTCCTTTTCAGTAGGTCTGTTTTAATCAGGATATCCCTGGTTTTTGGGCATTCCAGCCTGCTCTGAACAAAGCTGGGTGGATCACAAGAGCATCTTGTGGGGGCTTCTTGCTGCATGAATCCTGTGCCAGTGCAGCTTTCCATGATTTCTCTTTCCATAGGGTGGCACAGTTTGCTGTCACTCATCAAAGCCTGGTAATGGTGTGGGATAAAAAACACAAATCCCAAACCAGCTGAGCATCCCTGTGGGACATTCCCTGGTGAGAGGCCATCAAAGGAGGCATCAGTGACAAGTTTGTGTCACCTCAGGATGGCAAAGCACCTTGCTGTCTCCCTTTCCTCTGCCCAGACAGCTCATTAGAGTTGGAGGAGCTGAGGAGGGATCAGTCCTGGGGCCTGGAAGCTCCACCAGCCCTCTGAGCCTGGCTTTGATCAGCAGAAACCAAAGGTGTGACTGCAGAAAGGCTCTTCTGTAGCTGGGTTTTGGTTATGTGGGAAAAACAGCCTGGAAAAAAACCTGGAAAAGAAGGTGGAATAGTCACTGAAGGGTCATGGACAGGGCTGGAATATCTCTGCTCTGGAGCCAGGCTGGGAGAGCTAGGAGTGCTCAAACTGGAGAAGAAAAGGCTTTGGGGAGAGCTCAGAGCCCCTTCCAGTGCCTCAGGGGGCTCCAGGAGAACTGGAGAGGGACTTGGGGACAAGGGATGGAGGGACAGGACACAGGGAATGGTTTCCCACTGCCAGAGGGCAGGGATAGATGGGATTTTGGGAAGGAATTCTTCCCATGTGAGGGTGCTGAGACCCTGGGACAGGTTTCCCAGAGATGCTGTGGCTGCTCCTGGATCCCTGGAAGTGTCCAGGGTCAGGTTGGAGAGGACTTGGAGCAGCCTGGGACAACAGAGAGTGTCCCTGCCCTGGGAACTGGATGGTCCCTCCCAGCCCAAAGCATTCCACGAGCCCCTGGAGTCGTTCCCTCTCCTCAGGGTAGGAGGAGCAGGATCCCAGTTGCTGTCCCAAGGTTTTGCCTGACCTGATCCCGAACTCTCCCAGTGTTTGGAGATCCTTCTCCTTCCCAGACATTCCTTCATTCATTCATTCCATTTGGGAACGTTTGCCTAATGTCCAACCCAAATCTTTCCTGCCGTGTCAGCTTCAAAACCTCCCCACCAGGGACAGAGGCACCAAACCCTTCCCTCCCTCTGGCTGCTTTGTTTGTTGGATTCAAGGGCTGGATTTCTTCCTCAGACAGAAACAACCCAAATTCCTGCAGGATTTCCCTCTAGTTCCTGCCCTGTCTCTCCCTGATTCCAGCTGCTTCTCTTGGAATCTGTCCCCTTTGCCCCAGACTGGATTCTCCACCAACATTTCTTCTCCCTGTGCTTTTCTCATCCCCAGTGCTCCATCCAGCAACACACCCTGATTAGTGGCTTTCCCTGGAATATTACATGGATCTGCTGGATCTTGGACTCCTGCTGGAAGAGAAAGTTCATTTTCTTCTACCCTGCTGTTCACGGATGGATTCCAGCCCAGCTGCATGAAAAACAGGGAAAACAAAAGCTTGGAAGAGAGGGAAGGAGGTGTTTGTCTCACTTGCTGACTTCCCTGCAGCCGGGAAACCCACCCCATTTCTTGGAGGTGAAGTCACTGGAATTCAAGCATGGAAGAAGAAAGCCAAGAGCTGATGCTTTGGGAAATGAGCATTTCTTGAACAACAAACAAAAAACCAAAACCAAACCACATTTGGGAAAGCAGCTGTGATCTGAGTCATCTCCTCGTTCCATTTGTGGACTGAGTGATGCAAATGCTGCTCCAGAACAAATGGAAATCGATAAAAATGTCAGGTCTTATCTGGGAGAGAGATGGGAGAAATTCCTTCCAAAACCACTCTGTGTCCTTCTTTACACCTGCCCAGCTCCAGCTGGGCTCTGGAGTCAGCAGTGCTTGCACTGTGAGCCACAGGAGCTCTGCTGCATGCAGTGTCAGGAGCTAGCCTGACTCCCAAGCCAAGCCTTTAGAGATCCTAAACCTCACTAGATTTACTGGGATATGGGGACAAGAACTGTGTCCAGATCACCTTTCCAGCTGCTCCAGCTGGATTTTGCTTGGAGAGCAAATTAAGAATTCTTAACTCTCAGCAATTAACCTGATAATTTTCATTTTGTCTCCCTGCTCCTTCTTTCCATGAGGCAATGGAATACAGCCCTAAAAGCCTGACCAGCCTTGCCATGACTTTCCCAGTCCTTTTATCCAAGTGTTTGGAGTAAAATCCCAGTAGCCAGATGGAAATAAATATGAAGCCTCTCCCCACGCCGAGCTGGGATCAGCAAAACCGTTCCTATCCCTGCTCCAGTCATTAATACTCAACTGCAGACTCTGGGGCAGGAAAAAAATAATCATAAAATGAAACTGTTATCCAGTGAAAATGCATTCCCTCTCTCCAGAAATGTCTGGGAGCTCGGGCTTTCCGCATCCAGTGGTGGGATTATAACTCACAGCTCTCCTGGCAGCTGGAGCTGTAGCTCCCCATTCATTTTATGGCTGCAAGCATTAACATTTCTGCAGAACATCGGGGTAATTTTCTGCAAAGAATGATCATTTTTTTAGTGACTTGCAACAATTAATTATCTGCCTCGTAACAATTTCCCGGGATGAGTGATCGCCAGGGAGAGGCCCTGGGGCACTCAGGGGAGCTCTGAGTGTGATGGCTCAAGTGGCAGGAGGTGAAGGGAGAATATTTGGCAGTTTGGGTGAGAGGCTGCTCTGGAATTGGGGTCGTGATGTGCTTGGAAAACCACCAGGTCACACTTGAATGTCCTTGGAAAACCACCCAGATCACACTTGAATGTCCTGGGAAAATCAGCCAGGTCACACTTGAATGTGCTTGGAAAACCACCAGGTCACACCTAAATGTCCTTGGAAAACCAGCCAGGTCACACCTAAATAGGGGCACGGTCAGGAATCTCCTTGGAGGTGTCAGCCAGGATCTAAGGAGATCCAAGACTTTCCCCCCACTGGTTTGGGAGCAGCTTCCCAGGATGATTTGCAAAATTATTTTTAGTTGGTGCCAGGCACCTGAGGGAAAAGCTGGACAGAGGCTTTTTCATCCTGTTTTGGATGGAAACTCATGGAATCCTGTATTGGTTTGGGTTGGAAGGGATCTTAAAGATCATCCAGTTCTGCAGGCAGGGACACTTTCCACTATCCCAGGATACTTCAAGCCTTGTCCAACCTGACCTGGAACATTTCCAGGGATGGGGCAGCCACAACTTCTCTGGGCAAACTGTGCCAGGGCCTCCCCACCCTCACAGGGAAGAATTTCTTCCCCATATCCCATCTATCCCTGCCCTCTGGCAGTGGGAAGCCATTCACCCATTTTCCAGTCACTCCAGGCCATAGTAAATATCCCCTCCCCATCTTTCCTATTGGATCCCTCCAGAAACTCCCCAGACTGAAATCATGAATTTCATGGCATTCACAACATCCCCAGCTTGGCCTGGGATCCCATCTCCCACCAGGATCTCTAAAAGACAAGATGATCTTAATGCAAACTGCCCAAAATACCATCCCTGATTTCCAAACTGTCCAGTTTGCAACTCCAGAGCCAGAGGCAGTCTCGTATTTCACAGCCCTTCACAGATTTTTCCCAGCTTCATCCATCCAGTTCTTCTTTTCCCTGTTTTTTAACCCTTGTGAGGCACCCACAATATCCCAACATTAACTGTTTCCTGATGCTCCACCTCATTTTTCTGTTCTTTTCCTTTTCTCTCCCAGTTTCCAGTCCCTGCACTGGAAGAGCCCATGGGCAGTTTTGCCTCTAAGGGGTGGTTAATCTTGGATCTTCCAGACAGGAGACAGAATTTTCCTGTGATTTTGCTTTTCCACGTTTTTTGCTGGCTCAACCCAAACATCTGCACCCCATCCACGTGGGATTCATGTCCCCTAAGTGCCTCCAAAAAAGGGGAATTGTCAAATCCTTGGGGCTCATCATTCATCTGAGCAGGACAAATGTTCTTTGGGATGACACAACCCCCAGGGAATCGCTGCCCTCTGACTCCTGAGTGCTCCCAGAGTGAGGTCACACACCCATAACTCCACCAGGATGTGCATTAACCCCTTTCTTTACCCTCTCTGGGTGGGAATAAACGCTCACACCCCACAGGGGCCAATCCCATGGGGAAAAGTGGCTTTCCATGATTTTGAGCCCCCTAAAAAGAGAGAGCAGAGACTCCCAGGATGGCTGGGGGGGGAGCTGGAGCCCAGCCCCGCTTGCAACCTCAATCTGCTGAAGGCAGCACATTCCTGCAGCCTAAGCAAGTTTCCCAATAAAACCCTCTCCTAATCGAGGGAAGAGAGAGGGAGAGAGCAACTGGGCCACGCTGTCCGTGTGGAATAAGCACTGGAGATTTAAGTGGGAGAGAATTACCTTAAATATGTATCTAAAGAGGGAGAGAATCTATAGGTAAGCTTAAAAAAAAATATTAAAAAGCACCACGGAAGAGGAGTAGAACCAATTTCCCAATTCCAATCTCCGGCACGCCGGGATTCAGCTCCTCAGATGTTTCCTGCTCTGCGAAATTGGCTGGGCTGGTGCTGATTTGGGCTCATTGTGGAGCATTTATGAGGGGCTGTCACACGCCTGGGACACGGTGATGGATTGACCGGGCTCCCCAGAGCTCTGGGAAGGTGGGAGGGAGGGGGGAAAGGTGATGGGAGCCAGGAGAGAAGGTGGGAGATGGGGGCAGAGGGAAGAGGAGGAGGGGGGGAAACCATCCCAAATCGATTCTGCTGGCAATAAACAGCCAAAGCCAGGGGGAGGATCGTGGATGGGGAAGGGAGGGGGAGAGGCTGGAGAGAAAACAGCAACTTAAGCAGTTTGTTGCACGGTTCCCAGGGGTTTGTTACGTGGGATTTACAGGAAAAACAAGGCTTGGTGCTGCCAGGGTTGAGAATCCCAGATAAAACTGCACAGATGGATCCCAGGATTTGGGGCAGTGGAATTTCAGGGTGGTTTTTAGAGCCAACAGGAGAGAGGGTAAAGATGCAATTTAGGGCTTCTGTAGCATCAGTCTCTTGGATATCAAACTCTGTCCCTCTCTCACCTGTGTGTGGATCCAGGGAAAACATTTCCTTCGTCCTGCAAACCAGAAAAGATCAAACAAGTCGTGTGGCCATTGATAACAGCCCATGGGTGTAAAGGAGGTATAGATGTATTGATCCTGATCTGAGACGGATGGGCTCTGTCCAAATCCATCTCCCCAGCATATTTATCCACCCTCAGATCTCCCTCCAGGCCTTTTCCCATCTCCACCATCGATGCTTATCAATTTCCCTATCAAATTTGATGGCTGTCAGGCTCCCTGCCTCCTTCAAAACAGACAATGGTGAGGGGCAGCCTGATGTATCAACAAATATCACATGACAATGACAATAAACCCTCTTAATGTCCCACAAAGGTCTGGAAGAAGCTGCTTGGAAAGCCTCAGGTGGTCCCCAAATCCCAAGGTGGTCCCCAAAGCCAAGCCAGCCCCCAGGAGCTGTAATTCCAAAAACAGGGAGCAGAAGAGGAGGTGGGAGAAGCAGGAATCCCTCAGAGGAGCTCTGGTTTTTCTTCTTGACCATGGAAGAACTGTGGGCATGTGCTGGTTGGGGATTCAATATCCCTGGAAGTGTCCAAGGGCAGGTTGGATGGGGATTGGAGCAACCTGGGAGAGTGGAAGGTGTCCCTGCCCATGGCAAGATGATCCAAACCATTCCATGATTCCATGGATTTTTCATATCCAGAACAGGATGAGAGGTGAGTTCCTATCACAGGGAACAATTTGGGCTCACCCCAGTCCCTGTCACCAGGTTGTCTCCAACCTTTTTGTGCTGTAAATTTCCTATTTTGCAGGAAGATCTTCCTGATATTCCCATATTCCAATCCTTGTAACTATTCCCTAGAGGAGTGAAACAACAGAGGGAAAAGTGGTTTTCTAAAATCCAATCATAAATTCCAGCAATATTAATATTGACTGTCCAGGGCCATAATGCAGGAAATATATGGATAATGTGATCCCTTCTCCACAAAATACATCCTAATAAATAATTATATCGCCCTGTAAATCTTCCCTGTGCACTAATAAGCAAATTTTTCCTACAGAAAATCCTGTGCTTCATCCCATTCCCAGCAGATATATCCCTTTTTATAATTACACATGGTGTCGATTTCAAATCCAGTTAAAAATGTGCAAACGGAGTCAATTTTTACGCCGTAATTTTGGGTGATATAAAGTCCAACATCCAGACCCCCCTTCCCTGTGCTCCTCATCCCTGATCCTGACATTAAACTGCTCCACTTAGTCCTGGTACCTGGAGCCAGGCAGGCTGACCTCATTAAAATGGATTAGTGCAGGAGTAAAATCTAAAAGGTAATAAAAATTGCTAATATTTTTTATCAGGACACACATGGATTTTCCTTTTTTTTTACCCTCAGTGGATAAAGCTCCTCCTCAGGTATCCAAATATCCTGCAAATATCTACATTTTCAGTATTTCCCTCCAGGCAAGATGTTAGGAGTGACCTGGACAAGTGAGGATGCTTTGCCTTTTCCTTCTTTTGCTGTTCCAGGAAATTCCACGGGTGATGGAATGATGTGAGCTGAGCTAAAGGTGGAATTCCTGTGGAGGCTCCATGAAAATATTCCTGGTTTTATTAATCATATCAAGTCCCTATAAAAACTTCTATTTCTCAAAACACCCAGATGAAAAACAAGCAGGAATTTTTAATTTGTTTCATTGTTTTTTTTTCTTTCTTTCCATCAGAAATAGATCCTGTGGGGTAATTTCCAGGGATATCTCCAAGGAGTTTTGCTTCTTGGATCATAACCACAGGTGGCTGAGCAGAAAAGGGAGAAGGAAATGTGAGGATTTGAGGCCACATCCAGAGCCAGGAGAATCCTGGAAACCCCAGCAGGAGGGGGATCAGTGTTCCCAGAGGGAAGAGGATGGACAAGCTCCACCTCAGCCATTCCAGGATAATTTAAACTTGGAATTCCCATGCCCACCAAATTTTGTCCAGCAGGATCAGGCTCTTCCAGGTTTTCCTGGGATAAATTCTTGCAGACTCATGGGGTTTGGAAGGGATCCCAAAGCTCAAACCCCACCATGGGCAACATTCCATGATCTCAGGTTGCTCCTAAACCCATCCACCCTGGCCTTGAGCACTTCCAGGGATGTGAACGCTCCTTGGTGAGCTCCTGGACAGCCTTAGGAGGTGGGAATGCAGCTGGAATGTGCCTCCACCTTTTCTTAACCACCCCAGAGGTCAAACTGTGGGGTTTGGTCGATGCCAGCAGCCTGGAGGTGGTTTGTAAATTCATGGAGTGGGAGAGAATCCCACCTTAAACCAGAAGTGGGAAGTGGAGGCCAAGTTTGCCAAGGGTTTTCTGGGTGGGCTGAGAGAGGAACTCCTTGATCCTGGAGAGTTTTATTTGCCTTTTCTGGGAAGAAATCAGGGATTGGCTCACACCAGCTCTGTGGGATGTGGTCCTGTCCCTGGGAATGGTGAAAGGGAGGGAACAAAACCACGATGAGATGGAATTATCCCATGGAAAAATCCTGAAGGGATCAGGATTTGCATCCCAGCTAGAGCTCACATTTCCATATCATCACAAAAAGGGGAGAAAACTGGAATTTGCAGCAAGAAAAAAACCACCAGATTCAGCTGATTTAGTGGGATCAAAACTAAGGCCAGGGAGGGAAACCTTCAGCCTCTTTTCCCAGCTTTCCAAAACAGAAAAGTAACAGGGAATATGAGGGTTTGAAGTCCCTCTGCAGCCCCAGAAGGAATTAAAAATCTCATCCTCCCTGCCCCGGCGCTCTGGGCAGCCCTGGGAATGATTTACTCGGCGCTGGGGAAGGATTTATCAGTTCTTGGAACCGATGTTTATGAATATTCCTAAAGAGGAAAATCAATCCCTTCTATCATAACATTGCCATTTTTCTAAATGATAGAACAAGCATTTTTATCCACCTCGTGCTGCCTGCTGGAGAATCGATAGGAATTACGAGCTTCTCCCTGGATTTACTCATGTCCTGGCATGGGCCCCTCCTGGCCCTGCAGCCAAGGCAGGCAAGGTGCTCTGAGACCTGGATCTGCTTCTTGTGTCCCTCCTCTTCTTCCTCCCTGTGTATCCCACTTTTACCTCCTCGATTTTCCAGCCCAGTCTTCCCAGACTCCTCAAAGGGAGGAAAAAAAGCTCTGGGAAGCATCAGGAGGTTCAAACCAAAAGAGTTCCCTTTTCATCCATGTGAGCTTGAATTAAATGCCTGGAGGCACAACATATCTGTGGGAAAAGTTTTCCCTTGTTTTTTTTTCTTTTTCCCCCTCACCAATGAATTGGATATGGTGGAGTGGTTTTGGGAGTGGTGTCAATGAATCCAATTTAAATTAAATCTGGGATCCCTGCAACCAACCAAACCCTCTTAAAATTTCCAAGACCATGTCACACTTTTGGTAAACTTTGTGTGTTTTCTTAAGTAGGTCCCTGGAAGAGATTTTTTTTTCCCCCCATAATATTCTGAAACCTAAGCAAAAAACAATTCAAGGGAAAAGCCATAACAACCTCCAAAATCCTCTCTCCTCTCAGGTCTGATCCCTGAGCTGCTGGATATCCATCAATCCATCTCTGGGAAGATTTTTTTCCCCCACAAATGTGTGTCTCCATATTTAGGAATTTTACCACTGAGTGCCCCAACTCCCTCCTGCTGCTCTGGTCCATCCTGCTCTGACTAACTGGTTGTTTTTCCTCCTTCCCCATGGCATCACCACCTTGTTTATGGAATCATTGAACCCCAGGATGGTTTGGGTTGGGATGTAAGCATCAGCTCATTCCAATTCCCAGCCATGGGCAGGGACCCCTTCCACTGTCCCAGGCTGCTCCAAGCCTGAGCTTGGACACTTGCAGGGATGTGATTCCACAGCTTTGTGCATCCCTTACACATTTCACACTGGGATATAAAAGAAATCCTTGGATTCAAGCAGGGATTAATCCCAGAAGAAATGCTCCTAATCCTCCCCTGTTAATATTCACTTCTGTCCCCACCCCTGTATTTTTTTAATCTTTGGAGCACCTTTTTCCCATTCCTGAGCATTCCTGGTTCCCACCTCTGTCTGGAGAGCCTGGCTTAGGGATGTTCCACACCTCCCTTAGGATTTCTGTCCCCATAAACCAGATCAACTCCCTCTCAAACCCAGATATTCCCTTTGGATTCACCCTCCATGGAGAGGAGAGTTCAGAGCCTCCAGCCCTGAGTTGAGCCACTTGGAATTTTTTTGCCTTCTTGGCAGCCATGGATCTTTGCAGTAAGGGCCGGCAGGGCAGCCATAAATCCCACTAAAGGTAAAAGTGATTGATTTTAGAAGACACTGTTTAAGAATTTGTTTTTCTAATGGATCCTAAAGTCCTGTCATCAATTTTGCCAAGCTCAGCGGTGCCAGGAGGCTGCTGCATCCCGGCTGGAGAGGAGGAGGGGGATGCAGAGAAGAAGGAAAGATGGAGTGGGTAAAACAGGGATGGAGGAGGAGGAGAGGAGGGGGCTGCAAAAAAAAAAAAAAAAAAAAGGAGTTCATCATCTGTCCCTTTCCAGCTGCAATATCCTAAAATGTGGATTATACCCGACCATAAATACTAATCCATTAGTTGCTCTTTCACACGCTCCTGGCTGGAATGCTGCTTCCACGAGAATCTATTTGAATATCAATGTGGCTCCATGTAAAACTGCTTCCCTTGGAGCTGCAGATGAAGGGCAGGCGTGGAGGGCCTGTGCTTTAGGGATAGGGCACCGTATCCAGGGTGGAACCAGGAGGTAATTATTGAAATCCCTCCTGGCTCCCAAAGCTTCCTCAGAGCCGACCAAAAAGCTAAAAAAAAAAATCAGGGAAAAAAAAACCAGGAGCAAATCAGGCAGTGTTGCCTCAGTCTTTAATGGGACATTTTAAGAAATCTCTCTGTTGTTTTTAATTCCATCCAGGGGTTGCATTGATTTGCTTCCTTCCCAGTGATGGGAAAGGCAAGGGCTGCATCCCAGGGGCTGCACTGAGGGAAGGGAATTGCTCTAATTAAATAAAATCCATCCCCCCTCCCAGCTGGGAAGAGCCTGGAAGATTCTCCACAAAACTGCTGTATTCCTGATCCCATCCCTTCCTGCTGTCCCTTACAGGGATTTGGTTTTGTTCTGTGGGATCTGGGAAGACAGACAGAGAGCAGTGACAAAATCCCAAAAACTGGAGGAAATTTGTTTATGAGGGCACAGAGACCTCGTCTGCCCAGGCAGCACAAGGATCTGTGAAACCCTTGAAATTATCTACAAAACTGAGATTTGTGGCCAATGAGTCATTATCTCAAATTTTTAAATTTTATAGAAGCATGGGATGGTTTGGATTGGAATGGACCTTAAGGATCACCTTGGTCCATGGGCAGGGATGCCCCACACAATTCCAGGCTGTTCCAAGCCCTGTCCAGCCTGGAATTGGACACTTACAGGGATGGAGCAGCCACAGCTTCACTGAAAAACCTTTGCCAGGGCCTCACCACCCTCACAGAGAAGAATTTCTCCCAATTTCCCATCTAACTCTGCCCTCTGGAAGTTTAAAGCATTCCCCCTTTACCTGTTATTCCATCTCTTATCCAAAGTCTCTCAATTTTTCTTGCAGGATCCCTTCAGGTCCTGGAAGGCCACAGTTAGGTGACACCAAATCTTCTCTTCTCCAGGCTGAACAATCCAAATTCTCTCAGCCTTTCCTCCCAGCAGAGCTGCTCCATCCCTCTGATCACTTTGATGTCTCCTTTGGATTCTCTCCAACAGTTTCATGTCCTTGTGCAAACAGTTCCTTCTCCTTGGGAGCCCCAGAGCTGGATGCAGCATTCCTGGTGGGATCTCACCAGAGAAGTTTGGAGGGGCAGAACCAGCTCATCCTCAACTGCATTAAAGCAAAAATTGGGTGGGAAAAGCTGAGGATTTTGGGTGGCTGACAAAAGCCAGGAAGGTTTGTGTAGAAGTAAAGGTTGGGTGGGAACTGGAGCATCCTGCTCTAGTGGAAGGTGTCCCTGCCCATGGCTGAAAACATGATTTTTTAAATCCCTTCCAACCCAAACTATTGCATGAGTTCCTGAACATGGACACAGATAAAAGAGTCTCTTCTTAACTGGCATTAAGGTGGTGAGTGAAATCCTCTTGCATTTTTCCAGACAGACTTTTTTGTGCATCCCAAGCCTTTTGTAGGATCATGGAATGCTTTAGGTTGGAAGGAACCTTAAAGACCATCTTATTTCAAGCCTCCTGCCATGGAGGAGGCCAAGCAGTCAGGACCTGAATCAGAGAGCTGTGTCCATGTTCCTTTTCTTCTCCTTCCTGCCCTATTCCAGTCCCTGCTCCATGCCTGCACTTCTGGAGGAATGCTCCTCATTTCCCAGTTTTAAGCCCTCCAACCACAGGCCCGTGGCCCATTCCCAGCTCAAGCAGATTTTGGACCTCCAAGGATTTTTTGAGAGCAAGGGCTCCAAGCAGCTCAAAAAGTCTGTTGAGTGATTGGGGATTTAAGGATGTTAGGATTCAAATGGAAGCTCTGAGCCTGGATAAGAGGAATATCCACAAAAAGCACAGGGGATTTAAGGACTTTTAGGGATCTGGACTCTTGTGTTTTCCCAGCAGACAGGACATTCAATACAACACTTTTTTTTTTTTTTTTAATGGGAAAATCACAAAAAGTATTGGGAAAAAAGGAAATTTAGTGCATAAAGAGTTCTGGGATGCAGCAAAGATGTAGAATAAACCCATCTCCCTGGCAGCTCGTGGCTCTGAGGATTCTTCCAAGCCAGACCTGACACTGCAAGGAATCTCCAGCAATGACAAGGACTTGATTCCTGGGCTCTGCTGCTGCACCAGCTGCTCCCTTTCCCATGGAGCTGATGGAGGCTGGGAAGGAGAGAGGCTCCCTCTGCATCCCTGCATCCTGCCCTGCTGCCTCCCTCCCCCCAGCCCTGGCAGAGGCTCCTTCCCTCATCCATCAAGCAGGATTTGCTGATTGCCCACCCCACATTCCCCTCAGTGTCCAGGGAAAACAATGATAAATAAACTGGCACTGGAGGGATTCTCTCCTGCTGCTTGATTTATCTTTTATTTGTGTTGCAATCTCAGCCCCTTTCCTCTCTCCCCCTGCACCCCTGTCCTTAACTCTTCCTCCTCTGCCTCGGGCTGTTTTCCCACCTGTAGCTCCCAGAGCCAGCACGTGGATTTTTCCAGGATTTTTATCATCCTGCTCCTGAAGAAAATCAGATGTGCCCACAAAACCCTGGTGCGAGGTTAAAGAGGGGACATTGCATGTCCCAGGACCAGTTTTATGCTCAGCCCTCCTGGCTCCAAAGTGTCTTTCCAAGAGCAGAGCAGTCTCCAAAAAGTTTTTGGAGAAAAGAGAAAATCCAAGTGCCACACAGAATTTTGCACTGTGCCAGGCAGATCTGTGCCTGCCTGCATCCACATCCAGGGGAGAGTTTCCCTAATTCTCACCTGGACTAATGAATTCTGTCACCTAGAACCTCTCACCTGTGATGGTGTGAGAGGATTTCATGGAAATTTTCCCTGCTACTTCTTTATTCCCTCTTTACAGGACCATGGAATCATAAAAAATTTAAAATTGGAAGGGACCTTTGACCAGTTGCCTCCACTACCACAGGTTGCTCCAAACCCCATCCAGCCAGGACTTGGACACTTCCAGGGATGGAGCAGCCACAGCTTCTCTGGGAATTCCATTCCAGGCCATCACCACCCCCACAGGAATAACTCCTTCCCAGTATCCCAATATCTATCCCTGCCCTCTTGAAATGGGATGGTGATTCCACCACTTCCAATGCCTGGCCACTTTTCCAGTGAGGAAATCTTTCCCTAAACCTCCCTTGGTGCAACTTGAGGCCAATTCCCCTTGACCCACCTGTTTTCCTGGGAAAAGAGGAATGCCAGGAGCTGTGAATTACTTTGTGCAGGGCAGTTACAGGTGAGAATTGAGCTCCTCTGCCACCACAACAGGGATCAGAAACCAGCCAGGAAAACCCTGCAGACATTCCAGCCCTAAGGGCAGGCTCAGACTGGAATTGCCCTGTGCTGTGCATGGGTTTGGAAGCACTGGAATGTGGGATTGGAATGACACTTTTAGGTGTCTCTTTTCCACCATCACCAGCTGGGCCAAGGCTGGATCCTGCTCTCTCCAGGAGTGGACATTGAGGACCAGAGGTCTGAGGCAGCAGCACCAGAGCAAAGGGGAATTATTCTTAAATAATTCCTTTCTAAATTTATTCTTAATTTTTTTTTTTTTTTTTTTTTTTTTTTTTTTTTTTTTTTTTTGGTGGGAAATCCATATAGTCACAGAAATTCACCACAGGATTCACCTGTGGCCTGTTCAAGTCAACTGGAGATTCTCCATATTGAAAGTTTTGCATTAGGCCATGGAGAAATCCCATCTGTGCTCTCCAGACCTTATCCCTGCCCCTGCCTGGTCTAGGAAAAATCCTATTTTCTGGATTCATCCAAATTTCCAGTCTTGGTGTTCTCCAGATTCATGGAACTTTGCTGTCACATCTGTCACCATCCCTGGCAGTGTCCAAGGCCAGGTGGGGGCTTGGAGCAACCTGGGACAGTGGAAGGTGTCCCTGCCCATGGTGATGATCCTCAAGGTCCCTCCCAACCAAAACCATTCCATAATTCCACGATTTACAGCTCCTCACCAAAGCAGGGCCACTTTACCCCAAATATTTAAAAATTCCTTGGCCAATAATCCATATTTTTTTGTCCAGTATTTGGGAAACCTTATTCAGGACACTCCACAGGGCATCCAGCTGCCAAATTCTGGGCTGGAGCCACCTCTGTTGGGAGCCAGGCTTTGGAATGTTACCTGTGACACGGAATCACATCCTGCTCCAAGCTTCATTTTTCACAGCTTATCTGGGCTAGAGAGGCATTTAAAATATTCCTTGCTCATGGAAAGCTCCAGGAAAACCTTGGCTCTTATTAAGATGTTTCTTCTTAAGGAAGGCACTTCCATAACACCCAAAGTGATAAAAATCTGTGGAATGTTTAATGAAACATTCCCCTCCTTTATTTGCCTCTCAATTGCTGGTTATTACATCATCTCCATCCTTCCCTTTTTTTTTTTTTTTTAAGTGTCATAAAATTAAGTCTGGCTCTGGCAGTCTGGGAGTTTATGATTAATCAATTACCTAATCAATTACTTAGAGGAGTTATCTATTAAAAATCCAAATGTGACACTCGCTGCACTTCCAATAAAGCCTCATGCAGCCAGAGATTCCTGGGCTAATCCTTTCCTCCTTATTCCCAGTAATTGTGTTCATAGGATCACAGGAGTCATTAAATAAACAGGGTGTGTTAAAAGTGTGCTCAGCTTAACGAGGAAAATTACTTAATTAATGATAGATGGGGCTGGAACAGATTAATTGAGGAGCACTTTCCACCAGCTTTCCTCAGCCTGATCCATTCCTTGCTTGGAAAATCAAGGCAGGGTTGGATGGGGCTTGGAGCAGCCTGGAAGGGGGTGGAGCAGGATGATCTTTAAGGACCTTTCCAGTGCAGACAATTCCATGATTCCAGGGTGATCTGTGGCTCTGCAGAAGTGAGGATAGAGGGTGAGGATGGAGCAGGGCTCTGGGATCTGCACTAGGAAGATGAGAGCTCAGAATCCCATTTTAGGGGAGGAGTGGCTGGCTGTGCTCACCTTCCCAGAAAACAGATCCCTCTCCATAACTGTGTCCAGGAGGGGATTCCAGCTGCTCTCCCACAGCCAGTGGAGCCATCACCTCCAGGATCCCCAGGGCAGCTCGTGACTGGGGCTGGCTGGATGTCACCACATCCCAGCCCCTGCTGTCAGCAGCACAGCAAGCAGCAGACAGGGCCTGGTGCCTTAATTAGCAAAGACAGCCCCAAATTAACGACAGGGGCTGGAATCCCCCCCCTCCCTGCCAGCCATTCCCCCTTTTCCCACATTTTGACAGCACAGCAGGTGGGAAGGGGCAGCCTCTCCCACATTTCCCACTCCCAGCCGGCGCAGCAGCGGAGTTGTCACTTTGCAGAGCTCGTTTGGAGACACGGAGCAATTAAAGATCCCACGGAATTCCTGTTCCCCTGGGAGCCTGACATCTCAGGAGAGACAGGGAGGGCTGATTCCCTGTCCCCCTCCCAGGCTGACACCTCTGGAGCGACAGGAACCCGCTGCAGCTCTGTCCCAGCCCCAGGAGCAGCTCATCCCTGTCTTGGCCCACGCAGGCAGAGCTCAGTGGGGCTCATTTGTTTGCATTTGCCTGGTGCCTTGACATGATGAAGTAAAAAAGTTTTAATATTCCGGCTCCATGAATTTTTAATGCCTGGCTCCTGCTCCCGTGTCATTATTTGCCTGTGCTTCAGCACTTTCCCAGAGCGTTTGTTTGGATAATGTTCCCTTAAAGGGAAAAGGGAACGGGGGGAGCCTCTGCCTCTCTCCCCACAGTGACCATTAAATTCCACACCTGGTGTTACACAGGTGCTGGCAGTGCAAATTCCCCTCAGCCACCCTACCTGGAGCAAAAAAAGGAACGGGAGAAATCCGGCCTGGAGGTTGGAAATGAGATTCCAAAGATGTTTGGGGTGGAGAGACCATTTCTGCTTTTTCCAGCTCTTCCTCACACTCCTCCTGCCCTATGGGAAAGAGAGAATGAGAGTGACAAGGAGGAATAAAGGGAGGGAAAAGAGGGGTTTGTAGGGTTTTAGGGTGAGTGGGAAATGGAGCAGCACTGGGAGAACATGAGGCAGGCCTAAACACTGTACTGGGGTCTCTTCCTGCAGTCCCACTGACAGAGTAGTGAGAAAAATGGGATAGAGATGGAGAAATGAATGGATCCACGCTGCATCAGGCAGGAGTGGAATTGGATGGGTCCAGGAATTATAAAACAGTTTGGGTTGGAAAGGACCTTCAAGATCATGGAATTCCAACCCCCTGTCCCCAGGGGCAGGAACACCTTCCATTATCCCAGGTCACTCCAAGCCCCATCCAACCTGGATTTGGGCACTTCCAGGGATCCAGGGGCAGCCACAGCTTCTCTGGGGAAGCTTTGCCACAGCATTACAACCCTCACAAGGATGAATTTCTTCCCAAAATCCCATTTAAACTTCAAGAGGGACTGTGATGTCCCATCCAAGTCAAACTATTCCATGGTAAGAATTATACCTCACCTTTCCCTTAAACATTTAATCTCCACTCCTGAATCTTCCCACCAGCCAGTGGTGGCCACACAAACCTCCTCCATATTTATTCTTTCAAAATCTCTGAGGAAATTGTTGAGGAGGGACCACAGAAACATCAAAGCTGGAATAGACCATGAGGATCATCAAGTCCAAGATTCAGGAGACGTCACCTCCACTCCCTAAACTTCCAGCTGGCTCTGAGCCAAGCTGAGGTAAAAATGAATGGATCTGAAGGAGAACTGGACAATGGATTTTTGAGGAAAAAGCAGCTCCCACTTTAATCCCACCTTTAGTTCATCTTTCCAGCACAGTGGCTGAGCAGAGTCAAGAAGGTCAAGTCTAAAGTGCTGAAAACAGACCTGAGGCTCCTCCACGTGGATTTTCAGAGCCTTTCTCTGCATCTGGAGATTCCAGAATCCCTGGGATTCATCATGGGGTGTGAATGGGATCAATCCCACGGTGTGCTTGGAACAGGGAGCAGGGAACTCACCAAGTGCATTTCCTCTTCAGTTCCAGGCTTGGAAAAGGCCAAGTTGCCTTTCCTAATGCTGGATTGCAGCACCAATCAAACATTAAATGTTTTTAATGGATTTCAGCTGGAGCTGGAAGTGAGTTTTTGGAAGGGTTCAGGTTTTTTTAAAGCAATTCACGGCTGGACAATGAACTGATATTCACAATTCTTGTGGGAATAGGTGGAATCCAAATCCATGGGATAATTGCCCCCCTTACCAAAAAAAAAAAAAAAAAAATGGGGTGTGTGCAAGATAAATGATCCACCTGAGAACACATCACAGATCAGGGAATCACAAAATCAGGGAATTATGGGATGAGTTTGAGTTGGGAGGGATCTTAAAGACCATTTAATTCCAACCCCTTTACAAGGGCAGGGGCACCTTCCACTATCCCAGCTTTGCTCCAAGCCCTGCCCAACCTGGCCTTGGACACTTGCAGGGATGGGGCAGTCACAGCTTCTCCTGGGAATTCCATTCCAGCCCCTCACCACCCTCCCAGGGAGGAATTTCTTCCCAACATCCCATCTAACCTTGCCCTCTGTCAGTTGGAAATTATCCCCCCTTGTCCTTTCAGTCCATGGCCTCATCCAAAGTCCTTCTCCATGTTCCTTCTTGGCTCCTTCAACAATTAGGTCACTTCAAAGACTTCCCTTCCTTGGGAATTGGGCTGAACAATCCCAATCCTCTCAGCCTTTCCCATTTTCTTCTTTCCCAGAGATCCCAAGCCAACCATTTCCACACAGCATTCCCTGCACCAACAACAGATTATCCCAGCAAGGAGCTCTGTGTCCTTTAGGAGAGCTCCAGGCTTGGAAAACACAGCTCAGAAACATCAGGTGGCTTCATTTCCCTGTGACCCGAGCCTGAGGGAGCTGCTGTCATTTCCTGGTCCTTTAAAAGCTGCAGACAGCTCCAAACTGGGATGCCCTTGGCTCTTGTGTGTGTCAGCAGTTTCCTGCAGCCACCAGCCCAGTCCCACACGGGCTCTGGTCACGCTGGCAGCAAACTGGGAATTACATTTCATCCCTCTCCCTCCTTTATCACAGGGAGATAAGGGAAGCACAGGCTCCATTAGGGAACAGTTTTAAGTTACCTCTGTCTCGGCTGTGGATGTGTAACCCAAGGAAAAGCAGGAGCTGGAGAAGAGCACGGCCAGGTGGCTTCTCTTTAAAGCCCAGGGATGAGCTAAGGAGAGAGGAGGAAAAACAAGGATGGGAGTTTTACCTCCCAGAGGGAATTAGCACCCTCTGAGTGCTGCTAAAAGATCCATGGGCACGCCAGGAACAACCTCAGCTCTGATCCCTTTCCCAGGGACCGGTATTAGCTTCCATTCCTGTTCTTGCCATCTCCTAATCCTGCAGGGAAACAGGGAGCATGCACTAAACAGAGCTTTGAGCCATGTGATCCAGATAAAAGAGGGATTTCCTTTGCTGGAGAAAATCTCTTCTCCTTGGATGTCTTTTGGATTTGCCTTAATTTTCAGGAACACAAGCATCCATACAACTGAGGGGTCTGGAATTCCAGGACAGTCAACAGAACATGGTCAGGGCTCCTCTGACCCAAGGAGGCACCTTGGGATGAGACCATCACATCCCAATGCCCACTGAGAACTCAAACCAAGGAGTTTAACTCATGGGTTAATCCATTAATCCATGTTAATGGATTGATGAGCTCCTAAAATTAGGGAATTTTAACTCCACACTTCAGAAAGAAGGGAAAGTGATCTCAGATGAGATCTAGAGGCAAGTCCCTGCTTTACCAATTGCATTGAATTTACCAAGAAAAAGCTTTTTTTCCCAAGAATTTGGAATACAAAGCATTTATGGATAACTAGGAGAATGAAGAATTCTACTGCAGGACATTCCACCTATCAGGCAGCTTTCTCTTGGCCTGCTTGCATCCACAGAACTCCATCCCAGAGCTCGGCGAGGAATAAAAAGCTGCTGGGAATCTTTCAGGTGGGAATCTGATATCTCCACTCTTTGCCTTCACAACTCCCTGTTTATCAAAGCTGTCAAACCCCCCATAAACACCCTGGGGATGGTCCAGTGGCCCTTCTTTAACAGGCAGCAAGCAGCCTGAGACATCTCCCCCAGGACGTTTGGCACAGACCCGCCGCTCCCGCCGCGATTCCGCCCGTGGGATATTCGGGAGCTGTCACATCACGTCTGGATCCTCCTGTCCTGATTCAGCTCTTTCCCCCCTGCCCTTGGAAATCAATCCCTGCAGCCTTCAGTCATTTGTTCTGAGATGAACTCGCTGCAGTCTGACAAAATCTGTCTGGGAAGGAAAAGGCCAGGAAGCAGCGCAGCTTTCCATGTGCATTAACGTTGGAGCTGCGTTGTCCCTCCGGGATTTTGGATCTTTTTGCTGTTTGTTATTTCCAGGAGGCTGTGGGACGTGGCTCTGCTGTGAAGTGGGAGCTGAGATTGGCAAAAAAATAAAAAAATGCAAACAGGGGCTTCTCCCAGATTTTGAGTCTGTTCTTGCACAATAAATGTGCCTGGATTGTCCCCTTGTTCCCAAAGGGGGACCAGCACTGAACAACCCCAGCTGCACTTTTGAAATCCCTTCCCAAAATGTCCATGGCATGGGTTTGGAATTCCATGATTTTTAAGCTTCTTTCCAAACTAAACCGTTCCAAAATTGTACATTCTCCATGGTGGTAAGGGCTGGTGCTTGGCCACAATTCCTCAGTCCTGGGAAGCATTTGAGAAAGGGCTGATTGTCCTGGGTTTTTAGGAGATGTGTAGGCTGTGATGGGTTTGTGTGGATCTGAATCTGGTTTTATCAGGGAGACCCCATCAAAGACTTTACAGAATTCCAGATTAAAGGAATAAATATAGCCATGCCCTTGTCCCTTGTGGTCACTACAACATAAAAAGCTGCTGGGTTGGTCCATCAACATTTCCCTTTTTCCAGTCACAAGGAATTTCATCTCCTTCCTGTGATTCTTCCAGTATTACAGAGCATGGCTTGACAGCAACATCAGCCAGTTCCTTCAGGATTCTGGGATGCATCCCATCAGATCCCACAGACTTATGAACATCCAGGTGCCTCAGGGGTTTTGGAACCTGCTGTTCTTTTATGGTGGAGAGGATTTTGCTCCTTTTGACCCCACCTCATCGTCCATCCCAGGAGAGGTGTGGGAAGAGAAATCTCCATTAAAACTGTGGCAAAAAGAGTTGATTATTTCATCCTTCATCCATTGTTATGAGTTTTCCAGTCTTGCTTTTCAGGGGGAAACGCTTCCTTTGACCTTTTCCTGGCCTGTAAAATCCTTATTATTCCCTGCATCTCTTGCCATGTACAGCTCCAGCTGCACCTTGGCATTCCTGATTCCATCCTCACAAAATCAGCTTCCCAATATTTCTTCCATCCCCAGGTTGAATGTGAGTCTGTGGCCAATGTTGACCCTGCTCTGCTGACTCCACATCCAGCAGAAAGGTGTGAACATCCCAAAAATCTGGGAATTAAGGGAAGAACTCCTATCTCTATCAGCAAAGCTGCTTTCCCTGGGAGCCACATCCCTCTCTCCTCCTGGAGACGTGGGAAGGGACAATGAATTCATCCATCTGCCATTTAAGATTGCTCGCTTGACAGCTCCAAAATGCATCTTCAAAAAAAGCCCCGAACATTAAGGGCTTGAATAATTTAAGTTCCTCTTAAATACAAATCCTCGGAGTGGTTTAAACATTGGGAAGGAGTTCAACGTGGACAGGGATTTAAAGGGAAGATGGATGAGCTCGATTTGGCTGCGCACTGCAGACCTGCAGGGCCGAGGACCTGACATCACTTTGCACTGAGAATCTCCAGGGATGTCCAGATGAAACAGGGATTAAGTGGAGCAGGATGCAAGGATATTGACAGGGGTAAGTCCAGACTGGGTAAGCAGAGACTAAGAGGTGTTAGGATTAGTTTTGGTTGATGCCTGATCTAAAATCTGCCCGTGGACAGACAAATCTCAGCTTCCTCTGCTGGGAAAAAAATGACTTTGTGGTTTTCTAAACCTGAGTGGCTTCAGAGGTTCAGAAACATCTCAGGGATAGTTTGTTAAAATAAAATAATTTAGGCTGGGAAAAACCATTAAGATCATTGAGTACAATTGTCACCCCAGGCCTGCCAAAGTCACCACTAAACCATGTCCCCAAGTGCCACATCTCCAGTTGTGTTAAATCCCTTCAGGGATGTTAAATCCCTTCAGGGATGGGGACTCCACCCCTGCCCGGGGCTGGACAATTCTTTCAGTGAAGGAATTTTTCCTGATATCCAGTGTTTATCCTGATATGCAGCTGAACCTCCCCTGGTGCAACTCGAGGCAGTTTCCTCATCCTGTCCCTTGTTCCCTGGAAGCAGAGCCTGACCCTCCTCTGGTTCCTGTCATGGAGCTGAGGGGAATGAGGAGGTCCTCTCTGAACCTCCTTTTATCCAGGATGAGCCCCTTTCCCAGCTCAGCCCAGCCTGGTGCTCCAGATTCTTCCAGTGGGACAAGGCACTCCATCAAAATCCCAGTTTTCTCTCCATTAACTCCAAGAGAAATGAGCTCTTGTCCTTTGTCACCAAATCTTTTTATCAACACTCAAAAATGTGGAACAACTGTAATGATATCCCAAAAGGAAAGAGTGTTTTGTCCTCTATGGCAGGAGCTGATTTTCCAGCTCACAGGAAAATGTTTGGGATCATGAAGTGCTGAAGATGAAGATATCAAGTCTGTGGTTCTCCCACTACAGATACTTTAAAAAAATAAATTCAAATGTGCAAGTCATTTCTGTAGAATAAAAAACACTTGGAAATGCTCACATTGAAAATCCACACTGGAATCAATTAAAACACAGGATGTATTTTTGTGTGTAGGGAATTTGTGTTGAGGTTGGGAACAAAGGATTTCAAGAGAGTTCGTGAGGCCATGGTATCAAGAGACCAAAAACAATTTTTTGTTTACATTCCCATCTGGATTAAGACTGGAAAACTGATTAATTTGGAGCCAAATTGCAAATTAGGATCTTCATCCCAGTTCACTGAAAATCATCAAGAATTCCCCAAAATGGAGATGAAGAGCCCCAACACAGAACTGGTATCATGAGCTGCCAACTTCCCTGAATTTTATCCCTGGGGATTAAACCTGCCCTGCACATTCCAGAGTCACCCCCATCTAACAAGAGGCTGCTCCATCACTGACTGGAGGTTCAATTATCAACACATCCAATTCCTTTCCCCCCACTCCCAGCAGTTTCATTACTCTCCATAATCAGACACCCACTCCCATTCATCCTGATCTCACCTCCCATATTTCTCCATCAAAACTGCAGGTGAAGCCACGTCCCTGGGAATTAATTTTGGTAAGACAATGTTTGGATGAACCATTCCTTTATTGACTTCTGTTTGCTGGGTCAGTTTGGAAATTTATGCTCCTGTGGGACGCTCACATTGACCTCAGTTTCATCCCAGGTCAATATTCCCTTCCCAGGTCAATAAATCTCCAAACTGACTGGAGCAGAAGTCAATAAAATCTGCATATTCTGATATTATCCAAAGGTTGGGAATGCACAATTTTGTGTCAGAGAGGTGAGGAAGCACCATAGACAGCCAGAATTATTGGATGTGGGATTCAAATGGAATTCTTGCTCAATATTTCTCCTTCCATCCATCTCTGGAGTCCAAACTGCCAGCAGCAGAGAAAATCATTGGTGATGTTATTTATTTGTATCTAAACATGGGAATATTCCAGTATGAAGAGACACTCTGGGAGCAAAGAGGAAATGGGGGATTGTAGGTTCTGGCCCTAAAAAAATTTCCAGGTGGGAAAGGTCAAAGTGACAGAACAAAACCATGGGGTATAAAAACCACAAATAATTAGAGAAGTCTTAAAATATCCCATCAAAGGAAAAACTGGGATGAAAAGAATATGAGGAGGCCACTTTGGAGGAGCTCATGGGAGGTTTAATCCAAGTCTGGGAAAGCATCAATCCCTCTGCAGGGAAAACTGCTCTGTGAGCAATAACCTCCCTCCTGGGCCCATCAGAGAGGGAACTGCTGGCTGTGATTGAGAGATGGAGACAGACAGAGCTCAGACAGACTAAACCTGAGCTGATGCAGCAAATGGATCCCAAATAAAGCAGGAAAATTCTGTCCAGGACCAGGATGTCTTTGTGGAGAGACACTTATTGACAGACAGTCCCACAGCTTCTGTTTTCTGTGGTGTCTTTCCTTCTGCTGGGATTTTTGGGAGCCTGGAATATCCATGTGGCCATGAGGGTCCCTCTATTTCCCAACCTCCTCTTCTCCATCCCTTTCATTGCAGCCTTTGCTCCATGGAGAAATCCAGATTATTTTATCTTGCTTTTGTCTTCACAAATTTTTCAGGAATTTAATTATTTAGAGCCCACTTTTCCTGTCAGACCTGATGAAACCCATGAATTCAGAGCTGACAGGTTCTGGGAATGGCCAACAGGGAAATAAATACAAACAAACAACCAGTTCCTGTCTGTCTCCTACAAACTCTGCTGAGAATGAAACTCCTCCCTCCCTCTGGATATGTCAAGAACTTTCCTGAGTCTCCACATGAAGGTGGATTTTGTCCCTAAAGCCCTGAAGCACAACTTTAAGGATTGTTCTTCTTCCAAACTTTTCCTTTAAATCAGTGTTTTATCTGGAAAAGTGTATCTGGAATGGGATTTCCATCTGACATTCTCCCAAGCCCTGGTGATGTTTGGATGGGCAATACTCACCTGTCCTGTTAAAAAGTGATCACAGCCAGGTTTTTCCAGGAAATTTGTAGGAAAAAACTCTTATCCAAGGAAATATTGACAGTACATTAATAAAAGAATAGAAATATTTGTCATTAAAGAAAAATCCAGAAGGATTTTGGATGGTGTTCCAAGTCATCCCTTCAAATTATCCAGAGATGTTACACCTGATGTGTTGGCTGATGCTGGTGACACATGGAAAATATTCCTGGAATGAGGATGAGGGAGAGCCAGGAGAGTGTGGCTCCATTGGCAGAGGGATCAGAGGGACCCGTGGAGCGTGGCAGGATCAGTGTCAGGGTGCTGCAAATCCTGGTTTGGGAACTGTGCCTTGCTGGGTTCAGCTGGGCAAAGCTGAGCATGGGATTCCCACCAGTGAAGGTAGAGAGGATAAACACCACATCCATGGTCCCAGGAACAGACCTGGGAAAATTCCTGAATTCCAAAATTCCTTTGATGAATCCCCTGTGTCCTGAAGGTGCCCAGATGTTCTATCCAGACCTCACAAGTCTTCAAGCAATAGAATTCCCTCAGAGCCACGTGTTTTTCCCTTCCAACCAGGAGATCCAGGCTCTGTTTCTCTGGGCTGGAGCTTGTTCCTGATCTGATCCCTGTCTCCCTCATCCCTGGAGCTGCTGAAATTTCATCCCAAGGACTTTTTTGGGATGCAGCCATCCATACAAGTGGATTTCAAGCAAGCTCTCTTCCAATTCTCTGGCTGAGAAAGCCCAGCTCTTTCCTGTTGTTTCTTCCTCCACAGCTCTGGAGCAGGATTCTGGATCCATCCACCAATCTTCCCTGCTTCAGGGCTTTCCTGACAGATCCAATGATCCACCAGCCCCAGCTAATGGAATTGTAATTGCCAATTTAAAATCTGTCCTGTTAATTGCAGCAGCTTGAAGGTTTGAGTGGGGGTAGGTGAGAGCTCCTGACATCTCTCCTGATGGAATGGATGAGCTCCTTCCAAGGAGGTGAATTTGGGAACTCCAGGTGTCTTGTCATATTTGCTGCTGTTGAAATCCCACACAGAATTCCCCTCTGGATTGTGCAACTTAAGGAACCAACTAAAAACAGGAGAGGGAAGAACTTGGGGGAAACAAACAGGAGGAGTCATCCAATATTCCATCAGTCCAGAGGGGGATCTTGATGGATACTTGAGAAAAGCCCTGCAGATTTACTAATGCAAATAATGGATTACCCAGCAAGGTTTGTCCAGGCTTGTCCTGTCAATCCAAGGGACTTTTCACCTCCAGGGAAAAGAAAATACCTGAACAGAGAGAAGAACATGTAATTTGTTTCCTTGCAAAGGAGAGTGGAGAAGATTCTTTTTTTGTTTCAGGAGCAAAGTGGTTTTGAGCTCTGCAGAATTCCAGCCAATCTCCACACTTCCCTGGGAATCCTGATTTCCTGAGGCTCTTTGTATTTCTCCCTGTGCCACAGTGTGTTTGGCTGTCCAGTTCCACAGGGAATCTCCCCTCTCCCACTGTTCCCTGGGTAGAACCAAACCCTTCCTTCAAATCCAAAATTGTCTATGGTGAAGGGTCTGAAGAGTGAGTCCTATAAAGAGCAGCTGAGGGAGCTGGGAATGTTTAGCCTGGAAAAAAGGAGGCTCAGGGGGACCTTCTCTCACTCCATAATTCCCTGACAAGAGGATGGAGCCAGGTAAGGGCCAGGCTCTGCTCCCAAGGAACAAGGTTGAGAAGAAATGACTTCAAGCTGTGCCAGGGGAGGTTCAGGTTGGACATCAGGAAGAATTTCTTCATGTAAAGGGTGCTCAGGCATTGGAAGGATCTGCCCAGAGAAGTGGTGGAGTCCCCATCCCTCAAGGAATGCCTGGATTTGCACTCAGTGCTTTGGTGGGGATCAATCACAAGTTGGACTCAAAGATTTGGTTCCATGATTCCGTGATTTTTGGAGTCATAGATAGCTCAGACAATCAGCTCCCACCATTTTGCCTTCCCTGCTTTCCTCCTTCCTAGGCTGTGATCAACGAGGTCTCCTGGGACGAGGCTGGATGAAGAGTGCAGGTCCAATCCTGGGGGAATTCTCACGTTCTCCCCTTGGGTTCCTTCCAGCTCCATCGCTGCTTTCCCACGGGAGCACCCTGAGTGCCTCCCCTCCACCCAGCCAGGCCCCTGCTGAGTGCACTTACCCTTCTCTGCTGCCAGCAGCCTCCGGGATCTATAGCAGGAGGAAATGAGCTCTTTGGCTGGGGCTGGGAGACATCCATCTGCCAGAATGGCTCCGGACAAGCTGGGTCCAAGGGGCCCATTCATCAGGGGAATATCCCCATGTGCCAGGGGAGCTGGAATTCTGTCAGGGGACAGGGCACCACTGTGGGGTTTGTCTTCCTTTGCTCATGGTTTGTGTCTTCTCATTCCATTTTGGGCAGGGTCTACAGCAGTGGAATCACTGCATCTCTGCTCTGCTTGGAATGTTCTTCCAAGGAATGGATCCTTCTGCCACTCCCTAGTTTTATCCTGCTTTTCTCACCCCATCCCATCCATATCAAGCCACCAAGGAGGACTGAAGTCCTTCCACCAGGTGGAATTTTTCTTGCCTCAATATTCTTCTCCAACTTCCTTCTGGTCACCTCAATCTCCATCAAGCTGAGCCAGGAAGAGCTTCCCAAAATCCCAGAATCATTTCAGTTGGAAAAGTCCTCGTCCAGCTTGTGACTGATCCCAAACTTGTCACCCAGACCACTGAGTGCCACCTCCAGGCATTCCTTGGACACTTCCAGGGATGGGGACTCCACCACCTCTCCAGGCAGCCCCTTCCAATGTCTGATCACCCTTTCCATGAAGGAATTCTTCCTGATGCCAAGAATTTCTTCCTTGGCTTAAGCCAAAGTCCCTTTATCCTGTCCTTTGTTCCCTGTGAGCACATCCCATCTTGCTCCACCCTCCTTCCAGAGCTTCTTTATCCAGAGCTTCCCTGGAAAAAAAATTGGATGCTTCCCTCCAGAATCCACATCTTCTGATATGAATCCAAACATATCCTAGAATGGTTCGAGTTGGAAGGGACCTTAAAAATTCTCTGATTCCAAACAAAGTGCATGAAGAGAAAATCCATGGAAGTGGGGTCAGTTCTCTTTCTGAGTCCTTTCTGAGCCAAACTTATGAGGCTTTTGTTTGTTTTCCTTTTTCCTTTATATGATTGGAATATCCCTTCCAGCAAATTTCAGCCTTGGAAATCCCAAATGCCATCATGGAAATTCCCTGGGTTTTCCACCATAAAACTGGGGAAGGAGGATGATTTCACACTTAGGATTCCTGATACAACCTGCCTTTGCTTCCAGCAGTTTTCCCAATCTCTCCCCTGCCCTGATTACCAGGATTTGAGACCCTGGGATATTTTTGGGGATAACATCATCACAAGCTGCCAATCAATCCAACAAAGATTCCTGATAATCCAAACAATGGCCCCCAAATCAATGAATGAGTTTTCCAAACCATGAACCTACCTAAAAAACAGGACATCTTCCAAAGAAAATAAATATTGAGCTCATTTTTATTTTATTCCCTGATATTCTGTACTTTAATGTGTTTTTTTCCAAATTAGGTCAATTAAACAACTGGGTCTGGAACACAAAACTTATGAAAATCATGAGAATTTTTAAAATTTACCAATAAAAAATTTTACCAATAAACACAGGGAGTTAGAATGAGATGGTCTTGAAAGTCCCTTCCAACCTGAACCATTCCATGATTTTGGGATTCCCTCTCATAAATCAGTGATGCTTTAAGGCCATGGATTAGTGTCAGGATTGACCACGTTGCCTTTGGCCCTTTGATATCATTTCCTCATCCACTTAAACCTGGTTTTAATGGGAGTTGGAGCCCTTTGGATTTGGGAGTTGGGAACCTGAGTCAGCAAAGCAGAACTGCTTTAATCTTGTTAAACCAAGCAAGCCCCAGCCCAGGGCATCCAGAGGGATTTGTTTCCCTTGTGTGTCAGCTCCAGGCAGGATCTCCTCTGCCTGATTCCCCTTTCCCAAAGTTTTTTGGTGAGTGGCTGGATCAACAAGGCCATAGAAAGTGTTGATTTTTCCATCATATGAATTGTTTTAACTCTTTCCCCTTTGTTCAAATGGATCTTTGGGCTCTGGAATGCTCAGACCCTGGTGTGAGTGGTGGGCCCCAAGTTTCTTTCCCATCACCTACAATTCCCTGCCTTTATTCAAAATGGATCCTGATTTTCCCTCTTTTTCCTCCTTCCATATCACCATCCCACATCCTTGCCAGCCTCAGTCAAGGAAAAAATCCCACGGGAGGGTTGAAACCAGTGAGGAAAAAATTGTTCCACCTTCTTAGGGATACTTGGTGACCCTGGTGGGTGGAAAAGGAAAATTCCTGTGGAGAACATCAATCCTTGAGCCTCTCCTGGGTGCTTGGGAAGGCAAAGGGAGTGGGGAATGTTTGGGAACTGGGTCAGGAACACCTCTACAAACAAAAATAAGCCTCCTGCAGGGCTCTCCTGGCTCCAGACAGGGGTGTCCATACGGTGCTGTCCCAATCCCATAAACCCCTCTGGATTGAAGCAGCAGCTGCCTCGCCCCGTGATCTCCCCAGAACATCCCACAGGGATCATCTCAGCCTTAAAATAAAAAAATAGCAAATCCTTCTTCCAGGCATTACATCCCCCAGAATCCCAGACATCCCTCCTGCTCATCAGCACCGAGCTGGAATACCTGACTGCAAAGTCTTTGTGCCCTCAGCTAATTTCACATCCAGGGGAGAGGGTCAGGCAGGGAGCCAGCACATCCCGTCATAGGGGATGCTCCCAGCAGCTTTGGATGACCTGGATCTGCTGCCTGTCCACAAAAAAAGGGCCCCCAGGTTTGTGGAGAGGTGCCTGGAGGGCGAAGGGCTGGTTAGAACAGCATAAAATCTTGGATGCAAACATCCCCGAGGATCCCAGCCATCCTGACCTGCTCCCTCTCTCCAGCTCAGGTCTGTGTCAGCTTTTTCTTTGTTGTTCCTTTAAGCAGCTTTTCCAACGGATGCTGCTGAGAAAAAAAAAAAAATAAAAAAAAAAGAAAAAAACAGAAAAAAAAGGAAAAAAACATCCCAGGAAAGGTTTGCAAGGCTGAAGGGGCTGTCCCAGAGCAGGTGGACTCTGCTGTGGGATGAGAGCATCCGCAGAGAATTCCCTGTTTCCTCATATCCTTGTGTTCCCAGTGCCCTGCCCCGAGATCCCCCCTTTTCCTGGGATCCCACACACCTGCACAGCCCCATATGGAGAGATTTCCCATCCTATGGATTCTGGCAGGAGCCTCCACTCCCTCACACACACAAACATAAGGAAAACTCACCCTAAATCCGCTCCTAACAGGAACCAAGCATGAGAGCATCCCACCCCGCATCCCACCCTCATCCTTTTCCTCTCCAAGATCCTTTCCCCCCCTAAAATTCCCTCTCCATTCGTCCTCTTCCCGTGCAGCCGCTAGACGGCAGATGAGGCTCGCAGAAAGGCTCTTCCCAGCCGGGGAGAGCCCATTCCAGTCGATTGGGATCATTTGTCCCAGCTCTCCCAAGTCGATGGAGCTGACACTTGGCAGTCAAAGGCTCTGATTAAGATGCCGCAGATGAGTTAAAGCGCTCATTAAGATTTGATGAGTAATTGATCAGCGCATCAACAGGGAAGCAGGGCTGGAAAAGTGGCCAAAAAAACACCTGGAAAAAGCTCCACGGGTTCCATCCTTAAATAAAACTTAGGCTGGAGTTGGGATCTGGAAGGGATAACGTGGGGTTTGGAGGAGGTGGGAGCGCTCCGGAGCCGCCGAGTGCAATAAACAGGATTTAATAGAAAAGGTGATTTAAAATTCCAGCTCTCTCGGCATTCCAGGGGCACATCCAGAGGGAGAGGGAGAGGGGGGCTGGGCTGGAGCTGAGCTGGATCCCTTTATAGGGATGGGAAAGTGCTGACACTGATGGATTCGCTCCTGATTTTCCAGTGTCTCCCAGCGGCCCAGGAGGGAAATTTGGGGATGGGATGTTGATACCCAGCCTTTCCCTCTGCCTTTTAAATCACACAGTACTTCGTGGCTGGGGAAAAGAGAAGGAGAAGTGGCTGGAAATTGGGAATTGCTCCCTGATTCCATCAAAGTCACACTCGTAGAAACAGGGATTCACTGCCAGGAGAACACTTCCCTCTGAGCTCTGCTGTCACAGGAAGGGAATTTGGGAGATAAAATAAGTCTTTAATAAAAATACACAGTTCCTGCTGAGAAATCCTGATTTTCTTTTTCCACACATCCCCACACCCTGGATAACAGACATGCACATGAAAACCTGGTTTAAATCTCGAGCATCACAGGTAAAGGAAAATCTGTCCTGGATCTTTGTCTCTTCCTCATTTTTAAGGAAAGAGGAAAAAATCCTGCTCTACACCCTGCACTGAAATAATAAAATTATCCCTGCCTTAGGGATAAATCCAGGTTTTCTCTCCCTCCCAAAAAAGTGAAGTTCTGGGATCTGACATTCCACTGGAACCAGATTTTCCAAAGGATTTTAGGATCAGCATTCAAATAATATCTTGATTTCAGGGCTCATTTTATTGAATCCATAGGATCCTTCTCCTGCATTTGGGGACTTTCTGTGACAATCCCAGGAAGAGCCATCAGATTTGTTCTGCCAAGGAGGGAAATAATGCCAGTGCCAATCGATTCTTGGGAATTGAGGCAGGGTCTGGCTCTTATTTTCCATTCCCTCAGCGGGTTTGGCTCCAGAGGACACTGGGATAAGAGCACAGAGAGAGAGACACATCCTGAAGGTGCTCCCTTCCCTCAGCTCCAGCTCTTTTAGGTGCAGAATCTGGGGAGATTTTATTTTCTTGTGGAGTTCTGGGCTGGTTTCTGACTCTGCCTCCCATATTTGCCTTTATCACAAACAGGGATAACCAGCAAACCTCTGGAATTTAGATAATATTAGGGAGAAAAAAAATCCTGACCTGCCCTCTAAAGGAATATGAAAGGATTAATTTCTTTTTGCAAGGGAGAATGACTCCAAACCCCCTGGAATGTGAAGTCCTTTTACTTCCACCCAGGAATTTTGGGGTCCAAGATCCCCAGGCCAGAAACTATAGGATCCAGCTGAGAATCCCAAGGATCAGGGATGCATTTCTACCCAGTTCACCCATTTAATGATCATTAATCACATTTCCATGGGATTATTTTCTTATCCCTATGTGCACATAGGGAAAAAAATCCTAAAAAAATACAGTTAAGATAAAAGTGGGAAAACCCTCACAGAAACCTGGAATTATTTTTGGAGCTGTTGTCTAAGTGTGCAGCCCACCATTTTGCTGGAAAATGTCATTTTCCTCTGCCTGAAAATCCTGACAGCTGGAAATAGGGTTGGAATTCCAGCACCAAACTTGCAGGGAAGAATTTGGGATTTGTCCTCCAAACAAAATCCACCTGGAAAATTTTCACCTGATGTTACACTGGTTTAATTCAGTCAAATAAAAATATTCCATCCCCCAAGCAATGAAACAGCAGGAATCTCAACTTCCTAATCCAATAAATTGCCAAATCCAAGGTTTAACTTTGAACACTGGGAAAAATCAGGCAGAGAAGCAGCAGGAAGTTTTCCCCTGGAATGACAAAATATTTTATAGTGACACATCTGAAACAACTCATTCCAATATTTTTAATCCCAAAAACAAAACCCCCTAAAAAATCCTACAATCAACCTGATCTCCAATTTTTTTTTTTTTTTGACAAGGAGATTTTTCCTATAAAATTTCCACTCTCCAAAAAGTGTTGACCAGCATTTTGTGGGATTATCCCAAAGGAATAGCTTCAAATCACACAGAGCTGGGGCTAAAATGCACCTTCCCAACTTCAAAATATTCCCAGGTTTTGCTCAATATTCCCAGATTTTGCTCCAGGGAAGGAAAAGGTACCTGAGAGGGATTTAGGGCACAGAGAGATCAGAGCCAGGCAAAATCTTGGGATTCAGCTGAGGAGCAGCAGCAGAAAAAGTGCTTAAAATAAAGGCACAGCTCCCAAATCTAAAATTAAGGAGGAAAATGAATCCAGGGGAAGCGGGGGGTGAGAGATTGAGCTGGGACAGATCTCCAGGGATATTCTGGATGAGCCAAAACCAAGGATCCCTGCCTATGCTGAGGGTTTCCAGCTGCAGAGATTCCCAGGATGTTCCCAACCCAGCCTCAATTTCCCTGCTGCTCTTTTTTTTCTGGATGCAAATTCCAGAGATGAATCCAAATTCAGGGTTGGAAAAGCAAAGGCAGGGGAGGAAACTGTGCTGGGAAAAGGGAATTTTTGATTCTTTGAACAGTGGCCAGAAGACAAAAATAAGTAAGAAAAAGGGAATTGTGCATGGGATCACCCGAACCCCCCAGGAAAAAAAAGAGGGATATTAGGGTAAAAATGGCCTTGCAGTCCCAAATTTTCCCATCCCATCTTGCTGTTTGTCCTGCAAGGAAAGACAAGGAAAACCCCAAGATTCCAGAAGCTGAGTTTGAAGCTGAAAACTGATGGGAGGTAGATTTTGATGAGATATTGGGGAAGGTTCTTTCCTGCGGGGGTGGTGAGGCCCCGGGATGGAATTCCCAGAGAAGCTGTGGCTGCCCCATCCCTGGAAATGTTCGAGGCCGGGTTGGATCAATCCGGGATAGTGGGAGCTGTCCCTGGTCCTGATAGGACGAGATGCGCTTTAAGCCCCTTCCAACCCAAATCATTCCAGGATTTTAAGATTTCTCTAGGAAAAACAAACAAACAAAAAAATCATAAAACATCAAACTGACTTCAGGCTGGATTTTCATTCTGCGATTTTTTAAAATCTCATCCCAAGGCAGGATGGATGCGGGGGATTTGGCTGAGCTCCCTGAAGCTGAGGTTCCAGACCCTCAGAATTCCACAGATCCTTTTTTTTTTTTTCCCAGCTCCAGCTCCTTTCAATCCCGCTGCTCCCGCTCCTCTTTCCTGCTGAGGGCGGCTGAATTCCGCCTGCCTGGCCTGGATTTCATCCCACACAGGCACAGGCACGGAGCATCCCCACCTCCAGCTGAATGCAGAGGTGGGGGAAATAAATAAATTAATGGGGAAAATAAATAAATAAATAAATTCCAAACCCTTTGTTTTCCAGCCATTCCTGTTTATTCCACAGGAGGAAAATTGAGGAGAAGGAAAAAATAAAAAAAAAGGAGGAACAGGGGCAAAAAAAGGTTAAAAGCTGCCTTATTTCACATAAATATTCCTGGGGTTTTTTCCTTCTTTTGGGTTTTTTTCCTTCTTTCTGGGTTTTTTCCTTCTTTTGGTTTTTTTTCCTTCTTTCTGGGTTTTTTCCTTCCTGTTAACTCCAGCCCTGCCTGCTCCCGTGGAAATTCCTGCTTTGGAAATGTGGATTTGTTTTGTTTCCCTGGATTTTTTTGTGCCTGCACAGGAGCAGTTTTGAATCCCTGGAGGCCACCAGATCCTCCCTGCACCTGGGATGTCTCCAAGTGCCCTCTGAGTGCCCTTGGATTCTCCTTCCTCTGTCCCAAATCCCTCTTTTTTTTTTTTCCAAACTTGGCAGGAAAATCATTCCCTTCCCTGCAATTCCCACCCCTTCTCCTGGATTTGGTAGAAATCCATCAATGTGTTGCAGTAATTTTGGGATATTTAAATGTCCTGGGGAAGATGGTTTTAAAGACAGGGTGGGTCAGGATAAAATTCCTCTTTCCTTGATTTCTCCTGGATTTTTCCGATATTTCATCATCACCTGGAAGGGTCAAATGACAACAGTCACTGCCTTGAGCTCCATGTGGGTGTGGGTCATCTCAGATTCCTGCTGTTCTCCTGGAATGGGGTTTTCCCACCATTCCAGCATCCCAGTGCTCCACTACCAAGGAGATCAGGCAGCAAGAGCCAAAAAAATTTGAAAAAAGCAGGGAGAAAGAACCTTTAAAAGGATAATTTTAAAAGCCAATCCCACTATTTGAAGAATTTTCTAAACTTCCATGGATTCTCCACCATTTAGCAGCTCGTAACGACCACAGCCACGTCCCGCTCTCCCAAGGACATTCCTTTGGGATGAAGGGGATGGAGAGGAGACAAAATATCTTGGTTTGCTCGGTGCTGGGCATCACATCTCAAATCCAGGTGAGCCCAGAGCAAGGTGGATGTGCTCCCCTTCTTTCCCACAGCAATCCAAGCTAAAGGATGGAGAGGAGGTTGGAGTTTTCCTGGTTTCTCCTTGAACAGCAAAATGGTTCCTCCAAGCTCTGGTTCTTTTCCAGCACCTTTTGGATGTTTTTCCTCTGTTTTGGACCTAAAATGTGACTTTGGCTTTCAAGTTTAAGGGGGGAGAACTCAGAGGTGACATTTGGGTCAATCCAATAAAACATCAGGATTTGCCGTTGTTTCTGCTGCTGCTTTTTAAATGGAAACAAAACAAATTTTGACACTCAGGGCTGGGAATTCTTGTCTTTCCCAAACCTGCTCTGAAGCAAAACTTCCTGCTCAGGTTCCCTGGAGGGATCTAGATTGGTGGGACCTCTGTAAATCTCTACTCCAGTGCCTTCTCTCCTCAAAAAGAGGCAGCTCAAGGAATCTTTATGTACTTGGGAAACAAAAAAAAAAAAACCCAAAAAAACCCAAAAATACAAAACAAAAAACAAAAAAACAAAAAAAAGGAGTTTTCAGCTTAAGAAAAAAGCCCAGAGGATTTTTAGTTGCAATTTTCACAGGAAAAACTCTTCAAGTCCTGCTTTGTGTTTTTTCGGTTTGTTGTGTTTTGTTTTGTTTTGTTTTGTTTTGTTTTGGTTGGTTTTTTGGGGTTTTTTTTGGGGGGGGGTGTGGGTTGGTGGAGTTTTTTTAAGCATCCCAGTATTTTCAAGCTTCTAAAGATTATCCAGGTGAGGATTTCCATGAACAACCATCCTGGGTAACTTTGAGGAAGCAACTGGAGCTGTGTTTAAGTTGGGTGTAAGGAAAAGGTTCTTCCTTCAGAGGCTGGGCACAGGAACAGTGTCCCCAGGGAATCAGCACAGCCCCAGGGCTGCCAGAGCTCAAGGAATGTTTGGAAAACATTCCCAGGCACAGGGTGGGATTTTTTTTGGGATGCCCTGTGCAGGATTTGGAGCGGGACTTGCCGATCCTTGAGGATTCCTTCCACCAGGATTCCCACAACTCATCTGTGTCACTCCCAATCTCCCCCAGACTTTCCTGGGAATCATTTAGAAAACGACTTTACATTTCTGCTCCCAAATAACATTTTCCAATCCCCAAAGGAATCCTGAGGATGTGCCTCAAGTGCCCCCCTGCTGTGCTTACAAACAGATCCGAGCAGCCTCGGGAATGCCGGTGGATGCAAATTGGATAAACTCAGTCAATGAAGCCAGAGGGTTTCCCAGCAGCCCCAGGCCCTGCATGTCCCAGCATGTATTTATCCAACTAATCTTTAAGATATTAGGGATAATCTTTGCTGTTTTCCTTTAATGAACGGGCCGACACGCTCGCCTGGAAGCTGCTCCTGCAGGGACCGCGGGAGAGGAGGAATCAGATATCCCAGCTCCAATCGTTTATCACCATCAGATCAGGGACTGAGCTTTTCCCCAGCTCTCTTCCCTCAGTAATTCCCAGCATGTTCGGCTGTTAACCTCACTTAGCCTCCAGCAGAGCCTGGGAGACCAAACCAGGAAGGTTCACTTGTTATTCCCCGGCTGTTCCATGTTGGGAATTTCAGGGCAGAGAGAAAAGGAGGGAGGGTAAAGCAGGATGGGGGAATCCTTAAAAATCTTGGCCACAAACGGGATTTCCCTTGAACTGTGCCGCTCTCCCGGTGACACCAAGCTCTGCTGAGTCGGGATCCAAGGAATTTCACGCTCGTTATCAGCTCCCCACCAAGGGCCGTGACCTCATTAGCATTCCCAGACTAAGGGAACAGGGATGCCAGCCAAGGATGCTGCAGGAGTGAGAAGTCTGTGGAGCAAGGATGCTGCCATGAGCGACACAGAATTCCCAGCGAGGGGACTGTGTTCCCTCCAGCAGCCAGGTTTTCCCCACACCCATCCCAGTGCTCATCCAGAGGATTTCTCTTTTCAGATCGCTCCTATCCAAGTCTGCATCCCACAGGGTTCCTAAAATCCCTGAGTCAGCAGGAGCCCCTGCCACGGAGCTGACCAAATTCTGTGTCCATTAACTACTTAACAAAATTCCCTGTGCCAACCCTTGCCTCCAACACATCCAAGTTAATTCCCTTCATTTTCAGGCCCAAAGCCAAGGCACATCTTTGTTTTCCCTCCTATCCTTGGAGTATTTGGGTTGGGAAAGGCTGCAGGATGAGCACTGCAGCATCCTGAGCTTTCTTAACCCCCACACCTGCATCACACTCCAGCTAAAAATACCCAGGAATATCCACAGCAATATAATTCCATGACCAAAACAAATCCTCCCTGGAAAAAAATCTACCTGCTGTGCTGAGTCAACACTTTCTTGCTGCTTTGGGATTGATTTTCCCCTTCCAGATTCCATCTGGGACCCTCATTTATTCCTGATCTGTGGGATATGGGAATTCTTGAAACTCCCAAACCTCATCACAGCCTGTTTAGGGGGAATCCTAGCACAGGTTCCACCCTCGGTTCACTGTTATCCAGCTGGAAATCCAGTTGCTGGAGAGCAGCACATCCCTCAGGCCAGTTTAGCAGACAAATGGGATGGGATTTTTTTGGGATATTTCAGATCACCTGCTCATGTAAGATGAGCACTCCTAGATGTCCATTCCTGATGTCCCCATCCCAGAAGCCACCACCTCATGTTCTCCCTCAAACTGAAACCTTAATGAAACTTCCCATCAAACCCAGATCCACCCACCCCAAGTGTGCCCTCCCTGGAATTTCCAGCCACATCCACCATATTTTGGGAACACCAAAAGCCTTGATTTGGATACTGGAGGGGGTCTTGGAGGAGTTTGGAATGCCAAGATTAGAAGCCACCTCAAATCCTCAGAGAAGCTGAAGTGACAGTGAAGGGTCTTCAATGGATTTTGACAGCTTGTCCAGATTGTCACTGACAAGATGTGAGTGACAGCTCTTTACTCTTTCCCAGGATGGGGTGGATATGGAGATTGAATTCCATATGTCTGAATTAAATTCCTTGGGATAATCATGTCATTTCTCTGTCATTTTTGTACCAAAAATAGCACGGCCAGGAAGATCAGGGAAGGGATCATCCTGCAGTGCTGGCATTGCTGAAGGACCCTAAATCCTGGGATCAGTTTTGGTCTCCTCATGACAAGAATGACATTGAGCATCTGGAGCAGGTCCAGAGAAGGGAACAGAGCTGGAAAAGGGTCTGGAGCACCAGGAGTGGTTGAGGGAGCTGGGGGGGCTCAGCCTGGAGAAAAGGAGGCTCAAGGGAACCTTCTGGCTTTCCACAACTCCCTCACAGGAGGTGAAGCCAGGTGGGGACAGGCTCTGCTCCCAGGAAACAGGGACAGGATGTGAGGAAACAGCCTCAAGTTATGCTGGGAGAGATTCAGGTTGGACACCAGGAGGAATTTCTTCATGGAAAGGGTGGCCAAGGATTGGAATGGGCCCAGGGAGGTGTTGGATCCCCATCCCTGGAGGTGTCCAAGGAAGGACTGGATGTACCACTCAGAGCTCTGGGCTGGTGACAAGGTGGGGATGGGTCACAGGTTGGACTGGATGACCTTGGAGATCCTTCCCAACCTGAATGATTCCACTCCATTATTGCGTTTTATGATCTCCTGGAATCCAGACCTGGGCAGAGACTTCTTGTTTTGCTCCTTGGGATCAGGAATTTGGATTCCAAAGGCTGGTGGACCTGTGTGTCAGTGACCCCAGGCATGGCATTCAGGGGGTGGCAGAGACACTTCAGTCCCTTGCAGACATCCAGGTGAGCTGGTTTGTGACTTTGCAAAGATTCATCCATTCCATTGGAATCCCATTTTGAAGTGGATCCTGGCTGAGGCTCCTGTCTCACCTGTAAGAGGGGTTCAAATTCCCTGGTCAACCCACGCTTGCAACGCTGGGTTAAGTGGAGTCCTTGAATGAAGGCCTGCAAGGCTCGTTCTGGTCCAAGAAAAGAAGAAATCTTCAGGAATCTATGAAAGAAGAACTTCACAACTTCACAGGGTCTTTCTTGGAACAGCTGGAGACAGTCACTGTGCTCTGGAACTAAATGAGAGACAATCTCTTCCCCTCCTTACCTTGAGTGTCTTTTGCTAAAATTAAATCGAATTTTCTTGCTGTTCTCACTCCATGAAACCCTCTCAGGCCTCCATCTTTTGTTCTGAAGTGTCCTTCCCTCTCCTTTGTCCCTAAGTCTGGAACGTTCTGATCCATGGGCCACTTTTTGTCATTCTTCCAGCTGATTTCACCACATCTCCCTGGCAGACTTTCCTCTGGGACAGGACCTGGCAGGGAGGGTGCCAAAGAGTTAACTCTCCTCCAGGTGCTTGTCTGGGTGCAGCTCCCTTGGAGCCAGGAATCCTGCTGAGGTTTTTCCAGAGGCGACGGAGCCACTTAGAGGGATGGGGCTGAAAGCAGATCCCCTTTCAGGTGACACTGAGGAGGCCAGATTGGGTTTCTCCTGGGAGAGGAGGAGGTGAGGAGCAGCCCAAGGAGAGGGCTGGGAGGGACAAGGTGGCATCTGCACAGTCAAGCAACCTCTGGCCATTTGTTTGAGCCCATTGCTGGATGACCCCACCAGCTTGAAAGGTGGCCAAGAGGGCCACAGGAGCAGAGCAGTGATTGTCCCTCTGTCCCTCTGGGATCACTTGTGGGTCCCTCACAATAAAATATTGAGGAGCTGGAGCATGTCCAGGGAAGGGAATGGAGCTGAGGAGGGTCTGGAGCACCAGAAGCAGCTGAGGGAGCTGAGGGGACTCAGCCTGGAGAAAATCTGGCTCAGGAGGGACCTTCTCACACTTCACAATTCCCTGACAGAAGGGTGCAGCCAGGTGGGAGTCAGGCTCTGCTCCCCAGGGAACAAGGGACAGGATGAGAGGGAATGGCCTCAAGTTTCACTACGGGAAGTTTAGATTGGATATTGGAAAAATTCCTTTGCAGGAAATTGGTTAAGCACAGGAATAGTCTGCCCAGAGCAGTATTGGAGTCACCATCACTGCAGATATTTAAAATTCATGTGGATGTGACACTTGTCACATGTCTGGTGGTGGCCTTGGCAGGGCTGTACTCTGTGACCTTGGAGGGCTTTTCCAACCTAAACAATCCCACGATTCCAAAGCATCTCCTGGCAAAGAGCTTTGGATTCAGACAAGGACAGTGATTCAGACAACCACACTGATTGTCCCCCCACGCCCATGTTGGTGTCACATGGAGACCTCAGGGACAGATCCATCTACACCCAAAACCCATCCAACGAGTTTTCAGTGCTGAACATCGAGCCAGAGAAGGGATGATCCAGCAGGCAAAGCGTTAAGAGAAACCACCCCATTCCAGAAGGAAAAGAGGGAGAGGAGATTGAAGTCCAGCTGGACATCTCCTCTCTCCCCCAGTTTGATTTTATGGGCTCTGAAATGTTGCCCATCTGCCCTCGGTGGCCGCTGCTCTTTTTTAATTGGAAGGGACAGAGGGTATTGACGACCTATCAAAATTCATATCTCGGCAACATTTCATCCCCAGTGGCCTCAGCACTCTCCCTTTCCCCCCTCCTTCCCAGATAAAGGAACTGTCACTTCGATAAACGGCACCTAATGGTGGGCAAGGAAGGTGGGACAAAAAGCTTTCAGATCCTGCTGGAAAACTTCATCAGGAAAGCAAAAAAAAAGCCCTCCATAGGCTTTTATTTTTTAAATAACTGGGAGATTTCATTAATTGATTGACTATTAAGGCTAATATAATTTTGATGATGTCGCCTATCTTTTCTATCATTGATTTTAAGTCAGGGTCCCTTTCTCACCTTTTGGTTGTATTTTTGGGAATGGGGCACGTTGTTATTAAAATCCAATTGAATTTTCACTATCTTTGCACCATAAGCTGGAGGAGCCAAAAAGAAGGAGTGTTATTGGTATTTATTCAATTGAACATTAATTTCTGCTGCTAGGGCTCTTCCTTTTTTACAGATAGCAAAAAAAAAAAAAAAAAAAGTGCCTTTGCTGTTTATTCAATTGAATTTTCACTTTCTTTCCCTCCACATTAAGTGACTTCTGTAATGGGAGAATTTCTTAATCCAAGGGAAAACAAAAAAAAGGGAAATTGGATCCATAGGAAAGCTGACAGCAAACACACAGAGGTCACTGGAAGGCAAAGAGCTCAGGCTTAATTTTCATTAATTAATTTATTGGTGTCCAGGTGGGGGCTCAGGGACAGGGTCCAGCTGTGCCACCTGAGAAATGGGCACACCCCATTTTTTGTGGTGTCACATCTGCAGGTGCTCAGACACCTGCACTCCTGTCACCCCCCCCCCCTGTGGCCTCATGCACTTTCTGTCCCCACAACAGCAAATAAATGAGGCCAGGTAAGGTCTTTAAGCAGGTGACACGCTCAGGTCACATCCAGGTGGCTCAGTGCTGTCCCCAGGATCCTTTGAGCAGGAAAAGAGTGGAACAGTGGACACCACACCTTCTCCCATGACTGAGGGTGTCAGGGCAAGCTGGATTCCCAAAAATGCCACAGGTGTGCAAGTTCATCCCTCCTGCCAGGCCAGACTGAGTTCTCCTTGGTGGAATTAAAATCCAGGCTTGGTTTGGAGGTGCAGGAAGGTCGTGCTCAGCCTGATGCCCAGCCCGGGTGACCATGGGCAGGCAGGAGCTCTCCTTGCCGCCAGGGCTGTCCCTGTGACACATCAGGATGGCGTTTTGCTGCCACTGCAGCTTTAGGACCTTTGTTCCCTGCATCAGCAACTTCCCAGTTCCTGTCAGAGCAATCCAATCATCCTCGGCAGCAATTCCGGGGAGGATCGTTGGGTCGAGCCATTAAAGGTGAATGAGTTTTGTCACCAACCAACATCTCCAGTGCTGATCCCAATCCCCAGCCCAGCAACTCCATGCTTTGCCCCAGCTCTGCCTTGAACCACGTATTTTATGGAATGTCCTGAGCTGGAAGGATCTGAGTCTAAGAAGTGTTTGGCCCTGCACAGGACACCCAAAAAATCCCCAGAGAGCCAAAGGCTTCCTGAATTTCTGAGGCTTGGAGTTGTGACCATTTCCTTGAGGAGCCTGTTCCAGTGTCCAAACATCATTTGGATGAAAAACCTTTCCCTAAAATCCCATCTAACCTAATTCTAACCTTTATCCCATTCTGCAGCAGGGCTGGCAGTCCAGAAAGATGGATATTGATGCACAACTCAACAGCTACTGGCTGTGGAGATTCTCCTTGGCCTCTGACGTCCTTTCTTGGTGTTCAGGTGGTGCAGAACATCCAGGAATTTTGGTTCCACTCATCCCACCTACGCCACAGGGACACCAGACCTTTCCAGGACTGCCTGACTGGGCTGGTCCCACTTTTCCCATGGAGACCAGACCGTCCCTCCATCCCATAAACCTGACAGTGGCAGATTTGGGAAAGACCCTCCAGCTCCCAAGTGTTTTCCATATCTCCAGCTGGGATGGGCTGCCTTCCCACATCCTAAACTACATCTCTGCTCCAGTTTGGCCTTGGAGCTTTGACAGGTTCTTAGAGCTGCATTCACCTGGAAGAGGTTGGAAGAGACACTCAGGAAAAGTTGGATCTGCACCATCAGGGCTTCACTGACACCTCGAATTCTGGGATCAGTTTTGGCTCCTCATAACAAGAATGACATTGAGGGGCCAGAATGTGTTCAAAGAAGGGAACAGAGTGAGGGAATGGTCTGGAGAGCCAGGAGCAGCTGAGGGAGCTGGGGAGGCTCAGCTGGAGAAAAGGAGGCTCGGGGGGGACCTTTTGGCTCTCCATAAGTCCCTGGCAGGAGGGGTTCAGGCTCTGCTCCCAGGGAACAAGGCATGGGACAAGAGGAGATGGCCTCGATTTCACCTGAAAAATCATGATTTCCTTGAATACCAGGAAAATTTCTTCATGGAAAGACTTGTCCAGCCTTGACACAGCTGCCTAGGGCAGTATTGGAGTCACCATCCCTGAAAGAGATTTAAAAGATGTGCCACTTATGGAGATGGTTTAGTGGTGGCCTTGGCAGTGCTGGTTTAACAGTTGGACTCCCTGATTTTAGAGGGCTTTTCCAACATAAATGATCCTATAATCCCATAATTCTGGTTCTCCCATAAGACCACTCTTGCATTGAAAGCATCATCACCCTTTTTGAAGCCTTGGACACCTCCCTGGGAAAATCAGCCCTTTTCCTTCTCGAGCTTGAGTTCAGGAATCTGCTCTTCCCACCAAGCATCAGGAGAGACTTTGCCACTGGCCACTGATTTCCTCCTACCCCCACAAGCTTCCAGGAGCTGCCTGAGCAGGAATAAATCCCACAATTAAAGCAGCATTAGGACATTAGCTTTTAAAACCCTCGTCCTAGGAAATAATGTCCCTGTGTTAGCACGGAAAGCGCAGGAGGTGTAAAACTTTTATTATTAAAATTAACATTTCAAACCTGTACCATGAAGTAATGGGGGAGGTGAGGGTGGATAAATCAGACACTTAAACCAGGAATGTAACATTAGCACTTGGAATTGCGACCAGGAAATAAAGTCAAGGTGAGGAGATGGATAAATCAGACAGCTCAGCTGGGGTTTCTTTGTGTTAACACTCAGAATCCTTGAGGAAAAAGAGGAGGTCAAGAAATTAAACAGGGAAAAATGAACTATACAGGGCCTGATTCCAAACCAAGAGACACTCAGGAGAGGAATAACATGGGATAAGAGGAGATAAGGGAGGTTTGGAGTCTACAGGGAATTCCTCTGGGTTGTGCTGAAAGAGGGGTAGAGATGTTTCATGGCAGAGATCCAGAGAAGCCCTTTTTCCATTAAAAAAGCTTCAAAGAAAGGAATGCGGGGAAGGAAAGGATGAACATGTTTATTGGAAGTTCCAAACCCTTTTGCAAATCCAGAGAAATTCCTCATCCATGTTTTTAAGACACAAATGGAGACATTGCAGCAACTGAAGTCCCCACCACCCTTCAAGCATGGGTGGTTTGGGCACATGGGATGAGCACATGCCAAACCCATGGTGGAGTTGGCTCAAATCCGTCCTTCAGGTCCATCTCCTGGGGCAAATCCAGTTGTTGGGAATTTCTAAGTAAGTGACACAATGCCTTAAGCACTGCCATACCCCTGGCCACGGTGGAAAATTTCTGCTGGACTGAACTGACCCAGCTTCATCCCAAAGCTCCCCAGGAATGATTCCATATGATACAAGCACTTTGCAGAGAGAGGGGGAAAAAAAGGGAAAGAGGAAAATAAGAAGTAAACTTGGGGTATCTCTGTGTCCCAAAAAATGCCAGAAGGGCTCCACAAGCCACACACAGGAGGACTTTTGGCCTCCTCCCAGGAAAGCTGTAGTTCTCTCCTTGTTGTGTTTCTCACACAATCCTGACAAAGCATCCAGAAAATATTTAAAGACGTGTCCAAGACCGGGCTGGAGAGGGCTCCTGGTCTAGTGGAAGTTCCCTGTTCATAGAGAGAGCTGGAATTAGGTAATTCTTAAAGTTCCTTCCAACTCAACCCATTCTATGATTCCATGATCTATTGGTTTCTCGGAGTTGTTCCAAGATATTTTCCAACTCCTGTCTCCCTCCAATACTGCCAATACCACCACAAGGGTGGGCTTGGACACTAAAGGTGGTGAATTTCACTGTGGAAGAGGGGCCATGTGGGGATGCTCACAAAAAAACACCTGTTCTCTCAGGTCTGTTTGCACGGATGGCTGAGCTCCAGGACTGAAAGGAGGAGCTAAAGGATTCCTTCAGTGGTGACAGGTGTCACCCTCACAGTGACAATCTCCACCTCCACAACCACAGCCACAAACCTGCATTCCCACCATGAACCAGCAGGAAAGAATTCCAGCACTATTCCACGCTACAGGATCCTTCCTCTCCAATCCTCTGAGAAACTCAGGCCTTTTTTCTACTTGGAATTTTTTCCCTACAATCCTTCCCAAAAAGACACGACACCAAATTGCTCCCACTGACTCAGTAAAACAATCTTGGAATGACCAAACTCCCCAGGGAAAGGCTGGAGGCAAAAAGTTATTCCCAGGGTTTATTCTCCTTCCCTGGATGGTTAAGCAGACCAAACCTCTGGCATACAAGGATTGGGAATTCTGTTTCTAGGAGATGTGGTCTTTGGGGGTAGCACAACATGGTGCCAAGGTGTCCCCAACTCTTTGGATGCAGAGGAATGATGGGAGAGAGGGAAGGGAAAGGCAGGGTGGCGATGGGAAAAGGGTGGGATATGATGTCATCTTCCCACCCCCAGGGGATCCCTGAATTATTAATGGCAACAGAAATCCGTCGCTGCAACCCAAGCTGGGCCAGCTCTGATTTCATCTCTCGACAGCTCTGGCGCTCGGCTGCGCCGGCCGGTCCCGCTTCCGGCGGGGGATGAGTCCCAGGGGAGGAACGGCGGCACCAGGACGGGAATTCACAGCTCTGTGCACCAGCCACGACCTCCAGCCGCATCCTCAGCCCCCCTCGCATGCTGGATGGAAAAACGGGGGTGACTTGTTCCCTCCTGGTCACCCGCCAGGGTCTCTTGCGTGGATGGAGTTTGTTGGGTACATCCCGCAGGATCGGGAGGAGCTGTCAGAGGTGCTGAAGACACAGCGAATGAGGGATACTCCAGGAGTTTTCTTCATCCCAGGGCCATCCAGCTATTTTTTGATGAATCACATGCAGTGAGCTGTGTGGGTCTGAGCTCAGGGGCAGAAAACAGCAGAATTCAGCACATTCTTTTTGCCCAATTTCCTCACCCTGGACCTGTTCTCTCACTGCCATCTTTTCCTTTTCCTCCTTCCCTTTCCATCCATGGATTCCTCAGGCCTGAAGCCTTCTCCTGATGACCTCATCTTTTCCCACTGGGTTTCCTTTTCCCTCTCTCTATCCCTTAAAATGACAATTCTGGAATATTTAGTGGCACTTGTGGTGCCATTGGGCAAAATCCTGTCCTTACCATTGCTGTGAGAATTCCAAAGGCAGGAATGCATTTCCATCCTTGGTATCCAGAGGGAAAAGAGATGAGTAAGCCCAGGATGGAATTACAGCATCTCCTAAAACGTCTTGTCAGCAATTTGTTTATTTGAGGATATGAACTACTATTATTATTCATATAAATTATTAATTTAAATTTATTTCATTTTTAACCAATGAAAAGCTAATGAATATTGGGATGGAGTTGGAAGTTGGGGCTGGAAATAATTTCTAATTACAGAAGGAAGTGTAATTTCCCCCAAAACTCTGATTTTTCAAGGAGGGGGGCTGTCCAAACCTCAGATGCTTCTCTTTGCTGCACTCCTGCAGACCAGTAGGAGTCCCATCCTTGCTTTGGAATTGAACCAGGGAAGAGGGACAATGAGGAATTCTGACTTTCCTGCTGAGCTGTTCCTGCAGGTCAGTGGTTGATCCTCTATTCCAAAATTAGGATCCCTGATGAGGAATAAAACTCCTCATGTCTGCCATTACAGCAGTGAAACAGAGCCTTGGGAATTATCCAAGCACATCAGGAAATTTATTTTCCATCTCAACACCCATATCCAGGACTTTCCTGCAGAGAACAGGGACAAGCCTGTGGCAAGCCAATATGCCATTTTTTCCATAAACACCATTTTCAAGGAAAAATGAGCCATTTGGATAACTGGGAGTTGGGAGAGAGAAATCCACATTGTTTCCACTCTTCAGGCTACTACTGCCTGATATTTTTTCCATTTTTATCCCTTGGGATTCCACCCATGGAGCATCCAATATTCCTCGCCCTGTTTCACATCTCCACAAAAGCTCTGAAGGACATGGGGTGCTCACAGAATATATGAGGCCTTCATATCCCAAAAAAATTTGTATCCAAAACACCTCTTGGCATTTGAGCACCTGACAAGGTCTTATTCCCTGTGACACATGGAAAATATGGCTGAAAGTGAGGAGAGTTCTCTGGGTTGACTGTATGTAAATCCAAACATGGGTCCCAAATTCCAAAAGTGTGAGTGGAGTTATTCCTGAAAATTCCCAGGGTTGTGTTTGGAGAATGGTACAGAGGATGTGAAACAATGGACAATTCCAGCAAAAATCAAATAATTCAGCATCTGCACCAGGCAGTGGCCAAAAGGAAATATTTTCTTGGAAGTTTCAGTGGGAATTAAGAGGTAAAATTGTGGAAGTGAGGTAAAAGGACCTGATTTTTATATCAGGGATGGCAAGAACAGAAATGGGGACACAACATGAAAAGAGAGGAACTTAACTGCTATATCCATGCTATATCCTCACTAAGTTCCTTGCATTCCTTCCTCATCTTCTCTTTCTTATCTTCTGCTTCTTGATGTTCCTGGAGTCATAAAATCATGGAATGGTTTTGAAGACCATCCAGTTACATCCCCATCCACTCTCCCAGGTTGCTCCAAGCTCTGTCCAACCTGGCCTTGGACACTTCCAGGGATGGGGCAGCCACAGCTTTTCTGGGAAACCTGTGCCAGGGCCTCAGCACCCTCACAGAGAAAAAATTTCTTCCCAATATTCCTTCCAAACCCACAGTGCTGCTGTGACCTTGCCATGAGATTTGGAGCAGTATCCATCCCTTATTCCCATCTCCTCCTCCCTCTGAGCGACTTCCTTGCAGCTTCCCCACCTGCACATTGGGATGTTCATCATGAATTTGGGGTATCTAGCAGGAAAAAGAGCTTTGAGCATTTTTATTGCCTTCAACTGAGTGTTCGGGGCATGAACTCAGAATATTTAGACACATATTGAGACAGAGAGGTGGGATCCTGTGGAAGTTTCTGGATAAATGGATACTCATTTGTGTCTCTCCAATAAATTCCCTGTGCATACCCAAACTTTTAATGCTTATTTAATCCAGACCTCGGAGCCCAGCTGGGACCTCTCACAGTTCCTACCACGGATGGCTACTCTGAAAGGCTGATGGAAGCACTTGGATTCCCAGGAGACCTTTCTCTCTCTGCCTCATAAGCAAAGTGGTTTTCCTGAGGGATTTGAGGATGCAGAAGGGAGCTGCTCGCTCAGCAGCTGAGCTACAGGGAGTGTATCCTAAAGGAGCACTTCCAACAGCAGTGATGAATCTGCCTCTGGAAGGGAGAGATTTAGGGGAGAGAAACATTCCCTGCCTGGCTTTAGGGGATCCCAGTGCAGCTTTAGGGATGTTGCTTTTTGGAGCTGGGTTCTTCCACTTAAAAACATGTCCTGGATATGATTGTGGAAAATCATGGAATCTTAGAGTGGTTTGGGTAGAAAGGACCTCTGTCTTGGGGTGACCAGTCACTTTAAGGCAGACCTCAAAGATCATCTCATTCCAACCCCCCACCATGGGCAGGGACACCTTCCACTGTCCCAGATCGCTCCAAGCCTCAGCCAACCTGGCCATCCAACTTCCAGGGATGAGGAGTCCAGAGACTCTCTGGGCAGATACCTGGAATATTCTCCTGCCTATGATGGGCCTTGGATAGAAGCCAGTAAATTCCTTATTAATTGTGCTTTCCTAAAGTAAAAAAAACAAAAGGAAAAGAGGAAATGGCCTCAACTTGCACCAGGGGAGGTTTAGGTGGGATATCAGGAGAATTCCTTCGATAGAAGGATTAAGTGGAACGGGGTAGTGGTTGAATCACCATTCCTGGAGGAATTTAAAAGCCACGTGGATGTGGCATTGGGGACATGGTTTAGTGGTGGCTTTGGCATGGTTTAGTGGTAGCTTTTCTGCTATGGAACAGCTGGGCTTGAGGGCTTCTCCTACCTAAACAATTCCATGATTCTACGAGCCAAAAGAAGAATTGGATGCACCTCAGTTTCCATATGAGATTCAAACATGTAGAGCCAATATTTGGGAAAACTGAATTCTCCCTAAATGAGAAGTTTCCCAAGCCAGCAGGACTCCACAAGCTTCTCCCAAGGCTCCATGACTGGGGCAGTGAACGGGAGATTTAAAGTTCTTGGATCTGCAGTTTAACCCGCAGATTTTCCAAGTAACATTTGCTCAGTAAAACATTTCCAAGAGTGGGATTTACTGTCATAATTAATAGGTTATGATTAGGTCAATAACTTTCATCAACCTCGCCGGGAGAGAACCTATTAATGAAGCTGTAAAACAACGTAAACTCCATGGAAAAGATGGGAGGGAGGATTTACAACTTCCCAGAAGCCTCAGTAACTAAAGGGACGATTTACAGGAAGGAAAATGATCCGGGTGCCCATAAAACACGATCCAAATGATGCCCATATCCAAACAAGACAAATTAAAATGGTTTAAGTAGATTTCACAGCCCAAATAAACCAGAGCATCTCAATTGAGAGGAGGCGTTTTATGGAGTGCGGGAGGGGAAGATGCATGGGAATGGGAGAGGGGATGGAGCAGGGCGATCAGAAATCAGGGGCACGGCCTGACATTCCTGATTTCCCCATCAGGATCATCCCTCAGCAGCCACATCCAATTCCAGAGGAATTCTGGTGTCCCTGCCCATGGCAAGGGGTTGGAAGTTGATGATCCTTAAAGTTCCTTCCAACCCAAACTGTTCCATGATTCCAAGAAGGAAGAACAGTCCATAAACACTTCTCCCCACAGCTGAAATACAGAGGTCTGAGGTTAAAATTAATGGAACGTGTTCATCCTGCAGCCTGAGGAAAGGAGACATTTGTGATGGTTTGGGAGGACATTGCCCAACGCCAGAGTGACCCCATCAGTCGCCATCCAAAGCAGACTCCGACAGCTCGGTCATAGAAACATGGAATTATGGAATGGTTTGGGTTGGAAGGACCTTAAAAATCATCTAATTCCACCTCTCTGCCATGGGCAGGGACACCTTCCACTATCCCAGGTTGCTCCAAGCCCTGTCCAACATGGCCTTGAACATTTCCAGGGATGGGGCAGCCCCACCTTCTCACCACTCACACAGGGAAGAATTCCTTCCCAAAATCCCATCTAACTCTTCCATATGGCAGTGGTAAGTAATTTTCCCTTGTCCTGCTCTCCATCCCATGCCCAAAGTCCCTTTCCAGCTCTGTTGGATCCCCTTTATGCACTGGAAGGTCTCTTTGGAGCCTTCCCATCTCCAGGCTGGACATTCCCAACTCTCCCAGAAGAGCAGAGGGGCTCTTTGATCAACTGAGTGACCTCCCCTGGACTTGGGATGGTGGGACAACAGGGAGAGGAGGGTAACACAAAACCAACTTATCCTAAATTTATTTAGGTGCAAACCTACAATACCAAACCTGTCCCAATTGTCCTTTTTGGTGACAAGACACAGCCATCTCCTGCCTTCATTTTGAGAAGCCACCTTGGAGTTCATTTCTTTATCAGTGTATGGACTGGAGTGTCAAAAACCATCAACTTTTCCAAGGTTTTGGATCTCTCAGCCTGCGTGAATATTACTTGGAGGTCGTTGGACTGTGTGAATGTTGTGGTTAAAGGGTTGGGATTCCAGGAATGGATACAACTCCCATTGTTCCTCCCACTTCCCAAATGCCATTTTTTGAACCAAAACTTCTGGATTTCAACAACTCAATCCCAACCCTTTTCAAGTTCGTTAATTATCCTCCCTCTTCTAATTGTGTTTATAAAAGCTGCTTAATTTGACAAGACCGATTTCCCATAACCCCCTGCTGATTAGCATCATGTTCCTGTAATTCCTTATTAATCGAGTCCTAGTGAGGTGTTCCCTCATTTTGCCTGGAATCAATGGCAGGCAATAATTAACCAAGTCATTCCCATTCCTTAGCAGACTGTCATGACATCAGTTTTCCTCTTGTCCCTTGGATTTCCCTGCCTTGGGATCTTGTAAACTAACCCTGATTCCTCTTGGCCACATCCTAGAAAACACTTGGATAGAGTTAATCCCTGTTTTTAGCACGCTGAATGTTTTTTAAGAGGGGCTATCTGGAATGTTCCCCACTAAATGCCGGCCTGTAAAGCCATCCCTTCCCTTTAATCAGGAACAAATCTGCTTTTCCCTCCAAATACAAAACAAATATCCCTGGAAAATGCCTGCTTTGCACATTTCCCTTCCAAGGAGGAATCAATACTGGGGTTATTATAGCTCCTTCTGTTCCCAAAGTATTTCAACTCTTTGCTGGCCTCAGCTCTACTGGCCAGAGCCTCTCCTGGCTTTTTGCTCATCTCACTGATTTTCTCCATTTTTGTGCAAATCCAATGTCCTTTATCCCTTTTTTTTCCCCCATTTGATGTGTCCCTTGTCACTGTCCCTTTGCCTCTAAGCCAGTTTTTCAAACCAGTGTCACACTTGGTGGGGCAGAATGACCCTTTTGGGGGCACTTTGGTTGTTTTTTATCCACCCTCTCTCATCATTCTCATTTTACCATTCCCTCTTTTTAATTTTTTTTTTTTTTAACAGCTGAATTGTCCTTCAGGAGATTTTTGTTTTCCATGAACCTTGAAAAATAATCAAAGAGCTGTTCTGAGCTAACTCTGAGGATGCTGAGGCCCTGGAATGGAATTCCCAGAGAAAACTGTGGCTGCCCCATCCTTGGAAGTAATTCCAGAACGGGGCTTGGAGCAAAGTGGGATAGTGAATGAGGTGATTTTTAGGATGGTTTGCAGGTAAATCCTTAAGGTGTTTCTCAGCCCTTTTGTTTGGGAAGTGTTGTCAAGTGCAGACACCACCAACCAGCAGAATTCCAGCCCCCTCTATTGGGACATGATCCATAACCATTCCAGATCATTTTTCCATCTAATTTCACCATGGTTTGACACTTTCATCAATTTTTCCCCTTTTCCTTGCTCAAAATATCCCATAACCACAGTCTTGACCACTCCAGCAGTCAAAGCTTGGAACAGGATCCTCCAATAAAAGCTTCCATGGAAACATTTTTTTTTTAATTGAAAAAATAGAAATTTTGGATTAAAAGAAATTTTTCTACTTCCTGCAGCATCAGTCTCCCATTGAACATTTATGAACTCAAAACGAGTTTATTTTTCAGGATTGGGATTTTTCCAAGGGAAAGTGTTTCAATTTGTGCTGTTTTGTTACACTTGACCATCCACATTCCTCTTTTCCTCTTTTCCTTCCCTCCTCTCCCAGACTGTCCAAAGAAAAGATCCTGTGAGCCTCTTTTTTTCATAGACTTGGGACTATTATTTCTATTTCCAGTCCCTTCCACCTCTTCTTCCCTGGAATCCGCCAGGTTTGCAGTAATTTGAGATTCCCACTCAAAGTAACTGAGTCGCCACTGGCAAAGACTCAGCGTGACCAGGACAGCCCTGCTTGGAGGTGACCCTCTGGCCTGAGCTGGGATGTTTAATCCATCAGATTCCAGAATATGGGGAAGTGTTTTTTAATGTCTTCAGTCCCTTTATTCCTTCAGACCATCCTGGAATTAACTAGGGACAGTGAATTTGCCAGCTGACTGCAGCAGAGGGTTTTCCATGGAGATGAAGCCTCATGGACAGCAAGGAGATATTTCTCTTTCTGTTCAAATTCCTGGAAATTAATAATCCATCCTGGATAGAGGGCTCCAAAGTGTATCCCATTTAAATATGGAATTAAATATGCAGGAAAAACTGAGGGAACACAGACCCCTTAACTTGTGCTGTCTGATCAAAATATTCACCTGAGAAATGGAAGCTCCAACCTCATCTGACTTGACCAACTGAAGAGATTCATGGAAAAAAAGATGGAAGCAGATCTGAGGTCTGAACAGTTTTTCCATTGACCCTTCAACAGCTGGAATTTCTCATGGCCTTGTCTCTTTTCCTTGGATCTCTGTGGACCCTTTGGAGTCTAAATTGTTCTTGCAATTGCTCAGCACCATTCATGGAAAATCTCACCACTGTGGCTTCAGACTGAAAGATGGGATATTGGGAAGAAATTTTTCCATGTAATGGTGTTGAGGCCCTGGAATGGAATTCCCAGAGAAGCTGTGACTGCCCCATCCCTGAAAGTGTTCAAGGCCAGGTTGGGCAGGGCTTGGAGCAACCTGGGATAATGGAAGGTGTCCCTGCCCATGGATTAGATGACCTTGGAAATCCCTTCCAATTCAAACCATTCCATGATTCCATGACCCCATAAATGATTTCTCATCTCTTCCTGCTGATATTCCTTCCCATAGATTCAGTTAGCTGATGAGAATAGATCATTGGGAATGCCAGGTGACAATCCAGGTGATGTGGCCCTCACATTCCCTTTCCAATGGCCCACAGAGCTGCTCCTACTTCCCAGGAGGGTGAACTGGAAAAGAATCAGGTGCAGCACATGGAACCAGCTGGAAAAGCAATGATAATCCTGCACAAAAGTGTTGATCTTAGGCCTGATGAAGTTTTACTCCGAAAAGAAATCCTTCAGGATTGGTGGGAGGGATGTTTAACACCCAGGTTTTTAATTGGTCGGCTTTTATCCATAAAAATGAATGATTCCATGTGTAAAAACATCATTGCACGTGTAAAAGTAAATTATTGTGCATATAAAATCTTTACTGCACATCTAAAAGTAAATTATTGTGCATGTGAAATAGATTCCGGCATTTTTTCCCCCTTGTACCTCCCAGTCATTATTTTGGGAAGGCTTGTAATCCCTCACTGTGAACATGTGGAAGCCCCACTAAAGATTCCTTTTGAAACAGATTCCCATCTGTGCTCTCCAGAAGAATATCTCAAATATGGGTCAAAATCTGTACGACTAGACGGGAATTCCTGGCAATGACGTGTATTAACTGTGCTCACAAAACTGCCAAACTGCTGGAATCCAATTCCTTCCCAGTCCTGCTGCAGCTGGAGCTCTGGGGTTAAGATTGATGGGGAATGTCTTTGGCCTCTCTCTCAGGCTGAGTTTAAAAGCTTTGGCCTCAAGGGCAGGCCAAGCTCCCGTCACATTTGGCATTGCTGGACCAGCACAAAACAGCTCCCAGGCTCAGCACAGCTCATCCATGTCCCATCCCCGTGGCAGCCAGGTGCAGTAGGAATGTGGGAATGTGCTGGGGTGTCCCTGGCATCATTGATCCCACCAGAGATCGTTCAGAGCACGGCTTTGTAGCTTTAATCATGAAGAACCAGGGGTTGGGACTGTCCCAGACAATCTCAGCATCAACAAAGAGCCACTGAATCCCAGAATTTATGAAGCTGGAAAACACCTCCAAGATCACCAATCCAACCTGTGACTGATTCCAAATCTGGCAGCCAGTCCAGAGCACTGAGGAAATGTAGTGCAGCCTGTCCCCTGAGTACTTCCCAGTCATTCCATGCAACATTCCAGGACATTCCTCATTCCCAGAAGTTAATTTGGTGTCTTTGTCAGGGCCTTGAATTGCAGTGTCACCAAACTGGAATGAATTGTGGCCATTTCTGGAAGGCCTCCAGTATTAGATTCCAACACTGGAGATCTTTGATTCTCTCTGGGAAGGAATTCTTCCCTGGGAGGGTGGTGAGGACCTGGCACAGGTTATCCAGAGCAGCTGTGGCTGCTCCATCCCTGGAAGTGTTCAAGGCCAGGTTGGATGGGGCTTGGTGCAACCTGGGATAGTGGAAAAGTTGGAATGAGATTATCTTTAAGGTCCTTTCCCACCCAAACCATTTCATGATTCCATAATTCTCATCACCCAAAAAAAGGGAAGAATTTCTTGCCAATATCCCATCTAACCCTATCTTCTGTCAGTTTGAAGCCATTCCCCTTTTCCTGTCACTTCATCCATTGTAAAAAGTCCATCTCCATCTTTTTTTCAACTGGTTCTGAAGGGTTCTGGAATGCCACAGCTTTGTCTCTCCAAGCCTTCTCTTTCCCAGGCTGAACAATCCCAATCCCCCCAACCTTTTCTCACAGCAGAGCTGCTCAATCCCTCTCATCATCCTGCTCCCTCCTCTGGACTTGCTCCAGCAGCTCCATGTCCTTCCTGTGCTGTTGCTGGATGCTACATTGCAGGTGGGATATCACCTAAGCAGGCAGAAGGGTAGAATTCTCCTCCCCTGCTGCCAGCATTGTGGGATCAGCCCAGGATACAATTGGATTTCTGGGATTGGAGCACACATTGCTGGGTCATGTCCATCCTCTCACCCATCAGCACTTCCAAGTCCTTCTCTCCTTCTTTCTGCTGCTCCACCTGCTCATCCCCAGCCTGGACTGATGATGGGATTGACTCTCTCTCACTCAGCTGCAGCACCAGCACTTGGCTCTGTTAAACCTCATGAGATTCCCATGGCCCCACTTCTCAAGATTGTCCAGTTCCCTCTGGATGCATCCAAAACTGGGAATTCTCATTGGTCTGTGCATCACTTGCAACCTGACACTGTCTCCACCCCTGGTGACACGTCCCCACTCCAGCAGATGACTCAGGTGATGCAAACCACTGCTGCCAAGTGGAGCATCCCATGGAAGTGCAACAATGGTCCATCTCCTCTCTTCACCCACTGCATCCTCTCCCATAAATCCCAGGACAGTTCGATAATCTGTGTTCCCAGCCTTTACTACCAGAGTGAACAATCCTAGGGAGCAGGTGATTTATGTCCTATCCATAAAACCTTTGGCACTCCTGGTGAATGACCTACAAGGATACAAACTGGGACGATGTAATTCCTCATGTCCAGCTCACTCCCTGCCTGCAGACCCCTCCCTCTCCCCTCCTCCCTTCCCCCTTTATTCCTCATCTGACGAAATCATCAAATTTATGGCCAAATTGAAATGAAATGCAATTTAATTCCCGTTCTGCTTTCCGTCCATCACCTCGCCGGCCGCTCCCAGAGGATCTCCTAACCCAATCACTGGATGGCCGTAACTTCATTAGTGCTGCCAGCAATTCCCTGCTTTCTGCTGCCTGTGGCTCCTAGAAATCATGGCTGACACCCTTCCCTGGGAATTACTGGAAGCAAGAGCTGTCTCAAGTTTTTGCTGGGTTATTTCCGACTTGTGCTCCATCAGCGGATTTACTTCCACGGGGTGATGGGATCACCTGGATGATTCCCACCCAAAAAACACTTCCAGCTCCCGAGGTGGAAAGATGGGAAAGATGCTGAGATGGGATGCCCACAAAGCTGTGGATGCCCCATCCCTGGAAGTGTCCAAGGCCTTGAATGGATGATACTTGGAGCAACGTGGGATGGTGGAAATTGTCCTTGGCCATGGCAGGGGGTTGGAATTGGATGGTCTTTAAAGTTCCTTCCAACCCAAACCTTTCCAGGATTCAGTGAACATTCATCCCTGTTCACCTTGGGATCTGTGGAGCTGGGAAAAATGATGGCAGGGAAATCTTTGGAGAGGCAGCTCCGAGTGGCACCACGTGGTTCATTCCAAGGAAAGAGCAGGAGCCTCACGGAGGAGAAAATCCCAAACTGCCAAACCCCCCACCCCACTCTGGAAATCCCAGAATCCACTCACGTTGCCTTGTGAGCCACCTGAAACACTGGAAGAACATCCAGGTGGAGGTTTATCTTCCCTGCCTCCTGTCCCACGTGTGAATCCACTCTCTTTAAGCCCTCCTTGACACATTTGTCCTCCAAGCTCCATCCCTGGAGATCCCACCCTTCCCCTCCTCCCAGCAGTTAATCCCAGCCCTCCTCTACCCCACAGCTCTAAATCTCCTTTGCTGGTTTCTAAGCTCCTTATTCCTTGTCCTATACACAGGGAAACGTGTCCCTCCCCTTCCTGCAGCAGCCTTTTACATAATTGCTGGCTGTTATCCCATCTCCCTCCATTCTCTGGGATAAACAATCTCCCGTTTTTCCCAGCCATTCCAGACTGTATTTAATCCATAGGGATGCCACATTTGGGGTTTTCCCCCCAGCTGAAAGATTTGGTTCCCCTCAGCTTTGTGTGGGACATGAAGCAGAAAATAGATAGTGTTGAGGACTGACAAGGATCTCCCCATTCCCACCTCCCACCAAGTTCTTGCTGGGATATCCACAGTGTTGAGACCTTTGGAAGCAGGTGAGGGGGCTCAGGGACACGTTTTGTAAATCTTTACAAATTATCCTGTGCCAATTCCCAACCCAATTCCCTTGGGAGAAATACAAACACGTTTATGGCTCCAACAAACCAAGCAAACAGGAAGAAATAACAAGAGGACATTTAATGAGTCTAATTTGGCATTGGATGCCAATGAAGGGCTTTGGGATAACATGGCTGAGGTCTTATCCTTAAAAAGTTGAATCATCTCCCAATTAAAAATGTTCAGGGAACACCAGAGTGGATTTCTCTGTGTTTCTCCCAATCTGTTTCCAAGGAATTTTGCAGTGTTTAATCAATATTAAAAGGGTTGTGCTAGGGTGAGAACTGAACCCAGATGTGAAAGTTTCCAGCTAATTCCCTAAATCTTTGGCTAAAACACATCCAGAGACATCTTCTGACACATGGAAAAATCCATCCAGAGGAATATGCTCCTGCATCTATTTCTGCTCTAGCAAATTCTCCAATATTTAGCTAAAATTCAGATTTTGAGGCAAAATTTACCTAATTTATTTTGTTTCCCACACTTGTTCCAAGAGAAAAACCCGGATCAGGGGAGGCATCAGGCTGGAGGTGCTGTTAATTCCTGAAGGCAGGAAGCAGAAAGGCTCCAAGGAAGTCTCATTAACACAAGAAAATCAGAGCAAGCAGAAACGTCTGGAGAGATCAGGACGGTTCCTTGGAGTTAAATGTGCTCCTGCCTTTCTCAGGGGGAAGCTGAGAACACAAATAGGAATAAAATGGATTGAGAAAAAAAAAAAAAAAAAAAAAAAAAGGAAGGAAGAGGTGAGGGAGACTCAGTAGGTGGTGCTCTTCCCTCTGGATCTGCACAGGGCATGGGAAAGGGGCGATTGGGAATGTCCAGGTGGAAAAACAGCTCCAAAACCAGCTCCTGGCCCCAGCATGAATGAAGGACCTCAGCACCATCCTAAGAGCAGCTAAATTCTGGGATAAGATGAATTTCCAGCACAGTCCAGATTTTGGCTGCTCATAATCCCTAAATCCACTCAAATCTGAAATGCAATAAATGTCAGCAAGTGGCTCCAGTCAGGAGCTGAGGTCCCAAGAGGAATTCAGCCTCTGCCCTGTTTGACTCAGGGGATATTTTATCCCATCTCCAGCACATCCCAGGACAAAACTCTTGCAGGAATGGGAAGTGTTGATGAATGTGATGTTTTAAGAGAAGGGAGTCGAGTGTGGGCAGCCCTGGATCCTCACAGCCCCCACACTGGGAGGGGAAGAGCTGGATTGATCTGGGAGCAGGGAGCCATAGATCAGCACAGCCTCTCCCATAATTTTCCCTGATGGATTCCCATCCTATGGGCTGATCTGAAGGTGATAAAGGGAAGACTGGAGTGTTTGCAACACCCCACTAACTCCCAAACCCGGCTCAATAATCCTGGAGATTGATGGCTCCTAAGGATGGGGAGGGAGGGGTGGGCAGGGAGGGGAGTTTATTCAATCCAGAACATTTTTTGGGATAAATGACAGGGTAGGACTGGCACCAGCACCAAGGAAATGTTTCTCCTGGAAAAAAAAAAAAAGGCAATTTGGAGATTTCAGGTGTGGTCCTGGGGCTGGTGAGTTCTGTCCTCAGGTCCAGGATAGGAAACTGGAGTTTGCCTGCAGAAATAACTTTCCCATAATTCCCATTTTCCCCCCCTTCTTCCTCACTTTCCATGTCCTTTGGGGAGTCTCCTGGTCACCTCAAACACCTCCAGTCCAAACAACAAAGCCCTGAGAAGTGCTGGGGCCTTGTTTCCTTGTTGTCCTTGAAGAAGGAATTTCCATTCCCACTGTTCTCAGGTTGAGAGTGGGCCAAATATTCCCTGAAAGGTTTCACATGGAACAGGTTTTCCATCCAAATCTCAGAATCATGGAATCCTTTAGGTTGGAAGATCATCAAGTCCAGTTAATCCAGCACTGTTAATTCCACCCATGTCCCTGAATCTCACCTCTCAGTGGCTTTGAAATTCCTCATGGGATGGGAGCTCCACCATTCCTTTGGGCAGCCTTTTCCAGGGCTTGACAACCTTTTCCATGATATTTTTTCCAAATATCCAACCTGAATATGGAACCTGAGGTCATTCCCTCTCATTTCTCCCCAGCTGAAAGCCACTCCCTGATCCTTCAGCAGGGCAAGAAGACTTCCCACTCCCCTCCCTGGATTTCAGCAGTCCCTGGAATACACAATGCCAGTCCCAGCTGGCATCCCCATCCTCCATTTCCCCACTGCCATCCTCCTCAAGACCTGGAGCCAGCTGGGACTTCGATCTCAGGAGGCAGCTATTGTGCTGTAATTAAACAGCAATTGATTGCAAACAGGGTTCTTTTGTGTTTGGGATTAATGAGAGGCAAGAAGATAAATTTGGTCACCAGTAATTAACCCCAATTACAGGAAGCAATAAATTAGGAGCTCTGTGGTATCCGTGGCCTTTGGAAGGCTCTGGATCCTTCCCCTTTCCAAGATTCTTTTCCTACAGTCCTGTGGGGTTTTCAGAAGTGAAATGAGTCTCAGTAAGGGCTGTGGGGGTACACTGGGATGTGATGAAAAGTTGGGATTTTGGCTGTGGAGAGGGCATGAGGATGCTGCCATGACAAAAACAGGCTGGGAGAGCCTTTCTGATCCCTAATTCCCAACGGGGAAACGATGATTTCACTGATTTGACGCCCTAATCCCCGGGAGCTTTTCCAAGTTTTGATTTTGCAGGCTGGGTGAGCAGGAGCAGAGTTGGTGGGATGGGCAAGCTGGATGAGCTCAGTCCAGGGAGTGTGGAATGCCTGCTGCACCCTGGGGGTGAAATCCACGGGTAGGAAGTGGGGTTGACCCCCGGAGCAACGGGGAGCACAAGGCTGGAATTCCAAAGATTTTCTTCAGTTTATTTCAATCCTGGGGTAGAAAAACATCACAGTGTTTCCCAATATCCCAATCCCAGCATCATTCCCCAGGCAGGGAGGGATCATCCCCTGCCTGCTGCTTCCCTCTGGCTTGTGTGATTCCAGCTCCATCCTGCCTGGTATCCAAAAGCATTTCCAAAGGATTTGTGGCTTTAACCTCAGCTGTTTTCATGGTTCAACAGTTTTGGGGCCAGGCCATTGACCCCTGCACCAACAAAGCCTTAATGCAGATGCTGAAGCATTTCCCAGGGCATTCCAAGCTTTTCTTTGCCTGTAAACCCTGGAATTGCAGAAAGGATTCACCCCCAGCCCTGAAGATGCAAATCCCCCAATCCTTCACCAGTGCCAAGAAAATCACAGGAGATTTGGGGTTCATCCAGAAAGTGCCACAGGTGGGGGGAGAGCAGTAGAAAAAAAATCCCTGCAGTGCCCCAGAATTTAGCAGTCCCCAGAGGAATTCAATTCCTAAATCCCAACCTTTTTTTGGCAGTACTGTCCCTGGAAAACTGTGACAGCCTCACTTGGAGGTTTAATCCAGGTTTAATTTGTGAGTGATGAGACCCCAGCCCTGCCTCAGCTGCAGATGGGAGGTGACAATGTCCTTGTCCCCTCGAGTGCTGCCCCTCCCATCCTGCATCCCTGGGACCCTGATGTGGGTCCCACGTGTGGGACATGGAGTGGGGATGTGGGAAAATGGGGGACACTGGGGGGATTTGGGGACAGGGCAATTTGGGGATGTGGGAGAGATTTGGGGACATGGGGATTTGGGAACAGAGAACTGTGGACATGAGGGTAAAATTTGGGGGCACTGGGGGGATTTGGGGATATGGCAATTTGGGGATGTAGGAGAGATTTGGGGAACATGGGGATTTGGGGACATTTGGGGGATTTGTGAACATTTGGAGGATTTGGGGACATAGGGAACTGGGGACATGGGGGGTAGAATTTGGGGGCATTGGGGAGATTCCGGGGAATTTGGGGATGTGGGAAAATGGGGGCATTGGGAGGATTTGGGGACAGGGCAATTTGGGGATGTGGGAGAGATTTGGGGACATGGGGAAAATGTGGACATGGGGGGCAGAATTTGGGGGCACTGGGGGGATTTGGGGACATGGCAATTTGGGGATGTGGGAGAGATTTGGGGACATGGGGAAATGTGGACATGGGGGCAGAATTTGGGGGATTTGTGAACATTTGGGAGGATTTGGGGATGTGAGAGAACTGGGGGCACTGGGGGTTTGGGGACATGGAAATTTTGGGGATGTGGGAGAGATTTGGGGACATGGGAAAATGTAGACATGGGGGCAGAATGGGGACACTGGGGGATTTGGGGATGGCAATTTGGGGAGTAGGAGAGATTTGGGGACACGGGGATTTGGGGACATTTGGGGGATTTATGGGGAACATTTGGAGGATTTGGGGACATAGGGAACTGGGGACATGGGGGTAGAATTTGGGGGCATTGGGGAAATTCGGGGGAATTTTGGGGATGTGAGAAAATGGGGGCATGGGGGATTTTGGGGATGTGGGAGAGATTTGGGGACATGGGGATTTGGGGACAGAGAACTGCAGACATGAGGGTAAAATTTGGGGGCACTGGGGGGATTTGGGGACAGGGAACTCTGGACATGGGGTAGAATTTGATGGCATTGGGGAGATTCGGGGGAATTTGGGGATGTGAGAAAATGGGGGCATTGGGAAAATGTGGACATGGGGGCAGAATTTTGGGGACACTGGTGGGATTTGGGGGCACTGGGGGGATTTGGGGATATGGCAATTTGGGGGATGTGGGAGAGATTTGGGGAACACGGGGATTTGGGGACATTTGGGGGGTTTGTGAACATTTGGAGGATTTGGGGACATAGGGAACTGGGGACATGGGGGCAGAATTTGGGGGCACTGGGGGATTTGGGGACATGGCAATTTGGGGATGTGGGAGAGATTTGGGAACATGGGAATTGGGGGAAATGGGGACATGAGGGCAGAATTTGGGGGCATTGGGGGGATTTGAGGATGTGGGAGAAATTTGGGAATTTGGGGACTTGGGGACATTGGGAAACGTGGACAAGGACACAGAATTTGGGGACATTGGGGAGGATTTGGGGGAATTTGAGGATTAGGGAGAGAATTAGAAGACACTGGGAAAATTTGGGGACATATGGAAGGTGTTTGGGGGTATTTGGGCACATTTCCTAAAATTCCCTCCATATCCCCAGATTCCCAGCCCATGCCTGGGATTGCTGCCACGCTCTTTCCCACTGGAAGGAAGAGCAAAACATTGAATTCCACCCTCTCTCCACTTTTCCCTCTCGGGGTGGGGCCACATCCCCAGAAGGGTCAGGGGTGCCAGGGCTGATCTCCATGGCTAATTCCATAATCCTCCCCTCTTTCAGGCAGCAGGAAAGGCCTGGCCAGCAGGATCCCTGTGCAGACAGGGTGTAAAAATCCATGGCAGCTCCAAAGCAAACACTCCCACATCTTCATTCCTTCCACCCTATTGGCCATTGATTCCAGATAAATTTCCGGGAGGCCCTGACAGGGCTCAATTCTCCTAATTATGGCCCTATTGACATGTGATCTTTGGCTGCTCAGCTTGTCAGGAGCCATCCATCAGGCAGACAGATTCCTTTGGCTCCCGAGGAAATGAGATGGGAAGGGGGGGAAAAGGAGGAGCAGGGAAATGGCTGGAATGGTGAGCCAAAAAAAAATCCCCTGGCCCCGATTTTATTTATTCCCAAATACGTGGTGGGAAATCCAAAACAGCAACATTTAGGGGAAGAGTTGAGAGCTCCTAATTTGGGAAGAGCCAGGGTGGAACACTCCCAGTGATTGTTGGGATAAACAGCTCGGATTACACAGCTCTTTCCTTTTCACAACTGGACTGATTTTTCCAGGTCTCAGCAAAGTTTTCCCTCCCTTTTGGCTGTTGTGTTCCACACCCAGGGAATTTCTTGCTCCAGGATGTCGAAATTTTGCATGGATAACAGGCATATTATAAGGGAAAAATCCAGCCACTACCATAATAGAGATGGAAAAATGCTGGTTAAAGAATAGAAATTGTTGGCAACAGGAAGAAAACTCTGGGAATTCTCTGCTGCTCCATCCTGCCTTGCATTTCTCCTGGTCAGAGACAGGACACAGATAAGGGCCCAAAATCCACCTGTTTTCTCATCCCAATCCCAGCTTGGACTGGTTAGACAGGGCTAGGGCTGATACCCAAACTGGAGCCACTGGGAAGCACGAAAATGTGGCCAGGAGACCTGGATGGGGCATAACTGGGGAACACAAACCTTTCCAGCTTTCCTTGTGGTGCTTTTACAACTGGGCAAAGCCCAGTTGGTCTGGAGGATCTTTCCAGTCCCTTCTCCTCTTCTGTGGGTTTCACAGATAAAGCCAGAAGCTCTGTGGACCAGGAAAATCGTTTGGGTCAGTGTCAGAGCCCAGAAATTAAGGAATAAAGGCACGTGGCTGTTTGCCTCATACCTTTGGGATGAGCACACGGGTGCCGGGGGAGCTCAGGCAGTTCTGGACGGGATGCAGGCAGACTGGGGAAGGATGGGTAGGGAGGGACCCCCTCGTCCCCAGAGGAGGTGTCACCCACACCGAGCAGCATCAGCCCAAAGCAGCGCTGGGATGGATCAGGAAGAGATCCCTGCGAGCTGACTCACATCCTGCGGGAATGTCTCTGCATTGTGAGAGGATGCAGACAGTGTCTGCAGATAACAGCCCTTAGCGGGAGCCCTGGGAGCTCAGGCTTCACTTACAAAGCTCGGCTCATTCCAGCGCTCCCCGCACCCCCGGCATCGATCCGCTCCCCCCCTGCCCCAGCCCGGCTGCAGGATCAGCCCACCCATGGAACAGCTCGGGTGTCCTGCACATCCTCACTCCCGCAGCACTTTCCCAGCTCCAAGGATTGCCTCTGCAGAAGTGCTGAGCTCGGAAAATCCAGCCCTGGTGAAAGAAGCAAAGCCGGAGCAATTCCCCCGCAGGTGGGAAAGGAGGAACTGCTCCTGCTGCTGGGGAAACTGAGGCACAGAAAGGAGTGAATTCCAAGCAGCATCTCCCAAATTTCATCAAGTCACAGAGAGCTTAACTGATTTTACTCCTTCTCACTCATTCTCCCATAACAAATCCTGTAACTCCTTGCCTACTTTAGGAATTCTCCTTGAAGTATTTTGGGTCTCTATCCTGTCTCATTTCCATGCATCATTGTAGGACAACACTGATTTCCTCCCAGTTTTGTGTCTCCTTGTCCTGCTTCCTTTATCTCAAATCCCTTCTTTAGCTTTCCCTTGTCATTTTTTAATTTTGTTAATCTATTCTCACAGTGGTCACTCCAAGGAAAACTCTTGAATTCCTCATTTGCTTTGGGATCTTGGTTCCTGTTCTGGGCCTGTCTTTGCTCCTCCTGGTCATTGGCAACTCCCACCTGGAGCTTCATCCAGCAACTCACAGAATGGGATCAAAGAATCCTGGAATGGTTTGGATTGGAAAGGATCTTCAAGATGATCCAATCCACCTCCCTGCCATGGGCAGGGACACCTTCCACTGTCAACCTGTCCATGAACACTTCCAGGGATGGGAAGATTCTCTGGACAGGCTCATCCAGTTCCTCACAGGGAATAATTTCTTCCTAGAAAGCAACATCAGAAATCCCTGGAAATATCCCAGTATCCCTGGCTGTGTTATCCATAATTACCCTGCATGCAGCAGGGGCATCCAGAGCCTTTCTCTGCCTCCTGATTCACCAGAACCCCCCCAGAAATCCTCACTCCTGAGTCCTACAGGAAAGGAACAGGAATGTTTAAGGATTTCCTAATTTTTCAGTGTCCAAGCAATTTTTCAGCCCAAGCAGAAAGAAAATGACATGTTTCTCATCAAATCAAGTGTTGTGTAAATTTGAATTTCTCTGACTCCTCAGTTAAGCATAAAATTCAGGAAAAAGAGGAGGCTTTGGCTTAGCCCTGGGAAAGCTGCTGGCAAATCCAGAGCCCCATTGCTGCATCCTTTGAGTCCCCACAGCCTGAACTTTGCAGGGATTCAGGTGATCAGCTCTGGGCTATGGTTCCAGGCAGTGCCTGCCTCTCCAAGGGGTTAATCCCAGCGGGAAAACCTCATGCAAGCCGAGAAATCTGGGCAAAAATTGTGCTAGCTCCAGGCACAAGCCCAGGCAGGGATAAAACAATGTGAGGGCTCCAGAGGGAGGCAAAGGGAGATTCAGAGGAATGGGAATGCTGGGTCACAGCTGGCTCATCCTGCTCAAGCTGTCCCTCAGCTCCCTGATCTCTCCCTCCATCCTCATTGCGGGAATAAATGAGGATTTTCACCCTGGGAAGTTAAAATCCAACTCAGAGTTGTTACACAGAGGGAATGGCAACTTAAATACAGGGGTGAGGGATTTAAAGTGAGATTTAGGTGGAGTTCTCTTCTTGTACACGCTTTGATATCATTAAATCCTAGAACTGTTTGGGATGGAGGGGGTTTTATGTCATTCCAACACCCCCCAGCATCTCCCACTAGACCAGGACGCTCCAAACCTAATCCAAGCTGACCTTGAAACCATCCCTGACTCCAGGGTCAATTAGCATGATTTATGCACAATCTGCATGATAAAAGCCAGGCCTCGGCACAAATTCCTGTCACATCGCTCAGCCTGGGTGGGGATCAGGGCGCCTGGGGAGGGGGGCTGGCAAAGGATGCTCGGCACAGCCCCACAGCGCGAAAGGCGACGCTCCAAACGCCGTTCCGCGAATTTCCAGGCGATGGAGCGGCGGCTGCTGAGTCAGCATCCCCATCCCACCCTCCCTGCGTCGGTGACATCCATCCCGGGGAAAAAAAACCAGGCGACTCCGACACGCGTCTGGCTGCGGAGAAAAGCGCATCCGCTCCCCCCCCGCCCCGGGCAGAGCAGCGGCTGATCCTTCACTTTAATGTTAACTGAGGGTTTTAGCCTTGGCCCCGGGCTCTGCCGCCTCTCTCCAAGGCTGGGGAGAGCGGAGTCCATCCATCCGCTGGGGTGTCGGCTGCGATCAGCGCTGGGAAGGCGGCGGAGCTGTCAGAGGACGGCGGGCTGTGCCACAGGGATGCTCAGCATCCCGCCCGGCGTGTGATACCCAGCGAGCCTGCATGCTCTTCCCAGCGTGGAAAACCAGTTTTTTCCCCTATGCTGGCACAAGTTCCAAGTGGTTTAAGGTCAAACAACAGAGGTGGGAACGGCAAAGCACTTCCAAGGGCGGGTTGGATGGGGATCGGAGAAACCTGGGATGGTGGGAAGTATGGCCATGGCAAAAGGTTGGAAGGAGATGTTTGAGGTCCCTTCCAACCCAAATCGTTCCAGGATTCCATGAAAAAGGCGGATGTAGTGTGTCAGAGAGCTCGGGGATCATCTTTTAAACACCCCCACCTCCTCCTGGAGGTTCCAACCTCTCCCACGGGACACTCGGATACCTCCGGACAGCATCCCAGCTCTGGGAGCGGAGAACAGCTCAAGGAGGGAAAAACACCCCAAGGTCGCTTAGTTAATCCATGGCAGGATCCCAGAGGCAGCTTCCTGCGGCTGCAGGCGGAGGGGATTGATTCCAAACAAATCCCCCGGCAGGCGGGGAGCTGCGGCACGGGAAGGTTTCCTGTAAGACGGGAAGTTTCCCTCCCTGCTCTCCCTGCTCTGCTCCGGCTCTGGGAGGCAATCCAAGCGCTGCATATGTTTAATTATTAAGGAATCACCCACTGGAGTTACTTATGTGCTGCTGAGGCTCCAGGATGTTCCTGCCGGCAGTGTCAGAGTGAAAAGAATCCCTGGATGCTTCCCCGGCAGCAGCTGAATCTCCCACCTCCAGTAATTTCCACCCACAACAACCCCACACCAGGAAAATCTCCCTGGCCACCTCCTCCTCATCCTCATCGACCCCCTGGGAGCCCCCTGGACACGGCTTCCAGTGGCAAAGCAATTCCAGGAAGGCAGACAGAGGTTCAAACTCATCCATCATGGTCCAGAAAGAGTCGTGAGGATGAGGAGCATCCTGAAAATCAGCAAATTGTGGTGGTTCCAGGGAAGGGCCCAAGGAAAATTTCATTGTCCCTTCCTCATGTTTGTCAGCTGGATTTGCCTGAATTCCTCTTCTCTTTCCCCACAAATCCAGAGAATTCCTGAATTGGACTCACCAGCTGTTTTGGGGAGGCTCTGCAATGGTTGCTCATTATGGAATTATGGAATTGTTTGGGTGGGAAGGACTTTCAAGATCATCTCATTCCATTCTTTGCTGTGGGAAAGGAGACCTTCCACTCTCCCAGGCTGCTCCAAGCCCTCTCCAGCCTGCCTTGGACACTTCCAGGGATGGGGCAACCACAGCTTCTCTGGGAATTCCATCCCAGTGCCTCACCACCCTCACAGGGATGAATTCCTTCCCAATATCCCATCTAGCCCTCCTCTACTTAAATTTGAAGCGAATGCCTCCTTGTCCTATCCCTTGCTGCAGGAAAGGGACTTTCTAGATTTGCCCCAGTGTCACTTGTAGGAAAGGTTTATTGGAAGCAGCTCTGGGCTCCAACAGCAGGAGGATGTGGAGCTGCTGGAGCAGATCCTGAGGAGGCCATGGAGATGCTCCATGGGCTGGAGCCAGGCTGGGAGAGCTGGGAATGTCCAGTTTGGAAAGAGAAGGATCCAGGGAGAGCTCAGAGCCCCTTCCAGTGCCTAAAGGGGCTCCAGGAGAGCTGGAGAGGAAACTTGGGACAAGGGATGGAGGGACAGGGAATGGTTTTAAACTGCCAGAGGGCAGGGATAGATGGGATATTGGGAAGGAATTATTCCCTGGGAGGGTGGTGAGGGGCTGGGATGGAATTCCCAGAGAAGCTGTGGCTGCTCCATCCCTGGAAAGGGTTCCAGGCCAGGCTGAATAGGGCTTGGAGCAGCCTGGGATAGTGGAAGGTGTCCCTGCCCGTGGCAGGGGGTGGAATGAGATGATCCTTAAGGTTCCTTCCCACCCAAACCCTTCCATGGTTCCACAATAAGAGGGTGCAGTGGTACCCCCTGACCTGTGCCCACCACTGCTGGCACAAGGTGGGACCATTTCCAGAGCTCTGCATCTCCTCTCCTCCATCCCCCTTCCCTCCTCTCCATCCCTTAGAACTCCCCTCCACTGAATTACTGGGAACACTGCTGTGCTCAGACCGTGGGAGGCAGACAGCCCATGTCCCAAATCCACTGTCATTCCACATCCTCCATGACCTTTACTGGGCTCCCACCCTGCTGATCTCCCTCTTTTCCAGCACAAGCTGTGGAGCAAAGCAATTTCCAGCAGCCCAGGGCAAGGTGAATCCCCTGCCTTCAACTTCCTCGGAGCCTGTGATTTCCAGAAGAGCTGAGCAAATATTTTTTCATGGAGCATCAGGAAAATGCTGTTTGGGCAAGCTCTGAATGCTTCCAGGGAACATGGAGCAGAGGAAAAGTCTTCAGAGCTTTTCAGGTAAACTGGGAAGTTGGGATTTGGGTTATTGATGATCACAGCAGGAATCCCTGACATAAGCATGATTCCCCTTAAAAACCTGCTTGTTCCTGGAGGAATTGTGGTCTTCCCTTAGCCCCAGATTGTGCAGCTTTCCCAGATTTGGGGAATGTTTTGATCTTCCTTAAACATCATTTAAATATCAGGTTTTTTCTGAGGGTCTGGATTCACTTCTCATGCACTGAGCAGGCAGAGTGTGGAAGAACATGGATTTACCCTGCTGTCCTGAGCTGTTTATCCCACTATCCAGCTGCATGGGGTAGTTTAGAAAAAGCTGGAATATAAGGATGTTAGAATAGCAAAGCATTTTTGGATACTCCCAGTTTTTCCACTGGATTTGCTGTTTGGTGCAATAGAGGGACAAATTTCAGCATTCCCAACCTGGAATTCCTTCATCCCTTTTGTTCCCCTGGCCAAAGGGATTTTCCCCTTCCACAGCCCTCCTTATTACCTAAATCCAGGATTTCTATCACTGTACTGAGTTAAATTCCCAGATTTGGGACAAAAAAATTGTTCTTTTGGTGAGCTTTTAATGGATGCCATTGGGCAGCTTGGATGGGCTGGGATTATGCAGAAGGAAAAGTGGCTGGTCCCAGAACACACCAATCTCTGGAATCTGATGGACTCCACAGAGCCAAGTAGAGCTCCCAAAGCCTCCAAATACATGGATATGATCCCTAAACCAGAAAGAAGGGAAAGGTTCTGTTAACTAAGGTGGAGAAACACTGGACCAGGTTTCCCAGAGAAGCTGTGGATGCTCCATCCCTGGAAATATTCCAGGCCAGGCTGGACAGGGCTTGGAGCAACCTGGGCTGGTAAAAGGTGTTCCTGTCCATGGATTGGATGAGTTTCCAACCAAATCCATCCCATGATTCAGTTTGTAAGTCTCTGGATGTGTTTCCATTCAGCTGTACCTGATATAATCCAGATTTTAGATGCAACACTGGCAGGTCCAGTGGGATATTTGCAGGTCCAAGGATGGGGTGCCCACAATTTCTCTGGAGAGGGATTTTGTCAGGCCTCAGTGACATCAGCTTTGCCATTTCCTGGCTTTGCCAGCCAACCCTGAAGGAGAATTGTGCTGTTCCTCCAGATCATCCAGGGCAGATTCCCACCAGTCTGTAGAGAGAAGCTCACCATCACTAAACAGATGGGAAAACTGGGATTCAATGGACCAAGGACTCAAAGAGCAGCACATCCCAAATCCTGTTCCCTCATCCCCCATTTTCCCCATCCCCTGAGTCTCCCTGCCTTTCCCAAAGAGCTGTGTTTGAAGAAAACCCCCCAGGAGTCCTCCCACCTCTCCAAAAGCTTGATTAGCTGGACTTGCACTTCCAAGAGTTTCATTGGACTCCTCCAGCTCAGGAGGGAGCCCAGACCACTCCACAGCCTCAAACAACTTCTTGATGTTCAATTCCCCAATTTCCCAGGGCTGAATCCACCTTGAAATTGGTGTCTAAAACCTCTCTTTGCAAGCAGCCAGGAAGGGGCTTAGGAGGAGGAGGGGAGGTGGAAGGGAAAAGAAATTAGATCCATTTTCCACAAGGAGAAGAATTAAAAGGAAAATTTCAGCCTCAGGAGCAGAATAATGGAGCTGTGGCTGGCAAATGCTCCATTGTGAGGGAGCAGGGAGGAGAGGTAAAACAGGGAGCAGGGATGTGAGATATGCTGGGATTAGGGACAGGACTCCAGCAGGAAACCTGGCATCTTCCCAGGTCAGCCCTGGCTAAGTTCAAAATCCAAAATTCAGGGGGGAGGCTCTGGTGAGGTTTCCTTGCAGGGAGTGCAGAAATGTGGGAGGAATTTAACCACAGCCACAAGAAATATTAAAAATCTGGGTTTTTTCCATGTTTTCCCACTATGTGGGTATCTGGGGATGGGCTCTTCCCATGGAGAGGGTCATAACCTCTCCTGGGATGAGGGATACTCCTATTTCAAGCTCATGGGATCAAGTTTCTGTGAAATGGTGGGGGAAAGAAACAGGATTTTATCAAAAGTGATTGCTCTCCTCAAGGATAACTCTGTCTGTCACTGAAGGAGGCAATTTCTGTCCAGAGATAAACAAGAGCAACATCCCCTTAAAATCAGAGCTGGATTGGCAATGAATCTTGGAATGGTTTGGATTGGGAGGGGCTTTAAAGAGCATCTAATTCCAAGCCCTCTGCCATGGGCAGGGATAATAGATCAGGAAGGGGATTCTCTGCTGGTGGGACTCAGGGCATTAATGTCACTGCCAGGCCATGGCTTTCCTCAGTTCTCCTTGAAAAACCCTGGCAGAAAGGGTGGATTGGCAGCACCTTCAAAGCTGGAAGCTTGTCCTTCTTCCAGCCCTGCCAAAGGCAGGGAAAACACCCAAATTCTGTGTTCCCAGCAAGGGCAGATCCCAAATCTTTGGGGATTTATGGACTGATTGGAGGTGATAATTGCAAGGGATCTGAGCTGGATGCCAACACTGCCTGGTTTTCACGGGAATCACCCATTTTGAAGGAAAAGCTGCTTCTCTCTCCTCTTCTCTCCCCCTGCCTCCCCCCTCAGCTGCTCCAAGCTTGACAGGGACAGGTCAGTCCGTCTGTCACGCTAATCCTTGGGCACTTTTAGTGTCACTCTAATGACAGCACCTCTGCCAAGCTGAGGAGCCTCGGCAGTAAAAGCCTCTTAAGGGCAGCAGCCCCTCTGAGCAAAGTGGTTTGTCCATTCCTGGGGCTTTTCCTTCCCCCTGGAAATGGCATCTCTCCGATTAGTCCCGCTGCCCGTGACAAGAATCAGATGGGAAACTTTCCACTTTCCAACACATTAAAGCCCTTCCTGGGAAGAACTCAGAGCTCACCCCCATCCTCCTCCCTCCCTCCCTCCCTGCTCCCACCTTTCCTCTCCACTCCACCTGGGAGAAGCTCTCTGGAGCATCCAAGGTGGTTTGATTCATCCCCCACACATTTTTGTGGGTTTGGGGATGTGTTTTCTCTCTGTTAGGATGTTGGGGGTCTGTGGTGCTTCGGGGTAGAAATCCAGCTGTGGCTTCCATAAAGAACACTCCAGCCCCATCCAAATTGGAGAGTTCCAGGTTGTCCCTGTTTTACAGGGTAAAAGGATTTGGCAGTGCAAAATATCCATTTTTTGCCCATTGGCCTTGGGAGCAGGAAACGGGAATATTTAATGGAGAAATACCTGGAGGGGCTGTCAGCCCCAAATCCAATCTTCTTGCCACCCATATTCCTGAGGAAAATGGAGTCAGATGGCAACTGCTTTCCCAAACCTCTGTCTCCACTGGGATTTGTCTGTTTCAGTGCTTGGTTTCCACTCATCAAAGACAAATGTGAGTGAGAGACAGCAGCAAATCATGGAAGCACAGAATGGTTTGTGTTGGAAGAGACCCTAAAGATCACCCCATTCCTGGCCTTGAACACTTCCAGGCATGAAGAATCCACAGAGAATCCTCTTGGGCTGGATGTGAACCACACAGGATGAAGTTTCTGTGACAATCCAGGGCTTCCAACGAGTTGTCCCATCCTAATTCTGCTCCTTCCCCAGGGGAGCTGGGATGCCATTCCCACTCTGAGCTGTGCTGCTGCCCTAGGAACGAGCTGATGAATTAAGTGTGCACCACAATTAACAATTAATGAGGTCGTCTGCGGGTTCAGAGGATTCTGTTCTGCTCCAGGCATCCATTGGGACCTGTTGCATCCCTAAATCATCCCACCATCCCCTCAGCACAGCACAAATCCCAGCTCTCATCACCCTGGCATGCAGGGAGGCAGAATAACTCCACGGCAGCACAGCTCTGCCAGCGTTCCCCCTCATTTCCCCCGAATTTGGGGGCGAGGGGAAAAGGTTGAGAGCTCAGCTGGTTCTGCTCAGCTCAGCAGCTCCAGGAGGAGCGCCCTGGGGAAGGTGGGATGCGCAATTCCCGAGCCCTGGCGCGTGTCCCGGGCGCTGGGGGGGATCAGCGGGGGCAGATGGGTGTGCTGAGAGCTGGAGGCAGCAGGAACGAGCTGGAGCGTGGAGGAGCCAGAAGCAGGAGGCAGGAAACCCCCAGGAGTGGGGAAGGGCACAGTGGGGAGCTGGGAGTGCACCAGGCAGCCCCAGCCGGGCGGGGAATTGCCGTGGATGTGCAACTCCAGGCTGTGGGAAGGTTTCAGGCTTTCCCACTGGAAAATAACCTCACCAAACTTGCTGGGGCACTGGGGTGTGCCAGGGTTCAGGCAGTGGCAGGGAATGGGTTCAGGATTTGGGATCCAGTCGCTGCTCAATCTTCAGTCACAGGGCAGCCCAATGAGCTGCTTCCCAAATGTTCTTATGAACAGCTCTGCATAAATCATGGGACAAGAGCCCGTCGTGGAATCACGGAATAATTTCCATTAGAAAGGATCCTGAAGATACAATTGTCTCCCCAGCACTGCCAAGGCCACCACTAAACCGTGTCCCCAAGAGCCACATCAGCCCAGCTGTTGAATCCAGCCAGGGGTGGGAGCCCCACCACTGCCCTGGAAGATATGCCAGGGCTGGACAGCCCTTTCTGTGAAGAATTTTTTCCTGATAGCCAAACTAAACTTCCCCTGGCACAGCTTGAGGCCATTTCCCATGCTCCTGTCCCTTGTTCCCTGGGAGCAGAGCTCTGTCTTCACACTCTGTCAGGGAGCTGTGCAGAGCCAGAAGGTTCCCCTGAGCCTCCTTTTCTCCAGGCTGAGCTCCCCCAGCCTCTTCTGGTGCTCCAGACCCTTCCCAGCCCTGTTGCATTCCCTGGACACATCCTCAATGGCTTTATTATCCTGAGAAGCCCAAAACTGATCCCGGGATTTGAGGTGTGGCCTCAGCAGTGCCAGCACAGGGGGACAATCCCTGCCCTGGTTCTGTCACCACCCTGTGGCTGATACAAGCCAGGTGACACTGACCTTCTTGGCCACTGCTTTGGGAGGACCCCAATGATCCCAGGATCTGTCCCAGCAAACTGAGTCCAAGCAATCCAAGCTTTGTGGGGTTGAAGGAAACTCAGGAGCCAAAGAGGGAATGAGGAATTCGAGGTGATGCAGGGTAAGAGGCAGATCTGGCTTGGGCATCACCACAAGGAGCAGGGAGAGGAAAGCACAGAGCTCTTGTTCCAGCAGTGGATGGAAATTCCCAAGTCCCAGAAACCATCCTGGCTTCCCCATGCTCAAGATCCCCTCAGCACATCCAGGAAATCCCCAAATTTCCTTGGATCCTGCTTTTATTTCTGACTCTTTCTGCAGGATGTGTCTCCCATGCAGTCAATTAGAGCCGAGGATCAATTAAGCATTAATGGGCAAGGAAGACAAATGGCTCAGATGGGCAATCCCAGGGTTTGGAAGTGAAATTCCCTGGTGTTGATTCACATGGATGCTCCTTCAGCTCCCAGCCTCACCAAGGTGCCCTGGAGTTTGCAGTGGGGCTGACATCTCCTGATTTCCCTGATTTTCATCCAGATTCCATGAGGAGACACATTTGATTCCTTCTCTCCTCTTCCACATCCTCCCTAACTCATTTCCAGCTATTTTTTTTTTATCAGGAAAAGCTTTATGAGGTGAAAAGAAGCTGAAGCCATTCCCACTTTTCCAACCCCAAAAGACAAGGATCTGGAGATGTTCATCCACCTCAAGCCTTTGCAATGAAAACCTGGACCAGGCTGTGTGTGTGTGCATTTCCACGTGGATATTTGGGTATTACCAGTCCTTTCCTGGCTGGGATGGGTTTGCACTTTTGGATTCCTTACTAACTGGGAGATTGAGTGGGGAAGGGCTGGTGGAAGGGATGAAAGGAATCTCCATCAGGAATTCCACTCGTGGCACAAATCCCTGTGCTTTGCTGCCTTTTCCCACCTTGTGGAATCATCACTGCTCCAAGTCTGTGCAGGCATGGATCCCCAGGCTTGGGATGGGATGGGAATCCTTCTGAATCCTTCTGGGGACAAATTTTGCAGCTCTAGTGACCCCATAACTCAGCTACATCAATTTCAACGAGGTGTCCTGGTCAGGGCTCTTTTTGGGTGTCTGGTATCACCCACTCCTGAGTTTTAGCAGCTTTCTTTTTCTATGGAAGGTCCTAATTTTGGCCCTAAATTGATTCCCAAGATAAGGGGATTTAAAATATATGTGATTTTTAATAATTTGGAGTTTTATTTATCCACATCTCCCTTGTTTGGGGGCACCTGAACACAGAATTTGCAGGCAAAGACAAGATAGTGAAAGGAAAATCCTGTCCTGCTTCATCCCCACTTTTCCATTCCCTAAAACCCTCATGCAGAAACTCTTCCTCCTCCTCTCTCTCCCCCTCCAGCAGCTCGAGAATTTCAAACCTTCTTCCTATTAGGAAGAAAAAAGGGTTTGCTCTCAGGTTGAAAGGAAAAGCAAAGGAACGGGTTAAAGGGGTTTAAATTGGAGTTTTATGGATATTTCTCCCTCTCCCTCCTTTGTGAGAGCATTAAACTTTTCTTTCGTTAAAAACCAAGCGGATGGGAACGGGAAAGGAGAGGGGAGAAGGGAAAGAGAAGGTGGAGGGGGGAAATAAAAAAAAAGCCCTCAGATATTCATGTGTGACACAGCTCAGGGCGGCGAGACGTGCGGCTGATTTGCTTAATGCTGACAGGTCTTTCTTCTTCTTGGAAAGAAAACACAGCGGGGATCCTAAAATGTGCCGTGTAAAGGTCCATGGCAGGAGCATTTCCAGCATTTCCAGCATTTCCAATCTTCCGCGGTGACGCTGCGGGCCAGGTAATTCGCACAGGGAAAAGAACACAAAAAAAGTTCTTGGCTAAGCACCCATTAAAGGCGCTGCCCATGGAAATGCGGAGGGCAGAGCGCCGGGAATGTGAGAATCCCAAATTCCTGCCCCAGAGGAAAAGAGGGAGAAACAGGAGAGGCAAAGCGAGGAGGGGTGGGGAGAAAGGAAAGACAAAGAGAGAGGGAGGGAGGCTGAAAGCAAGGAGAGAAAATAAAGGTGAGGGTTGGGATGGAGGACTATTCCCACGGAGAACTTGGGAGGATTTGGGATTCGTGGGGTGACCTCCATTCTCCATCATCCAGCCTGGTCTGGAATGGTTATCCCAAGGGATTGCACATCCACCTTTCCCACTCGCTGGGATATTTCCCAGCACACAGAGTGACCCAGCTGGGATGGCTGAGATGCTCTCCAGGGCACCCTCCCAGCTGCAGGAATGTCACCTGTCCTGGGGAATGTCCTTCCCTCTGTCCCCCTCTCCATACCTGCTGGCAGCTCCCAGTTGTAGGGTCAGCACCTGCAGCGGGTTCCAGGTGTCCAATCTCTGCTCTGAGAGATAAAAAAAGGAATCAAAAATAGGTCAGATCTCAGGGTGATACAAAAGCAGCACTCAGGGATGCTTTAGGGCAGAGGATATCTCCTTCCCAGAGCCACCAAAGAAACAGAAACACTAAAACTCCCATTTTTCATGGAATTCATCCCACACCCACCATGTGAACGTTGCTTCTGAAGCATCTTCACCTGAGACAGGCACCCCTGAGTCCCTTTTTGCTGCCTAACAAGCCCAGAAAAGGAAATCTGGGATCTTAAGGGAACCTTGTTCAGACAAATCTTCCCTGCCTGCCACAGACTGTCCCACCTCATGTCCCCAGTGAAAAAGTGAAGGAGATTTTCCAGTCCTTTCTCCAGCAGCTCCTGCACCTTGGGCCAGGAGACATTCAGATGCCACCAGCAAAGGATCCATGAAGGACCCAGGGAGCAGGTCCTGGAATTAGAATGGGGTCTCTTTTGGGAGGGTCTGGACAGACCAGGACAGGCAGGAAGCTCTGGAAGATGCCACCACCATGGGAATGTTGTGGTGGATCCCATATTTGACCCCACATTCTCTTATTCCTCAAAGCAGAAAATTCCAGGTCCCACCTCGACCATTTCCTTCCTGGATGTGACTCTTCTCAGCAATGCCTGATGAAGCCCTGGCTTTCCAAACACTTTGATTCCCCAGGGGAGGGGGCATGAATTGGGATTGTTCATCCTGGAGAAGAGAAGGCTTGAAGTGATGTAATTGTGGCTTTCCAGTACCTGGAGAAGCCAAGAAAGATGGGAAGAGAATTTTCAGGAGCCTGGATTGACAGGACAGGGGGGAATAACTTCAAACTGAAAGAGCAGAAATTTATGTTCAATTTACAGAAGGAATTCTTTCTGTGAGGATGATGGCACAGGATGCCCAGAGAAGCTGTGGCTGCTCCATTCCCTGGAAATGTCCAAGTGCAGGCTGGATGGGGCTTGGAGCAGCCTGGGATAGTGGAAGGTGTCTCTGCCCATGGCAGGGGGTTGAACTGGAGGATCCTTGAGGTCTCTTTCAACCCAAACCATTCCATGGTAAACCCCAGAGGTGGTGGGGACACAGCTCACCCTGGAGGTGATGAGGAAGCCCCAGCCTGGCTCCTCCTCTTCCATTTTTCCACGTCTTCATTGCCAGTCCCTCTAAAAAGGGGTTATGGTGCTGATCTCCTTCATGCAGTGCTTGGAAATGATGGGAAGGTTGATGGTGGTTCCTGCTTGATGTTTATGCAGAGGGATAAATGGTGAGATCTCAGGATTCAGGAATGTGGCCATGTGGCCACTCCAAATTGTTTGGTTAATGATTCCCAAATTTTCTGTACCACTTATTTAATCCTTGGAGGGAGAGAGTAAGGGAGAGAGAGGCAGACTAGTCTTGAAGTGTCACAGCAGGAGGACAACAGGGAGAATCTGGAATATTCTGGGAAGTCATGGCTGATAGGAGGAATTTTTTCCCCATGAGCAGGATCCCAGAGAGGCTGAGGGCTCTCTTCTCCTTGGACACAACCTGAGCACAACAAGGCAAGGTTGGAATTAACTGTTTGGGAAACAGCTCCCTGTCCTTTCCAGGACATTTTGCCAAGCTTTGGGTCCCTCCTGCTTCCCTTCTGGAAAAGCCAAAGTTCTTCTTACAGAAGCTGAGTGAAGAGCTTTCAGAATTCATTTTTTTCCCTGAAATTATCCAAGACTGCAGCATCCTGATCCCATTTTGGCCTGGGTCTGTCCCATCCTCCCCTCCCACCATCTCTGACAGACAGGGATGAGATTAAGGCAGAAACATTCAGGAAAAAAAACTCTCCTCCCAAGTTATTTTGTTTATTAGGCCCACTTAAATCTCTTCCTGGGGGGAATCTCACCTGGAACATTTAAGAGCAAGATGGAGGGAGGGACTGAGGGTTTCTCCAGAGTGTAATTAAATCCTGGAGCATCCTCGGGGCTGGGATTTACTCTGGGCTGGCCACACCTCATATCCCTGTGGGGTTGGGCAGAGGGGACACAGCCTGGCAGTCCTTACTGGCATTTCCCCAGTTTTCCCAGTTTCATGGCACAAAGACTGGGAGTGAGAAGGTGGCTTTGCCAAGTGCCCTGATCCCCATTTTCCCTGGGAATTGTGTCAAGCACAGAAGGTCCAGACTCCCTTCCCTGGTGCCAATGGGCACAGGAGCAGCTCAGAGAAGGATTCAGTCCCTCTGCTCTTCCTCCACCTTCCTGCTCCCAGCTCACTGGTAATCAGAGAAACTTCCCAGCATTATGGAATCAGGTCTCTGGCTGCATCCTACCTCGGTGTCCCCCTCCCCAGTCTCTGATCCCCTCTTTTGAGTGGGAATCCTGGGAGTCTGAGGGGAGGGAAATGCCCCTCTTGGCTCAGTCCTTCCCCCTTCTCCTGGCTAAAGCAGAGTCCCATGTGGAAATGAGTTCTGCTGCTCCCTCCTTTCTTCCCCTTTTCCCTCCTCCCCTCCCCATCACTCAGTTGTTTCATCCTTTGAGAACTCTCTGCTTCTCCCTATGGGACCCACTTTAAAAAACAAGAAAGGGGGGGACTGGGGGGAGAGGGAAAGAAAACTCCATTGTCTTGTCAAAGGGAATAAGTGAAAAGTTGCAAGTGTCTCTCCGCAGGTTTTGGCTCCTGTGTGTTCTCCTTTCAAGCCCTGCCAGCCTCAGGGGCTGTCACTGCTCCTTCATCTCCTCACGGATGGCCCCGTGCCTTCCCAGGCTTCCCCTCCCCATCCTCACGGAGAGGAGCTGCCAGGCTTTCCATGGCCACCGCAGATCCCAGTGACAGGTCCCTTCCCTGTCAGAGCCAGGGCGGGGTCGCTCCCTTCCACCCTTCCCCGTCCCCCCCTCCCTCCTTTGCTTCCCTCAATTTTTTCTATTTTTTTTATTTTTTTTTCTGAGGTGGTTGACAAGGCCACACGCAGCGGAGTCGGGGCCCAATTAAACAAAAACCCCTCTTTAAGAGCAGCCTTCCTCTGGAGAGTGACACCGGAGCTGTTGGAATATTAACGAGCTCTTGGAATCCTGCAGCGGCATCGGGAAGCTCCGTGTGGTGGAGGGGGGCAGGTTTCCACGCTGGGGTGGGGCCTTGGGCAGGAATTTCCAGTGCTGGTGTGAAAATGGTGTGCCATGGAATGGGTTAAACCATGGATGGATGGATTTATGTGGGAATGTGTAAGAGTCAGTCTGAAGTTTCTCTGATCTGCCTCACGACCATCATCAGAGACTGAGACCCAGGACCCCACCACTCGCTCTGACCTGAGTTCTGGCCTGGCTGAGGTGGATGCTTGCCAGGGATTGTTTGTAGCTGTGCCTGGTGCTGCCATGGCACGCTGCTCTCAGCAGGGTGCTGGTTATAGCACCCTGCTCCAGCACCTGCTTCTTGGAGCAATGATCCCCACATGCAACAGTCCATAAATCTCCCCACCTTTTGCCCAGAGGCCACTCACTTTGGAAAAGGGCTTACCTTATATAGTCTAAAGTACGTGCTAAATGTTTATAACCATTTTCCAATACAATACAGTCTTGTTGAACAGTCCAGCTCTGACCCCATCCAATCTGAAAGTGCCAGCATGTCACCCACCTCATACCAAGAGGTATCCACACCCCAAATTCTCCATCTTGACCACGTGTCCCTCATCACAAACATCCCCAAAAGTCTATTTATCTACGTTCTAACAATCTAATTTACACTTTACTAATTTTGGTGGCTTGTTTCCATTCCCTCTGTGTTGGTAATTTCCTCCAGGGGTTTGAATTCAGCGCCTGAGACACCAGGGTCTCATTCAGGGGTCTTTGAGACCCTCACCAGGGGAGTTTTGAGACCCCCAAGGAGGCCAGAGGACTACTCTGGACTCCCACAGAAAAGGACTATAAAAAGTGACTTTCTTGAAGAGACTCTGAGATGTCTTTCTCCCCAATGGATTGAAGATGTGTCTATCATTGGATGACTCGAGGATGCATCCATCCTGTTGGCTTCTATATCCCATCCTTTCTCTCTCTCTCTCTCTCTCTTCCATCACAAAACTGAAATGTTTTCATGCAATAAACTGCATTGCTGCTTTCTGCTGAATAAAACCTGAGTCTCTTGCTTTTGTCTTTTGCACCCTGGGGTCGAAGGAACCGTCGCCTCCCGCTGGGGTTGGGCGGATCGTGACAGAATGCCAAGGATGTGCCCCTTCCACCAGGCATCCCCCATCCATAGGGGGGCAACGAGGTTTTATGGTTAGAGGAGGAAAAAGCAGTTCTGCCACCAGCTCTGAGGGTGGGGTTTGTCCCCTGGGTGTCCCCATCACCTGCCAGCAGGGGATTTTTTGGGATGACCAACTGCAAAGTTGTTTCCCATGGCTGATGTTCGCCCAGCATGACTATGGGTGATTCCACGGATTGGCTTCAAAGCCAATTGAGAATTCCAAGGGGAATAAGATAAGTTTTGGGGCTAGAAATATCATGGAATCCCAGAATGATTTGGGTTGGAAAGGACCTTAAAGCTCATCTCATTCCGAGCCAAATTCCATGGGCAGGGACAGAAGGGAAGGGAAGGGAAGGGAAGGGAAGGGAAGGGAAGGGAAGGGAAGGGGAAGGGAAGGGAAGGGAAGGGAAGGGAAGGGAAGGGAAGGGAAGGGAAGGGAAGGGAAGGGAAGGGAAGGGGAAGGGAAGGGAAGGGAAGGGAAGGGAAGGGAAGGGAAGGGAAGGGAAGGGAAGGGAAGGGAAGGGAAGGGAAGGGAAGGGAAGGGAAGGGAAGGGAAGGGAAGGGAAGGGAAGGGAAGGGAAGGGAAGGGAAGGGAAGGGAAGGGAAGGGAAGGGAAGGGAAGGGAAGGGGAAGGGAAGGGAAGGGAAGGGGAAGGGAAGGGAAGGGAAGGGAAGGGAAGGGAAGGGAAGGGAAGGGAAGGGAAGGGAAGGATTTATCCCATGGATTTCAAGAGCGGGGAAAAAAATCTGTGATGAACATCTACCTCACAGCCATGTTTCCCATCCCAAAATCCCCCTGTGCTGCTCAGGAGCCTGGAGCAGGATTGCAGTGACCTGGGGTGAGGTTCCAGGTCAGGAACTCTGAGGATGTGGTGGGCACAGGCACCAAGCAAGCCCCAAAATCCATGGAAAATCCCCTTCCCGATGCTTCCAGCACATTCTGAGCTCTGAGCAGAAGTTGAAACCCCATCTCCAGCTGGGCTAATGGCATCCAGCAGTTGCTTCCCAACACGAGAGATAGCAAGGAAGCAGGAAAAGGCACTTATCCATGTGTTGGAGATGGATTCACTCCACCAGTTCCTGCAGGGATTCCAGCCCTCTCCATTCATACTGGGAAACAGGTTTTCTCTCTAAATAATTCCAAACTCCTTGGTGCATTCAGGCATCCCATGAGTTAATTTTAGGGAAAACAGAGCTGGGATGTGTCTGCTTCCAAAGGCTGGGGTCAGGACAGGGAAGGAAAAGTAAACTGAGAAATGATTAGAGGTTTGGAGATGAGTTACTTGTACAAAATCCTCCATCCAGGAACCCTGGGAAGGTTCTCCCCTGGCTATTTTGGGATGACAATATCTGGGCCTGAACTACACAGCAACAGCATCCCCAGAGATTCATCCATTGCAGCAGAAAATCAGGAAAGGCTGGAGAAGAAAGGTCTGTGGTCAGACCAAAGGAAAAGCAATCACAACATCCATAGGGAGTGGACAACAGGGATAGCATGATGCTGGAAGAAGGAGCAGCTTCCAAAATCCCACATATTGGTTGTGCAAGGCTCTTAGAGCCTGATTGTCCTTTGGAGGCTTTTTAATCCCATTTGGATTGTGGTGCTGCTGTTATCATTTCCAAAAGGTCCAGGAGCTCTGGGTCAGTAAAACTCCCTCTTGGAAAAGGACTGAGTTAGGACATCAATGAAAGTCCAGCCCTCCTCTCCACTTCTTTTCCTGGAGGTAAGTCACCAGGATTATGAAATCCAAGTGCTCCAACACTTCTGTTTTCCAGTCACAGTAAAACTTGCAATGAGCCATAAGTCCTGTTGGAGTATTTTGGGAGATGGGATGACCCAGGATGGGGCAGGCAGGGTGAGGGAATTTACACACAAAGCTTCAAGGGCTGCATCCCTCCCCTTCCCATCCACACTTTCCAGAGAAACAGGGAGGGAGAGAGCGACCTGCAGCCCCAGCCCTGCCAACTCAGCACTTCTGTGCTTTTCTGTCAGGGGAAAAAGAAAGAAAAAAAACCATAAAAAGCCCCTTTTTGTTTTGTTCCCGTTTTTTGTTTGCTGAATGTATTGTTTTGTCCTGAGCTCGAGCTTCTGAAATCCCTTGTTCTTGGCGCTCATTAAAATATTTGGGACTCGCTCTGGTGCTGCCGTGCTCTTTTGGTGTTTATTTTTCCCTCCTCCCCAGACCCCCCCTCTCCACAACCCCGCGGTCAAAACGTCCCTGTGTTTTCCATGTGCTGATTATCCCGAGAATCAAGGCTCCTGAGCAATTTGAGAGTCACTCCAAAGCAATCAATTATGCATCAAATGACTTTTTGATTCTTTACCTTGTGAGCAGAGAGCTGGAAGAAGAGGCTGCTTTTTATTCTCTTCCCCTCCTCTATATTATTATTATTTTTATTATGATTCCCCACTCTCTCTCTCGTTTTTTTCCCCTCCCTTTCCGTGCTCCAAAGGCTCTGCCTGCTGGCATTGGGATTATGGCATGATCAAATGGTTTCCTCTTAATTGGCAACAGCTCCAAGATGGGAAGAAGGCAGGAAGATTAAAAGGGAAAGGCCACGGGAGCTGGAGCAGCTTCTTGGGAGTGAGGTGGGAGAACAGGGCTGAGCTCAGGAGCCCTCGATGTAAAAGTGATTCCCTGTCTCCATCAGCAGGGAAATCTGGGGACAGGAGATGGGCTGGAAGGTGCAGAGTCAAAACCAGTGGGATTTTCCTGAGGGAAAAGCTCTTGCCCCCCTCCCTCAGTTTAAAAGCTCTGTGACAAGGGCACCAAGTCCTCACCTTCAGGCAGGGCTGCAGTGCAGAGATTCCAGCAGGGAAGAGACACAAATGGGATCTAACCCGCCTTGAGGAGCTCCTCCAGCACGGTGCACAGTGCTGGGCTGTCCAAGGTCCTGGATTTATCCATGGCCTGCTCTCAAGGAGGGAAAGGTGCCCATACCCAGCCACCAGCCACCAGCAGGTCACAGTTTTTTACCTGCAAACCCAGAGCTTGTTTCTATCACTCAGCAGGAGCCACATCCTTGATTTCTTTTCCATTTCAGTATCCCTGGATATGTTTGTCACAATGAGTGACACTGGCCCAGGCAGTGGAGGAGGCAGGAAGAGATTCCCACTGGATTAAAATAGATCCATGTGTGAAAATAAATAGTTCAGGGTGTCTAAATGTCCCTCTTGTCTCCATCCTTGCAGCTCCACCTTGACACCTTCTGGATCCAGTTCTTATGAGAGGTGATTTTCCTGGGATTATCCATTTGCCAGGACATAGGAGTGTTCACACTCTCATTAAAAAAACAAAACAAAACAAAACAAACCACAAAGAAATCAACAAAACCCCCAAAACAAAAAGGCCAAAAAGCAAACAGAAAAGCTGATTTTGTTAATTTGTGTTTTACCTTGGGATTTTCCCATCACATCCCAACAGGGATTTTCCTCAAGTTAGAAAGGTGATCTTAATACTCCCTCCACCTCTGGTCTTGAAGATGAGGCTGACAGAGCATCACCCAATAACTGAATTCTTCACAAGCACCAGCTGAACAAAGTGTGGGAGTGCAGCTCCTTTCCAGTCCCTAAATAACATGATGAGTATGACAACCACCTTCTCCATGATCCCAAAAATCCCTGAGGGCATTCCCCACAAAAAAATCCTCCATTCCTCACCTGTTTCCATGGCTCCTCATTCCAGATGTTAACAAGCTGAGCACACAATAAGGATCCAGCCTGGATCAATTGCCTCCCTCAGCTCCATCCCTCTCAGCAACTGCATCCCAGGTTTCATTTGCAAGGAAGGGGAGGGATTTGTCCCCTGGGTGTGGCACTTGGGAGGACAAATCTGGAGTAATGGGTTCAGTTTCAGGGCCCCAGTGACAAATCTGGTAGGGGACACCAAGATGTGTTTTGGGTTGACACCAAGATGGGTTGGGGAATAAAGTGTATGAAGTGGCTGAGCCCAGCTGCAAAGAGGGAAGTAAAGGAACACCTTTATTCCACCTTTTTCAGGGGAGATGTTCATGGAGAGGATGAAGTCAGGTTCTTCTTCACAGCAAAAGGACATTTGGGGACAATCATAGGGAGCACCAAGGGAAAATTCCCAAAATAAGAGTGGGCAGACCCTGGGAGAGGCTGTGGAATCTCCATCCTCAGCTCAACAAGATGCCAAGGAGCTGAGCCTGGTCTAACTCTGAGAATTGCCATGCAAGGGGTTGAAATGGAAACATCAGCACTCTCTTCTCTCCTAAATAATTCCATGACCTGGATCAACTCCCAGCTGCACAGATCCCACCCAGGCTATGAACAAGATTTATCCTGATGTCCCAAAACCCGTCACTCACAGCTCTGTTTTCCTCCAATCCCTCCCATTTCCTTTGGAGAAGAGAGGATTGTACATCTTGGGATGTGAGAGGGGAAAAATCCTCCTTAGGAAATCCGTGGAACAACTGAGAAGATCCAGATGTTTGGAAGAATTAATCAGCTTACAGCAACAGTGGTTTTTTAGGAAGAACAAGAGGAGAGAAATTCACCCTGAGGTAGTTCTGGCTGCTCGAATCGAGCTGGATTGTCCCCAGTCTTCAACCATTTTGGCAAAGCCTCCAAGCTGCACTTCCAAGTGAGGAACTCCAGGAACTCAGGAGGAATTCCTCATGAGGAAGTCCAGGATGAGGCAGGACTCGAGGGCAGAGCATCCCTCTGGCAGCCTGGAATGGGAAGGAAGCAGAGGGATGAAGGGATCATAAACTACAGCAGCTATCAATGACATCTGAAACATCCCAATGGCCTCACTCAGGACCTGGAGAGGCAGGAAAAAGGAATGAGGTGCTGGTGAAATTTGTGGATGACCAGGGTGGGGATAGGGAAAGGTGATGAAGAGGTGGGCTGAAGCAAAATCCAGCAGGAAAGCCAAGGTTCTTTCCAAGGAAGGACTTTGCCCAGTCCAGCTGCTGAGAACACACTGAGGAGACCATGTCCATGGATTTTTGGCAGCATCACAGGAGCTTTTCAACATCCCTGGAACAGTCTTTGGCTGGGAATGAAGTAAAAAACCACATGGCCTTTTCCACCAAGGTGAAGGAATCAGGTCTTGGCTGAAATCAGGCAGTGTGGAAAAGATCCAGGAGTGGATTTCTTGGTTGAGTGGATGAATCCAGCTGAGCCCCTCTCCATACACTCTCCACAGAGTCAGGGCAATGATAGAAGCAGTTTTAGGGAATGATTCATCCCTGCTGAAGGATACATCTTAAACTTCCTGGAAGAACCTCTTTATCTCCAGAGACTATCAAGTATCAGAATCATGGAATGGTTTGGGCTGAAGAGGCCATAAATATGACCTTGTTCCACCCCCTGCAAGGGCAGGGACACCTTCCACTATCCCAGGTTGCTCCAAGCCCTGTCCAACCTGGCCTTGAACATTTCCAGGCATCCACAGCATCTCTGGGATACCTCCTCCAGGATGTCACCACCCCTGAGGGACATTTTCCTTGAAGGGACAGGAATTTCACTGTCTGGCAGAGAATGAAAATCCCTTGACTGCAGACCATGGAGAAATATTCCTCAGGAATATCACATTGGAAGCAAAAGTTACTTGAAATTGGTATTAAAAAGAATAAAATTAATAAGGAATTATTGGTTCCTGCAATTTCCCAGGATTTCCTTGGGCTGCTGGGGGAAGGGCTGAGCCATGCAGGGAGCAGCTGTCCAAACTCACATGGTGGGAGGCTCTAACTAAGCATGACCAAGAAATAAGGATTATAGGAAGAAGTACAGGGACAGCACCTCCTGCTGCCATCCCTATCCCTGCCTGGACATCCAACCATCAGCAAGGGCTGGGGCACAGGGAAAAGGACACAGCAGGCTGGAGAATCAAGACATAACACAGGAGAATCAAGCTCTGCTCCCTGGAATCCAGGGAAGGTGCACAGAGGAAATTGATTGTTTAGTGAACTGCAAAATTTACTGGGAAAAGCTCTCCTGGGGCTCATATTCCTTTTAATCCAACAAATGTACTTGGAGTTTCCCATTGCTGCCTGAACAAGTGTTTGACAACTCCCAGGTAGATCCTATCTCAACTTTATAGCTCTGCTTCTGACCATAGTGGGGAAGGGAAAAGAGAAGTTTAAATAAAATTGCCAGACTGGGAGATAAATTAAAACCATTTAGATGAAATGGGGCTGGAACCAGGCTGGGAGAGCTGGGATTGTCCAGTCTGGAGAAGAGAAGGTTCCAGGGAGAAATTAGAGCCCTTTCTAGAGCCTAAAGGGGCTCCAGGAGAGCTGGAGAGGGACTTGGGACAAGGGATGGAGGGACAGGATAAAAGGGAATGGCTTTAAATAGACAGAGGGGAGATTTAGATTGGATATTGGGAAGAAATTCTTCCCTCTGTGAGGGTGGTGAGGGCCTGGCTCAGGTTTCCCAGAGAAGTTGTGGCTACTCCATCCCTGGAGGTGTCCAAGGCCAGGCTGGACAGGGCTCTGAGCAACCTGGGATAGTGGGTGAACCCCAGCTTATGGCAGGGGACTGGAACTAGACAGTCTTGAAGATCCCTCCCAACCCAAACCTTCCTAGGATTCTATTAAACCTCTGGAAAATGAAGATAGAAGCAGAATGAAGTGATGGATCCTCCAAATATTGGTGGACAAAAGAAGGAACAGATGAATGGCCTCTTAAATCTCTGACAGCTCTCCATTCCACAGAAAGAAAGTGTGAAACCAGAATATTTGGGAAGCCTGCTGCTTGCTGTTCCACACTCCATCTTCTCAGTGGCTCACATTCAAAAAGTGACACCCACCCATGGATGCTTCATCTTGAGAATAAGAGAAATTATGTGGATTTCAGGGGATCCTGGAAGTGTTATCTAGGCATGAGACACGGTTACTACACAGGGGTTTTAGGTGTGCTCATTTTCCATGGAATCTTGGGAGGCACTTGGGAAAACAGGATTCATCCCATGCCACTGGAGCAAACCTTGTGTGTGAAGGCTCCAGTAAAACCAACCCACGTGGAGTACTGGGATGGATCATTTCAAAGCTCTCCCATGGGATCACCTGTTATCCATGACCCTGGCATGGTCTGGAGTCTGGAGAGCTCCAGAGGAACATAATTTACAATGACTGACACAACAAAGATGTGTTTTTTACATAGAGTCATGGTTTGGGTCAGAAGGAGGCTTAAAGATCATCTTTATCCCACCATGGACAAGGACACCTTCCACTAGACCAGGCTGCTCCAAGCTCCTTCCAGCCCCATGAGATCATGGTCTGGAGATGGCCACATCCTGTTGTGCCAGCTCTGCCCAACCCCAGTTCATCCCTGAAAAAGACTATGGAATAAACAGCCCAAAAGGAAAACCAGGGCCATTGCACAGAGCCTGCAGCATCCAGCATCTCCTCCAGACCTCTGGAGACCATATCCAGGACCATCCTTCCCCTCCCACACAGCAAAGTGCTTGGAAAAAATATTCCAGCCCTTCCCAGCTTGTGGGAGAGACAAGCTGTCACCCAGGCTCATCATGCTGATGGACAGCAGCTTACATCCCACACCAGCCCCAGGAGCCACCCCTTCCAGCAGCTAATTCCAAAACAAAGCTTGCATTGAGGGGTTAGGTTTCAGTTTTTCCAGCTGGGGGAAGGAGAGGCTGCCAAACCAAATAACACCAACAGCTGCTCCAGGAGCAGAGCTTGGTGACCCCAGCTCCTCCTCACAGTGACCTCCCAGCAGATCCTGGCCAGCAGGGCCACCAAGCACCAGGACAACCAGTGGTGGCAGCCAGAGCCACAGTTGGAGAGGCAGAACCCAGCAGCTGTGAAACACATTCCCCCTTTCAACACAATCTGTATCCTTCTGGCCTCTCCATGATGTTCTCCCAGGAAGCAGCACGCCAGGATTGCTTTGGGAGGCCTTTTTTTGTCCCAGTGATTTTTGCTAAACCAAAGGCTCTCAAAATTGCCAGCAGTTTGAAGGCAGGGTGCAGCAAAGGGCTCTGAAATACTGAGATCATGAGCCTAAAAGGGAATTTTCCTGGTGTCAAAAGAGAATTTTCCAAATGCTGCACAAATACAAAGAAGAAACTCAATGCACTTTTCAAATCCCTCTCTTATCCTCTTCCTCACCTGCTGGGCTATTGAGAGGGGCTGGAATACCAGCCATGAAATCCTGTCCTGTGCCTTGTTCCCATCTCAAAATGAGCTGGGATGGACTCATGGCACAGAGGGATATTTAAGGAATTCCATCCTGGGGGACTGGTTTCCATCCCATCATCCTGGACTGGGAACAGTTTTGACCACACTGCATTTGTTCAAATCTACCAAAGCTCTGGTGCTGTTCTCCAGTTTGGAGTGACAAGAGAAGATATTCTCACCATTCCTGTTGGATCTTCTGGGTTTTCGTGCCTTTTATTTCCAGTAACTCAATGCAGTTATCTGCACAGGTGTCTTTGGAGATATTTCAAGTTATCCTTGTTGATTTGCCAATCCCAAAGGACTCAGGCCTTCAGTGGATCCTTGGGAAATCTCCTGATGACTTCCATGATGCTGGATATCTCAGATGTCAGTAGGAATCATCCTTAACCAGCCAGATCCAGCTTCTGAATTGGACAATTCCAGAGGAAAAATTTGCATTAGAAGACCTACTTTGACTTTCCAGCTGTTTGAAGACCACCAATGCTTTCAGGGCTGTTTCATGGAACAATTTCGGTGGGAAGGGAACATAAAGATCATCCTGTTCCAACCCCCTACCTTGAACAAAGAATCTTCCACTAGACCAGGTTGCTCCAAGTCCCTTGCAGTGTGGCCTTGAACACTTCCAGAATCATTTCTTGCTTTCTTTTTCTCTTTCCACCCTTCATGTTTCCAGTCACTCCTTGATTCACGTCCAGGCATTGTTTTAACTCACAAAAATCCAAAGTTGACCAACGAGTTGGAGAAACAATCTCTAGATCCCTGTGTTCTTATTCCCAGGTGAGGAGCAAAGTTAAAGGTCTCCAGCTTGGGATTGATGTGGTTTGGAGACAGGGAATTCTCCTGGATTAGAGTCTTTCTCCATAATCCTTGATCTGAAACATTTAATGTTTCAGGAATACTGTGTCCCTAAAGAAGTTAGAGACTTCATGGATGTAGTGATCAGGAAAGAACATGGGGACATCAGTTATGTTCCCTATAATCCAGCAGCAGGATTTGTCCCTGAGATTTTCTTTCAGCAACAGGTGGCATGAGGAAAGTCCTTTCTGTTTTGTGTGATGAAGAGAGCTGCCCATGAATTCAGGATTTTGTAATTTTCCTCACAGATTTTCTGGCTTTCTTGCACACGTGTTTTCCAGCATTCCCAGCAATCCACACTTCACAACACCAAATCAAACAAGGAATTAGCAGAAGCCTCACCACCAGAATGTCCAGAAGGACACTTTGCCCACAGAATCCCAGCTCTGAGGAAGGACAGGACACACATCCAGAGGGGCTCACCTGGAATCTCAACTCTTGAACTTGTAAATGCAGTACTTGAATGCCCAAAGAAGTCCTTGGGTCATTCCTTATTCCAGGCATTTAGAGGACATGGAGAGGTCACTTTAGACTTAGGTGAACCTTAACCCTTGGAAATTTAGGTAGGGGAAACTTTCCTGGTTTGCTGGGCAGATGTGTTGGGTTGATGTGGCCAGAAATGTGTATTCTATCACTGTTGAAGCTGGGTGGGGCAGTGATTTCCTTATCTCCGTGACACATACCATCTGCTAATGGGCCATCTTTAAGAGAAGATGGAAGCAATCATCTTTATCTTTTCCACAACCCATCCTCCCTCAAGGGAAGATATCATCTGCTGCTGGCCCATTGAGTCGAACTGTATGACTGATAAAATTACATCATCCCACTGGGAGATGCTCCAGCCAGGGGGAGGAGCCAAGCCTTTCCTACCTAGATAAAAACTGAGATTTTGAACAGCAAGTTTTCCATCTTTCCACTGGATTCCAGAGGAACACTGGACCCTTCCACATCATCTCTGGACCTTCAGAGGAAAACTGCACCTTCTACAGGAGCACTGCTTCAGCTGAACCACATCTGCCACTGCAGTGGGACTGTAGCCACCATTTAATGGGACTGCTACCAGCACCCTGACTGACAGGGTGTCAGCTTGGATTCTGACTCTGTCAGGGTTGGGATTGTTCTTTGTAATACTGTATTACTATTTTAATTTTCCTAGTAAAGAATTGTTATTCCTAATTCCCATATCTTTGCCTGAGAGCCCCTTAATTTCAAAATTGTAATAATTTGGAGGGAGGGGGTTTACATTCTCCATTTCAAAGAGAAGCTTCTGCCTTTATTGGCAGACACCTGCCCTCCAAACCAGGACAGCAGAAAAACTCACACCACCCATTGTCTCCTCCCTGTTCATCTCCCCGTTCTTTTCCAAGTGGAGACAGGAACAGATGCTGCTCTGTTTTCCCACCCACCTCCCCCAGTCCCCCCTTGCTGGAGCGGGAAAGCCCCGCAGCACCTCCTTGGCACCTCACAACGCCGCGTTTCCTCACCTGTCACACGAGCTGGTGACAAGGAGCAACACCCTCCAACCCGCCAGCCACCAGCGGAGAGAAACAGGGGGTGGTGGGCACAAACAGATGTGCCACCATGAGCTGCTTCCCAAAAACGTGTCTGTGCACGGGGAGGTGTGAAAGGAACCCGCGCCCCCCTCTCCCGGCGCAGGTAGCGGAGCAGCTGCCGGCGGCTCCGGATCCGCCACCTCACCCTGGCTGTTTCCCTGGGATGCCAGGCATGCAGAGCTCAGCAATGATCTCCTGCCATCTGCCAAGGTGGGCATGGGCTGGGGGTGTCGCATCCAACAACTTGACAGGCTCTCATCCCCCTCCCTTTTTTTTTTTCTCCATGTTTTTTCTGGTTTTTTCCCTTTTTTTTTTCCTTTCGAAGAGAGCAAAGGGAGTGAAGAAATGATTCTGCATTAGTTTAGAGATTTCATCCATCACTGCTGCTCTTTATCTGGAGGAAAGGAGGTTCAGGGGGACTTTATTGCTCTCCACAACTCCCTGGCACGAGGGTGGAGCCAGGACAAGAGGGCATGGCCTCAAGCTGTGCCAGGGGACGTTTAGGAAGAATTTTTTCATGGAAAGGGTGGTCAGGCATTGGATGAGGCTGCCCAAGGATGTGGTGGAGTCCCCATCCATGGAGGTATCCAAGAAAAGACTGGACATGGCACTCAGTGCTCTGGGCTGGGTGGCAAGTCAAAGGTTGGACTCGATGATCTTGGAGGCCCTTTCTAACCACAATGATTTTGGGATTCTAACCATAATGATTTTGGGATTATCAGAGCAGGAAGTTCATTTAAAACCAGATTCTTTTCCATTCCCAACCAGGATGGAAATAGGACAGGGCAGATAGTGACTTCTACCCTGACAATGCCACCAAATTTCTTAAAATGACCCTGTCAGCCTAGAAATGCCACCAGTCCCAGAGGCCATTTCCTCTTGGAAAGAGATGTCCACTCTTGCCTGTCAAGAGGACTTTGCAAACCACGGACAATGAGGAGAGATTTATGCCTGAGAGCTCCTTTCCCAGCAAGATTTCAAACAGTTTGTGCTGACCTGGCCTTTCTGGGGAATTTTGGCAGGGACTGGGCAGCTTGCTATGGTAGGTTTAAGGATGTGGGATCATTTCTGGTGTGGACTGTCCTGCAGGGATGCAACCCTTGAATCCCAGTTTTTGAGGCCTGTCCTTCTGGTCTGTCTGGAGGGGACTGGGAGAACTGGGGCTCCTGGATTCCTTGTTGGATTTGGTGTGGAGCTTGTGTGGATCTTCTCCTTGTGTTCATGCCACAAGTACAAACTGTCACATCCTTGTCTCCTCTCCTCCCCTTCCACCACCATTCCTTGCCTGTAACATTCCCAAAGAACCTTTCCAGGTGCTTGATCTTCTCCCCATTGTACCTCTTTTTCTAACCTCTCTTCCCAAATTTCCTCTCAGTCTGCTGAGAGATTCCACAGCCAGCATTCCCATGGGGGCATGGGCTCCCTCCTGAGGGCAGGATTATCACCCTGGGAACATGATCCTGGTCAATAACTATTGACTGATAAACCAACAATACATTCCAGTGCCAGCCTGTCGATTTCTGGGATTGATTTATCTGCCCCTCTTCCCTGATTTACAGGCAGGGATGGGAGGCTGCTGCTCTCCATCACTCGTGGATTCAGCTGCTGAGGATCTTTGATTCCAGAGGGGAACAGCAAAGGTGTTCGTGGTTGGAATAAATCCAGGGAAAGGGACAGGCTCAGAGGTGCAGATCTTACACTGAGGTCTTCAGTTGGGTCTCTGGTAGCCCCAGATCAGTTTTCTTCTCCTTCTGGCTTGTGGTGAGGACTGGAATTTCCAAAAAAAGTTGCATTTCCAGACAGCTACTCACCCATCTCAATGGAGGCCTCGGGTTTCTAACACTTACTGGGCATGGAATCCCTGGAGGATACGGAATGGCAGCTATTCCCAGTTATGGGAAGTGCCCTGCTTCCCTTCCAGCAATGATGGTGAGGAATGAGATCCCAGCCCTCAGGGTCTGACAGGGTGGGAAATCCCAGATCCTTCCCTAAACCAGGATGGAAAAATTCACCACAGAATGTCAGGATTATTGGATAAACTGTCTGTCCCTTGGCATCCCATGGGAAAACCTCCATGGTCTCCAGTTCTGTCCCTGAAGATGCTTCACATTCCTCTCCTGCAGGCTCACAAGCCCTGGGAACTTTGGTGGTAAATTTTGGTTGTAAATTCCTTTTACAAGAGCCTGCAAAATGAGGGATCAGAGGATGGACAATGCCTCGTTCCTGGAGACATTCAAGGTCAGGAGCTCAGCCAGAAGAGGAATTCCTGAGTTTTGGGACAGAAATACCCAATTCACCTCCCCAATCACACAGCAAATGGGCCAGGCTACCTGGCAAGGGAATGCCATCCCATCTCAGGAACTGCTTCAGGATTTTCTGTGAGCTGGTGATGCTGTGATGTTAAATACTCACAATGCTGGGTAAGTGAATTGCGAGTCTTTCGAAGTTGCATGGGATTAACTTTGAACTAAATCCCTGGGAAACTACATGGCTGCTGATATTTCAGCTGATCCCTGTTTTCCAGGCAGATGGTCATGGGCTGTGGCTGAAGAGCTGGAGTGATTTCTACTGAACAATGTTTTTATCAAGAATGGTTTGTCTTTTGAGCCTTTCCCACCTTTCTTCCCTCCCTTAGAAACTTCCCTTTAAATTGTTAAATCCTCAAAATATTCTTATTGTTTATCCTCTCCAAGCAGGTATGGTCTGGACTTTTCCTTTGCTTCTGGTCTCATGGAACAGCAGAGGGAATCTGAGGCAGGTCCAGATGTTCCTATTGGAGCAATTCCAGAGGAAGGCACTAATTTGATCACAGGCTGGAGCATCTCTGCTCTGGAGCCAGGCTGGGAGAGCTGGGAATGTCCTGCCTGCAGAAGGGAAGGATCCAGGGAGAGCTCAGAGCCCCTTCCAGTGCCTGAAGGGGCTCCAGCAGAGCTGGAGAGGGACTTGGGACAAGGGATGGAGGACAGCACAAGGGGAATGCCCTTCACTGCCAGAGGGCAGGGCTGGATGGGATACTGGGAATAAATTCTTCCCTGGGAGGGTGGTAAGATGCTGGCACAGGTTTCCCAGAGAAGCTGTGGCTGCTCCATCCCTGGCAGTGTCCAAGGCCAGGTTGGATGGAGCTTGGAACAACCTGGGATGGTGGAATGTGTCCCTACCCATGACAGGGGGTGGAATGAGATGATCCTTAAGGTCCCTTCCCACCCAAACCATTCCAGGATTCCATATGGAGTAGCAAACACATCACAGGAGGTTGCAGAGGTTTAGATGAATATTAGGGAATCGTGAGTTTGCCCCAATCCAGCATCACAGCCACATGAGCTGCAGCTTCCCAGGTTTCCTGGACAGCTTCAATTCCTGCCTTTGCCAGGTTCCAGAACAGACCTGCTCCTTCCCAGATTGCAGAGCACTGCAACCACTGGAGAAGGAAATATTCCTGTGTCTGGTTTCTCCCATCCATTGCTTGGCCTGTGTCTGAAAACAGAATTATTCATTTCTCCCAGAGCTTCCCAGTGCTAGTCTTCATTCCAACGACTCTACAAACACAGACAGTTTCCTCTTCCCAACTTCCCATCAGATAAATTGGGTTTTTCCAGGCAAATCTCAGTCAGGAGTTCCTCTCTCACTCTCTTATCCTTAGAAAAAAAGCAGTTGAAGGCTTTCTCACAATGCAGGGCATTGCATTTTCCTGTCTGGCAGTGCACAGGACCAGTTTAGGAGGGAAAAAGGGATTGGAGACAGAGGGGAAACTGGTGCTGATGTTGGGAGAAGGAGAAAAGTGGATTTTCAGGAAAGAGCTGAGCTCCTGGAATTGCAGCTGATGCCAAACACAGCTTATCCCTTCCCCAGGGATCTGATGTCACCAAAGCAAACACTTTGCAGGACTTTTTCCCCCGCCTGTTTGTCCACTTTGAAAATCCTTCACTAACAGATGCACAGCACCACCCCATCACTAATTACAGGATTCCCTCCCTCCCTCAGCTCCCACCTTGCTCCCACCCCATCCCTGCTTCAATCATTCCCAAAATCAGCTCTTCAGGATCCCAGGCTGATCACGGTTGGTCACTGCTCTGTCTGCTTTTAATTGGAGCCTTAATCTCCCCATCGTTGTGGTGATGGGATGGGTTTCTCCAGGCACTTTGGGAATGTTTAACTGCCCGTGCCCTCCACAGCTCATTAGACACAAAACCTGCCAACTGCTCAAATTAGTTGGGGAAAAGTTTAGCACAAGGAATTAATGCAGATATGGGGACAGGGGGACAGCATTCCCTGTTTTTTTTTTTCCCTACCATGGTGGTCCCAGAGGGAAGAAAAATCTGGAGGTTCCCTTTGCAGATCCTCAGAAAAGGAGCAAATAAAGAAAATGGGCACTGGAAGCAGGGTTGGGTGGTTTGGGATTCCTGGGACCTACTCTCTGTTCTTAGGGGATTTGGGATTTAGGAATTATGTCTGGGAATAAATGTCCAGGAAACTCTCAGGGGTATGGATGAGAGTGTGGGATGTGGGAGCAGCATCCCAAATTTCCACCATAAATCCACCAGTGAAGCTTTCTCCACATAATCTCTCAAGGGATCTCATCCTGACCCTTTCACTGGAGGTCCCAAAAGAAGAATCATGGAATCATTTTAGGTTGGAAAAGACATTTAAGATCATTGAGTCCAACCACTAACCCAGCACTGCCAAGGCCACATCTAAACCAGGTGCCCAAGTGTCACATCCAATGGCTTTTAAATCCCTTCAGTGGCTCCACCACTGCCCTGGACAGCCTCTACCAGGGTTTGACCACCTTTCCACAAAGAGTTTTTCTCCTGATATCCAACCTAAACCTCCCCTGGCACAGATTGAGGCCATTTCCTCTCATCCTGTCCCACATTCCCTGTGAGCAGAGCCCGATTCCCATCTGGCTTCACCCTCCTGTCAGGGAGATGTGGAGAGCCAGAAGGTTCCCCTGAGCCTCCTTTTCTCCAGCTCCAGTTCCCTCAGCCTCTCCTGGCTCTCCAGACCCTTCCCAGCTCCTTTCCTTTCTCTGGACACTCTCCAGCCCCTCAATGTCTTTGTTGTTGTGAAGGATCCAAAGGTGGCCCCAGGGCTGGAGGTGTCCCAGCAGTGCCAGGGACAATGGAAAGCTTTCCAGCCTCTATTCCCCAATTCTGGAGCATCCCATGGGATTGTTGTGAGCCACTTCATGGCCCATCCCTTGGCCCTGTGGAACCTCATGGCACTGGCCTCACCCATGGATCCAGCCCATCCTGCTCCCTCTGCTGATCAAAGACCCAGCTTGGTGCCATCTCCAACCTTCAGGGTTCCTTCAATCCCCTCATCCAGGTCATTAATAAAGATTTTAAATGAGATTGTTCCCAGTACTGAACCCTCTGGAACACCACGCCTGTCCCAAATGGATTTAACTCCATTCCCTGACACTCTTTGGGCACAGCCAGGTTTTTTTCCAGGAAACAGTGCCATGAACAGCCAGTTTTTCCAGGAGAATGAAGCATCAAAGACTTTATTACAATATAGGCATTCACATCCACAATCTTTTCCCCATCCACTGAAAAGTTTGGGAATAATGAGATCCAGGCAGTGGAAGAATTTCCAGCTGCATTCATGGGAATGATCCTTTGAACAGCAACATCTCCAGGGTGGTTTTGTTCTTCTTTATCAAATCCTAGGGTGGAGATGAAGTTGGGTTTTCTTCTGCTTTTCCAGCATGAAGCTATGAGGGTGCTCCAAGAATCCTGCCATCATTAAGGCTGGAAAACACCTCCAAGATCATCGAGTCCAACTTTGGCCATCACCAACCAGAGCATTAAATGCCATGTCCAGGCTTTCCTTGAACACTCCCAGGGATGGAGGCTCTGCTTCAATTCATCTTGGGCAGATTGGGAGGTAGAACTTCCTAAAAAACCTTCAAACTCACTTTAAAAATGGGGATTGCCCCCCTAATATCAGGAATCTGAGTGCAGCCCTACCTAAAACCCTCACAAAGGAACAGCTTCCCATGGGAGCATTTTAGGAAGCCAAGCCCTGATCCTGGCAGCAAATCTGACAGCCCTTGGTTTTAATGAGGGAATAATCCAGATGAAAGGATCCCTCCTCACATGCAAAACATCAGGAAAGGGGAAAAAAAAAACCTGTGCTGGCTGTAAACGTCTCCAGTGAATGTCCTATTTTCCCAGGCTCAAAGCTTATTGATTTAAGTCTTCCCCTGAAAGGCTCATCCCATGCCATGTTTTGATGTCCTGGAACAACAGCTTCCATTATCCAGTATTACTCTGCAGCTTCTCCAAGGAAAAGAATCCCACTTCTCATGTGAATTTGAGAAATAGAGAAAAAAAAAAACCATAGAATTTTGCTACTGTGTTGAAAATATTTTTATTTTTTAAGTGCTTCTGGAGTATTTTTATAGGGAGAAATTTCATGTTAAAAAGAGAAAAGTATTAGGGAATTAAAAGTAGGGCTGATCAATAATAGTTTTTAGGGGTTTTTGGTTTTGGCTTTTTGTGGGTGGGGTTTTTGTTTGTTTTCCTTTTAATAAAATTATTTTTTTGCCAGAAAATTTCAGTTATTGAAAGCAAACCTCACACTTGATCTCTCCCTGTGTACAACATTCCCTCCTGCTCCCGTAAATCCTTGACCAGAGCAAGGTAAGCAATGCCTGCAGGATCAGCATCAGGAGTAAATTCCTATAGGGGAATGACAGGGAATAACCAAACTGGTTCAGTATTTGGCAAATATCCTTTATTCACTTCCAAAGAAATTTATCCAGAGCCATGAGCTCTTCAGACCATGGATTATCCTGCTCCTACCTGGGATGTATTTGAGCTTGTCTTACACTTGTTCCAGGTGATTTATATTCCCACTGCAGAGCATAGGAATGACAAGGCAGGAAAATGCCTCAACAGCCTCTTAAACAACTCAATAGAGGGGCCAACATTTCTGGTTTATTGTTGTCTATAAAATTTTATGGATTGGAACTCACTGGGTTTGTTCCATGGAATTAAAGGAAGTGGTTTCTTTATTTTCCTGTTATTTTTCAAATCTGCACTAATGGAAAAGCTCCTAAAGGCATTAACTTTGTTCCCCTCCTCTGCAGGGAGCTGGGCAGGAAAAGCCAGAAGGGAAAGGAATGAAGGAATCCTCTTCCCTTGGAATTCTGCAAGTGAGCTGTGGCAAAATCCCAAAGATGTGAGACCAAATTAAATTTCGTGGCTCAAGAAGAGGCCACAGCCTCTGGAGTTATCCAGGGAAAGATGCCAGAGCTGGGGTTGATATCCATGAGCAGCTGGTCCCCACAGCAGAAACTGGGATGGGTTCTGGCCCCACTGACTCATTCCAGGGCCAGGTTCCATTGTCACCATCCTCAAGGGAGAAAATTCCAATCAATCAATCAATCAATCAATCAATCAATCAATCCCAAGTTGAGATGGATCCAACTTGACACAAGAAAAAGTGATTGGATGAGGAAGGTGGTCACAAGTTGAAATAGGTTGCTCAGAGGCCTCTTGCTCTTTTCCAGCCTCACTTATCCCAGGATTTTGGAGAGGAAAGCTGGGCTGAGCTCAAGGATTGGACCCAGAAATGCTTTCCCTGAATTACAGCAGCTGCCTGTCCCCAGCACAGGCCACTCTTGGAACTGGGAGAACCAGTGAAAACACACCTGGGTGGTGCAAAATGCCCAAGCAGGGATCAGGATTCCCATCAGAACTCAATGCACAGTTCCCATGGTGACACATCCATTCTCCTCCATTCCTTCTCCATTCCTCTTCTCCAGAAAGGCTGAACAGAAGGAATAAAGCTTTCAGCTGTGGGCTCTGCAAGGCCATGCTTTGATCTTAAATCACCTGAAGGACCAACTCCCTGATCCCTGGAAATTCTCCCAGAGCCAGGGAAGACGTTCACCTCTGGTCCCATGAAAGGTCACCCCAAAGGCAGCAGGAAAATGACTAAAATCCTGAATATCCCAGGCAAGAACAACCTCCAGCTTCTAAATTCCAGAACACAGGCATTTCCCATCACCCACCTTCCATCAGACAGAGCTGCCAGAAAACAGAGCTGGAGCAAAGCAGAGAAATTAAACCCAAATTGACTTTGTGGCAACACAAGCCATAAATTGTGGTTATTGTGGCCAGGGCTTGGCATTATCCCACTGCCAATCCATCTTTTCCTTTGATTAAACATCCCACACTAATTTCATTTCCAAAGACCGAGTTTATTTCCACAGAATCAAATCCCCTCCCTCACTAGTCCATTCCCATCTGCTGGCTGAAAAACACAGCCCTGAGATCTGACACTGAGATGTTCCTGGCAGGAATATGGAATTGCAGGGAAAATCCTGTGACTGGGGAGAATGGAATAAATGCCATCATTCCCTACATCCTGACTCACTTGGGGATGGATTTTTCCTGCTGGATTTGGGTGCTGCCCCCTCACATTCCCACCACCTCCACAGAGCTTCTTGCCCTGATTCCAGGGCATCCATACAGATTGGAATTCCATCCCAGATCTGCACACCTGCCCATCCTCACAGGTTTTCCCATGATCTCAGAATTCCTGGTGTCTCTTGGCCAGCCTGGCCCAGCAGCAAAGGATCCCTCTCCAATCTTGTTCTCCAGGGGAAGCAGATCCCTGTGGCATTCCTAAACCACTGCTCGTGGTTGTTTCTTTTTTATATCCCAGTTTTAACCTGTGCCCCTCCTTCTGGGTGTTTTTTTTGGGAATCTGGAGGCAATTAGCACAAAGCTAGTTTCAGGGCTGGTAGTGGACACAGGGGAAAATCAGATAATGGAGGATGTGTGGTACCAAAACTTTCCCTGTCCTCCCTCCATCCCTTTCTTTCCTTTTTTGGGTGGCCAGAAGGGAATGAATTTTTCCTGGGAAGGGGTGAACACAGCTGCCACGCTCACCCTCAAGGTCCCACCATGCCACTGTGGCCAGTGAGGTCTCTTTGAGCCTGGGATCACTCACCCCACACTATTTGGTGGTCGTAGAGTTCTTGTTTTTCCAGCTCGAAAACCGAAGGAAGAGTCAGAAGCCATTTTCTGAGGTTTCCAAGGTTGTTTATTCTTTCTTATCTAAGGAATTCTTTCCCTGACCTACAGAGGTCTGTCTAGCAGGTCAGTCTGCCCTCTGGGCAGCTCTTATCTTTTATACTATGAATTACACACATGATGTTTACAATTACTTTCCAATACATGACACTTACATTGCACTGTCCAGCTTTCTCCCAAACCAATCCAGAAGTGCCATCCTGACCCAAAAGATGGATGCCACAAAGAAGAAGAAACAAAGACATACCATGCCCAAACTCCTCCATATTGGCTCTTAGAGTTCTTATTATAAACAATTTTATAAATTCACTTTTCTACCTTCTGTTGCTGTGGAAGAATTATGGAGCAGCGAGAAAACAGCAACAAGACACTCTCTTGCTTGGTGCAGGAAAGAGCAAGAAAGAGCAATTTATTAAAAGAAGCCATTGCCTTAAATAAGGCAGTTCATGCAAAACAAAATGCAGACAAATCATTGGTCAGAGAAAGAGATCCCTCTTGTTCCAGGCTTTCCCATGGACCTTGCAGGTGTTCATCTCTGTTATGATTCTTTTTCTTATGTTTACAGTAAAGGAAAAAGTTCTAGCCTGGGAAAAATCCTGGCTGGAGTTGAGAAAGTTTCATAGCTTAGAATGTGAGAAAAAGGCCTGACAGCTTTTGCCCAGGCCTTCAGCAGTGTCCACAATCTTCTAACAATCTAATTTATGCTCTACTTATTTTTTGTGACTTGTAATTCTTCTCATAATGATGGTAATTTTTCCCAGGGGCTAAAATCAAACCCACAGGGATCTTGGGCACTGTGCCAAGGCCTATGAGCCCCCTGCCCGGGTCTCGAGGCATCCAGGGAGGCCAGGAGAATATCCTGGATTCCCACATGCCACCAATCTCCACCTTGGAGCAGGATCTCTCCCATTCCTGCCCCAAAATCACCCTTCCCAAACCAGCCAGGGAGCTGCAAACCTTCCCGCTGCAATCCACCCATTAATCCTCCCGCTCCCCTCCACACCTGGGCTCATCTGGGTGCCTGAGAGGATTTGGAAAAGGCAGGGGAAATATAATTAGAGGAGCTGTTGCCCTGGGAGTCAGAGCCGTGGAAGGGCAGCGGTCAGCAGGAGGAGCGGAGAGGAGTCGATTCGGCACGGCTGCCGGAGCCGTTCCGGCTGATTAGGGATTTGATGAGGGAAGGGGTTTGATTTTGGAGCACTGACAGAAGCCTTACGGTCACTTGAGATCTTGTTTAAGGAGGGCAAGCGGATCTGGACTGGGGATGGCAGATAGGGAGACAGGGATGAGCGGGACAAATCGGCCTGGTTTCCTCCTGTTGTGTTGTGCCTGACCTCATCCAGCCAGGAATGCTGCCAGGAGCTCAAGGAAAGCAGAGAGGGAAAACAGCAGTGATGAAGAGCTGGAGGAGGCAGGAAAGACAGGCAGAGTGTGTGGGATCTTCCCTGGGATCGTGTCTCAGCCTCAGTCGTTCCTGTTTTCTGTTTCCATCCCTCCAACTTCATCCCAAAACTCTGTGCACCAAGGAGGAGAGCAGAGGTGGAAAAAGAGACCCAGCCTCACAGGAGGCTTGTCCAACCTTCCCCTTCCTGGTTATTGCTCTGGGAACTGCCCTCTGGGAATGGGAATGGGAATGGGAATGGGAATGGGAATGGGAATGGGAATGGAAGAGCTGTTGCTTGTTCATCCTGCTCCCGTCTCCTCCTGGGCCAAAACACAACAGAACCAAAGAATCCTGGAATAGTTTTGGTTAGAAGGGATCTCAAAGATCATCCAGTTCCAACGCCCTGCCATGGGGAGGGACACTTTCCACTACCCCAGGTTGATCCAAGCCCCATCCAACCTGGCCTGGAACACTTCCAGGGATCCAGGGGCAGCCACAGCTTCTCTAGGAATCCCCTCCAGTGCCTCACCACCCTCACAGCCAAAAATTACTTCCCAGTATCCCATCTAACCCTGCCTTTTGTCAGTTTATAGCCATTCCCTGTGTCCTGTCCCTCCATCCCTTGTCCAAAGTCCCTCTCCAGCTCTCTTGGAGCCCCTTTTAGGCTCTGGAAGGGGCTCTGAGTCTCCCTGGATTCTTCTTTTCTCCATGCTGGACACCCCCAGCTCTCCCAGACTGCATCCAGCCAAATTTTCACCTGGGGGTGTCAAACCTCCCTCTTAGTTGTGATTCCACCCTCCAAAATCCCACCCTCATTCTCCTCTGGAGGCTGACCTGGTGCAAGGGAAAAGAGACTTAATGGGATACCAGCTCTTCATTCTGAAATTTAGACACCACCTGGAATTCTGTGTGAGCCTTGGGACCACGTGTCATGGACAAGGTGACACCTTTGGTGCAGGTAATTAACCCAAACTGTTAATTGCAGTTGTTGTAAAGAGAGAGGGATTCTTGCCCTCTTTTGCTTGCACAGGTAATCAGCAAATTCAGGCACCTGAGAAACTCCAATCAGGCAGAGCTGCTGGAAATTCACCCCCAACTCCCTTTTCCATTGTCTCAAGGGGATTGGGTGACTTTTCCAGGTGATCCAGGTGTCACATCCTATCTCCTAAGCCCCCACTGATTCCATAATCATGGAACAAGCTCTCCTCCTCTAGCAGAAAACTAAGCAGCACCTGGGAAGTGAAATTAAAACATGAAAAATCAGGAAATGGGGTTGAATTTGCCTTGCCAGGGAAGGAATCCTGTCCTGGATGTAATTTCAATTTTACCAAGTGTTAAAGAATTTTGCCTGGGAAGAGGGTCTGGACCTGTAACATTCCATAAATGACTCCCATGAGGATGAGGATGCTCAGGGATGGAGGCCACATCACCAGCAGGAAAAGCAGAGCCTCCAACGACCCAAAAAAGCAAAACCCTCCCAGTTCTGGTGCTCTAGTCCTCCCTCTCCTGCATCCAACGGTGCTGAAATGAGGCTGGAAAAGAGGTTCAGCCTGGAAGTCAGCAGGAGTTCAGCACTCAGAAAGAAAGGAACTGCAATCTCCAGCCAGAATCCAAAGGAGAGAAACGTTCCATGTTAATAAACAAAATAAAAGGGGAAGTTAAACTCATCCTTCTCCTTCTTGTCCTGGTGATGGGTTTGGCTTTCAGTTCTCCTTGACAATCCCTAAAAATTAACCCCAGGAGTTGTACAATTGTCAGACATGAGCGGGGCAATCAAAGCTTTTCAAATCCATGTTTTGTCAACAAAAATACAGGAAAGTATTTCCATGAAAATTCCCCAAAAATATTTGCCCTTTTTCCCCTGCAAAGCTCGGAATCTCATTTTATATCAGCTCTGAAATTCTTTTTTATCTGTCATCATATCTTAAAATGATAAGAATTAATCTCAGTAGGGAGTTATTTCTTCACTTCTCTTGCAGTTCAAAATAGAAAACACTATTTTTCCCCCCCTTAATCTGAAATAAGTTTAATTTCATCAGGGAAAATTCATCACTGGAACAGAGAGATCAAATCTTGCCTCAGAATAAAGCAGGAGCTCTCACCTGCTACTCACCAGCTTCCAAAGACAGCTCCAATATAATTAAATAACAATAATCCCAAAGATACAAAGGCTGGAATTCTGCTTAAAGCTGTGCCACCTCCACTCCAGGTACCTGACTGTGACTGCAGCTGATTTATTTATTTATTTATTTATTATATATTTGATTAATTAGCTCAGGAAGGATTCTATCAACCTTTCCCTGCTTTTTCCAGAGGCTCTATCCAAAGCCCACTTAAGCCAATGTAATAAAATCCTTTGCCCTCAGATAAATCCATGGGCACGTGCCAAGGGTTAATTTCTGTTTCACTTCCTGCTGGGTTTGCTCCTCTGCCATCCCTGGTGATTTTCCTGGAGTTATTCCAGATTATCCAAAATGAGCCAGCCCCAGGAACACTCTCCTGGATGAGGTGGAGAAATTGTCAGTCACCTTCCCTCAGGCACAACCTCTTTTCTGGAATAACCTTCTCCCTGCTTCCCACTCTTCCCAGGGTGGGAAAACTCTGGAAATCGATTCTGGTGGGGGGAAAAAATGAGGAAGGAGGGGAAGTTAAGGAATAGAATTCCTTCAAAAGTGTCACACTGGAGCAGAGTGGTTTGGCTGGCACAAAATGCCACCTCCAATCCCTCCAGAGCTGTGATCTCATTGCCACCACCTTCCCAGAACTGCCCTGTCTGATTCCCAAACCTGCTCCTGAGGGGGTCCCTGCAGGCATCTCCCCCTTCCCTGAAATTACAAACCTGGGGATGGCTGCACCAGATGTGGCTCATCCCTCCCTGGTGCTGGTTTCCTGCAGCTGGAAAAGGAGGAAAACAAATATTGACCCCTCTTGGGTGGCAATTTGGGCATGGAGAAGAGGGATTTTATCTAATTTTTATTGTCAGAGAAACCCCCTCATCCCTCCCACGCTACAGACCAGTGATGAGAGTTGCAAGGAAATTGCCTCTCCTGCTCCAACCCCTGGGAAACCTTTAATAAATATCTCCACCAACTTTGGGGCCTTGTCCAATCTTGACAAATTGGAGTGGAACAAATCCTGTTTGGTTGTAATTCCAGGGAAGAGGGAGCTGGGAGGTGCTGGGGAGATATTTAACATCTTTTGGCTGGGGGTGACAGTGGTGAGGAAACACATCTGGAAAAATGTCTCACTCCCTAGGGAGGGACAGCATGGAACCCTCTGCCAAAATCCCAAGGATTGCTGGAAAAATTCAGCAATCAGGAAAAATTCAGCCTAACACACACACAAAAAAATTTTAAATTCGCACTAAGAGATGCAAAAATCCCCTAAAAATCTATATGAAAACAGCCAGGAATAGTCCTAAATGCTTCACTGGAACACACCCTAAACCTGTCAAAATTCCAGGCATTATTGGGAAAAACATGGGTAAAAATCTAGGATAATTTCAGACTAAAAAAACCCCAGAAAATTCCCACAAAATTTGCACAGAGAAGAGCAAAAACCCCCCGGAAATTGCACAAAAAATGGCCAGAAAAACTCCTAACATCTGCACTAAAAAACCAAAAATGGCCCCAAAATCCAGTCAGATTTCAGGGATTTCTAAGGAAAAAACTGGGAAAATGAGTGGGCAAAATATCCAGAGGAAATGTGACTTAAAATGGACCAAAACCCCCTAAAATAGTGCAAAAAATGGCCCAAAAACTCCTGTAATCTGTACAAAAACACCTAAACTCCTGCCAAAATTCCAAGGATTGCTGGGAAAAGCACCAGGAAAAATCCAGGGAAAATGGGCATTGGGATCAGGAGGGGGCTTAGGGACATTCCTCTCCCAAAACACCAATTATATTCCCAAAAAGATGCCCCCCACGAGGGCAGCTCACCTCACCAGGGGAATGTGAGGTGGTGGAAATTCCTTCCTCAATTTCATTTCTTATCCCAACAATCATTAATTTGGGAAGAGGGGGAAGAAATTTTTCATTCCCAAATATACACAATAATATTCCAATAAAACTGGAAATTGATTTTGGGCAATGAAAACAAAGTAAAGGATTTCAGGAATGGGATAATTCTGCTTTAAAACATCCCAGAATTCACTCCCAACAGCCTCCCACATCCAGGTATAACCTATTTGTCAGAAGCTGAATTGCAGAGCAAAGAAAAGAAAATCCCAAAATGTACCACCTCAGGAATTTGACCAGGAATAAGCTGGTTTACTAAATCTAGGACTGAAAATACATCAAGAAAGGGATACTTTGGAATTAGGCTGGGTCACACTTTCAAATTCCCTCTCCTGCTTCCTCCCAAGTCAGGATATTTATATTTATTTTTATTTTAAAAAGACATGGTGAAATAGAAATGCTTTTATAATTATATTTTTAGGTGTGTATATATAGAAATACACGGAATTTTTAAGGAAGGTACATTCCTAAAAATATCCCTCAAGCCATCCCTGCTTTGATGTTTTTGTCCATTAAAACATCCTGGAAATGATAAAATCAAAAGGAACCTTCCTGACTCATCAAAAAGCCATAAAAATACAGGGATGTGTCCTGGCAAAAGCTGGATTTTCCTTAATTTCTATCAAGCTGCCCTATCCCAATGGAAATCTCCCACTGGAATATTCTCTGCAAGCTCTGTCATTAATGCAAATTATATTTAAATTTTGTTATTTATTTAATGTTATTTTTTTTATCTGTTTAAGACTGGTTTTCTGCAAGGAAAAAGTGGAACAGGACACATGCAGGTGGATTTAAAGGCAAATCCTTAAATCAGGAACATCTGGCCAAAATTTGCATTATTAAACCCAAGCAGATATAAAAAAAAAAACTTATAAATATTTATAGATAAATATAAATATAATTAATATTTCTAAAACAAGGATTTACATCCTCATTTTGCTTATCCCAGTAGGAAGAAAGAAAACTACCAGGAAAACCACTTGACTCATAATTTAGACAATTAATTTTTCCTTAAATTTTAGGACATGGAGAATACACAAATCTTATGTCTCATCCCCAAAAGTTTTGGGGTTGGATATTTTGGGAGAGAATAAATGGAACAGGGGAAGTGCAGAGCAATCCTTGTCTGGACAGATCATTCCAACTCCATTCAGTGAGTGGATTATGGATCATCAGATCACTTTGATCCCTTCAGGGACATGGAGCCAAATTCCTGCTGTGAGGATTTTCACTAGGAGGAATTTGATTATTAATTTTATCAAGGAATATTCTGTGAGTTGATCATGGAATGGTGTGGATTGGGATGGACCTTCAAGATAATCTGGTTCCTTGGGCAGGGACACCTTCCACCATCCCAGGGTGATCCAAGTCTTTTCCAGCCTGGCCTTGGGCTCTTCCAGGAATCCAGGGGCAGCCACAGCTTCTCTGGGAATTCCATTCCATTCACAGGGAAGAATTCCTCCCAGTTTCCCATCCATCCCTGCCCTCTGACAGTGGGAAGCCATTCCCTGTGTCCTGTCCCAATTCCCTCTCCAGCTCTCCTGGAGTCCCTTCAGGCACTGGAAGGGGCTCTGAGCTCTCCCTGGATCCTTCCCTTCTCCAGGCTGGACATTCCCAGCTCTCCCAGCCTGGCTCCAGCCCTGGAGCATCCTCTGGATCCTCCTCAGCAGCTCCACATCCTCCTTCAGTTTTTATTCCTTGAAAGTCTTGGCCTTGCACAGACAACTCCACCAGGAATTTCTCAAAATAAGCCAATTTCCTTGCAGAGGTTTCATCTCTGCCTGCTCTCCCCATGGAGCAGCCAAACTCCAATGCCAAAGTTACCAAAATAAATATTGGAGAGCAGGAGTTATGGACTTTTATGGATGCTGCCCCCGAAACCACGGGAGGATGGATGAATCCTTCCTGAGCACAGAATTATTCCCATCCAAAACAGAGCCAAAATCCCATCACCTGGAGTAAAAGTGGGATGAAAAACAATTTTTTTGGTGGGGTAAACTCCATGTTTTTAATCATACAAAGGATGGAAGATGGAATAAAGGATTAAAGGCTTTTGATTCTATATTCCTTGAGCCCAGATATGTAGGGAATTCTGTAAAAATTCCCAGGGGAATGCCAAAGTCCACCTCTATCATGTGGGAGGCTGTAATCCTGAGGAATTCTTGCTTCCTCAACTCCAGGATTACTCCCAGATTTCCAGCTGCACTTCCAACACTCATTTCTGGCCTCCACAGATCCCACTTGTCTAGTTTTAAACACTCCCAAAGAAAAACAAAGTTAGAATAAAAACTTTTTACTCCCTACACAGGTACTGAGCTTGGCCTGGTTCTCCTGGGGTGTCTCCAAGGGGAATTCTCACTTCAATCCCTCTGAGAATGCTCCAATCCTCATACTGCAAAAAAAGAGAACTGCAAATCCATATTAAATATTCCTTCTTTTCCCAATCCTGCCACTGATGTAAACAAACTTGAGAGATCCTGAAGGATTTCTTGGGCTTTGGTTGGTTGAGGAACTGGGATACAACACTCAAATTCCCTAAAGCAACATTCCTTAAAATAATCTGGAGACCCAATGAGAGAGCCAGGACTTCATTCCAGACCCCAGAAGAACATCCTCCTTCAGCTGCATGATCCCAATTTTTTTTCTTGTTTCCTTATGAAAATCCCTGTCCTGGTTTTGGATATAAAGAGGAAAATCTTTCATTGTATGGATCATGGGGATAGAGCAGGAAGTTCAAGGGGAAAAAATTAAAAAAAAAAAAAAAAGAGGATTTCAGCATTGGGAATTAGAGGATGGAAACCAGATAGGGCAGGAAAATCAAGGAACTTCCACCCACGGGAATTTCCTGTGCAAATATGAGCCATCAGGTATCCCAAATTTCTGTTGAAAGTCCTGCTTTGTCTGAGCAAGGAATGCAGGGATGAGCATCAGATGAGGAATGAGACACCTGAGTCTGGCCTGTAGTGATGGATGAACTCCAGGAACGTGTGGAAAATGGGAGCAAAGGCTGGGAAATCAAACAAAGCCCAGCACAACCCTGCTCATCCCCATCTCCCCACCCATAAATCCCCAGAGCCACGGGTTTGTCTGGAGAGGGAAGGGAGCTGCACTTCATTCCTTTTGATGAGCTGTGGTATTGCCCTTCATACTCCTCCAGTCTCAATAAACCTGGCTAATTAGCATCCTGACCACTCAATTAATTAGGCAGGACACTTAATTATGACAAACTCCATTATGTGATGGACATCAGCGTCGGGATGTGTTCGGTGACAATTGGATTCGAGAGGGAGTTTATTGACCAGAAAAGATGGATGAGCAGATTAAAATCATCAGGAGAAGCAGCTCCAGGCCGTGGGCTCGGGTTATAAAGACATCCAGGATCTCAAATGAGTCGCTCCATCCTCATTAAGAACCACAGAAGGAATGGGAAGATTTTGAGAAGAGAGAAGGAGGCAAGATTTGAGAGGGTCCCAAACAAAGTGTGACATGGAGGGTTTGGGTTTTCTCTCAGTCAGGATCCTGCCCTTTCCAAAAGAAAAACCCAGAGTGGGAAAAGGGTTCACCATGTCCAAGCATCCCTTGGGAAGGCAGCTCCTTTTTCAAAAAAAAAAAAAAAATCAGTCCCAAATTGCAGCATCCCAAAAAGCATCACATGTGATGCTTCCTCGTTGACAAGGTGACAGTTAATGGATGAGGGAAAAGCTGGATTTTAGGAAAGACTTTGATGCATTTCCCACAATATTCCCACTGGAGAAAAACATGCTGGAGCACGTCCCAAGAAGGGAAAGGAGCAGGGAAAGGGGCTGGAGCACCAGGAGAGGCTGAGGGGACCCTGCCTGGAGAAAAGGAGGCTCAGGGGAACCTCCTGACTTTCCACAATCCCCTAACAGGATTGTGGAGCCAGGTGAGATCAGGATCTGCTCACAGGAAACAAGGGACAGGATGAGAAGAAACAGCCTCAAGCTGCACCAGGGGAGGTTTAGGTTGGATATTAGGAAAAAATTCTTCATGGAAATGGTGGCCCAGCTCAGGGTAGTCACCATTCCTGGAGGGAATTTAACATCCATGTGGATGTGACACTTGGGGACATGGTTTAGTGGTGGCCTGAGGAATGGTTGGACTCAGTGACCTCAGAGGGCTTTTCCATCCTAAATTATTTCATGATTCTATGATAATTTTCCTCAGAATCAAGTAATGAATAGAATAAGGCTCCTTCCTTTGAATTAATAGGATGGATTTGCTACCCCAGGATTAGTCCAGAGTAATTTTCCTGATTTTCCACTCATCTGTGGAAAGAAATCAAAGAAATGGCCAAAGCTGGGAGAGCTGGAACCTAAACTGAGTGTTACTCCAAAATCAGCATATCCCATGGATAACTCCTGTGGGGAAAACAAAAAAACCAACCCAAAGAGCACGACAAAAAACCCAAAAGAACAAATAAACAATGCCCCAAATAAAACACCCAAGTACATAAACAAACAAACAAAAACTTGGAAAAAAGCAGTTCCTTGGTGTGGAGAAAGGAAAAGAAGGGATCCACTGGCAAATCTGGCATTTCCAGCCCAGGTTTGTTTTCCCAGTTTGTCCTGGCTGTGGTAGCCAGAAAGGTGGAAAGGATCCTTCATTTGTGGATTCCTGCAACTCCCTCAAAACTCCAGAGATTAAAGTTTCCACTTTAATCAGATGGGAGAAGACACCCCAAAATCCCACTTTCCTGGCAGATTGCATGGGATCATCCTGCTCCAGGATTTAGCCACACAGATAGAGATTTCCCTCAGGACCCAGCTCTGTTTATTCACCTTTAGGGATTTAGTCCAGCCCAGACCATATCCAGGTATCTCACCACACCTGTTCCCAGCCACTCTTAATCCTTTCCCACCTATTCCCACTTCCTTCCCAGGAGATGTTTACCATCCAGATGTCTCAGCCTGGGATGTGCAAGGTGGAAGATTTCCACAGGACAACGATTTATCCGAGGAGAGTTTCCCAAAAAACCTGCTGCAGTTTCCCCCAGTTCACCCTTTTGCCCAAATTATGGAAAATGTTAATATATCCTATTTGATCTGATGGTTTTTTAATTTTTTTAAGCTTCTTGGCAATATTTTTGCCATTATTTGTCATTAAAAAATAGAAATATTTAGGATCCATCATCAGGAACCTAAAAATCAGAGAAGAAAATTAATTATTTTTAAAAGGCTCTTCCAAGTGAAAAAGTAGAGAGGGGGAATATTCCTATTTATCCCACAAAAGCAAAAATAGATTCTATCCCGAATTTCCAATTATTTGAAATGTGAATGGAATTCCAGAGGGGCTGGCCAAGGGCTCTTTGGATCTTGGGAAATACCACCTAAAATATTGGATTTCTTTAAAGTTTCACATTAACTCTGTGTGTCTGGATTTATTGCCTTTGGCTCTGGGATAAATGTATCATCCCTAAAATTTATTTTCCTATAATTACTGATATTCACTGCCAACTTCCACAGGGTTTTAGGACTGATGCCACAGTTCTGTGGGAGAAGGTGGTGATCCCTTTTGTTGTGAATGGCTTGGTCCCATCTGGAAAAATAAAGGGCATCCCATAATTTTTTTTTCAAAATTACTCTGGACTAAATGCAGGGGTGGCAGAAACAACAAATGGGCCTTGGAAAAGGCTGCATCCTCCAGCCTTCCCTGAAGGAGAATCTTCCAGTTACACAGAGTAATGGAGAAGAAATCCTACTCCAACACAACACATGCCCAGTTCTGAACAGAATTTCAGCCATACACAAGGTCCAGATCCACCTTTCCCCATCAACATCACCAAGGGGAAAGATGAAAATAATTGGCATCCAACACTAGACTAAATTCCTATTTAAATTCCTATTAAATTCCTATTAAATTCCTGGGCTAACTAACAGGTTTCCTGTGGATTCTTGGAAACATTGCTGGTTCCCACAGAGATTTGGGAGGGACTGGTCATGTTGCATGCATGGGTTGGGAAAGGCAGATGTGTTTCCAAAGCAAACCTCAGCTGCTGCCTCTCCCATGAGGAGTGGGTGCACTGGGGATGATCCAGGCCAAGAGGGATGGGGCTCAGAGCAACCTGATCTTGAGCACTTTCCACTATCCCAGGTTGCTCCAAACCCCATCCAGCCTTTCTGTGAACACTTCCAGGGATGAAGAGTTGAGTCTGGCCACCTCAAGCCATTCATGCTTGGCAGAGGTTTGTCCCAGGTGGAGAGGACACTTGTCAGGTCTAATCCATGCCCAGTTTTTCCAGGAACTCTCTGAACCATGAACATCCCCACTCCAAGACCCAGATCTCCTTGTTTCAGGATTTGTTCTCCAAGAGGCAAAACTCAACCACTGTCTCCAAGAGCAACACATTTCATTTTCCCACTATTTGTTTCCCATAAATAAGGAAAGCTGGACAAAACAGCTGCTTTAGATCTGTGAAATGGAGAGAGATGGATGGGCAGAGAACTGGATCCACACACAGGAGAAAATGCAAGAGTTTCATTCCCCTTAACAGCTAATTTCCAGAAATGAAACCTGGGAGAAAACACTGAACTCAGAGGCAATTCCTCAGTGAGAACGAGGCAGGAATCAGGAGATGGGAGGAGGGTTGCTCTTCTCCCAGATTTCTCCACAAATACATCCATTGGTCTTTCATAACTGCAAAATTTATCACCCCACATTTCCCAGAGAGCAGAGCCTGGGGAGAAATTTTCTCTTGAAAGATCTCTTAGAGCCAAAAAAAATAAACCCCAAAAAACACAGAGTTTTAAAAATGTTGAAGCATTTCTCAGTCACATTTCAATTCCATTGGATTTTCCATGCTTAAATTGCCTTCCCCATTCCAAGAAATTAAAAATAGAAGGAAATGTATTAAAAGAGACATTTTCATTTTGCAGCTGAGAACAACTCCTGAAATTTATCTTGAATTTAAAAAAAAAAAAAAAGACCAAACTTGGAGCCAACTTGGAGCGCTGCCAACTGAAACAAAATATTGCAACCAATTGTTGGGAGCCAATTGCTCAATTGGCCTCCATCAATTTTTTTCCAAGGAGTCAACCTGCTGGAATGCACAGAGAAATGTTCATTTCCATCCCAATCCAGTTCCAAGAATAGTGATGAACCTGATGGTTTTATATCTGCTCTGCTTTAGGGAGAACATGGATTCTCTCCTGTCCAACTTTCCCTGTTCTCTCTGTTCTCCACCTCCCATGGGATGATCCCATGGATTTGGGCATCACTACCAAGAGCATCCAAGTTCATCCCTCCACAACTTCATCCCATCTCCAGCTTCAGGTGATCAACTCCTGTCCATGGAAGGTTGGAACTGAATGAGTTTTAGGGTCCCTTCCAACCCAAACCATCTGGAATTCTAGGATTATTATCATTATTTACCCTTCCTTTTCTGTCCTATTAAACAGTTTTTATCTCAATCACCCAAATTCACTTTTTTTTCCTAATTCTCTCCCTATCCCACTGAATTGAGGGGGATTGAGGAAGTGCTTGCACAACACTGACAGATTAAACCAGGACATTTCCAAAGAGATTTAGACCAACAGCTTCAAACCGAGGGTGGAATGTTTCCCAGTTCCCTTCTCCCAGTCAAGGATGCTTTCTACTCACAGATAATCAGATTATTTCATACCTTATTTTACACTGGAGCACAGCTCCTTGTTCTAGCCACAGCCAGAGCTTTCCCATGGAATTCAAGGCTGGACCACAACAGAGAAATGTCTTTTTCCACCAAGGTTCCATCCAGAGGCTCATTCCTCTTGCCTGCTGAGAAAGATTCAGAGGGAAGGAGTTTCAGGATGAGATATTTGGTTTTTTAAGGGAAGACAAAGGTCTGAAGCACAAATTTGATGAGGAACAGCTGTGGGACATGGGGGAAAAAAAGTGTGGAGAAAAGGAAGCTCAGGAAGGATCTAACTTTCTGCAATTCCCTCAAAAGAGGGAGGAGCCAGGTTTGGATTGGGATCTGCTCCCAGGGAACAAAGGACAGGACAAGTGGAAATGGCCTCAACACAGCAGGTTTAGGTTGGACATTAGGGAAAAATTCCTCCCTGAAAGGCTCTCCAGCCCTGGAACAGGCTGGACACCATCTCTGGAGGGACTTAAAAGCCACCTGGATGTGGCACATGGGGACACAGCTTAGTGGTGGCCTTGGCTGTTAGACTCAATGATCTTGGAGGGCTTTTCCAACCTAAATAATTCTGTTATTTCGTGACACATCCAAGAGAGGAATGTGCTGGTAAGTGATGGGGAAAAGCACTAAACAGACAACACAGAAATCATTCTGGAGCTTGAAAACTGGGAATATGGAGACAATAGGACAGAGAATGCAAATTTGGGAACTGGTTGGAAAGGGTAAGGCACAAACTGATGCACTGAAGCAAATCCTACAGAGGCAGAAGAAGCAATAATTTGCTCTGCTGACCATTTGGGAGGGGAGAGGGGCCCGTGGGATTGGCCTCTCCCTCCCGGTCTCCCTCCCTTTCTCGCAGACAATGGAGTGAATTAAGTTTGCCGAGTTCCGTAGGAGGCATCGGGCGTCAGCTCCAATTACTCACCCTCTGCATCATAATTACTGCAAATGGTCCATTAAAGGAAAATTATCATCAATATGATTTTATCAGACAGCGGGGAAATGAATAAAGGAAAGTGCTTATTCTCCCATTGTCCTGTTAATAGAGACGCCTTTGAAATGGAGGATGTGAAGGATTCCACCTCTCCCAGGAATGTGGGATGCAGAGGGGAGCTGCGGGTGGTCGCACACAAACAGGCTCCATCTTTTGGGATGGAAGTGGAAATTCGGATCTGTGATTATCCAAGCAGTGGATGAGGAGCTGGGATTCTTGTGCAGTCTCTGCTCAGGACACCCTCACAGCACCATCCCTTCCTCCCAAGGGATCCAGTGTCACCTTCAGCTTTAAACTCAGCACCAAAATAATTTCAAGGGAGTTGAAATCCGTTTGATGTGCTGGTGTTGGGTGAAAGGTTGGATTTGATGATCTCGGAGAGCTTTTGCAGGCTCAGTGATTCCATGATTCTGTGAATCCAGCCCAAAATGCAAGGCCAGATCAACCTCATCATCCTCACTTTGCTGTGAGGAGGCTTTTCATTGGCTGCATCTGGGATCAGCCACACCTGGAGAAGATGGGATCAGAGTTCCTCATCATAGAAACATTTTGGTGCTCATCGTGCTGAAATTGGGCCACAACTGCAGAAAAAACATCAACTAATTCCAGCTCTGGGTCAGAAAAGGTGATGGGTTTTTGCACTCATGGATTCTGGGATGCTCAACCTCCACCTTCACAGGTGGGAATTGCTGTTTTGGAGGCCAGAAACCTAAGCTTTCATTCACAGGTGGGAATTGAGATTTTGGAGTTTGAGAAGCTCAACTTTCATTTCAAAGGTCAAATTTACTGGTTTGGAGGTTAAGAAGCTCAAGTGTCCCCACACAGAAGGAGAAAAATGAGTCACCAAGAGGTGTCCTGGATGTTCAGATCACCTGAATTAATTCTCTCTGTCCATTTATCTCGTTGGGAAATGTCAGGATTTAAGCAGGGATGGGGATGGAACCCCTCATTGTTGTGGTTGACCTTCTGAACAGTGATTAAAAGACACAGAGCCATGAAGGGAGAGGCAATGGGGATTGTTCCAGAGTTGAAAACATGGAACACAAAAATCTTTGGATTTTGAAGTTATTGCAGCAGAGGAATAATTCAAGAAAGGTCAAGTGTCTCATTTGGCAGGAGTAAGGATGAAGCTCCATGAGATTCCTTGTGGGCTCTCTTGAACCTTCATCTGGAAGAACAATTTCCAGCTGGACTAGTTCTGGATCCACACAAACAGATTTTTGAGGAAAAACACACCAAACTTCATCCAGCTTCCAAATCTTTGTGATTCCTGGGCAAACAGATGGATCCAATCCTACAGCACTTTTTTTTCCTACCTACATTATGGAGATGTGGATAAAAAGTGTTTTGATGGGATTAAATGGGGTGTGTGCAGTGGAGATACCTTTTCCCCAGTTAAGGGGAGCTGAGGGAATTTTTCCACTCTTCCTAAGGCAGAAAATTCCATCCAAGTGGGCAATTTATTCCCTCAGCTTTGTGGATGGCACAGATTTAAATTCCTGGATATTCAGGAGCATGAAAGCACCATTTCAATGGCTGCACCTGTGTGACAAAACTCCCAGAACAGAAGGGATGAATTCCAGCCTTTAAGTGACTGGGACAAGGACACATCTGAGCTCCCCAGCTCCAGGGCAGTGACATCCAGCTGCTGTGACTCCCAGCTCACTGATAAGAAGGAAATAACTCATTTCAGGAGCAGGTCAACAGACCCAAAGATTGGTTGCAACCCTTTCCTCCAAGTTCTATCACCTCCAAACCATTGGGGTTGGAAAAGATCTCCAAGATCCTTTTCTAAACATCATTAAGATTATTTTTAAAGATCTTTACAGTCTCCTTCTCTCATCTCCCTCTACAAACTTCTCTTTGCATGAGAGGAGATGGCACTTGTGGTCCCAAAGTTATCCCAACACCACAGCATCCTTGTGTGAAAAAGAGATTGGAACCACAGTGGGACCCACTTGAAAGATGAAGTTGCACTGGTGGGATCACCCCCAGCACCAGGAGATGTTGTGCATGTCCCTGGAGCTGTGACCAGTCCCAGTCTGGGACATCCATGAACGTGCAAGAGGTGCCACCACAGGGTAAAATGTCATCAGTGAAAGTGGAGGTTTGGTGGGCACAGCCCCAGCTGCAGGACCAAGATCATCCTGCATTTAGTGCCTGACAGATTCCCAGGGAAAATCAGGAGAAAACCTCACCCAGTCCATGCTGCTGAGGTGACCTGCTGGAACTGGGATGAGTTTTCCCTCCTCCAGCACACCCACATGCCACGGCGACACGGAATCTCATAAGGCTTGGCGAGGTGATCAAACGCCTCCCAGGGCAACCAGCCCCACTCTCTGATTTTTCAGGAGTCCCCCCATCCCAAGAAGTGCTGGGATAGGGCCTGGCCCAGCAAAGGGAGCAGCAATCCGCCGGGGGCCGGGCTCGGTGAAGGCGCGCGGAGCTGCCGCGCTCTCGGGGTAGGAAACAGCCAGGGAAGGCAGTAAAGCCGATCTGCTGCTCTTCATTTCACAGCTGTAGTGGGATTAGCAGAACGAGGGCGCTGGGGTAAAGCTGCCCCTTTTATCTCATTCAAACATGTTGCTAATTCAGCACAGCGCCGCAGCCAGGAGCAGCTCCCGGCCTAATCCACTGGAGCGTTCTCACCCAGCGTGAAGAAACGAGAATTTTAATCCGCTCCCCACCCCCCTCCCCGCCCCATCTGATGCTCCAGCGGGCTCTGCCCGGCCTGACCAGGCGTGGGGACCCACTCCACACCTGGGATTGCTTTTCCTGGACCCTTTGAGCAGCTCTCTGGCACCTGGGAGAAGACGGGAGATGCAGCTCCCACCTTCTGCTCCATGAGCTGTGGGTGGTCCCAGAGGAGCAAAATACCAAGAGCATCAAGGGGATATGAATATTGAGGGAATTCAACTGATTGCTCTGGGTTGGTCTAAGGATCTTCTCCTAAATTGAGATGCCAGTGGAAAGGTGATTTTACTGCAGCAAACTGCAAAGCACCACACAAGGTGCCACACTGGCCCAGCCATCCTCCAAATCTGGGAATTTGGGAAGAGGACCACCCAGCAGGTGACAGGAGATGGGCTGGTTGGGTCTCAACACCCTGTGGGCTCCCTCAGAAGGACAATCTAATTCTGCAGGGGGTCAGAGCTCCCCTTCCAGGCAGCAAATTGTGAAATGTTCCTTCTTCTGGAAACCTCCTGAACCAGCTTCCACCACAAAGAAATGCTACTTGAGATACCTCTTTGCTGAAAGCCAGACCTCCTGTACTCCCAAACCTTTCAGCTCTGCCCTCTTTCCAAGGAAATACTCATCCCATGTTTTCACCTGTGAATCTCTAACTGAGGCAGCGTGGCCTGATGTGACAAATGACAAAAATGTGGTGGAAGAGGAGGTTTCATGCTATTGTCAGAGCCCACCAGGAACATGTTCCTCAGGCCTCACTGGACCCAGATTTAAGCATAATTTAGTAAGAATCACCTAGATTTGTTTAAAACCAGTTAGAGACAGGAGGGTGCCATGCACCACTGGACCCTTCTTTGCAACCAACATCATCCCCAAACAAGGCAGTGACAGCAAAGCCTCCAACGTTTATAGGCCTCAAAGTCACCTTCAGCCTACTCCACTTTGGTTGGGAATTTTTCTGTATCTATGAAATCTAGATTGTTCTTCTTGTTTTTCCAGCAAGAAGTTTGGATGTGCCACCAGGTTCACACCAAGTGAACCCCTGGGTCTTTCCTTGCCATGCAGGGGTTCTCCAGATCTTCCCTGCATTGAGCCAAGCATGGAGCTTCAGAGCTGGATTTGGGGCAGCCTGAAGCCCAGCTAAAATGAAAGAATTTCTTCCTAAGGGATGTATTTGCCCAGTTTATCTTCTAGAGGAAACAGCAGAAGTGATTTCTGGCGGAATAAAGAAAAAGAAAAGAGAGAGATAAAATATATAAGTGTGAAAAATCAGCATCAGCTGAAAGACTGGTTCAGGAAAAATCACCCAGTTTGATGTCCAGAAAAACTGGGTTTACCCAGAGGACCTAAAGCAGAGTTTTCCCCCCATGTGATGAGACACAGCAAGGATCCTCAAGGTGCCATGAAACAGGAGTTCTCATCCTGGGCTGGGCATTCCCGACTATGCAAGGTGAATTCTCTCTTTTCTCAGAGAATTCTCACAGAATCTTGGAAAACAGCTCCAAGGTCTTCCAGTCCAACCTGTGACAGATCCCTTCCACTTCCAGTCATTCCTTGAACACCTCCAGGGATGGTGACTCCAGCACCTCCCTGGGCAGCCCAATCCAACACCTGGCAACCTTTCCCACGAAGAAATTCTTCCTGGTGTCCAGCCTGAAGCTCCCCTGCCAGAATGTGAGCTGTTTCCTCTTTTCCTGGGAGAACTTTTGCATCCCTTGGGGACTGGTGCAAGGATGCAGCGCTCCCACGGGATAGTGCAGCAGCTGACTGACCACGGGAGGTTCCCCCATCCCTCTGAGGACTTTTGGGATCGAATCTAAAATCCTGGACTCCCCCTCCCTGATCCCAATCGCCCTGCGTGGCGCAAGGCTCCTCCCTCTCCGAAAATTCCCTGAACCTTTTCCAAGTGCTGGGCAATAAAAAGTGCGTTATTAACACCTCTCTGTCTCCGCTGCCCCGCTCTCTCCGACGGGCACTGAAACCTCCCGGAATTATCCTCGGCGTGATTGCGATTTAATTACATTTAAAGTCCATCAAGAGCCTCTAGAGCTGAGTGGCTGTTGAAAGGTTGGAGGGGAGGGATGGGAGGATGGGACGAAGCCACCCCAGAGTTCACAGAATCTACGCTCCAGAGGCACCTCCCGCAAAATCATCGTCACCCATCTCTTTTCTATCCCTCCTCCCATTCCCCCTCCCTCCTGAGCATCCCGGGGAGCGTCCCCACAGCGGAGCCCCACAGGGAAGGGAGGTCTGGAAAAAGGGGTGGGATGAGGCAGAGCAGCCGCCTGGCCTGTCCCCCGCTTCTCCCTGCTCCTGCCGCCGTGTCGCTGAGGGATGGCACGCCCTGGGTGTTAATTAGCCGGCGGTAATTGCCTGGGTGCAGAATCACGCTGTGGGGAGCAGAGGGGTTCAGGCTTGGCTGAACTGGGGGAGGGAGGCTCTCCTTGGATGCTGCTCCGGGGGTGGAGGACCTGCACTGAGTGATGAGATGAATTCATCGCTCCGAAAGGACAAGGGGTTAACCCTCGCACTGCCACACCTCAAATGAGCCTGGATGTGTCCAAAAACAGGAGGGCAGAGGCTCCAGCTTTGGGATGTGGGCAAGGCTGGCATCTCCCCGGGGCTCTGCTGTGGGTCCCCACTGTGTGTCCCTTGAGAGGGGGCTCAGAGCACCCCGGGGAGGAGAATGGGGAGAGAAGCCAAAGCAGTATTCCCACAAAGTGGCAGCAGATGGGAATGGGAGGATTGTCCCAGGTCCCTCACCCTGGGTATTACAAAACACAGCAGAGTCCCCTGCGACAGGACAGAGCATTTCCATGGAGCCCAAGAACCCCTAACACAGGAAAAACGGGATCTTTGGAGCCCCAGCCTCATCCCTGCTCCCTGGCCTCCCAGGCAAAGCCCATCCTGATCCCTGCAGACACACAGGTGGAGCCCTGGAGGGTGACATTTGGTGGCATGGTGGCATTACCCACTGCTGGAGACATCACCCTGGCCTCTGCCAGCCCCTGTGCCCTCAAGCCACCAGGGTCTGGAGCAGCCAGGTAGAAAAGGTGTCAAACCCTGTGCTGACAATTAGGCACAGTGACTGAATATTCCATGCCTTGATCCTGCTCAGTATCCAAATCCAGAGGAGCCACTGCACCCCAACACATTCCTGGGTGCATTTCCTCCTGCGAGACTTCCCTGGCAGCAGGTTGGAGCTGACTCAGGAGCTGCCCTTTGCCCTGAGCTCTCTGAAACAAGTGCTTGGAAAACTCCCACAAAGGCTGGATGTGGTCAAACATCCCCTCCAGTGCTCTGGCAGCTGGGATAAATATTTATGAGGGATGTCAGGGTTGTGTTTCAGGCCACACGCCAAACACAAACCACTTGAGGTTAGCTAGAAACTGCCCCCTTTGGCAAATTATTGGATAAGTGTCCATTACAGGGGCTGACTCCTTCCTCCCAGGCAGCTGGGAGGGGATGCTCTCAGAGACAGGATATTGGATGAGCTCGTGGCATCCCCACGTTCCTTGGTGATTGCTCATAAAATCAGTCATCCCTGAAAAACAGCCCTCCCTTGTCAATATTTAACTGCAGGCTCCCAGGGGGAGAGGCTGTGCCCAGCTTCCTGCTGCTTCCAGTGCCTGCAGAGCAGGTTGTGGGTTTGGATATTCCCCCAGCAGCTCCAAACCTGCCCGTGGTGTGGCCGTGGTCACTGCTGGCTCAGGCCAGATGTGGGAGTGATGTCTGATCACAGAATCATGGAATGGGGCAGGTTGGAAGGGATCACAGTGGAATCATCTGGTCCCACCTCCCTTCTCAAGTAGGGCCATCCCAGAGAACCCAGGATTGTGACCAGAGGATTTTGGAATATCTCCAGGGAGGGAGACTCCCACCCTCTCTGGTCTCTGTTCAGGGCTTGGTCACTGCCCAGAGGAGAAGTTCTGCCTCATGTCCAGGTGGAACTTCCTGGGATCAGTTCCTGCCTGTGCCTCCTGTGCCATTGCTGGGCCCCCAGAGCAGAGCCTGGTCCCTCTCTGAGCCCCCCCTGCAGACAGGGACAGGCAGGGATGGGGTCCCCTCTCAGCTGAGTCTCCTCTCCAGGCTGCACAGCCCCAGCTCCCTCAGCCTTTCCTTCTCAGAGATGCTCCAGGCCCTTCATCACCTTCATAACCCTCCTCTGGAGCTGCTCCAGGAACTCCATGTCCCTCCTGTCCTGAGGGAGCCCAGAACAGGACACAGCACCCAGATGTTCCTCACCAGGGCTGAGGCAATGCACAGCTGGATGGTGTGAGCTGCTCAATGCCACTGTGGGTTTGGGGACATCAGCTGAGGGGACAGCTGAGTGGGCAGGATGCTCTGGGACAACATCTCCCACTCCAGAGCCTGGTTTGTACCCTGGACACTGCCTGGGTCTCCTCAGGACAGCCAGAATCCATCAGGATTGGGGCCAGGACTTGTGTGTTCATTAGCTGAGCTCCAGCAAGGAGGAGGAGGAGAGGGGAAGGTAGTGAAGGTTTTTGTTCATCATAGAAGAACCAAACTCAGGGAAGGATGAGATGGAATACAGGGTTCATTGGCACTCAGGATGGGGGAATCAGGACCAAATGAGCAGGAGAAACCCACCCTGTGCTTAGAAGATGGATTCAGACCCAGAAAGCCACCATCCAGGTGGAAAGGGGGGCTTGGGGAGAGGTGGAGGAGCAGATCCCACCTTGACCTTCCAATCCAGCAGGAGAGGGAGAAGTGGGGAGGGAGATTTCACTGGGAAATATCCCATGGGAATGAATCCATGGCTGACACCAGCCTTGGTCAGAGCAGGTGCAAGGTCAGGTGTCCTAAAAGGGTCTCCTGGGGGCAAAGAGGGAGAGGAGGCACATTCCCAGTTGTGATCCAAGCATGTTAATGGGGCTAAACCTCTGCCACAAGGAATCTGCATGGAAATTCCTCCAAAATTGCTGCATGGTGATGTTGGAAGGAAACAGAACCAGTGGAATTCCAGATTTGAAGATTTGCTCTGTTCAGACTTCTGTCTGATAAAATCATGGCCCTGGAGATCATTCCCATGGATTTAAATGTGTTTCCTTAGTAGAAAGCAGCGGGTCATAAAGTCAGATGTAAATATCCATCCATAAAATTCATTTGCAACAATAACAGAAGTGATGACCTGGCACTTTCCTGTCTCTGCCTGTCAAAACTTCCTGTGCAGCACGGACAGGATGGATTGGAGATGGTTTGATGGATGTATGGATGGGTGGCTGGAAAAACTCTCCAGAAATGGATGGAGACAGGATCGATGGGTTCCCCCACCCCAACTCCTGTCAGTGCATTTCAGTTCTCAGACAGACCTAAAGCATTTATTCTCCCTAAAGCTTTCCTGCTTGGAGAGGGTGGAAAAACATTGGTACAGTCCCAGGGAGGTGGATGCCCCATCCCTGGAGAAATTCAGTCAGGTTGGATGGGGTTTCAAGCAGCCTGATCTGGTTGAAGGTCTCCTCACTCCTTGCAGGGTGGTTGAACCAGATGGCCTTTAAAGTTCTTTTGTAATGCAAATTATTGCAGGATTTTAGGATTATATCCCCATTCTGATGTGTGGAGCAACAGGATAGGAGCAGACAAAGCCCAGGAACTGATCTCCCTTGGAATGGAGAAGAATTTCCCTTCCCAAAGGATGGTTCCTATAAAATTCCTCTTGTGAAAACTATAATTCTAACCCCAGAGACACAATATACCTGGAAATGATCTCTGCTTCTCTAGTTCCTCCACTCCCACTGCAGGGACACAAAACCACCATCATGGAAAACCAGGAAGAGAGAGAAAGACACCCAGGGATGGGTGACAGCACCATCCATGATGAATTTCTCATTCCTTGGATTCCTACACTGAGCTGATGAAGCTGCATCTCACCAAGCCAAGCCTCAATTTTCATTTCCCAGATTAAACTGGCTATGGAGGGCTAAAGCTGGATTTATCCTCAGGATAGTCTGGACAGCACATCCATGGATGTGGTGGGGAAAGGAATATGAGCTCTTCCTCTCCATGCAGAACAGGAATCTCTTGGAAATCTCCCCCAGTGATCTCCTGAGCCCAACTCCACTGGAATAACTACAGGGGGGACAGAGATGGGAAAAGGAGAGAGAGGCAAAAGACACAGGTGACAAGGCTCTGGGAGTTCTTGGATAAATCCCACACTTCCACAACAACCCACAGATCACCCGTGGTGCACCAAGGAAGTGTCATGAGGGAGGAAAGGGACATTTGTCACCTGATGGCATTTCCATCTCATCCCCACTCCCTGCTCTTCAAGACACCAATTACCCAAATTGTTTGGTTCCATCCCAGGAGAATTTTTAGCCAGCTTAGATTATTCCCAGAGTTTTTCTGTGGACATTTATCCAACACCTTGTCCCAAAGGATTTTGCAGGGATTGGTGTCTATCCCTGGAAATTCCAGCTTTTCCAGCAGCCCACAGCAACAGAGCAGACCCAAAGAGGCAATAAAAACCATAAACCATAAAAAAACTTCCTAAAGAGAAGTTTTGGGGTAGAATCTATGTGTATCCATCTTTTCCTTGCTTTATCCATCAGCTTGGGATGAAGCCACTGATTCCCAGGTGTTCTAGCAGCTGGTGTTTGTAAAACAGGGATGTTCCTTGGGAAAGATGGGAAGAAGGAAGAGCTGTGCAGGGCAGGGATGTTCTCCACATTCCCAGAGAGGCTGGGCATGAATCCTTGCAGCACTTCCAAAGCTCTGCCAAGCCTCTGGCCCGGAGCTCCATCCCTCTGCAGCAGTAATACAGTAAGTGCTCTTCCATGTAGTGTTCCCCTGGTTTTCCAGGATCCGAGGGGACTCTGACACACAGCATTTCTCTCCAGCAGTTATTGATCCCCAGCTCTATAAAAATGATTACACTTGACCCAAGGCTGCTCTTGCCTCAGTTGGAGAGCAGGAGGAGCCAGGCACAAGCTGTGGAGGGAGGAAAGGAAATTCCACAGGGTGTTGGAAGGTTTATTCAAAGATAAAAGCCGGAGGTTTCTTCCCTTTGGGCAGGATGGAAATGGGAAAACATTCACCTTATGGAGCCACTTAGTTGTTGTGGGACCACAGGGATTTGAGCTGAGGGTTTAAAGCAGTTTTGGCCAAAGGCAGCACTTTCTAGGCAGTCCAGAAACTCCCAGCAATTTGGATAAATAATGGAGGTGGGCATGGTGGGATTGGTGGGGTTGTCCTGTGCCAGAGTTGGACTCAATGATTCTTGTGGGACCCTCCCAGTTCAGGAGATTCCCTGATTTTGTGCTGTGAATTCAGGATGTGAATGTGGGAGGATGGAGATGTGGTCCTGGAGAAGCTTCAGGATTGTAACAATTGCTTCCCACCAGCACTAAAAACCCAGGAAGAACGAGGGAGAAGAAATAGGAATCTCCATGGAAATCACAGACTCCTTCAGGCTGGAAAAGACCTCTGAGATCACTCAGTCCAACCATGAATCCATAAGTGGCAAGGCCAGAAGAGCAGCCAGACAGCCCAAACCAAGTGTCCCTGCTTGGGAGGGCTCCTTGGGGTTGGGAATGCTTGAGATCATTGGGCACAATGTGGAAGGACAGAGGAGCTGGGATAAACAGCAGGAAAGCACAAGCAACACTCCATGTGGAATCCATGGAATTGTGAGAGGGGCTGTCTCTCTCTGCTACTCCTTCAAACTCAGCCTTGGGATGATGATCCCAGTCTCCATCAAACCCTTCTGCAGGACTTTCCCTTGGATGGGAATGGTCCATGCACTAAACACCAGAGCCCAGATGAAGACACCTCTGGAAAATATGGAAATGAACTTTCTCACAGCTGATTTAGTGTCCACAGGCCTATCCTTGGAACTGCAATCCTAAACTAGCACAAGGCCTGGATGCAAGGCCTGGAGCCAGGAATTTCCACCAGAAGATAACAATGAGGAAAAAACAATGGATCAACTGATGGATTCACTACTGGACTTAATCCTGTGGATGGAGATCTGTGGAGATCCATGTGCTGTGCCCAGGAAGGTGGATCTCTTTCCTGGAAAAAGTGAGAAGCCTGACTTGTAAAGCATGGGAAGATGCTTGGGCAGCTGGGACTGTGGGTAAAATCTCCAGCACCATTGCTGGGCTGTTCCCAAAAGGGAGTTTGGGAGTGAGTGGAGCCACTGGGATTTGGGATGTGAGGCAGTTTGGCAGCACCAAAATGGGCTGAGCCATGCACCAGGTCAGACATCAGGGTCAGGGAAGTGTTGACAGGGGCTGGGAATAGAAAAGCAACAGTGGGGATGGATCAGGCCCATCCAGGGAAAAATGAAGGGTCAGAGGATCTGGAGGGACCTGGAAGTGGGTACAGATAAGGTACAGATGAGTTGAGTCCCCACTTTTCTCCTCACCTGCCCCAAACCAACCCTCAGAGGAGAGCAGAGAGAAGATCTTGGGTCCAGCACCCTGATCCCAGAGATCCATCCCAGGCTGCTGGTTTGACTGGGAAAAGGGAGTGGAAATGGACTCTGTGAGACTCCTCTCTCCCTACCCTGGATACTACCCTGCAGCAGGAAAAAAACCCTTCAAACAGAAACTAATCCTTTTGCAAAGGGCCCTGAATTAGGACCTGAAGAAAGAGCCTGGCTCAGAAGTCTGTCCCTTGCCTGGAGCTCCTGAGCAAAAGAGGAAAACAGAGGGATATCAGGGAAGCTGATGTTCTGCACTTCTTGGTGCTCTGAGCTGGGGAGGGCTTTGCTTCCAGCTCAGGCGGGTTATCAAGGGATTTGCTGCTGTTGCAAAACTTCTGCATGGATTGGGAGGGGGAGGGAAAGGTTTTCCAGCAGTCAGCAGAGCACGATTTAGCATCTGCACAGGCGAAAATGACCCTTGCAATTCCACTTCCTTCGGGAGACCTGGATTTTTGATTTCCCTGCTGGAGAGAGATGCTGCTGGGCAGGGGGAGGGTGATTTGGGATCACAAAGGACAGGTGAGGGGGACAGGGAAAATCATTATTCCAGAGGGAGATTGTTAAGTATTCCTATGATTAACAGTCTCCACAGAATTCCAGTCTGAGGATGGGATGATGGGGACACCCCTGAAGAAGGAGCCAGGAGTGATTCATTTGGTGCTTGGTTTAACCCTGATGGAATCTTCAATGGATGATCAGAAAACAAGGAAATGGGAAGATTTTGGGGTGACCTAATTGCAGCTTTCCCATTCCTGGAGGGATCTACAAAAAGACAGAAAGGAACGATTTACAAGGGCCTGGAGTGACAGGAAAAGGGAGAATGGTTTCAAACTGTCAGAAAATAAGTTTAGATTGGATATCAGGGAAAAAAATCCTCTGTGTGAGGGTGGTGAGGCATGGGAACAGATTCTCTGTGGCTGTCCCATCCCTGGAAGTGTTCCAGGCCAGGTTGGACAGGGCCTGGAGCAAACTGGGATAGTGGAAGGTGTCCCTGCAGGGGGACAGGCCAGGGGAGATGGAACAAGATGATCTTTAAGGTTCCCTTCCAACCCAACCCATTCCATGATTTCTTGAACAGTTTAATTGAATCCAAGAGGGTTTGAGGTTTGGAATTACATTACCTTCAAAGGTCCCTTCCAACCCAAACAATTCCATTATTATAATCCTGCAGAAACCTTGGAGTTATTTGATGGACAGGGTAACAATTCAGGAATACAGACAGGGAGAAAAACAGGAAATGGGATGAGGATAAAAACCTTTGGAGTGACAAGAAGGGACTTGGCAGAGAAATATCACCACTTCAGGTGGACCCTGTTCAACACATGTCAGGGATGGTGAGAGAAGAAAACAGAGAAAGGAAGAACCTTCAGGTCTTATTTTCAGGGAATTGTAAAGAACAGGATAGAATCCCAGACAGCATTTGTGGGGCAATTTGTGGGATTTTGCAAGGAAACCCAGGCTGCAAATCTAACATGTGCCTGACCTCAGGAGCAAAGCTGCTGCAAACCATCCTCCAGAGCCCTGGACATTCATCCAAGCCATATAAAAACCATTTTGGTCTTTTCCCAGTGCTGGAGAGGGGAGGTGTCCATCCTTCCTGACCTGCTTGGCAGCTCCATCTCGGCCAGGGCGCCCTGGGGTGCAGGGAGCTGGTTCTCAAGTGTCCCCCAGCTGAGGGCACCTCACCCTTGGCTCCCTCACCCCGGGGTGCTGTTAGAAGACACCTTGGCTGGCACCCAGGGCTGACACCTGCTGCATCCCCACCTCCTGCTGGGACCTCAGCCCCCACCCACGGGCTTCCCCCGGGGTTACCAGCGGTCCTGCAGCGGGAGAGCCACCAGAGCACGGAGTGATCCCAAAGGAAGCGTCCCAACCACGTCATTCCTGCACCTCCATAATGAAGTTTTGCACCCCTAGGGAGGAGAAGGGTGAAGGTTTCAGGGTGCAGCTTTACAGCAGGAAATGTGATGGTCTCAAAGGAGTTTTGCAGCTGAAATGATCCCGTGATCCGTGCTGGGGCTGTTTGGCTCGGGAAGGGTTTACGTCATGGAGAGAAGATGCCATGTCTCACCCAGGGGCCTCCCTGCTGGAAGGAGCATCTCCAAATTCCTGGAGGTACAAATTAAGCAGCACAGACTGTGCTGGGAAACATAACAAGCCATGAGCTGAGCAGGGATCTGCTTACACCACCGGGATTGGCACAGGGCAGCAGGACCCTGCTCAGGCAGGGACAAAATCCATCAGCTCCAAATGAGCACAGCCAGAGGGCCCAACACCAGGCTGAGGTTTGTCTTGAGCTGCAACATAAGATGTGGTCAGAAATGTGTATTCTGTCACCATCTGTTGAAGCTGGGTGGGGTAGTGACCCTTATCTCCTAGCACATATTATCTGTTAATAAACCATCTTTAAAACCAGCTGGGGCAATCATCTTTATCTTTTTCACAACCGATCCTCCCTCCAAAAATATATCCTCTACTAATAAGCCATTAAGTCCCACTGTATGACTGATAAAATTACATCATCCCATTAAGAAATGCTCCAGTCAAGAAGAAAAGCCAAGCCTTTCCTGCCTAGATAAAAACTGAGATTTTAAACAGAAAAATACCTTCTTTCCACTGGATTCCAAAAGAAAGTCAAACCTTTTCACATCATCCCAAAAGCTTCAGAAAAAAACTGCACCTTCTAGAAAAACACTGCTTCAACTAAACCACATCTGCCACTGCAGGAGGATGCAGCCACCATTTAATGGGACTGCTACCAACACCCTGACTGACTGACTGACAGGGTGTCAGGTTGGATTCTGATTCTGTCAGTGGTTCTGGGATTGTTCTTTGGAATACTGTATTTCTCTTTTAATTTTCCTGGTAAAAAAACTGTTATTCCTAATTCCTATATATTTGCCTAAAAACCCCTTAATTTCAAAATTATAAAAATTTGGAGAGAGGGGGTTTACATTCTCCATTTCAAAGAGAAGCTTCTGCCTTTATTGGCAGACATCTGTCCTTCAAATCAAGGCAGGTTTCATCCTGGAGGGAGAGGTGGGGCTGGGATCAGTGGAATTCCATTTGACTGGACCAGGGCTGAGGGATCAGGAAAATCACTCACCTTGAGTGGCACTGAGGGTCACTGCAACACTGGGAGAGAGCACATCAGGCCTCACCACATCCCTCTGTCTCCCTGCTTTCCACATTGTCATTATGGGATGGTTTGGGTATTGGAAGGGACCTTCAAGATCACCAAACTCCACTCTCCTGCCGTGGGCAGGAATATCTTCCACTAGACCAGGCTGCTCCAAACCCCATCCAGCCTGGCCTTGGACACACAGGGATGTGGCAGTCGGGATTTAAAAGCTGCCTGTCCCTTTCCCAGGCTGCTGGATCTCCCACCTCACCATTCCTACCCATGCATGGCCACACACCCTCCTGGATCCCACACCAGGGATGCACAGACAGCCCCTGGATATCCCTCCTGCCAGAGCCTCACACTCCAGTGCTGCTGTGCCAGTCCTGGAGCCACTGTCTCACTGTCAGGGCCTGGGACAGCCCAAACTGCCCATGGTAAACTGGTACCAGCACAAGTTTTCCTGGGCTTTCCCTGTTCCACAGCCACTTCTCCTCTGGGAGCAAGCAGGGATCCTGAGCCAGCCTCTGGCTGCTGCTCTGTCTGGCTCTGACACTTTGTAGAGTCTGATTGTCTATTTCTCATTATTGAGCAATTCCCTTTATTTGGGCTTTTGGAAATCCAGTCAGTAGGGATCCCAAGGCACACACTGGCTTTGCATCCTCTTCCTCTCCTGCCTTCCCTCTGTGCCTGACAGCCCCGTTGGCATCACTGGAGCCAAAAGTTTGGGAGCTGGAGGGGATCTCTGGCTGTTTTGAGTGTTGTGCCAGTGGGAATGTTGCCTGCCCAGGATGGGAACTGCTTCTCCAAGGGTGATAACCACTCCCTGAGGGTTATGGGGGGCTGCTGATTCAGGGGGAAGGATGTGCAGGGATTGGGAATGGTCTGGAGACAGGCTGGGAGGATTGGGGGTGCTCACCTGGAGAAGAAAAGGCTCCAGGAAGGACATAGAGCCTCTTCCAGTGCCTGAAGAGGCTCCAGAAGAGCTGAAAAAGGGCTTCAGACATGGGCCTGGAGTGACAGCACAAGGGGGAATGGCTTCCCACTGCCAGGGGGCAGGAATAGATGGGATTTGGGAAGGAATTCTTCTTTGTGAGGGTGGTGAGGTTCTGGAATAGAATCCCCAGAGAAGCTGTGGCTGCCCCATCCCTGGAAGTGCCCAAGACCAGGTTGGATGGGGCTTGGAACAACTTGGTCCCCCCTGCAAGATCAGGGATATCTTCAGCCAGTTCAAGCTGTCCAGAGCTGAACCCCCACCCCAAATTCCTGGACACAGAATGTTCTGGCCTGGGCCCAACAGAAAGGAGCAAGTGATCAAATTCCACAGCCCAGGAACATTGTCTCCTGCTGCTGGAATTGTCACCCTGGATCTGGCCAATGGCAGCCACCGAGGGGATAAAGCAGGCAAGTCCCTGCCCTCATGCCATGTTGGGGAAGGTGCATGATCCCTGTTATTCCCATTCCTAACCCATTCTTCCCGTTTTACTGAGCCCATCTCAAGCTGGACAGCACAGAGATGGAATTTGGGATGTCCTTGGAGCAGCACTGTGAGGTTTTTCATTCCCAAATGACACCAGCATTGAATGCCCTGCACTGTTCATCCTTCTCCCTGTGGAGCTGCAGGATGCAGTTTCCATCCTCCTCCTTCCTCAGGAGAAGAGAAGGGAAGGATCATGCCCAGGTAAAGCCACAGGAAAGTGGGAATACTCACAAGACCCTCTGGGAGACCAGGAGTCTCTTGCAGGACATTTCCACCTTGTGAGGCTGCAGGAAATGATGGAAATCTTGCTAGGAGTGACCCCTAAAGGCTGCCAGGCTGAAGAAACCCGAAGAGAGGGATTTTCCCAGGAAAACGAGTGTGCTTGAGCAGAGGGAGGAGAGCACAGAGACTGCTCCTGGATTTCTGTGTGTGCTGTGGCCCTGCAGGGGTTTGTGTGTGTGTGTGTGGAATTCAAGGGGATGCAGGAGAAGGATGAAGTTTTCTGGGGCAGGGCTGGCTCTGACCTGTCTTTTAGAGGATGCTGCTCCTTCTCAGAGCCCTTTCTTTACCCTGAATGGGACCTTCAGAGCCATCAGTGGTGCCAAAATTCCATCAGATGTGACCTTTAAGTCACCTCCAAGGCTGCTCCTGGGCAAAACTGATCCTCATGGATCTGGGATCTCCCCGTGTTGCCATCACAGCCGCAGAGTGAAGGAGTAGGATCCACCCTCAGAGTGCTTGCACCTCGATCCTAAACGGGAAAATCCAAATACCCCAACCCTGGGATGTTTTCTAAACCTCCTCACGGCTCAGGGTAACCCGAGAGGCAGCAAAATTAAAATCACTCATCAGGGAGGCTGGCGGGGGGAGATTAATGAACCTCGACCATGACATGTGCTCCCAAAACTGTGAAGTGAGGAACTCATCGCCTGGAGGCCCCAGCAGGGAGAGTCCCAGGAATAAACAAAGCCAAGGAGCTCAGCCAGCCCCGGGGTGCTTCCCATTCCTGCCCTGGGGGCAATTTGCTCTTCATTTTCTCCTCTAATCATTCCTCAAAGCTTCCTGTTTCTTTCTGGGCAGGATTTTTTATCCAGAGTTGATTTTGGCTCTGCTCCACAAAGTCCCTGTTCCCCCCATCTCTCCCTGATTCATTTGGTTCACTGGTGCACTGGGAATTATTTTTGAATCTTTGATTTGTTGCAAAATCTGAGTTTATCAGGACATGGAGCCCCAAAACTCCCTGCAGTGTGCACTGGTGCAGGGCACTTCAAGGATTTTGGGAGAAATGGGGGAAGTGGAGCAAAAAGGGAAGAGGAAATTCCATTTGGAGAGGTCACTGCCCTGCAGAGGGAAAATCAGGTGCTCTGTGGGGCAGAATGCCACAAGGATGGGCACATTTAAACCCCAGATGCAGATTCCACACAGATTTATGAGGATTAATCCTCCTGATAAGAAAAATCCCATTTAAAAACTTGGCCTGGGCTCAGCTGTTCCTGAGGATTTAATCTGCCAGGGACCAGAGCTGGGGGTGCCATGGCCTTGTCACAGGGTCCCAGGACCTTGGCACATCAGGAGAGCCCCTCACAGGGATGGTGAAGCAGCCAGGCAGGGAGAACCTCCTGTGGATGTTCAGGCTTTCCCAGCAAGGCACAGAACCAGACCTGCAGCTATTCTGGGTGTCTCACTTTCTCTCCCATGCTCTGTTGATCAGTTTTCCTTTGGCTCTTTCCCAAAAAACACAACCCTCCTCTTGACAGGCTGGAGTTGTTCTTCCCCTCCCAAGGTCATCCAGTCTCCAGAGCATTCCTTCCATGGGTCCCAGGAAGTTCTGAGCACTCACCACTCACAGCAGAATTCCCTGGAGTCAGAGGTGCCTCCATCCCTGAGCCCTGGAAAGGAAAAAGTGGCCACCAAAACAAGAAGGAATCTTGGAAAGATGAAAGGTTCTGCTCTGTAGGAGCTGTGCCAGATTTGTGAAATATTCTTCATTCTCCTCATGCCATTCCACCCCTTCCAAGAGGGAATTTGGAGACCAAAAATTCATGGTTAGATTGGATTTGTCTACAGCAGTTGTATAAGCAGGTGAGCACCCACAAATCCCTTGGAATGCTTTTCAGGGATGTCTTCTCCTTTTTGGAGCCACCAGGCTTGTCCTTCCATCTACTTGTCAAAATTCCTTTTTTCCCCATATCCCATCTAACCTTACTCCCTGTCAGTGGGAAGCCATTTCCCCTTATCTTGTCTCTCCAAATCCTTGGGAAAAGTCCCTCTCCATTTTTTTTTGTCACCTCATTCAGATCCTGAAAGGCCAGAATTAGGTCACCCCAAAACTTATCTCTTCCAGGGACAAGTTCCCAACTCTCCCAGCCTTTCCAGAGGTTCTGACCATCTTGGTGCCTCCTCTGGAGTCAATCCCACAGCTCCACATCCTTCCTGGATGCAGCATTCCAGGTGGGATCCCACCAGAGGAGCAGAATCCCTATGCAACTTCTGAAATTCCCAGGGATCAGGTTCACCATGATCTTCCTGCCTGGGCAGGCAGTGGGCAAAAGCAAAGACAAAATTCCTGCTTTGGATGGGATGATCTTCCAGGTTTTTCCCTTCTCCCAGCCATCCAGATAAGATTCTTTGCACCTGAAGGGCCTGTGGGAAAGCTGGGAGAATCCAGGAGGACAGGCAGCTCCTTTAGAGACCCCAACAGAGCTGTCTGGTCTGGGAGATAAATCCAGACCAGTTCAAGGATGGAGTTTGAAAGAACCTGGGGTAGTTGGAGGTGTCCCTGGCAGGAGGGTGGATGACCTGTAAGGCCCTTTCCAACCCAAGCCATCCCATGATTTCAGGTGTTCCAGACCTTGGAGCACCCAGCTAACCAGCCAGGAGTCCACAATCCACTGGAAATGGGCAGAAATTGTGGTTTCTTCCCCAAAACATGGGTGGGAGCTCCTAGCTCCAGTAAATGGGATCAAGAGGATCCATCCCAACAGGCTGAGTGGATGATGACCAAAAAGCATCCATGAGAAAGGACTGGCCAAAAATATAAAATATCCAGAGGGAGCCCAGCAGCCCCATCCCACCCCAAACCCCTGCAGCTATTTCCCCCTCCATGGCAGCAGTGGTGCCTCTTTTTTGAGTGTGGCCAAGAAATCCCACTTAGGGCTGATGGACAACTTGTGTAGGAGCCAGAGCCTGGCAGGAGGGAGACCCAGGCAATTTGAGGATTAAACTTGGATTTATTGTTGGGAAGCAAAGCCAGAGCTGGTGTTTCCATGGAGGATTTACCTCCTGCAGCATCTCTGCCATGTGTGCAGGATGAACCTGGCTGTGCAAAGTCTCTTCCAGGTGGGATTATCCCAGTTTTGCTGGTCTTGCAGCAGGACCTGGCCACTGGGCTCCTCTCTGATAAGGAATATTGGTCTTTAGGTGCTTTAGGCTTTGGAGAAACTGAGGGTTAGGAAATCACCTCCTGGAAGAGCAGGGAGAGGTGTTGGGGAGTGCAAGGAAAAGGGTAAAGATAAAAAGGAATAAGGAAAACCATCCCACTGAGGCACAAGCTTCAGACCAGACCTTGTTGCTAAACTCAGCCCTGGGCTTGATCAGCAGCTTAAGCCTAAAGGTTTAACAGCATTTAAATTTAATTGACAGTTTAAGTTAAATAATTTAATAAAAGATTCCTATAAAAGTTACAACAGTGACTCACAAATCCAAAGTGCTGAAGGATCTAAGGGAGGAACATTCAGAGTACCCTCAGCCCCAGGATGACAGGAAGAAAGAGTGGGGGGAGATGTTTGCACAGGTGATAATCATTAAAAAAGTGTGGTTTTGTCACCACAAATGTGAAGTCACGATTTTTAGGGAGTGGGATCACACTTGGAAAAATGCAAATTGTCTCCTGGAGCAGCACTGCAGGAGTGGTGCTGGGATAAGATGCAGAAACATCAGGGAGTCAAAATGTCTTTTATGAAAATATCACCAAAAAATTCCCCGAAAATCAGGTGCACCAACCCTTCCCTCATCCCCACCTGGATGAAAAGCCCTTCCAGTGCAGGATTAATTTAATACAACCAAAACTCTGGATCTTCCCCAGAAAATTGTTCCAGCTGGGTGAACTTGGTCCAGGGCTCTTCTTCATTTCCAGTCTCATGGAGCTGGGAAGTTGCTCCATGACTTTCTCCTCTGGCCTTGAGCTGGTCTGGGTGACATTCCAAGGTCTGGCATGGAAGCAGAGGAATGTTTTTGGGGAAACATCCTATTGGACATCACTGTGACAGGTGACAGAGTTTGGGAGAGCCCAGGCTGGCATCAATGTGACATTGAAGGAGGGTTTGACTCCATCACCTCAGGAATTACCTGCTTTTTACTGGTTAAAATCCCACTCATCCCATTTTTTTTTTTCCAGAGAGGCAGAATATCCAAAAAACAGCTTTTCACATCCAACAGCTTTCCAACAACCAATTTTCCAACAGGACTCAAAAGGGGAGGATGGAGAGCTTGACAACCATCCCAGCATGGGGTCATGGTGCCATGGGGGGAATTTGGGAAAGGGTAAAGGGATAAACTCAGCAAAATGAGAAATAAGGATGGACCAGAGACACCTCACAGGCAGATGATGGATCACCATCAGCTGGAGGCAGTCCTGGAATACTGCACAGCAAAAGGAACACGTCAGGGGGATGAACAAACAAATGGGAGCTGCTGGTGGAGGTGGATGGTGAGTGATAGATCCATGGCATTGGATGGATACCAAGAGGGGAGGAGGGATGTGTTTAATCCCCTTCCCGCTCTCTGAGTCACTTCCCTTCAATCCCCCTGGATCTCCCTTTAAAAATCATTTCCAGAACCAGCTCCATAAACATTCCAGGGGGGGTTCAGGAGGAGAGCAGTTTGTAACCAACAAGAAAATGCTCCTTAAACAAACCAGGCTCGGGTTGGAGGGGGCTTCAAACATTCTCACACAAAACCTCCAAAACTAAACTGAAACCTGAGAGGGGAAAAAAAAATAGAAAAATGAAAAGAATTTTTTTAAAAAAGGAAAAAAAAGCCCCATATTTTGGAGTCAGCTGAGAAGTGACAAAGTAATTTGCTGCTGGCAGTCTATCCCGGCAGCCTAATTCCCAGTGACACCATTCAGCTGCTGACTACACGAACTGTCAGACTCAATTAGCCGGGAGCCAGCGGCGCAAAGTGTTTACGGGTGCGAAAATTCCCAACGCACGCCGCGGGGCGGGAGGAAAAGCGCTGCGAGGCAAAGGGGGGAAATTCAAGTGGTTGCTGCCACGGGAATGGGCACCTCTGGAGTGCTCTGACACGGCTGGTGAGAGGTGAAGAGGGGAGAATTTGGGGTGTCGTTGGTGTCTGGAACTCCCCAAAACTCCCCAGAGCTCCCCGGGGCTCTGGATATCTCCATCCCTGGAAAAGTGGTTTGGAAAACCGAGGAATGGGCACACACAGCTCAGTGGGTGGCAGGAATTCACCCCAGGATGGATGATTAGGAGAGGGATAGTGGAAAAGCACCGACACCATTCCCTCAGTTCTCCTTGGGTGTCGTGGGTGGGAGCAAAGAGAAGAAATCGGGGCAGAGTGATGGGAGCAGTGCAATTCCCGAAAATCGGAATCCCTTCAGGAGCACTGAGAAATGGGAAAAGTGACCCCAGAGCACATGTGGGTGAGGAAAGCATGGTTGTGACTGGATGGAAATGGTTCCTCAGCCCAAAAAACAGGATGAGCAAAAAGCCTCCGATATCAGGAGGGTGTGGAGCTGCTGGAGCAGATCCAGAGGAGACCATGGAGCTGCTCCAAGGGCTGGAGCCCCTCTGCTCTGGAGGCTGGGAGAGCTGGGAATGTCCAGCCTGCAGAAGGGAAGGATCCAGGGAAAACTCAGACACCCTTTCCAGTGCCTGAAGGGACTCCAGGGAGAGCTGGAGAGAGAATTTGGGCAAGGACATGGAGTGGCAGGACACAGGGAGTGGCTTCCCACTGCCAGAGGGCAGGGATGGGTGGGATTTTGGGAAGGAATTCCTGGCTGTGAGGGTGCTGAGGCCCTGGCACAGGTTTTCCCAGAGAAGCTGTGGCTGCCCCAACCCAAGGCTGGGCTAGATGGGGCTTGGAGCAACCTTGGATAGTGGAAAGTGTCCCCCAGGATGGTCTTCAAAGTCCTTTCCAACCCAAACCATTCCATGATTTTAAGTTTTCCTGTTTTTCTATGTTGTCCACTGACAAGGATCTTCCCATCCCTGCCTGAAATCAATTCAGTGTGGAGATGAATCTCATAGTCTGAGGCCATCAGATTTTGCAGAATCCTTTAAACCCTGGGAATTCTTGCCTTCATTTCTTCTGGCTGGGCAGGTGGGATGAGCACTTCCAGAGGGGCTTTTGCAGAGGGATTCATCCAGCACATAGGAGCAGGAAGGTCCTGGCCAGACATTTCACATATCCCAGGGTGCCCACGGAGCTGGGCTCTGGATGAGGCTGGATGAGAACCAGGGAGTCAGGGAGACAACTTTTTATCCTTCTAGCAAGAGCAGGTGGTTGAGGGAAAAGGATTTTGGCCTGGATCCAACCCACATCCCTGACCTTTAAACCTGCCCCTTTCCAGGGATGCCTGGCCCCTCTCCACGGAGGGGAATTCTCCTTCCATGCAGACCAGGGTGATTTCAAAGGGCAGCTCCATGCTGGTGTTTAGTGACATTGCACCAGCTCCCAGTGGGATGTACCAGCCCTTATGGGATGGGGAAAATCTTTCCTTGCTCCACACAGAGAAACTGAGGCAGGATATAATTTTCCATTTCCCACATGCACATTTTCCTGTGAAGGTGAAACTTCAGGCAGCAAAATCCCCCCTGGAAGAGGTTGTGTTCCAGTAGAGCAGTAGGAGGGGGATTCCATTCCCAGGGTGGCTCTTGAGGAGAATCTTGGAATTGCAGAGGACACAAAACACCAGGTCCTGCTCTGTGGATGTGACCTCAATCTTCTGGCTCCAAATCCTGAAATGCAACTTAATAGGAGCTATTTCTGCCTCTAAGCAGCAGTAACTTAAAACTGGACCCTGGGCTGGCTCAGGCCCTGCTCCCTGCCAGGTTTTCCCAGCCTTCCACAGATCCTGCTCAATGAGTGCACCCAGGAAAAGGGTTTAAATCCCATCTTTGATGGTCCTGGAATCATGGAATGGTTTGGGTTGGAAAGGACCTTAAAGATCATCCAGTCCAACCCCCAAGTCCCACCCAACCTGGCCTTAGACATTCTAAGGGATGGGGCAGCCACATTCTCTGGGAATTCCATTCCAGCCCCTCAGCACCCTCACAGGGAAGAATTCCTTCCAATATTCCACCTAACCCTGATCTCTGGCAGTGGGAATCCATTCCCCCTTGTCCTCTCCAGCTCTTTTGGAGCCCCTTCAGGCACTGGAAGGGGCCCTAAGGTCTCCTTGGAGTCTTTCCTTCCCCAGGTGAACACCCCCAGCTCCAGAGCAGAGGGGCTCCAGCCCTTGAAGCATCCTTGGTCCCCTCCAACTCAAACCACTCCATGATTCCATGGAGAGGAGTGCAGGGAGGGGACTGAGACTCCACTGACCTGGAGAGATCCCTGGAATATCCCCCTGTGGGCTCCAACAACCTGACTCCATTACCAAACACCCTTGGAATTAAAGGATGCAGTCTGGAAGACAAGAAGAACAAACATCCCTGAAATTCCAGCTGTGTTGGAAGCAGCTCCTAAATCGATTTCAGGAGGAATTTCCTCATGGAAAGGGCTGTCAGCCATTGGAATGGGCTGCCCAGGGAGGTGGTGGAGTCCCCATCTCTGAAGGAATTCAAAATCCATGTGGATGTGTCCCCCAGAGTGGGACATGGTCAGTGGTGGCTTTGGCTGTTCTGGGGGAATGCTTGGAATCAATCTTTTCCAACCTAAATAATTCCCTGTTTCCCTAACTTCTGACTGGATGGACCTGAATGCCAGATCCATAAATCCTGCTGGAGACTCAGGAATAAAAGGCTCTGACTGCTGCATTTTTGAGATGAAAAATGGAGAGCAGAACAACAGAAAATCTCTGCGTCACTCAAAATTCTTTTATTCTGCATCAAAGCAAAGCAGGGGATTTTTGGAGATCTCACTGTCAACACAAAAAATTATGGGGAGCATTTTTCTTCTTTTCATAATTACTTTCCTCCCTTTTCCCCCTCCTTTGCTGATGGAGAGAAGAGGGAAGGTTGTTTTTCCTTTTTCTGAGGGACAAAGAATTTAAAAAAAAAGAAAACAAAAGGTACAGAGACAATGTGTTCAAAAGACAAAGTTGCTTTTTTTGTTTGGGATTTTGCACAGAAATTTTTCCCTTTCACCAGCAGAGCCAAACCCAGGAGCATCCCTGGCTGCTGCTGGGGTTGACTCCATAGGCAGGGGCTGCCTGAAATGATGTAGATTGTGCTGACCCTTTATTTTTTATGGAATCATGGAATGGTTTGGGTTGGAAAGGACCTTAAAGATCATCCAGTCCCATCCCCTTGCCATGGGCAGGGACACCTTCCACTGTCCCAGGCTGCTCCAAACCCTGCCCAGCCTGGCCTTGGACACTGCCAGGGATGGGGCAGCCACAGCTCCTCTGGGAATTCCATTCCAGGGCCTCAGCACCCTCCCAGGGAAGAATTCCTTCCCAAATCCCATCTTTCCCTGCCCTCTGGCAGTGGGAAGCCATTCCCCCTCGTGCTGTCACTCCAGGCCATTGTGAAAAATTTTTTTTTCCATCGTTTTTGTCACCTCCTTTAGGTCCTGGAAGGCCAGAATTAGGTCACCCCAAAGCTTCTCTTCTCCAGGCTGAACAAACCCAACTCTCCCAGTTTTCCCTCACAGCAGAGCTGCTCCATCACTCCATGTCCTTCCTGTGCTGGGGAACCCAGAGCTGGGGGATCTCACCAGAGAGGAGCAGAGGGGCAGAATCCCCTCCCAATTTTTGCACAGGAATGTGTTGGGAGTTCCCCTCTGAGGAGCCCTTCCAAGGATTTGGCAGAAGCTCCCCTGGAGGTCCCACAGAGAGAGAAAAGCTGTGTCAGGATGAGCATCAAAAAGACAAAAAAAATTTAATTAAAGGCAACAAACTCCCCACTCCTCACTGGGGTAGCCAAATTCCACCTTTTATTTTGTTAAAATGCTTATCCTTATCCTGAGAAATTCAAAGCCAGGACTCAGATCCGTGTGAAACTGCACCTGAGTCATCCTGGAGCTGTGGGAATCTGGCTCCCTGCTGACATCTGGGTTTGATAAAACTTCTCTCAGAGTAGACTGAGTCTCCAAAACCAAAATGCAAAGCTCAACCAGTGGATTCTGGAAATGCAAGTCGTTAATGAAGGGGGTAATTAATGGTGGCAAGAAGGAGGCAGTGCTTTTATTTCTGCCCCTTCAGCTTTGTTGTTGTTGCTGTTCATGGGATGGACCCATGGAGCCAGGAATGTGTTCAAGGGAAAGCTCATGGTGAGGGGGAAAGGACAAAAAGAAATGAGTTCATGGAATCATGGAACATCCTGAGCTGGAAGAAACTCACAGTGATCACCCAGACCAATTCCTGACCTCCAGGACATCCCAGAAATGCTGAGGGCATTGTCCAGACACTCCCTGAGCTCCATCAGGCTTAGGATTGCAAACATTTCCCTGAGGAGCCCATTCCAGTGTCCAGCCACCCTCTGGGCAAAGAACTTTTTCCTAAACCTCCCCTGACCCAGCTCAGACTTAGAGCAGCTTAGTGAGGTGCCCACCACCCTCTGAGCTTTCCCCTACAACTCTGTGGGGTTTCACTGAACCCGAATCAGCATCACTCACACAAAATTTTGGGTGACTTGAGGCATCCTACAAACCTGGGGTGAAGATTTTGGTACCAAGTCTCTCTCCCAGTAAAGCATGTGATAATTTAGCACCTAAAGCTGGGCAAAAATCCAATTCTGGGCCCAAACCTCAGGGTCATGTCAAGCCACTCAATGCAGGGACACATCCAGATGTTCATCCAAAGCCACCTTTTGGCCTTGGAATTGTGACCTGAGACACATTAAATAGAAAATCACCCACTCTTTGCAGCTGGAATGGGGCCATATTCATCCCATAAACTGATTTCATAAGCCTGGAAAGCCAGGACAAAGAGAAATGACTTCACAGTGCCAGAGGGCAGGGAAAGATGGGATATTGGGAGGAAATTCTTCCCTGAGAGAGTAGGAAAGCCCTGGAATGGGATTCCCAGAGAAGCTGTGGCTGCCCCATCCCTGGAAATCTCCAAGGTCAGGTTGGATGGGGCTTGGAACAACCTGGTCCAGTGGAAAGTGTCCCTGCCCATGGAAAGGGGTTTGGAACTGGATGATCTTTAAGGTCTCTTCCAACCCAAACCATTCCATGATTTTGTGGAGATGGATGGATGGATGGATGGATGGATGGATGGATGGATGGATGGATGGATGGATGGATGGATGGATGGATGGACAGACAGGAGGATGAACAGTCACATGGAAAAATTAGTGGATTTTATGCTTTTCAAAGTATAAAATATCAGGCATAATTCCCCTTTAGGCTCCAAGATCCCCCCAGACAAACCCCATTAAAAAGGATCAGGTCCCACCCCGTTGGTGCATTTGAAGTGACAACCAGGACACCTGGCAGGGTCCAAACTGCTCCCACCATTTATCCAGGAGCTCTCACTCCCAGCCAGCAGCCCCAGGGAGCTCTGCCACTGTCCCTAATCCCGAAATTCAGGGTATTCCCAGGATGCCACACACCTGAGCGGGGAGGGTCCACATCCTCTCCGAGGATATCTGTGGAGCAGAACACCTTGGGGAGTCACTCCAGCTTCTCTTGGAGTCATCTGGGAGAAGCAGGAATTTTCAAGTGTGATTCATCTGCTTTCCTGCAGACATCAAAGTTCACAGGAGATGAATTGACCCTCCAGCAGGGACTGTTTTTCTCTTTGGAAGCAGAGGCAGCCACGGTGAGCACAGAAATTGGCTTTTGGAGGGATGATTCCCTCCTGGAATCTCCTTTTTTAAAAAGAAGAATCAGTCACTAAAAACACCCATCACTTTCAAAATCCCCCAGGAGAAGAAGCCATTAAATTTCATTGTCACCCCTGTTCCCACACAACTTTCCTCCAGCTTCTGGAAAACTCAGCTCCAGAGGAGATCCTGCCTAGGAGAGGGGTTTTGTCATCTCCCCCTCTCCCACCAGGTGTTCATGTGAGGAATAAAAGTGTCCCAGCCCCATGGTGGCAGAGGGATTACATCCCAAATTTTTGCTGGCACACGACATTTATTGAATCCCCTACATCCCCTCCTGGGTCTGGACCAAAATCCAGCAGCACCTGAGCTCCCATCTCCTGCATCCCGAGCTGACAGCATCACCAAAATCCCTCCTCTCTCCTCGCTGCAGTGATGCTCGCCCCAACAGGAGACAGGAGATAATCCTCCCCAAATTATTCACGACGGCAGGAGCTGGGAAAAGCAGGCGGGAGGAAGCGAGGGAAGGAGAGAAGGGGAAAAACACAGACGACAAGCTTGTCACTTGACTTCTTAAGCAAAAGCCACCAAACCGTGCAGTCAGGCTCCGAGTCGGGTTTCTCCCAATTAAATTTAACAAGTGACGCCCCTGAATCTTTCATGAGCGTTCAGAAATTTTAGCCCATCTGTCTGCACGACTCTCGCTCCTGCTCCCGCTTTTCAGCCGCGATCCTCCCGCGATCAAACCCTGCTGCTCGTCCCGCACCGACGGCACCCGGGGGACTTCAAACCCCGCTCCAAAAAAAAGGAGGCACCGGCCCGGCGACGTCGGGAAGGATGAATCAGGAAAACCTTATAAATATGAGTGCCTAGCAAAAGATTTTGAGAATATGGAAAGCATGAGGGCGATTGAAATGAAAGCCATCTTTGAGATACCAAACCTCAGTTACTGAATAACCAGAAGACAATAGGATGGCCGGCCAAAAGTAATCCCCTCTTGATAGAGCAATGCCTTCTGCTGGAGAGCAGGTCCAGAGGTCAGAGAAGACCCTGCTCGCTTGGCAGAAGGGCTCCAAAGAGTAGTTTTCAGGGTTTAAAGTATAACACATTAAAGTAATGTAATGATTCTTACAGGCTGTATGTAAGTGCTGTAGGATTTGTGTCCTATATTAGAATGGTTAGTGGAAATTAGATTATTCAACATAAAAGCAGAGTTATTGTATTGTAAACGGGAAAATCACTCTCTTACTTCTCTCTCTTCCCACTCTCTCGCCTCTTAGAACTCTCACTATCCCCACTCTCTTTCTGCCCTGGCAGCTCCCGGCAGGGCTCTTTATACCCACGCCCTCTGCAATAAACCACAAGTTTCAAGACCTGGCTCACAGAGGTGTCTCTCTCTGTCACGACCGTCCTGAGCACCGTGGCATCGTGCGGTCCCCACGCGGCACGACTCGCCGCGGCATCCTCGGGGCAGCATCGCCGCATCCCCCGCGACTGTCACTCTAATTATGTGCAGCGCCGGCAGGGTCCCCATCCCGAGCCAGGCTTCAGAGCGGCTGCCGGCTCTCGGCGTGTTTTGTGTGCAGCGGCGGCTGCTTTCAATTAAAGCTCGGAGGCGGCTGGAAGAGGATCGTGGATGAGAGCAGAGGAGGGGAAGGGAGGGAGGCAGGAGGATGCTCCCGGGTTAACCCGGCAAGGCTGGGAATGCTGGCGTGGGATGCTGGAAGCCGGGGGGGAATCTCACCCCCAGTTTGATCCCAGGATGTTTTTTCGGGGTGTTGTCGCTCCCGCGGGCTGCCCCATCCTGCTGCCACCAGCATCAGATGGCAGCTGTGGCCCCAGAGCTTCTTGATCCTGAGATCAAGGGATGGGGAGCCGTGGGGAGTCCTCTGGGATCGCAGCTGCAGCCTCACCTCACCCCTCGTGGGTCTGTGAAGTGATCTCAGAATCACAGAGTAAAAAAAAACAACCCAGTTCCAGCTGCCCTGCCGTGGGATGTGGGAGGGGATGAATGTGGTGCCGGCAGGTGAAGGAGCAGGACCCAAACCAGGCAGGTGGCAGTGGCTCCAGGGCTGTTTTCTGCATCTTCCTGCTGGCCCATGTTGGATTCTGGGGCATAAAGAGCCTCTGGACCCCTCAGAGCTGCCATTCATGAGTGTTTTGGTCACTTCTTGCTCTCCTTGTCACAGCACCTGGCCATGCCCCAGTGCTCCTTGTCACCAGCAGGCAGCTTCCTAAACATTTTACAATTTTAATTGGATTCACAGCACACTTCACAGTCTCAATCCACCTTGGTTATTTCTGGATTGTGTTTTTATTGCCAGGCTCCAAAACTGGAGCTTTCACTCCTGGCTTTGTTCAGCACAGGGAGCTGCTGGACCAGGGCATGGTTTCGATGCCCGAGCAAAGCGATGCTCGTAGGAATGTGGGTCGCTTCCCAGGTGGAAGGAGCTGTGATGGGAGCAGCTTTTCCTCCAGAGGAGAGGTCTCTGCCAGCTCTGACAAGCTCTGGGTTTGAGTAGAAAAAATTCCCCCCCAGACTGGGATGGCTATTGGATTATTTCCAGTCGTGGTGAGCCCATATCCAGAGGTGTTGCACCAGCACCCCTTTCCCTGTTCCTCCAGCTCTGCACAGCTTTCCAAAGCCTCTGGCAAACCCTCTGCAGACCCACCATGTCTCACCTGAGCTCCCTTCCCTCCTCTCTTACAGACAGCCCATCTTTCCTGCTTGTCCAGAAAGGAGCCACAAACCTTCTCATCCCAAACTTCTCCCAGCTCTGGGGTTGAACCATCCCCACCCTGATCCCCATTCCCAGCCTTCCCCTTTGACACAGGCTCTACATCCTGATCCCTTTAGTGGCAGGAGCTGCCTATTGGGAAGCAAATAATACATAAACACCTCTGCTGTCCCACAGGGAATGAGACAATCCTGGCTTCCAGCTCCTGCACAGCTTGGGAAGGGTGATACTGGGACTCAGGAGGACATGAAGCCACCTGATGTGTTCCAGGGGAATTCCTGAGCCAGGACAATCCTCCCTGGACGCTGTTTGCATCCTGCCCAAGCATTCAACTGCTGTTCCTGCAGCCCTGGGGGCTGCCAGGACCCAAAGGCTGGGAAAAATCCCTTCCAGGTAAGCATCAACCTGCAGGGACCTGGGTAGACAGACAGCTGGGAAAGCAGATGGGAAAAAGGTCTCCTGTGCCTGGAGGGCAGAAATCCCCCTAGGAAAAGGGGGATGATTAGGCTGCACTAACGAGGAGTAAAAGGCAGAGATTTCAGAGAATTTCCCCCACTGGCAAGGAGCTGCTCCCAGAGGATCCCCATGAAAACCCCACAAGAGCAGCACTTCCAAGCCAGCCACCTCGGGAGGACAATCCCTCCGGCCCTGCTGGGATGGAGCAGATGATTTAATGGCTCTTTTAGCATTTCCCAGCTCTCAGTTTCTCCTCCTCAAAGCTGAGCCCGTGTTCAGAGACCAGGCTCTGGCTCCAAGTCCCATCCCAAGCCAGCAGCACTCGGGGCTCCTTTCCCCAGGCTGATGGAGAAGGCAAAATCCAGCCTTTGAGTAAGGAGAGGGATTAAGGGATTTCCCCAAGCTCAGCTTGTTTGTGATGCCCCATGGAATTTCTTTGTGCTGCCTTTGCCACCAGCAGTTGCTGCACTGAATATTCCCAAAGATTTTGCAGACACAGCCGTTTCTCAGGACACATCCCCATTCTTGGAGTCCTCTGTGGGAATAAGCAAGGTCCTGGAGTCCTTTTTGCTCTGCTGGGATGAGAAACCAGCTCTGGCTGCACTGGATCTTATGGCTTTGCCCCAGAGTTTTGAATTCCTGACCTTCTCATTCCCAGTCCTCATTCCCCCTCAGTCCAGGATAAAGCCATGGACACTTCCAGTCCAGGCAAATCTTTAATCCAAGTGTTATCTTGCTATCCCTGATGGAAAGAAATCCATGTTCCCCAACTCACAACCCCTCCAGCCCTCTGGAAGAGCCTGTGGGAAGTCTCATTAGGGAGCAAAGCACTTAAAATTCCCAATAGGAAAAGAAAGAGGGATTTTTCAGTCAGAAAACCCTTTGGAGCAGCATGGACTCCTCTGAGAAGAGCTGAGAGTCTTGGACAGTGACCACCAAGGAGCAAAAAACCCCTTCCAGTGCTCCTGGGGAGAGGAAGAGGATGAGAAAATGTTGGTAGGGAAGGGAAAAGAGCAGCGTGATGAGGAAAATGAAGGAATAAAATCTTTGAAATCCATTTTTTCCAGACCCATTTTGGGATCACTGCCCAGGGCTGAGGCCACAGCTCCATCCTGATTATTTCATAAGGCAAAGGCACCTGAAATGCTCTGGAGCTGTGGCTAAAGGGGCTGTGAAGCATTAACACTGATGAGAGCTCATCTTAATTAATTCTTTATTATTTTCTGCAGGCCAGCAGAGGGTTTGGAGCACCAGCTGAGAGGGAGCTGAGGTCACTCCAGTGCCAAGGAGAATGATGTGCTGGACAAACCTCTGGAGCCCTGGTGATGTTCACGTGGAGAAAACATCTCCAGCAGCTGGGGAATTGTTTCCTTCCTCCTCCTCCTCCTCCTCCTCCTGCTCCTCCTCCCTCCACCTCTCTGCTGAGGTTCCCAGGAGGGGCTGTTCCTTCCCATCCCATCCAAAAGAGCCATTCCCTATTTTCCTTCCACTCCAAATCTCATCTCCAGCTCTCCTGGAGCTCCTTTAGCCACTGGAATTGCTCTGAGGTTTTCTCTTTTCCAGGTGAGCACCCCCAGCTCTCCCAGCCTGTCTCCAGAGCAGAGGAGCTTCAGCCTTTGGAGCATCTTCGTGATCTCCTCAAAAAATTCCTTTTTGTGGAAGTTTTAGGTGCCCTTAGGAGCTGCATGGCTCCTTTTTGGGGTGGGGATGGTTTTACTCCCTGTGCTGCCTCTCTCTGGCACATTGGAGCAGAACCAGATGCTGATCCCACTTCCCATGTGGCTTTTCCTTGTTCCCACTCTGCCAGCAAAGATCACCCAAAGTGGATCCCAACAAAACCAGGGAAAAGAGCAGGAAAGGAGCTGCTGAATGCTCACTGGGATGTAAAACCAGCCAGGGCTGTGTAGGCAAAACTCATCCCACAGACAAGATCACATCAGGAAAGCAGAGCTGCCCCTGGACACTGCCCCTGTTCTGGGGGAGGATTCACATCAGCTCCTTTCTAGAGGAAACTGCCAGCCCTGACAGGTGACAGCTTTGACCTCCCTTGACAATTGCCCCAATTTGCTTCATGGATTCTGGCCAGGTTTGCTTCTCTTTTTTTTTCCTTTTTTTTTTTTTTTTTTTGTGTGTGTGTGTTACTTAAATATTTTCATGGCTATTTTATTTTAATTCATTTTTTTTCCCCAAGTAAATTTAGCTCCATTAGGGTGACAGTGCTGGTGACTTTTTAGCTGCACACCACTTGTGTCACCATGAGGTGCAGAGGAGCCTTCAGCATAAAAAGTGTCTGATTTTAAAATCACCTGCAAATATTCCAGTCCCTTCACCTGGATGGTGTTTTCCTCACAATCCAGGCTAGGGAAGTCTAAAAATTAGATATTTCAGCTTTAGTGGCTAAAGAGGCCTTGGGGGTTTATCTCATATAATTTTATTTTTTTATCAGGAGATCTACCTTGTTCTTCACTTCCATAATTTTTTTTTAAAATTTCCTAGAAACTATGCTGATGAAAAAAAAATTATAAATAATAAAAAACAATGGATATAAAATAATACAAAATCTATTTAAACTGCAGCTTTATTGATGCAGCTCTTAAGAGCTGATCCACTTTTCTGCATCCTCTGATGAATTTTTTGGGTGCAGATCAAAAAGGTTGAGATTGAGTGCTCCTGATAGCCTTGGGTACCAAACAAGTCAGGAGAGAAACACACACCTCCCAAATACTGGAAAAACAGCCAGGCTGTCTTTGAATGTGGTGGATTTTTTTTTTCCCTGCTTCTCCATATCCTCATGGATTTATTCCTTGTGTTGGGGAGTGGTGACAAAACTGTTGGGAATGGGCTTTTCTCCATGGGATGGAGGAGCTGTGAGGGATTTTGGGAGCCTGGTGGCCAGCAGCTCACTGTCATCCATCAGGGAATCATGGAATTATCTGGGTTGGAAAAGGTTTCCAGGACCAAGTGCAGCTCTCCCCCAGCACTGTGTCCCCAAGTGCCACATCCAATGGATGCTAAATCCCTCCAGGCATGCTGACACTGCTGCCCTGGGCAGATGTGCCAAGGCTGGACAATGCTTCCCATGGAAGAATTTTCCCTGATATCCCACCTAAACCTGCCCTGACACCTCTTGAGGCCATTCCTCGTCCTGCCCCCTGTTCCCTGGGAGCAGAGCCTGGCTCCAACCTCCTTTCCAGGAATTGCAGAGAGGGAGAAGGTCCCTCCTGAGCCTCCTTTTCTCCAGCTGCAGCTCCCTGAGCTGCTCCTGGTGCTCCAGAGCCTCCCCAGCTCCTTTCCCTTCTCTGGACACTCTCCAACCCCTCGGCATCTTTCCTGTCCTGAGGATCCCAAAACTGGACACAGGATCCTGATGCTCCCTCTCTCCATGCTGGTCACAGCTCTCCAGCCCCATATTTGAGAACCAGCCATTCCAAAACATCCAGGAGCCAGAGCTGTGTGTTCCAGCATGGGCTTTCCCAAACACCTGCCCTGTGCAGCTGGGACAGCCCTTCATCCCCAGTGTCCCACAACAGCAGCACATCCCCCATCCCACCTTTTATCCCAGACTGTTGTGGTGCCCTAAATCCCACCCAGTGTCCCTCTGTAGCCAGCAGGTCGAATCCTGGCATTCCCAAACCCCTCCCTGATGCCCAGATCCTCACATCTCCATCCCTGGAAAGACTTCTGCCCCAAATCCTGCTCCAATATTCCCCGTGAGTTGTCCCCAACATCCCAGGAAGATTTGCTGCTGGCAGCACCAATTTCCCCATTATCCCAGTTTTTAAATGCTTAAAACTCTTCCCAAAGCCCCAAAATTTCCTGTTGCTCTGGTGTTTCCCATAGGGCTGTGCTGTCTGCAAACCTATCCAAGCATCTTCCAATGTCCCATCCCCATCCCAGCCCCATTCCACCCACAACTGGTATTCCAAATTCCCAAAGGTGGGATAGTTCCCCTAACCATCTCCCAGCAGAGCATCCAGCATTGCAACAGCCACAAAGTCATTTTTTTCAGCCTAAATTCACCCAAACCCATCCCATCTGGCCCTTCTGTCTGAAGGATTTCAGGATTTCAGAGATTTTCCCATGGGGATCTGTGTGGGGCAAAGGGGAATGTGTGGAGGATTCCTCTTGTGCCTTGGGAAGGGTTAAGAGCTTGGAAGCTGGAAGATGCCACTGAAGGAGACCAGTGACCCACTAACAGCCCTTTGCATCCCAAATAACTCCCAGTTTCAGGTTTCTGGTGAATCACAGGGGAAGGGGGAGCTGGGGAGAGATTGGGGGAAAAAATGCCAACACTGAGGAAAAATGAAAAATAACAACCAAAAGAACAAAAACAAAATAAATCAAAGAGAATAAATCAGAGCTGATTACAGTGGGACACAAAAGGATTGCAAGAAAGAAAGAATTCCCCCCTTCCCTGCACCTTTCCTGCTTCCAACCCCTGTGGAGAACCCGTGTCTATAGGGAAAGGAGCACAGCACAAAAACAAAAGGAGCAAGGCTTGAGCAAAATCCCTCCCCAGCTCCTGCATCCCATTTTCCCATCTGTCCCTAACCACAACTGCTGTTAGGATGTCAGGGAAAGAGGGTTGGAGATCCAGGTGATGGAAAATAAGGATGAAAGAACAGGCACATGACAGTCCCTGCCTGAAAAGTCCCTTGGAAAATGTAACAGATGGGAAGGGCCATGCCACCAATCCACCCCACACATCCCCTGCTTTGCATCCAGGGAAACTGAGGCACTGGGACAATTTATTCTCCAAGAATGGGGTTAGAGGTTCCTAGTGGGAGAAGATTCTCCTCCAGCCTTCCCACTATTCCCACCGAGGCTAAACATTGCCTCAAGGGCAATTCATTATCCTAATTATCCACTCATCCAGCTTTGGGATGAGGAATGTGTGATGCCAGGAGTGGCACGTGGGATCCCACCCTTGGAAGGGAAGGTCCCCATCCCCATCCCATATTCCACAACACCTTATTCCCCCTCTGAGCATCGTGGGGAGGGATGATGCTGCTTGGTCCAGGATGAAGCTGTGCAATGCATGGAAAGGGGTGCCAGGATTAGGGTATAACAGCACTTCCCCCCTTGCCAGCTCATCCATGGAGGGGACACATCTGTCCCCACAGCCCCAAAGCTCCTGGGGACGAGGCGTGTTCCCAGCCAGCACAGGAGGCACTGGAGCTGATTTCCCAGGGTGCAGGCACAGCTGTGAGCACAGGGAAGCTGCCAAAGTCTGGGAGGGGAAAAAAAAAATCCTGATTAATGTCGTCCTCCGGTGGATCTGCAGATGTGCTGAGCTGGGAAAACCAAGTGTGTGCAGGGATCCGAGTGCCACAATGCTCCTGGGGACAGCACAGCACAGGGGCAGGGCAAGGATGCTGCCCCCCCCATCCCATGAATTCCCATCAGGCAAAGAGCTGTTCCATCTCTGCTGTTTGGTGGCATTCACCCTTTCAGGAACAGCATCCCGACCTCAGCTCCCTGGGATAAGCTGCCCATGAGCTCGGGCAGGTGGCAATGAAGCCAAGCGGGCACTGTGCTGATAAGCACAAAGCCTTTTATTCCAAGTATTTTCTTTTTGAATTTTGTTTCAGGAAAGGCTGAAACTCCTGGCACTCATCCACAATAACCACTGGACAGCTGAGGGATAATCCACACTCATATTACCCATCCCTAATTAAACCAGAGAGCCTCCTTCCCTGCTGAGGTGACCCATTGGAAATTAATCAGCGAGGGACCAATACCAGAGCAAAAATCAGGGAGAAAGACGTTGCCTTCCCTGATTAGACAGGGAGGAAAAGTCTCCTGGAAAACAGGAATCGACTGCCGTGCGCTGGCCCGGCACCTCATCGATCCCTGCGCTCCATTCAGGAATTCTAATGAGCTTCCACGGAGGCAAAAGGAAATAATTTGTGTAAGAAAACGGGGTGGTACTTCTAGGAAAAGTTGGTTCAACGCTGGCTCAGGAATTTCGTCTCCAGGACGGTCGGACACCGCTCCAGGAGACGCAGTGACCAGACAGTGATGCCCATGGGCGTGGGGCTGAACTCCCAGCTGGGGATGGGTTTGGGAAGGCTGGGGCAGCTGCCCTGATGGGGCATGGAGGGGCCAAACAGGACACACAACTTCCCAAAAAGGGAAAGGAGGGGAAAACCTCCATCTGAG
>JAPFBE010000002.1:100503718-100824143 GCA_034336665.1 Luscinia megarhynchos
CTGAATTTTCATGGGGATAGGTTTTGGACCATTTTTGGGCTTGCTGGGGAATGTGGTCACAGATGTTCCCAGCACTTTCCCCACTACACTGTTCATGTCCACATCAGGGAGCCCGTGGCTTTTGCCACTTTCTTGGAAGATCATCCCTTAAATCCAAACCCTGCTCTGAGTCAAGTAAAATGGATCAACACTGACCAGAACCATATCCTGTGAGGGTTTTTGAGAGAGAGACAACTTGGAACAGCCCCTAAATCCATCTCCAACCCATCCCCAAGCCCATTTTGCATCCAGGGCAGGAATAACGTGCTGCTCCTACCTGTCTCCACTCACATGCAACAGCCATGAATCCCTGTGTAATAACGAGTTTAATTAAACACAGCCTGGCCACAAAACCTGGCCTGACATTTAACTGGCACCTGAGAAGACGCTAACGAGAAGGACGTTAATTATCCAGATTATTAGATGTTATTAACATAACCCCGACGGAATTAACTCGATACAAACTACCCCACAAATATTAATTGCCTCAAACTTCCTCGTCACTGGGAGGTATTAATAAGGCAGTAATTATGTATGGATCGGAGAGCTGGAAGTTAATGACGTGGCAATCTGATTTGTCTCGGAGAGGCGCGATAAAGCCGAGGAATTGTTCTTGGAACAGTCGATGGATGGTTCATGGCCGGGCAGGACCCGCCGCGGGAATCGGAATTAAACGCCCCCGACGGCTCGAGCCAAGCGCTGTGGCCAAGGTCCCAGGATGTGGTGCCATGGAAGGAATCTCTCTGGTGACAGCATCTCCAGTCTCCATCCAGTGCATGAGCTCAGGGATGTGTTCCTCATAAAATCGTGGGATGGCTTGGGTTGGAAGGGACCTTAAAGATCATCTCGTTCCAACCACGCTGCAGCGGGCAGGGACGCCTTCCACGAGACCAGGTAGATCCAATCTCACCCAGCCTGGCTTTGGACACTTCCAGGGATGGGGAATCTACAGCCTGTCTGGGAAACCTCTTCTTCTTTTTCCTCCCTCATCCCACCCCACCTTGGGATGCACACGAGTTGATGGGAAAGAGGAGCACTCCCATCCCCATCTGCTGTTTATCCTCACTCCCACCTCCATCCCAAGCCCAGATCCACAAACACATCCTCCTCCTTCAGCACCAGTCACTTGGAAAAGGCTGAAAGTCTCAAAGATCTGAGATTTCCCACTGCCAGAGGGCAGGGTTAGATGGGATATGGGGAAGAAATTCTACTCTGGGAGGGTGGTGAGACCCACAGGTTGCCCAGAGAAGCTGTGGCTGCCCCATTTCTGGAAGTGTCCAAGGCCAGGCTGGATGGGGCTTGGAGCAGTCTGGGACAGTGGAAGGTGCCCCTGCCCATGATAGGAGGTTGGAACTGGATCATCTTTAAGTTCCCTTCCAACCCAAACTATTCCATGATTCTGTTCCCAGGCCTTTTTTTGGATGCACACACCACGGCCAAAGTGAAAACTCCAAATAAATCTCCATCCATCCCTCAAATCTGTCCTGACACCAGCAGGGTTTTCCTCCCATCCAGCTGATGGAAGTGGTTGTCCTTTCTCTCCTGTTGTGTTGCACCTTCATCAGGATGTGCTTCACACCTCTGGAAGTGGGCCCTGACTCTGTGCTGAGGAAGATGATTGTCCAGTACCATCATTTCCATAAATTTCAACTTCTCCAGCAACCAGACAGGCAGGATGAGCCCACAGGAGCAGGGAATGAGCCAGTGCTTTGGCACAGCCCTCCCAGAAGGGGTTGGCAGCACATTCCCTTCACATTCCCAGCCTCCTTCCCCCTCTCTTCCAACCTCTCTTCCCTTTATGTAAATGGAAAATAACAATTAGTTTATTTTTGCTTGTGCAAATTACAGCTCCCAGGGAGCTCGCCAGCTGCCAGGGCTGTGCCGGAGCTGTGCTCCAGCCTCGGCCTTTTCCATGAATAAATAACCTGCTGGGGGTGGGAAGATGCTTCTCTGCTTTCTCTCCACTCTCATCCATGGAAAGGAAGGATTGGAGGGGGGTGAAAACCCAAGGAACCTTTGGGTTTTGTGGTGTGGAGTAATTAAACACTGCTGATGATTTAATCGGGAGTTTGCCAGGAGGGATACGGAGTTGTGGGGATGGAGAGGGGAACAAGGGCATTCCCAGGCATTGGGGATGGTGATTCCAAGGAAAGCTGCACTTCCCAGAGAGCTGAGACAGGGCGTGGGCTGGCAGGATCTGATCACGGCCAGATCTGAGGGCTGACACTGTCCTGGAATGTTTCCCACTTGGCAGTGGAGCTGTGTTCCCTGCACACACGTGCATGTGCATCCTGCATCCCACAGCTTGCAGCCCATATCCCACCCACTTTATCCCAGCACCTGCACACACACAGGCAGTTATGAGCTGGAATTGATGGGGTTTGCTGGTGTTGCATCCTTGATGGAGTTTTCCAGTGAGGGAAGGCTGGGCTGGGCAGTGCCAGGCTCCTTCTTGATCCTCATGATCCAGAGCTTCCCTTTCCTCCTGGATCAAGGGGCAGTGACAACCAGCACAGAGCCTGCTGCAGGGGGCATCCCATATCTCACATTCCATATCCCATCTCCTATCTCCATATCCCAATTCTCATATCTTATTTGTCATGTCCTTTATCCCACATGCAATATTCTCCATCCTTGATTCCTCTACCTTACATCTCACCACCTGCATCTCACACCCAGTGTCCTGTAGCCTTACATCCTGCATCCCTTACCCTTCATTCCACATCTAATGTCCTGTATCCTCACACCTGACATCCCACATCCTAAACCCTGCATCCTACTCCCTCCATCCCACCTCCTGCATCCCACATTCCTGAATCCCACTACCTCCATCCAATGTCCTGCATCCCTAATCCCTGCATCCCCTGTCCCACATCCATATCCTGCATCCTATACCTTCATCCCACATCTGCTGTCCTGTATCTGTGCATCCTGCATCCCACCTGCTGCATCCCATATCACTCCTCCTGCATCCCACACCCATATTTTGGATCCAGCTTCCTGCATCCCAATTCCCACAGCAGCAGCAGCACCCCTGGGTGACACAAACCCACCCAAACCCAAGGAATTAGGGATAAAATGCCAGTTTGTGATCCTGTGCATGTTATGCAGGGGGTTTTCCATGTCCTGGATTTCAGGAAAGATTTCACTTCCTGCTGAGTTTAGGGATGACAGCAGTGGAACTGAGATGTGCTGGCTGGGGGAAGGCAGAGAGCTGGAAAAAACTCCAGCCTTCATGATCCCATGGCAGACCTCTGTTCTTCCAAGGTGATAAACGGTGACAAATTTATTTTATATAAATATACTTTTATATAACATGGGCAGGGCAGTGTTTGTGTCCCAGGGATGCAGTAATATTGAGAAGGCAGCCAGGCATGGAGCATAGAAAGGAGGGAATGTGCAAAAATCCAGCTCTGGCTGAGCCAGAATATAAAGATCCACTCAAGCCAAAAAATTCCAGCTCCAAACCAAGCCTGAGCTCTGCTCACAGTGGCTCAGCCCCGAGCTCGGAGCCAAATCCAAAATTTTCTTTCATCCAGAATTAATTTGGCTGAGATTAGAATTAATGCCTGCTTTTTAAGTGAACATCACCCCAAATTCCTCCATGCCCAGCAGCCCAACCTGCTTCCACCCCAGGACTGGAGTTCTCACCTTACAGAGATGTCAGGATTTGTGGAGATGTCAGCATTTGTGCAGAACACTGGAGCAGTTTTGGGACAAACCTGTGGGGTTGGAGCATCAATAACTGAGGAGGAAGAAGCAAGACACACGTTGGAGATGCTGCAGTGATCATTTTCTTGTGGTTTTCCACCCGTTTCCAGCGATCCTGGTAATTCCTGCTTGGAGCTGGCACGGAGCACCCTGCTCTGCTTCAAGGGGAGCTGTGTTTGGGGGTGAGCTTTCCCCAAAATCACCCCTCTGCCCCGTGGAAAACCCACGGGCTGGGAAACTGGAGGAATTCCAACCATTTCTCAGCTCAGCAATGCCCACAGGGCCTTCAATGGACAAGAAAAGCTTGGAAATGGGATTAAGGAGCTCTGCGGGAGGGGACATGATGAGGACCCCAGGGCTTGTCCCCATTACCCCATCCCAAGTGGCAGGCAGCCCTTGGGGCATCCTTTGGGATTGGGCTGCTGTTTTCACCCCAAAAAAGGCTGAGGATGGAGCTGAGGGTGCAGGAGATGCCCAGGATGAGCGGAGGGACTGCAGATCCTCACGGGAGGGAGGCTGTGGTGTCCTGAAGTCCTGCTGCAACCCCATGCAGACCCCAAAAAAGCAGCAGGAAGATGGGGAAGGAGGCTCCAAGCCCCGCTCAGGGATGAGGAAAAATGAGGGGAAAGCTTTGAAAGCAGGTCAGAGTGACCCCAAAGGCCACACGTCCTCCTGCAGCAGCCGCGGTGGCACTGCAGCCCTGCGGCACACGGGCGACACACGGCCCTGTCCCATCCCAAAACATGTGCCAGCACCCTTGGAATGCACACACACAACCCTGCAAATACTGCAGCCATCCCAAAAAACGCTGCAGACCCAAGAAGGACCACCCAGACATCCCCCCAGAGCCCGGGGTGCAGGGGGAGCTCAGCCCCAAAAAGGAGACGAGTCATAAACCAGCCAAATTTAGGCTTAAACCACTTTAGTTTTTATTATTTATTCAGCAAAGCCAAATCCAGAAAGGCAGGAGCTTCAGGAGCACGGTGAAAGTCAGGATGATGGGGCAGAAGGGTGCAATTCCAGCCCCAAATATCCTAAAAAAACTGTGGGATGGGGTCCCCCACCATGGAGGACCACAACACTAATGGGTGGCAGCAACACCCTGTGTCCTGCTCCAGCTATTAGGGGATTTCAAGGTGGATTTGGGAAAAAAAAAAAAAAAAAAAAAATCAGTGGGGAAGTAAAAAAAAATAAAAATTAGTGGCACAAGGAATTGGGATAAAGAGGAAGAGATAATACCTGCATTGCCAAAATAATCTGGGATCCTTCCCAGCTTGTTGCACCCCAAAATAAAACCAAAAGGAGAGGGCAAAGGGGAAAACTGGGACTTCTAAATTGCTGCCTTTGCTCTGCATGGGAGTGGGGAAAGGATTTTGGAGCAGGAGACGATGGCCGGCACCTCGCTGGGGTGACACCCCATGGGACAGCGCCCCACAAACCCCCACAGAGCCCCCCAAAGCAGCTCTGCTTCCCCAGCCAGCCCCAGCACAGCTGGAAAAGGGGCAGTGACCCCCAGGATGTGCCCACAGGGAACGTAGATCACAGGAAGACCCAGCAGTGAGGATTTAGAGCGGGGACGGAGATCCCCAGGCTGGTTCGGGGAAGGTACCAGCCCCAAATACCATTTCCTCCCCAGATTCTTATTTGATCATGGCCAGGCAGCTGGATGTGTTCTGCCCCGCAAAAAAATAAGCCAAGAGAAAGGGATGTTGGAGGAAAATTAGGGAATAACCCACCAGGAAGTTGTGATTCACCTCCAAAAAAATTCGAGGACGCGACATCCCGCGAGCGGCTGCGCAGGTTATTTTATTTAGAGCCAGGTTTGCAAAGTTTCCCTGGATCTAAATAAATACAGGAATAAGGGGTGAACTCCCCCCCACCACCACCACCTTCCAAACCCCCCTTTTTGTCCAGCCCTGGGATAAATGTTCCTCTTGGCATCCCAGCTCCCATCCCAAAATCCAAGTCCGATATCGAGCCAAGCTCAGGCTGCTCAAAAATCCTCTGGTCGCACAACAAGACACCAAAAAGCCAGATAAAGATGAAGAAAAAGGGAAGTGAGGTTTGGGGGTGCAGAAAAGGCAAGACCAGAGGTTGTGGAATTGCAGGCACCCCACAAATCCCGGGAAAAGCCAGGGAGTTACATGAGCACGGCAGAGATTTATGGAAGCAGCAGGAGGGAACATGCCACAGCTTGGGGAACCTGCCTGGGCAAAAATATAGGACAGAAAATACACCTAAATATTAAAAAATCACATAAAATGCCCAAAAGAAATATGTTGGACCAAGGGTTGTGTTGGAATTTATCCCGGGAAAAGTCGCAGCTTGGGGTTTGCGGCAAAGCAAGAAACGTCCTTAAAAACTGTCCCCAAAACCTCCAAAATCTCAGTAAAATACCAGCCCAAAAGCTTGGATTAGGGAAGGTGTGGGCTTGGTTTGTTAAGGGATTCTTTCTATATTAAAAATTCAAGGGGGAGAAGCCAAAAGAGGAAAGTAAAAAATCATTTATTACCGTTGAAAACCAAGCCAGCGGCTCATTGGGACAAGCTGGAACCAAAGTGGATTCCGTGACTTTCCAGCAGCTGCAGGGATGAAGGTCTCCAGGACCCTCCAGCCCGGAAAGAAAACCAAAAACACCCAGAACCCGGCTGAAAAAAACCCAAAGACAAAAAGAGGCAGGAAAAGTGAAAAGCCAGAGTTCAATGGGGCAGAGGCGACGCTCGACACCGGACTTATCTCAGCGGGAGCTTGGGGAAGGTTTTGCATCAGCACCGGGAATCAAAGGGAAGAATAAACAACCCCCAAACAAAACCCCAATGCTGAGGAACCCCCCACCAAAAGTTGAGAGAAAACCCGACCCAGGCTCTAGTTGAATATAAGTTTTTATCTTGATGCAACATCATTAAAACCGTCACAAATCGAAACAACAGGTCGTTAAAAACGCTTCGCACGATCAGTCCCTAAAATGCACCAGGCTCCCAAACTCGCTTTGTCCGCGGGACCCTTTTGTTTCCCCCCAAAATTTGTTTTTTAATTTTTTTTCTCCTTTTTTAAATAAGCAACTCGTTAAAAAAAAAACAAAAACCAAAACAAACCCGCCCCGCTCCTCCGCGCAGGATCGGTCCCACTTTCGCTCCAACGATTGCACGAATTCTTAATCCTCTTTTTTTCCTCTTGTTTCCACAACAAATAATGTGCATTTTCTTGCCGTCTGTATTTGTCCGTTTTTTTTTCTCTCCAAACATCGAGGTTAAAATAAGATTTTCCGTTTCCCGAGGGTTAATAAATAAATCTGGTGCATAGTGAGATAGCAGCCAACCGTTTGCAGTCCATATATTACTATATTGCCTTTCAGGTCACCCTAAAATTGTTACCTCTTCCCCTCCCTCCCCTCCCCACTATTTTTAAGAGCATAGATAATTTTAAATCTCTATAAAACAGTATTATTTCACCCAATCGATTCCTGTATATAGTGCATTCGGCTTCTTCCCAACATCGTTAAATTAACTCGGATATTATTTGCATGCTATTACATACAAACTTTTAAGACTCGTGTATTTTTTTTTCTCTTTTCTAAAGGATTTTAGGGTTTTTTTGTTGGTTTTTCTTTTTTTGTTCGTTTTCTTTTTCTCGTAAATCACCAAGCAAAATATAGGCTCAAGGAAAAAAAAAAAAAAGAAAAAGAAAAAAAAAAAGGCAAAAACGAACTAATTTTCTACATATTTACAAGGGTGAATAAGTTAAACGTGGCTCAGGTTCGCCGGCCGGGAATGGGGGGTGGGCGGAGGGGCCGGGCAGGGCGCAGCGCTGCCGGGGACCCCCCGGCCGATCCGTGGGGATCCCTCGAAGAATAAAAACCCCGGTGGAGGGGAAAACCCGCAGGAAAAGGTGGGGAGAAGCCACCTGGATGGCGCTGATGCTCCCGGGAAGGGGGGCGGGTGGCCGTACACGTCCCGCATGCAGGGCTGCGCCCCACTCGCCCACCCCGGGACCCCCACCCCGAGTCCCGACGGGTGGGTGCGTGGTGGGAGGGAGGCAGGGAGTTCAGCTTCCCCTTCCCGAAATTTCAGAGGGGATTTCATAATATTAATTTTTTTTTCCTTTTTTTAAATATAAGCGGCGGGTTTGCTCACCTCGCATGAGGAAAAAAAGAACCGAAAAAAAGGGGATCCCACCCCACCCCACCAGCCCGGCTCACATGAAGAAGTCAGCGGCGGCTTTCGGGGCGGCGGATGGGGAGGGCTCCCTCGGGAAGCCCCGGCCGGCCAACTTCTCATATTTTTCTTTGTACAGATCCCTTTCCTTGGCCAAGCGGGTCACCTCCTGCTTGAGCTGCTCCACCTGGCTCTGCAGTTGGCATTTCTCGTTCTCCAAGATGTGCCGCTGCTGGACCCGCTTGTAGCGGCAGGATTGAGCGTAGCCCCGGTTCTTCAAGGTCCTCCTCTTCTGCTTGAGGCGGATCACCTCCTCCTTGCTGAAGCCCCGCAGCTGCCGGTTCAGCTCCCGCACGGACATACTCACCAGCTGATCGTCGGAGAAGCGGTCCTCCAGGCGTAGGTGGTGGTGATGATGATGGTGGTGGCCGGGATGGTGATGGGCGGCCGGCGGCAGCTCCTCGCCCCCGAAGGGCTGAGGTCGGAAGGGCTCGTACCCTTGGTGGTGATGATGATGATGGTGAGGGGCACCGATCAACGCCTCCACCGCGTCCTCCGGCGTCAGGTTGAGCGCTTCGGGGTTGAGGTGGTGCTGGTAACCCGACATCCAGTACAGCTCCTCCAGCTGCTGTTTGGAGCCCAGGGAAGCGGCGGCGGCCGCCGGGGGGCCGGGGGCCGGCTGCCCACCGGGGCTGGGAGCGCAGAAGCTGGGCGAGGAAGGCACGGAGGAGCAGGGCGTGCTGAGCGGCGTGGACGACAGGGACCCGGCGGGCAGACGGTGGCACAGCCGCTCCGCCTCCGCCGGCTCCTTCTTCACCTCGAACTTCATCAGGTCGAAATCGTTCACGTACTCGATGGCGAGGGGACTCGTGGGCAGCTCCGCGCTCATAGCCAGCTCCGAGGCCATCTCAGTCCATGGAGGGACCGGGGAGGGAGCCCCCGGGCACCGCCGCTCACCGAGGGTCCCGCGGGCTCCGGGAGCCTCTGCCGAGCGGGCTGCGATGCGAGCGGCTGCCCGGACCGGGCTGCGGGTCCGTCCGGCGGGGCTTTAGCGGGGCTGCGGGACCCTCGGACGAGGCTTTAGCGGGGCTGCGGGAATCTCCGGTGGGGCTTTGGGGTTCAGCGGGGCTCCGGGACTCTCCGGCGGGGCTTTGGGACCCTCGGACGCAGATCTGCTGTCGGCTCCGGGACTCTCCGGCGGGGCTTTGGGACCCTCGGGCGCGGATCTGTTGCCGGCTCCGGGACGCTCCGGCGGGGCTCCGCTGCGGGGCTCAGCCGGGAATTCCCGACGGGACTTTGCGGTGGGATTCAGCCGAGCTACGGGACCTTCGGACGGAGCTCTGCGGTGGCGTTCAGCGGCGCTCCGAACGGGATCCGCTGCGGGAAGCTCCAGTGGGACTTTGCGGGGAGATTCAGCGGCGTCCGAGATGGGGCTCAGCCGGGAACCGGGACGCTCCGCCGGGGATCCGCTGCGGGGCTCAGCCGGGCTCCGGTGCTCGCCTCCGACGGGGCTTTGCGGGGTTCAGCCGGGCTCCGGGACCCCCAGCCGCCTCTCAGGGTCGGGGCTCCGCTGCTGGGCTCCGGGACCCTGCTCCGGCCGCCACGGCTCCGCCGCTGCCTGCGCTCGGCTCCCAATGGCGAGGAGCGGGCAGCGCCCTGCCCGCCCCTTCCTGCCTCCCCTGGCACCTGCCCCGGCCCCACCTCCCCGGGCTCCGAGCCTTCTTCTCCTCCTCCTCCTCCTCCTCCTCCTCCCGCCGGGACACGGCGCCCTGGGGGCGGGGGCCGCTCCCCTGCCCGCCCCTACCCGCGACCGGCGCCGCCGCCGCCGGCAGCTCAATGGAACTCGCCGGCTTTTATACGGGGAAAACGAGGCACGGCCACTCCTGCTGAGGCGGGGATAAGCTCTTCCAGCTTATCAGCATCCCCGCATCCCGACTGGATTTGCATATCCCCACGGCAGCGCCCCCGGGGCAGCTGTCAATCTCCGGAGGTGGGGGGATGCTCCGAGTACCCCCTCGGCTCCCGCATCCTGACGTGGGGTTTTATCTCCCACCCTGCGCCCTGAACTGAGCTCCTGTGGGGAGAAACATCCTGGAAATCCTAATTTTCTGCTCTACAGAAATGGGAAATATCCAAAAGGAGTTGCTGAGTCTAAACCGGGTTTGGTGCCATGTCGCTGAGGGCCCACAGCACAGGAATGCAGCCTCTTCCCCATCTCAGGAACAGCCCAGGATCCTTCCAGGAGCACTTCCATCCTTGCAGAAAGTCAAATTTTGGGGATTTTTCGGGATTTTCCATACAGGGAGCAGCCACGTGCACCTCTGTGCTCCATTGCTGCCTCTGCTTTCGGAGGTGGCATTGCACCTTGCACAGGTGACATCCACACCTGGCACATGAACGGGAGTGTCACCAGATGGAGGACCAGGACGGCCATCCCAGCACCTGGAAAAGGCATCACTGGCACCAGAAGCAGCTGGTCAGAGCCCTGGATGAGGCCCTGGCTGGGATGTGCTGCTCCATCTGCAACCTCATGGCTGCTGCAGCCTGCGAGGAACAGGACTGGGAAACTGAGGCACGGGGCAGTCACCGTGGAGTGCTCCCACCTAATCCCACGGGAGGAGCAGCTTCATCCCACAGAGGCTGCAACACCCACCCACTCATCCCCTCGGGGTGCAGGATTGTCACCTGCAGGATGCATCCTGGGCCCCACTGCATCCCACAGGCAGCTCCCTGCGATGTGGGGGGTGACATTCCCCTCATCCAGCCAGTGGCTGCCTGGGGACTTGGGGACACTGCTCTCTGTGGCTGTTTACTGACCCTTTAGATGTAGGGTCAAGTTAATGCAAAAAAGGTGGTTTTAGAGGATGGAGACATTTATCCGGCTGCAACTTCAGCAATTAAAATCTCACATTATTGCTTTTGCTGGATCCGGCCTCTGGGGAGGGTCCATCTTTCTGCTGCTAATTGAGTCAGGGCAGGGAGGGGGATTTATTCCCCTTGGGAAGGGTCATGGATGCAGGCAAAGCCCTGAACATGACCCCCATTCCCTGGTGATATCCCATATTGAACAGATATCCCATTTTGGAGACCCCAAACTTGGGCACGACTTGAAGGATGGGCCAAAGACCCGGACAACAAAAAAACCTTTTTGTGGGGTGATTTTAACCCTTTTTGCTTCACTGTGTCACCCTAAATCCATCATCATCCCACTTGTGCAGCAGGATACGGGGATCCTGCACTGGGAAAAGAAGAGGTGCCACCTCCCTCCCCCTGGCACCACGTTCCTCCCCAGAGCTGCTCCACCTCGGGGGCACCCGGCCCCCACCAGCAGCTGCCACCCTGCTGGGACAGGAGCCACCACGGGATTAGGAGCGGGCCGGGCTCCAACGGGGCGTGGCTCCCCAGAGACACCCCCGGGGGTATTTTTAGGAAATGGCCGTGGCATGTCCCCAACCCTCCCCGCCACGCCGGGCCCGTCAGCTAAGTTTACTCACAGGGGGTCAAGTGACATAACCAGGTTGGTGGCCTCGGGATGGCGTCACCTTTCACTTTTAGAGCTCGTGTGCCCCATCAGCCCCTCGGAGCAGGGCGGGGCGCCCACCTGGGGCTGCCTCAGTTTCCCTGGATGGCACAGGGCTCCCAGCTGGGGTGTTGGTGGCTTGGGGACAGTGACAGACGGACACACTCCATGGGAGTGATGCACCTCATGGAGAGAGGGTGGGACCATCTTGCTGATGCTCCACCAGCATCGGCCCCACAACCCGGCGTCGCTGCAGGAATTTTGGGGGGGAGGCAAATCCCATGGAGGGGCTGGGAGGAGGATGAGGCAGAGGAGGAGAAGGTGGAGAAGGAGGAGGGCAGGGAGCAGCCACCCCGATGACAGGCAGAAAACTGATCCCGGCGGGTTACATTCACCCGGCACCTGCTTCCCCGGCAGGGGACCAAGAGCGCTGCCAGCAGCAGCCTCCAGCAAGGCTTTTCCGGGAAATGTTTATGGAGCACTCCAGAAACTCCACCCCGTGCCAAGCTCCCTGTCGTGGCTCCCCCAGGGAATGTCCTTGCCGGGTCCCCGAGCCCAACAGAGCTCCACAGCGAGGATGGATAAACCCCACAGGAGCCCATTGCCGAGGAACTGAGGATGGTGGAGACAGAGGGAGAACCCACTGCAGTTCAGTGACACCTCTCCAGGGGCCGAGTTTATCCCTGCTTGGAAATTAATCAGCCCCAAGCAGAGCTTTAACGACAGCAGGCTGGAAATTCCAATCCTCCCCGGGAAGGGAGCGGCGGTGCCGGTGGCAGAGCTGCTCATTGCCTCCTTTAATTAGTGCAGCACCAGGAAAATCCTCGTTAGGGATCCACCACTGGCCATCCCTGAGGATTCACAGCAGCACTGGCTCCTCCGGGGTGGATTTTTGGGAATTTAGTTGGTTTTTGATTTTTTTTTTTTTTTTAGGAAACCAGCACGTGAAGAAACATCGTTTTTGGGTGAAAAGTTTTAATAATTAAAAAAACACCCAGGGATTTAGGGATCAGAGTGACTCCTCCAATGGATTTGGATGGATATTTAGTGGGATGTTCATGCACTGTTGAAAAAAGAGCAAAACCACAGGGAGGCTCCTCCATCCCAGGGGAGGAAACTCTTTTATTTACATATCAAAACACAGGAGTTAACAAAAGACATTTTCATATCAACAAAAAAACCACGACATTTTTATTAAAAATCAACTCGTTGGACACACCCTGGGGCACAAGTGACATCCCAGGGTGGGGATCTGCTGGTCCTCCAGTGCCTGGGGGATGTTGTGGATTTGGGATGGTGACAAAACCCCTCGATGGGGGTCACTTGGGAAGGGAACCCCCTGAGGGCACCTGTTTGGGGGATGAAGCCACTGCCCATTGGCATTTCCCACCCCATCTCTGATCACACCTGGATACTGCATCCCCAGGGAGCCCCAGTTCTTCCCAAATTCCTCTGATGCCTCTTCCCTGCAGGATTTTGCCTGAGGGGCTTTGGATGAGTAAATCCCACAAATCATGTCTGTGTGGGGGAACAGCACTTGCCACCCCAAAATCCCTTGGAATTTGTACCACATTGTTCCAGTGGCATAATGCTCTCCCTTCACTCTGCTCCTGCTTGGATTTGGAGGGTCCCAAAAAACCCCAAACCCTGGAGAGTTTGCTTGGCTTTCCCAATGGAGCCCAAACCTCTTTGGGATAGGGAGAGGTAGGGCTTGGGTCATGGGAGACCCCAAAATGTGATCTCAGCACCACTCCCAACACATTTCCATGAAGGATGCTCTCAACTCCAGGAAATCTCCTCCCAAAAACAGGGGAATGGAGCAGGATGGGCTCTTGGAATGGTGGGATCAGGGCTGTGGGAGCTTTACACCCATTGCATCCCAGCAGGGTGATGTGGGAATGTCACCTGATGGCATTAAACCACCTCAGGTCCCCCCATCACCTTGTGGCCAGGACAGCAGGGGAGGATGGATGGGGATGGGAAGCTCTTCCCAGCCCCACAGGCATCCAAAGAGGTGGCAGGCAGGACTTGCCTTCACCAAACCAGCTGAGAAGGTGATTTACTGGTCAATGCAAAGATTCCAAACAGGAACGAGCGGCGTTCCCACGCTGCCACACCACTCCGTGTCCAAATGACATCCCAGAAAAGCAGGAGGAGGAGGAGGGGGTGCCATGCCTGGACATGGCATCCTGAGGTAGGTGCCAGGTCATGCCCTGGCTCTCCAGTTCCTGAGCTGGTCGGCTGCCACAGGATTGGGATGGATTCACAGCCGGGGCTTGATCTGCAGCCGTTTCCCTGGAGGGGAGGGAGGGAAGGGAATGGTGATGGTGGGAAGGATATTCCCAAGGCTTCTCCCTGCCTGGTCATGGGAGGGAGCTAAAGCACTGGGAAATGGGGAATGTGGGTGGTTCTCCACCCTGGCAGCGCCCACTGGACTCACCTCTGCCACCCAGAAGGGAGTTCTTGGAATCCTGAAGGGATGCCCCTGGCAAAATCCTCCTCCTTTTGGTGTTGCCTGGGAAGGGAAGGAAAGGAAGAAAAGAGGAGAAAGTCATTGAGGTTGGCTTGGGAATCCCTTGGAGTGCAGGTGTATGAGTGTCCAGAGTTCCTCTTCTGCTTCACATCCCCCTTGGCCATGTCAAGGATGGAGGTGGCTCTTTCCCCAAATCCCTGAGCATCCTCAGCTCCCTGCAAGTGGCTCTCAGAGGTCGCTTCCCACCACAGAACAGCAAATCTGCTGCAAAAATTCCCAAGTTATGGGTGAAAAAGAGAATGAAAAAGGATCCAGACCTTCCCACTGCTGAACATCAGGACCTGCTTTGGTGCTGGGATGGAGCCAGAAGGAGCTGAGCACCAGTTATCTTCCCCCCAGGCATTCCTAGCATCCTTTAGGATGCTCCAGGTGATGTCTTCTGCTTGCTGGAACATGGTGCTTCCTCCAAAGAGGGTTCTGGATGCTCATGTAGAGCCAAAACACGGTGAAGTGCCTCTGGGAGGTGACCTCCTTGTAGGACAAGTCCAGCATTGTCCTATGGACCAAGGTGGACCGAGTGAAATCCTTCTCCGTTTCAACCACAATGTTGGGAGCCCTGCAGGATCTCCTATTTTCCTTTTCCAAAGAGTTTGGAGAGTGATGGGTGGGAAGGAAAGTGGTGGCCACTTGACCACCAGGATGAATGAAGATGGAAAAAAGTGGAGGTTTCCCAGGTGAAAAAAGGGATCCACAAAGGGAAAAGTTCCCACTTGGGATTAATGGAGGTGGAGAAGATCATGGAGAAGATGGAGGGAATCCAGCCCAAATCCCCTCCAGAGGTTCTGTTGCCTGTGTTCCCACAAAACTCTGCATGGCACCTCCCAAACAATGAACCCAACATGGAGGTGGGACCAAGGACACCTTTGAGCAGCCCTGAGAGCCCAAAGCAGAAAGTTTTTGGGGCAGGGGAGGCAGGACAGGTGAGGATCCAACAGCAAGGAGCCTCCAAGAGTTCTCCTTCGCTTTCCAACTTGGATAAACAAACTTGCTGGGAGTCGAAGCCGCGCTGGCAGTGATTCATCGCTCGGGAGTTAATTTATGGAAAATAAAGAGGGCTCATTTAGCACCTTTCCACCCTTAATATAACTCCCATACATCAGCAGGATGCACAGCAGACAGGGTGGATCTGGATATTCCTCACGGGCAGCACAGCCAAATCCAGCTTTTGGGAACAGTGACATGGAGCGAAACTTCCTTGTGTCCCCACCCTCCCAATTTTTCCTTTTGGCATCCAGCCAGGTGGTTTTTCCAGCATGGGATCTGTGAATCCCAGCCTGGTTGCTGGAATGAGGGTCCTGAGCTGCTGCTTGTCACCTCAAGGGGTCAAAATCATCATCCCCACATTCCTGAGCCATGGTGTGAGTTCAATAGGAATGGTGGGAATGGCTCAATTCCCTCTGGATGAGCCAGGGAAAACTTCCTTAGCCAATACCCGTGAGGTAGCTCAAAGCAGGCATGATTACAGAAGTAGAAATATGGATTTATTTTTTGGGGGAGAAAAAGAAAAAAGGTGATTTTTAAATTGACCATAATTAACTTCTTGACTTTGGTACAGAGAACATGGAACCAAGATACTTCCAGAGCATCCATGCTTGATTTCCAACAGATTCCTCAGAAAAATGAAGGCGGGAAGGAGAAAATAAACCCAAAACAGGGCTAAACTGGTTCAGTTTCTCCCCTTGGATGGAAGGAGATGGAGGAAGGATGGCACAGCCAAGGGCTGAACACAGCCAAGGGGTCCAGGAGGGAAAACCTGCACCAAACAGGGGTGTCACTCCACCCAAGCCTGGCAAAGGAAAAGATATTTTTCCAGTTTTGTGCTTGGGAGATCCTGCAAATGGCGTGATCAATCTTGGGTCGCCTCTCTAGCTCCTTCCCTCTCTCCCCCCGCCGCCTTTCCCGGCGCTCCGGGAGCGGCGCAATCCATCTTCCCAGGAACCAGGTATATAATTTCTAGTTAGTGAAAGCAACCCCCTTTTTCATTCAGATGATTGAACAGCTTCCAAAGGAGGAGAACTGAGGCTGGATGGCGAGTTTTCCATCGAAACCCGGGTGCCTTTCGCTGAGCTTGTCAGGCTCATCACAGAATTAGCACTTCCAGCGCTCTTCCTCCTGATGGAAATCAACATTTGTTTTGCCTAAGCCTAAGAAGGTGTCAGGCAGATGGAGAAACTTGCCACTCTTCTCTGGGAAAAGAGAGGGAAAAGAAGGAAATCTAATAGAAATATATTATCAAGTCTGAGGAGTGGACAGTGCAGTAAATCACACTTCAGGTGGCACCATTAGATTTTTCAATAAAACCTGGTTTTCCCCCAGCCACAGCCGAGCGGCTCCAGCTGCATCCGACAGGGAAGTTAAAACCAAATTTGTTTCATCCAGATGCTGATCTGAGAGGGATTGAAAAGGATTTCAAGGTGGGGAATAAGGGTGAAAGGAGGTGGGTCTGGGCCTGGGCCCAAAATCCTCTCCCTGCTCATCATTCCTGACCCCTAAGGATGAAAAAACTGGGTTTCTCCACAAGGTGGGGAGGTGGAAGGCACCTGGAGATGCCTCCCATCAGGGCTGAAGATTGCAAAGCCCCAAAGCAGCAGGATGCAAGGAGAGAAAACTCCCTTACAGTTTTCCAAACTTTAGCATCCAGCAGGAGAAAAGCCAGAATTTTTGTTGGTTTCCTTTCCTCAACAACCTGTTGAAGTTTGCTTGGTCTCCATCATTCTCCTGATGCCACCAGAGGGTTTCATCCTGTCCTGCACCTTTCCTCCAGAAGTCTCAGAGCACCCAGATGTTTTCCAGCATTTCCCTGCTGGATGCTCAAAGTTCAATGCAATGAACACACTTCTCCTCCTCATTCCCAAAAGAAAAATATCCCTTAACCCTTTCCAGGACACCTTAGGGGAGTCCAGAGGCTGAATCTGCCTTGGAAAGGTTTTTTCATTTCATTGCCAAAGTGCTTCTGGAGAAACTTGAGCTGGGAGATGCCTTTTCTATACCATTAGTAGTATTATTATTAGTAGTAGTATTAGTATTATTACTATTATTACTATTATTTAAACTGAAGAATAAAAGATGGGGTGGAAAGCCCAGCAGCAAGGGCTACATCCCAGAATTTTCCACAAACGGTTTTTCATGTGGAAAAAGCATATGAGGGAGGGTTGATCTCCATCCTGCACTAAATCCATGTGATGATAACTTGCACTAGAAACTCATCCTGCTGCTCTTCCACCCGAACTTTCTGCCACAGATGGATGAGACCCTAAAAGCTGAGTCTAAATGAACCTCAAGCAGGACAACATGGATCCATCAAACTGGGGAGGTTCAAGCTGAACATGAGGAAAAATTTCTCCATGCAAAGGGTGGTCAGGCATTGGAAGGGGCTGCCCAGAGACGTTTGGAGTCCCCATCCCTGGAGGTGTCCAAGGAATGGTTGGATGTGGCACTCAGGGCTCTGGTGACAAGGTGGGGATTGGTCACAGGTTGGATTTTGATGATCTCAGAGGTCTTTTCCAACCTTAATGATTCTGTGATCCTTCCATCTCCATCCCCTACATCCACCAGACACTTTTAGGCTTGGGATACCTTCAGCCTTTGGGGTGCCACAGATGACCCAGGTGTTGCTGGAGGCTGGGGCTGGATCTCCTCATGTCTTGTTGGCTCTGAGAAGCTCCAAAAGCCAGAAACTTTCCTGTGATTTAACTTCCTCATTGCAAAGTGTCCAATCTAGGGCCTGCCAACTTGCACTCCTTTGCAACTGAAATATTTTTCTTCCATATTAATTTTTAAATTTAAAAAAATCAGTTTTTTTCATGGAATCCTAAAATGGTTTGTGTTGGAAGGGACCTTAAGGACCAATTCCCATGGGCAGGGACATCTTCCACTACCCCAGGTTGCTCCAAGCCTCATCCAAACTGGTCATGGAAGCTTCCAGGCATCCACAACTCCTCTGGAAAACCTGTGCCAGGGCTTCACCACCCTGGAGATGTTTGTGACCACACAGGGAAATCAATTCTCTGTATTTTATCCCCATTTCTTCCTCCCAAGAGGAACAAGCTGCACCAAGTCCTGCTGGGGTCAAAGCTGACAGTGATGCCAGTTCCTATTATCCCAGGACAACTTCCTTGTGTCCAAACCCTCCATCCCCAACCATGCAGATACTTCAAGGAAAGCTCCAGGGCATCTTCTGCCACCAACTCGACCAATCAAAGGCTTGGTTGCCTCACCTGGCTGCCAAAAAGTTTTGCAGCAAAGATCTGTTGGCAGAAGAAGGAGATGCTGAAGGCAATGAAGACTCGAGGGGGACTGGTCACATTCACATGGAGGTCAGCAGCACTGGGTATATCCTAAATTAATTTGGGGTTGTCCTGTGCAGGACCACGAGTTGGACTTGGAAAAAAAAACCTGGGATATTCTCTAATCCTCCAATTCCTGGAGCTGGGAATGGCTGGATCAAGACCCACCACCAAGGGGGGCAGCGCTGGGGTCATCCCTCAACCAGGAGGAGAAAAGAGGCGAAAACCCACATTCCCAAACTCCTCCCTCCAGGAGCAGAAGCCGTAAACAAACGCGAGTTCCTCGGCAGCCGAGCGTGCTCGGCGGAGCCGTTAAAAAAGGCTGGATGAGCATCTTCCCGAACTTACGACCGTGAAATACGGCGAGAAAACGACGAGAAAACGACGCCGTATGGCCCCAACCCGCAGCCCGCCGAGCTGCTCGGGGTTTATCGTCACTCAAACGTGCAGAGAGCTGTAAAATGTTTACAGAAAGGGTCGTTTGCGGCTATAAAATCCTCTTTTCTCTCCTAAACAAGGCTGAGCGGAGCCATTTACAAAGCCCGGAATGTTCGTCGGGGGAGAGGGGAACATCTGTTCTCTCCAGGAGTTTTGCAGTGATCTTCTCGAACAAATTAACTAAAATGGGTGCTTTCTAATTAAATTAGCACTCGATTGGAATGGTTTGCATTGGTGCAATTAGCGCGGCGAGGCCAGTTAGGCCCGGCACAGGCGATTTAACTGGAAGGTGAAATATGGAAAAGCCCATTACCTGGAAAACGGGAGTCGGAGGGGTAGGGAAGCCTGTTCTGCCTCTGGATCCGAGCTCCTGGGTGGGTGACACAAGGTGAAGGATGGGATGCCACCAAAGCCACTCTTCCCATTTGGGATGCTCGGCTGGGAGCAGCTGGCTGTCCCCGTGCTGCACGGATTGGCTTTTTGGAGGATGTTTGGGAAGGCACCAGCGCCCTCAAATTACAGAATCCCAGAATCATTTAGGTAGGAAAAGACCTCTGACATCAACCTTTACCCAATCACCACCTTGTCAACTAATCACTCTTCCAACCCCAATTTCCAGGTTCCTCTGGAGGGCTGGGAACAAGACAGCTCCACACATGCAGACCACATCCCTCCTTTCCTGCCCCCTTTCCCTCTATCCCGAGCCCAGACCCCCACTGAGACCCTGCAAGCTCACACTGTTGCCCACACTGGTCCTTAAAGGTCATCTCCAAATTCCCTCCCTGCCCCTCCTGTGTTTTTCCTTGTCCCTCTTGCATTTCCCAGGATTAAAATTCTCCAATTGTGACCATTTAACCAAGGAATTAATCTCATTCCTTAATAACAACCTGTCCTCCTCCTTATTTACCATCCCAATAATTCGTGTGTCAAATTCAGGCTTCACAAGCACAAACCCAACGCTATCACTGGCACAGCTCCCCAGATCCCACCCCCAAATCCCACCATAGTCTCTGGCTACTTCCTAGATCTACACAAGGACTCATCCTGACCACCTGCTCAGCTCCAAATTCAGTCTCAGGATCACCAAATATTCTGAAGGGATACAGCAATATTGGAAGGGATCCACAAGGGTCATGGAGTCCAGACCAAGTGATGTGGCCACCAAGTACCATTTGGTCCTTTAGAAGCCTCAATCCCATGTCCTCTTGGGATGGTGGCCAGGGCTCCTCTGATCCCATTGGATTTGGGGGTCCTCAGGTGCTGCTGTGCCCCCAAATCCCTTGGCTGGGATTGAGATGAGACCTAAAGATGGACAAACCCATGGATCAACATTCCCATGACTCAGCATGTCATCACTTTGACAGGGAAATTGTTTCATCATCAGATTATTTTACAGCCATCTGTGATTCCTGCCTGGTTTTCCTTTCCTCTGGATCCTCCAGCATCTGCTGGAGCTTCCCTGGGCAAAGGAGCACAAAGGGGTGAGTGCCCTGACCTCCTCCTGCCAGCTTCACCCAGCCTTCCTGCTGACATTCCCAAACAAACCAGTTCCTCCTCCTCATCCTCCCACCCAAAACACCTGGAAATCATCCTCCCTTGGATGCACACAGCAGAATCAAGAGGAAAAGGATGCCCTTGCTCCCAAGTTACTCCCAGCTGCTGAGTGTATTCCAAGGCATTTCAACAGTCTCCTTGTCCATGAATTAATTGTTCCAACTTCATCATGGAGATAAAAATCCCAGTTAAGTCATTGCTTTGGGAACACTTCCTGAGATGAAAAGGGAGTTGAAGCTGGGCCAAGGAAAAGGAAGGAGGGGAGAAGACATCCCTGGAAAGCTGAGAGTTTCACTCTGTGCTGTGGAGAGGAGCATTACCAGCTGGAATGGTCCCCTCACTGTGCCCACCACAGCACCCGTGCTCTTCTGTGACTTCAGGAAAATGTTGCTAATCCTGGCAATTCTCTTTCCAACAGTGTTAAGGCATCTCAGCCCTCCCTGGCTTGAAGTGGCTGAGCCAGGCACAGCCTGGCAGATCCTTATGGATGATCCTGTGAATGTTTCAGCCTGGCTTTTGCAATGGAATTCATCCCTTATCCCAGTGGGAACCTGCTCCGGCTGTGTGGAAAGCAAGGATCAAAGATGGGAAGGGCTCACACTGAGCCAAACCTTGTGCCAGCAGAGCTGGCAACGGGAATTTCATCATCACTCCCACAAAATATTGTGATTTCTGAGCCCATTCTTGGATGGTGCTCCAGGAATGAGGCTGCAAATCCCTTTGGAGAAGAATGTGAGAGGAAAAGGGAGTGTGGAGCATCATCCAGCCAAGAACCTCCCACTTAGAGCTGGGAAGATCCAGGCACAATCTCAGCCTTGCCATCTCTATCCATACCTGTGCTCCTGGGTACATCCCTGGAGCACCCCAAAATCCCATCCCTTTAGGGATTTTCCCATGGAGGAGCTGAATGAGGAGAGGAGAAACCAAGGAGAACATTGGAGAAGCAGAAATTGCTTGCTCTCACATGTCAGAAGTCCTAAAAGTTCTGCTCGTCCTAAACCACATTTTCCAAAAATTTTACTGATTTACAAAGTGTATAATCCCAGACTAACAGCTCTTCCTTCAAACTTCCAACCTGCAAATACTCCACTCCACTTCCCACTGGAATGTTTTTATTGGAAAGCTTCCAAGCTATTTGGGAAACAGGTGTGATGGATGGCCCAGAGGTCCTCCAGAGACAGAGAATCCTTGCATCCCACTACACACCCTCCCTATAGGGCAGTGCTGTGATTCCATCATGGAAATAAGACTGGATTCATCACTGGATAATTTACAGGATAAGGAAGGAGTTGATAAAATAAGGGGACAAAGTCTTCACACATAATTTTGGGAACAGACACAATGGGAATCCTGATTGCCATCCCAGTTTGGACTCTAGTCTTTACTGATTTAGTGACTCACAAGGAACATGGATCCACCAAAACCCATGGAGAGCAGCAGAAAATAACTTTTTTTCTTGGAAAACCAGAGCAGCTCCAAGAAGAGGATGTGATTCCTACCTGGTTCATCCTCTGGCTCGTCCTCATCCCTCTCCTCTTTGCAGCCCAGGGAGCCAGGAGATTCTGGGGATCGGAGGGAGATGAAGGATGGCAGCTTTTGCAGGCAGCTGCTTGGCTTGGGGTCCTCCTCTTTCCAAAACTTAACCTCTTGCTCTGCACTGGAAGGTCCAGGAATTTCCCCATCATCCTGGAGCATAACTGGATCATTCCTGCAGGAATGGGAAAATAATAAAAGCAAACCAATCCCACTTGGCAACACTGGACATGCAATGGAAGAGGCTTGGAGCTCCTGAGTCTCCATCCAAGGCCATGCTGTATCCTTGATTTCCCTGGAGCCAGCAGAGATTCAGCTGAAGTTTCTCCCTCTCCAGCTGGATTCCCTGTCCTGCACTTCCCTGCAAGGTTCCCAGCTCCTCAGGCTCTTGTGGAGGTGCTGGGCTCCTGTTTGTGGTCGAGCAGAGGGAAGGGGAGATGGGATGGCTTGGAGGTGTCCTGCTGGGCTTGGCTCATTCCCAGCCCTGCCACTTTCTTCCAAGCTAACTTGACACTCCAGCTCCTTTGACATGTCTCATGATGGTGCCAATAAAGGAAAAAAAACCCCTCTGAAACAGCTCCCAAGCTGGGGTGTGCTCCCTTCCCAGCGGAGGAGGACGCCAGGAGCCTCCCAGCAAGCCAGGCCTGCGCTCATTCCTCCTTCCCTAAAAAGAGCAGGGAGCTATTTTACACCTCGTTCACACCGGGAACGTGAGCTGGGTGTCATTCCAAGGCTCTTCTGTCACCCGGGATAAGTTCGGAGAACCCACGGAGCTGCTGGGCCCCCTTTGCTGCCTTACAAGGCAGGGCCAGGAGCAGGCCCAGGCCCAGAGCATGGAGGATTCCAGGAGCATGGACCAGCCTGGCAAAGCTCCCAGGTCCCTCCCTTTCCATCCCACCTTCTCTCCCACCTCCCACTGCAAAAAGCCACGGAGAAGTCAAGCACCCAAATCGATCCTTCCTCTTCCCATTGAGCAGGACTCAGAGATTTTGGCTTTTAAAGCCAAATTTCAATTTGGGTTTAGTTTTAATTGCATTGAGATGTCGTTGTCCTGCATGCAGGACTTGGGAGTGAGGGCAGAGGATGTGCCAAGCTCAGGAAAATCTATCTCCCTGTGAGGATGAGGATTGACATGTCCATCATCAGCCTGTGGCTCCATCCCAGCACCCAAAAACATCAGGGAGAGCTCAGAGAGCTTCCAAGGATTAACCAAGGTCCCAGCCTGGCACTAAACTTTTCCAAAGCCTCTTATCTCCATGTCCAGCCCCATTTCTGATTCTCCAGCCCCTCCATGCCATGGAGAGGTGTCTTGGGTTGCAATACAGGATGAGGCCAGAAATGTGTATTCTGTCACCATCTGTTAAAACCGGGTGGGGCAGTGATTTCCTTATCTCAGTGGCACATACTATCTGCTAATGGGCCATCTTTAAGACTTGGTGGGGCAATCATTTTTATCTTTTCCACAAATCATCCTCCAGCCGGGAGATATCTCCTGTTAATGGGCCATTGAGTCTCACTGTATGACTGATAAAATTACATCATCCCACTGGGAGATGCTCCAGCCAGGGGGAGGAGCCAAGCCTTTCCTACCTAGATAAAAACTGAGATTTTGAACACCAAGGCAGCTTCTTCCCACTGGATTCCAGAGGAACACTGGACCTTTTCCACATCATCTCTGGACCTTCAGAGGAAAACTGCACCTTCTACAGGAGCACTGCTTCAACTGAACCACATCTGCCACTGCAGGAGGATGCAGCCACCATTTAATGGGACTGCTACCAACACCCTGACTGACTGACTGACTGACAGGGTGTCAGGTTTATTCTGACTCTGTCAGTGTTTTGGGATTGTTCTTTGTAATACTGTAATTCTATTTTAATTTTCCTAGTAAAGAATTGTTATTCCTAATTCCCCTATCTTTTCCTGAGAGCCCCTTGATTTCAAAATTATAATAATTTGGAAGGAGGGGGTTTACATTTTCCATTTCAAGAGAAGCTTCTGCCTTTATTGGCAGACACCTGTCCTCCAAACCAGGACAAGAGGGCTCAGCTCTGGTCTCCAACATGGATGTAAGAAAGAAGGATGATGTTTTCCAGTTTCCCATGTAACTATGGATAACCTGGACCCACTTTCAGCAGTGGAATCTCCATCAGGGCTCCTCCATCTCCAAGAGGAAGGTCTACAAAAGCCTCAAAGATACCTGGAGGTGCTAAAACCCTGGATGGCACATTCCTAAGGGTGAATCCACTCTTTCCATCAGCTTTTCCTCAAGCATGGACACTGCCCATCCCAGAGGTGGCTCCATCATGAAACACCACAGTGACCCACCTCAACAACATCTTAAAATAAACCAGGATATAGATTAAGCAAGACTGGAAAAAGGAAAAATCTGGAGCAGGTTGGGAAGAAAACTGTTAAATGAAGGAAAATTAGCTCTTTCCCACCTGCCTGATGCCTCCTGGATCCGTCTCCACTTGGAAGGGGGGTTGTTGTGGTCTCCATCCCCTCCAACCTGCTGTGGGTGACGTCTCTTCTGAGGGTGCAGGAGCTTGCACTGGGCACCCTTGGGACAGACACCTTTCTTGGCAAAGTCAGGACAAACCAACGTGTGCTTCTTCTTGCACTGCCAGGGAAAGAGGGAGCAGGGTTGGAAAAGGCAGGGAAAACCCAGTGGGAGCACAGGAATCCACAGCTGAGCTCCTTCAGGTGGCACCAACACCTTGCTAAAGGGAAAGAGAGGGATGTGCTGGCATTTCCTTCTCTGCATCAAAACAATATTTCAAGAAAAAATGCTACTAAAAATAATATTCTAGTCTGGTACGTGCCACACTCACCTACAGTTTTCCAAGTGCTTGATTTTATGGATTCAAATCACCACAGCCTTAGCAGCAGTGATTTACTCTTGGAGAAGTCCTAAGGAGGTTATTTGGGCTGGAGAAGCTGGTTTTGGAGATGACTCAGGGTTTTTTTGTCCCAGACATGCTTAGGACTTGGGAAAGAGCAGGGAAGAGCCTGAACAAAATCCTTTTAGGACTTATTTTGGGATTTCTTCCTGGACCAGCCTTCTGCTCTTCCCAAAGCTTGGTTGATGCTCTCCCATCCAAGGAAACTCAGCATGGTCATGGAATGGGGCTGTTAAAACAACAGCATTGAGATGTTCATCCCTAAAAATGCTCCTGCACTTCCAGCTGCAGATTTTGGCAGCTCCCAGCAGCCACCAGTGGGACTGAGGTGTCATCAGTGTCCCAGAGCTTCCCCACAAGGCCTTCTGCTGGGAAATGGCATTTTTTGGCAGTGGGAAAGGCAGGAAGAGATGCAGGCAGAGAAGAGCAGATGCTTTCAGCTGGGATTTCTATCTGGGTGCTTGGGAATGAAGGTGGGAGGAAGGAAAAAGAACAGTCTCTCCCTAATCTCAGCAATCCACAGATCTCATCCCAACATATCCCAAGGGATGAAGGGTGGGAGCAGGTCCTGGACCCCTCTTGGTTCCACATGGACCCACTCCTACCCAGGATGCTCCATCCCACCCAGCTTGGGCTTTTGCATCACATTGTGACATCCAGGGAGAAACTCAACCCAACACAATTAAAAATTCCCAACTCCAACATCCATCCCCTTCTCCATGAGAAATGTGTGTCCTTCCACACTCAGATCCCCATGCATCCCATTCCTCCATGCTACAGACACACAAATTCTGGGGAAAACGAGATAAATCCATGGGGAGAGAAAAACACAGGGAGGGTTCCAGCATCACCATTCTGGCCTGTTTATAAAAATCCACCCTGCCAACAATGCAGGATGGAGGTCAGCTCCTGCCCTTTTAATGTAACTTTACTTGGGGGACACAGGAGCAGCTCCCAGTGCTGACCTTTGGGATTAAGCAGGATCCCTGCTGAGCTCTCTCCTTGAAAAGCAGAAGGATTCTGCACCTCCATGGCCTGGGGCTGAGCACTGAAGTCGGCAGCAGAGAGAGGAGCTCGTGTGCTGGAGGTTGGGGAGCAGCAGGAGGGCTGGGATTCACATGGACACATGGATATGGGCTCCATGGGGGGGACAGCTCAGTGATAGTGCTGCTTTTCCACAAAAAAAAAAAACTATTTAAACCCCCATTCCTATCATTTTCCACTTCTTATTTCAAGGAGCTGGAATGGGAAGTAACTATACAACCAAAGGACAACCTGGAAGTGGAGTCAGGTCTGAACAGTGCCTGGCTTTGCCATTACACCCAAATCCTGTGTTTTATGGAATCATGGAATGCTTTGGGTTGGAATGGACTTAGAAACCATCTCGTTCCAACCTCCTTCCACTATCCCAGGTTGCTCCAAGCCCCCTCCAATGTGGACTTCAACACTTCCACAGATGCAGCAGCTACAGCTTCTCTGGGAATTTCATTCTATCACTTCACCACCTTCACAGGGAATAATTTCTTTCCAATATCCCCTCTAACCCTGCACTCTGGCAGTGGGAAACCATTCCCCCTTCTCCTGTCACTCCATTCTTTGTCCCAGGTCCCTCTCCAGCTCTCCTGGAGCCCCTTTAGACACTGGGACAGCCTCTAAGGTCTCCCTGGAACCTTCTTGTCTCTAGGCTGGACATTCCCAGCTCTCCCAGCCTGGCTCCACAGGACATTTTCATTATTTTCTCACTTTACCTGCAGACAGAATACATCCTGGACCAAAGAGAAACACTTGGAAAAGGTGGCAACCAGACAGGAATTCCAACACAGGAATTTCTCCCAAAATATTAGCAAGTAGAAAAGTAAATCTCTCAACCTAATAACTTATTTTAAAATAAATGGGACAAAATTAGGGAAGAAAAAAAATAAAGGAACAGCCCATTAGGGACTGAAAACTGGGATGAATGCATGGGCAGAGATTCCAAGCCCACCTGGAGGGGACAATCCCAATGGAGCATGAGATTGTGGGGATGGGCCTTGGTGACAGGTCCTGGTCTGACCATCCCCAGTTCCTGGAATCACAAAATATCCTGAGCTGAAAGGGACTGCCAAGGATCAACAAGTCCAAATCCTGGCTCTGCTCAAGATGATCCCTGAAAATGATCTGAAATCCCCTTCTGTAAAGGGGTTTCCAGCACAAAATGGATTTGGAAAGGAGAAGAGCAGGAGAAAAGAGCCCTGACCTCAAAAAAGCCACATGGATGCATCACTGCTACATCGAGGAACTGTGTTCTTTTGGGAAAAGGCCAAGAAATGTGGCTGTTCCTTCCCAGTGGGGCACCAGTTATGGCTGGGCACCAGGATCAGGATGTGCCACCACCCAGCCCTACACTCCAAATGAATCCTTGGAGCAGCCCATGTTTATTGGCTCCATGGTAAAAAGATACTTTCATAAAGAAAACAAACCGTGTGTGGCTAATCCTGGGGCCGTGTCCCTAGCTCAGGTTTCTAATGGCTTTTCCACACTGCTCCCAGTGCTCCTGCCCTTCTTCCATCCTCCTTGTCCCACAGCTGGGATGGTGAGGCTGGAACTGCCTCCAGAGGCTGGAAAAGCCCCTCCTGTTTATTTACAGTAGCTCTCCTGCTCCTGCCAGACCCAGCATGCTGGAGCTGGGTTTCCAAAGGGAATTTTGCTGTGGGGTGGTGCTGGGGGCCATCTGATCCCTACCACCTGTTGGGGTGGCTAATTATACCCCCCCCTCAGGACCCCTGCCAGACCACAGGTTGGGCCATAAAAAGGGAAAAAAGTCTGGTCCTTTCCACCAGAGAGATGAGAAAACTCCAGAGAATCCCTAAAAAGCCACAGGGAGAAACCTCACCCCACTCCTGCTCCACGCCAACATCCCCATGGATGTGTCCCAGTCCCAGTTTCCCCACTGTGGGGTTTCCCCCACAGCCTGTCCAGCAATGCCCAGGGTTGGGATGGTGCCCAGCTGGCAGAACTCGTGTCCAGGACTCCTCCCTGGCTGCCAAGGCAGCTTTGGGTGAAATTCCAGGTGCTGTCAAAGATCCACAAGGCCTTAAATGGTTCAACGTGCTCCAGGAGTGAGACAGGGATGAGGAGGTTTGCAGGGCCCAGCCTTCTTTAGCAGGGAGCTGGCAAAGGAGGAGGCAGCAACTGGTGGAAAGTCCTGGCTCAGTCTTGGGAATTATGTTAATGAACATTTTCCATGAACAAGGTTGGCAGGAGGGGATGGAGGGTGGGAGGAAGGTGAAGCTGGGTCACTGGGCCAACCAACAACCACCCACTGACCCTATGGGGTGGGGAGGAGAGATCCCACCCAGCCTGGCACTCCTGGCTCCTGGGCAGCACTTTGGCCAGGTTGAACTTCTCAAGTGTCTCCAGCTTAATCTCAGCCCCTGCTCCTTTCCCAGCGCTGGGGGACAGCAGGTGACAAGGGTGGGACTTTGATGATCCTTGTGGGTCCCTTCCAACTCAGAATATTATGTTATTCTGTGAAGAGATGACACAGTGCAGGAGCATCTTCCCATCTCCTTGGGATCCATGCCCATCCCTTTATCCATCATGACAGACACAAATCCCACCAAACAGACCCTCAGGGGAAAAGGGAGCATTAAAATCCCCAAAACTCAACTGCCTCATCTCCAGTGTTTTCTACTTTTTAAAGCCCTCTTCAGCATCCATGCAGCTTTTGCTGCAGCTGTCCCAGGTACCCCCATGGCCAAGCAGTGGGATTAATGGGCTGGATGGATGTCAGGCTGTTTTAATGTCCTGCTGAGTGGCTGGTGGGAAGTGATGGCTGGAGGTGCCGGGGCTGTTTTGACGCCGCTCGAAGTGACAGCCAGTAAATGGCTTTTTTCCGATGGCTTTTTTATAATTGGGTGCAGATGGAAACTGCCTTAAAGAAAAAAAAAATCCCAGCTCCCTGTCATTAAAACCTGGAGGACAATACATCTGAGCATCATCCAGACTGGAATAATGATGGAGAAATTTAACAGATGTGGTTATCCGAAGGAATTTGCTCCCAAACAGGTTTCTGCCCTCAAAACAGTTTGCCCAGCAAAAGGTCTGCAGCAGAGGGATGACTCCTGATGGTCATCTCCAAAAGATCAGAGGGATTTGGGATCTAAAAGCTCTCTAGGATCCACTGCAAATCCATAAACTCTCTCCTTTGGTATTTCCAGGAAATAAAACAACATTTGAGCTAAAATACCTCTGGAGCTGGAGCAAGACCAGGCTGGTGTTTTAAAAATAATTGGGAAAATTGTATTTAAGAGGCAGCAAAGCAGCTGGGAGGGAATTCCTGCTCATGGCAGGGGGGTGGAACTGGATGGTCTTTAAGGTCTATTCCAACCCAAACCAGCCAGTGATCCCAGGATTCTGTGGAACAATGGCACCACCCACTTGGTGTCATCTGCAAACTCGTCAAGGTGGCACCTAATCCCATTACATCATTAATGAAGGCATTAATTAGCATTGGTGCCAGTACAGACCCTTGAGGGATACCCCCTGTCACTGGTTTCCACTGGATAATGAGGCTGTAACTTTTTGGACATCCAGAAGGTGAATTTTGAACATTGCATTCATCCTGTTGTGGCAATGCCTATGGAATTCAACCATCCCCTGCCCTGCTTTGAGGAATCTCATTTCCACCAGGGACCTCCATGATCCCAAAAGAGACACTTTCACATGGGCTACTCACCAATGAGAATTGCCACCCCCAAATCATCACTGCTGGGTGTGGAGTGAGGCAGACACCCACTGACATTCCCAACAGCATCACCTCCATCAGGGATGATGGGCTCCACCACATTCCTGGTTCCAGGTGGCTCAGGGAAGTAGCACAGTGGGATCCTGGGGTGCATTAGGAAGAGCAAGTTGAGGGAGGTGATGCTGCCCCTCTCCTCAGCACAGCTGGAGTGCTCTGTGCAGTGCTGGAGACATGGAGCTCCTGGAGCAGCTCCAGAGGAGGGTTATGAAGGTGATGAAGGGCCTGGAGCATCTCTGAGAAGGAAAGGCTGAGGGAGCTGGGGCTGTGCAGCCTGGAGAGGAGACACAGCTGAGAAGGGACCCCATCCCTGCCTGTCCCTGTCTGCAGGGAGGGCTCAGAGAGGGACCAGGCTCTGCTCTGGGGGCCCAGCAATGGCACAGGAGGCACAGGCAGGAACTGATCCCAGGAAGTTCCACCTGGACATGAGGCAGAACTTCTCCCCAGGCAGTGACCAAGCCCTGGACAGAGACCAGAGAGGGTGGGAGTCTCCCTCCTTGGAGATATTCCAGAACTCTCTGGGCACAATCCTGTGCCAGGTGCTCTGAGATGACCCTGGAGCTTGGACCAGATGCTCCATGGTGGTCCCTTCCAACCTGACCCACTCTGTGATCCTGGGAATCACCCACTGCTCACAGGATGTGGGGATTTTCTGACAGAGAACACAGCAGATCAAAGGGAGATTCCAGACAAGAAGCAAAGAACCAATCTGCTGGGTTTTGTGTTCATCTCTACAGAAGTTCAGGCTGAAATCAGGAACTCTCTGCCTCATCACTACATTCCTACTGTAGAGCTCTGATTCTGTGGCTGCTCTTCTCCCAAACTTCATAATTCTCACATTTTGTGCCCCACCTCCTTCTACAAAGATATTAAAGTGCAAGAAAGAGAAAATCTCTGCCTGGGATTTATCTTGGTGCTGTTATCAACAATCCCAGGCTATTAAGCAGTTCCAGTTCATCCTGATAAGCCCCATCTTTAAAGTAAGGATCAGAATTCCATTGGAGATGCTACAGTTAAATTAAAGGAGCAATAAGAACCCTCATTATCCCATTGCAAACTATGAGATACAACTGGAAACCCACAAGATTTCCACAGAGATACAAAGACAGGATTGCCATGGAAGAATCCTGACTGGTTTTAAACCTCTTCTGAAGGCTACAGAGTGCTCCCAGTGGGAAGATCCCACCACCATGACTGGGATTTATCCTTTATTATCAGCAGCATTCATTGCTCAGAGGATGTGGTCAAGAACTCAACATTTCCAACAAACCAATGGGATGAACCTGGAGAGATTTCAGCTGGCTCAAATCCATCCTGGACACTACTCAAGGCCTTAAAAACAGCCCCATTACCCATTTTACACATTCCTTATTTTAAATAAAAATTTCACTTACTCATCAGTTTGGTGACTGAAGATTTCTGCTACACATTATGGAGGGGGGGAAAAAAAATCCCAAATCAAGCTCTCAGAAAACATCTGTCAACCAAAGCCAAAATTAAGGATAAACAAAATGAAGTTGCTTTTGTAGTTGATTTTCATACAGCTGCAGTGGACCATAAAAGAGCTATCAAAGGCAGAGCTCTCCATCAGCTATTTCCAAATTATTATAGAATCAGGGGATTGTTTAGGTTGGAAAATCCCATTCCCCCAGCACTGCCAAGGCCACCACTAAGCCATGTCCACATGTGCCACATCCACAAGGCTGTTAAATCCCTCCAGGAATGAGTATTCCACAACTTGCTGACAACTCTTGGTACAAGAGTTCCTCAAGGAAAAGCCAAGTTGGTTGAGAGTCAACCTGGGATCAAAGGAAAGGAAAAAAAGACCCAGAATCACCAAGATCTGATGGCTGTGAGGAAAGAAAAATGCTGGTTGAACCAGAAAAACCAGCTGAGATCAGAAAGCATGAACAGTGTTGAACTTCACACTTCCATGATAAAAGATTAAGGCAAACAAGGATCCCAGGCTGCTGCTCTCCATCATTGGGTAATTAAAAGGAAACCCCACAGAAATTTAATATTTACTGGTGTAACACAGCTCATGTGGCTTTTTCTAAAGAAATGTGTTAAACTGAATGCATCAGACACACAAAATAAGTTTCTGGTGGGAAACTGTTGAACTTCCACCAGAAAATGAAAAAATAACCAACCAAACACACAAAAAACCACACAAGGACGAGGTTTCAGCTGAGAAAAAGTCCCCCACATTTGGATTTTCTACAGCAAAGTCAAGCAGCTGCCACTGCAAAAAAACACCAAGCTCCACCTGGGGGAGGAAAATTATTCTTCCCAAGGAAGCAGCAGTTCCTCAGGCAGTGCTGCCCCTGTCCCATATTTTTTACATGGATAAAACAGTAATTAGAGCTTTGGTGAAAGCTGTTGGTCTAATAAAAAGATGGATTTAAGGAATCAGATGAGCTGGGATGAGCAGTCCCAGCACAGCTCAGCCCTCCTGCCATGGCAGAGCCCATGTCAAGCTCCACCATCACAAAGCTGGTTGTGCCAGTCAGGATTCCAGAGGCATGGGAACAGATTCTCCTCTTATCCATGATTTATTCCAGTACATCTCCTTCCCAGGGAAGCCTAGTTGTTTAATCTCACTGTGTCTCACTGTTTAACAGCTCCCAGGAGGGAACAATTTACCCACAGGCTCCAAGGCAGCCGATGGAAACAATCCTGAGAGAGGGATTTAATGCTGCTCTGGTGCTAATGGGCATGGAGGGGGGGAAGATTATTTCATTATTATTTAATTATTATTTAATCTTCCAGAGGCAGCAATGGAATTGTTGAGTGGTTTGAGTTGGAAGGGACTTTAATGATGTCATTCCAAATTCCTTCCACTATTCCAGGTTTCTCCAAGCCTTGTCCAATCTGGTGTCTGACACTTCCAGGGATGGGGCAGCCACAGCTGCTCTGGACAACCTGTGCCAGGGCCTCACCACCCTCACAGGAAGGAATTTCTTGCCAATATCCCATCCACATCTTCTCTCCTTCATCTTTTGTGCCTGGAAAGCAAATCCCAAGCAGGTGCTCCTTGGGATCATCTATGGATGAGCTCCCAGCTTTTGGCCACACAGAGATCCCAGCCCATGGTTTGACTGACATCAAGTTTGGTTTGAGTTGGAAAGGTCCTTAAAGATCACCCACTCCAACCCCCTGCCATGGGCAGGGACACCTTCCACTATCCCAGGTTGCTCCAAGCCTTGTCCAACCTGGCCTGGAACATTTCCAGGGGTGGGGCAATCCACAATGTCTCCATCCAGTGTCTCCTCCTGCTTGTCCCTTGCTCTGGGGTCACATCACCACAGTCACTTCACTCACTGGTGCTGCCTCATCCCTCCCACCCACCTCTCCTAAAGGATTCCTCTTCCATGCCCCTGCACAAGGCCCCACATGGGAGCAGGGATGTGGAACCACAGAGGAGCTCTGACCATAGAGCAGCTCACGAAAACATCTCTGGAAAACCCTGGGAAGAACCTGCAAGAGGCCCCATTTCTCCCTCTCCTCCCACTTCCCTTTTGGGGCTTCCTCCAGTGCAGGTGGCCACCCCAAAGGGACCTCCCAGCATGACCAGGCCAGGGTGCCAGAGGAGGACAGGGAGCTCCAGGAAAATTGGGACAGAGATCTCCAAGGAGGGAATCACTCCGTGGCTTTAAGGGACACACTGGGCTGTGTTTAGGGATGATCCCTCCAGGAAGCACAAATGAACTTCCCAGCCCATGACCCAGGAACCTGTAGGAATGCTGGAAAACAAGGTCCTAGCTCTGCCACCAGCTCCCTTCTGGAAACAGAATCCCAGAATCATTTAGGTTGGAAAAGCTCTCCAAAATCATCAGGTCCAACTTTTGACAAATTAATTAATTTTGGGGTTAATATTCCCTTCAAAAAGGATGTGATTATGGTCTTGTACAGGAGCTGTCCCCTGTCCCCAAGACCCTTCTAGAGTCCACATTCCTGAAAAAACAGACTTGGGAATGCAAAAATTAAAGCTTTCTCACTTGATTCTAAATTCCTGGTGAAGCCAGAGAGGGTCAGTCCTGGCATCATTTGTACAAAGAGTAGCTGGAATTACAGCCCATGGAATGGGTCAAAGGTGAATCAACATGTCCTGAGAATCCTGCAGCACACCCTAAGAAGTACTTAAGAGACAACACTGCCAATGACATGTCATAAATTATGGATAATAATGGACATTTTTGATGGAGGTCTTCTAAAAATCAGGAATTGTGTTTGTCTGGGAGAGCACAAAGAGGAAAACAGGCCTGGGAGAAGAGACCAGTGTGCCAAATATCAGCATAAAAAACCTAAATTCCTAATTATGGGTGATCCTTATCGAGTTTATCCACCCAGGATGCCCCACTGGACTCTCACACCTTCACATTCCGTGCTCTTTGTGCTTCAAACCAACATTGCCCAGACAGGGAAAGGCAGAACAAGGCAAGATTTACTCCCATCCTAAATAATTCACAAGAAAAGGGACTGCTCATCTTTAACAAGCCATCGTTTTATGAAGCAAGGTTAACATTTTTCCTTGATTCACTGGAATATTATAAACTCTCCGGGGTCCATTTGAGGACTTTCTACTTGGAGCAAAGGCACGGACTCAGCACTTTTTATATTATTTAGAGAATAAAATTAACCCTTAATGGCCCAAGCTGGAATTTCTCCTCCCCAGTTAAATATGGCCTGCTCAGCAATTTCTCCCCATATATAATTACAGGCTGCTATCCATCATCTGGAGGAGAATGCTTTCCCGACATTCCCAAAGTGACGCCGTAAGCACTTTTCCTAATAGAATAAATATTCTAAATATCTCTTTTATATTTTCATTTAAATTGGAATATTTTAAAAATAATTGTTGGGACCCTGCCTGCATGGTTGGAGGGAGGTGGCAGGATGCCTGTGTTTTCCTTCTCAGGGAATGTTTATCCTGCATCAAGTTCCCCTCCATGCGCTGCCACAAAAAGTAATTAGGTCCAGACTAATTTATTAGAGCTTCCCACTGTTGATGATGATGTCCTGCTTTCCTTAAAACTCAATTTTGGCTTTTTTCCCCTGGTTTTTGCTCTTTGGTGGTTTCTCCTTGGGAAGTGAGACTTGACAGTGCTGGGTTCAAAGCTAGGCTCGATGATATTGGAGGTCTTTTCCAGCCTAATCCCATCCTAGATTCCATCTGATGTTGTGTTTGGATTCTGGGACAGGCTGGGGGGATCTGAGCACCTACAGCTTCTCTTGATAAGTTGTACCTCTGCAGATGAGCTCTACCAGGATGGAGAAAAGGAGGAGAAGAGCCCTCTGGGGCACCCACAACTCCTCTGGACAATCTGTGTCAGGGCCTCACCACATTCACAGGGAAAAATTTCTTCCCAATATTCCACCTATCCCTGCCCTCTGGCAGTGGGAAACCATTCCCCCTTGTCCTGGCACTCCAGGTCCTTGTTCAAAGTCCCTCTCCAGCTCTCCTGGAGCCCCTTTAGCCCCTCAGAAATGGTTCTAAGGTCTCAGAGCCTTCCCTTTCCCAGGCTGGACATTCCCAGCTCTCCCAGACTGGCTCCAGAGCAGAGGGGCTCCAGCCCTTGGAGCATCTCCACAACCTCTGGACTCACTCCAGCAGCTCCACAGATGGGGTCTCACCTGAGAGGGGCAGAGGGGCAGAATTCCCCCCTTTCCCACCAGTCACAACTGTCCAAGGATGAGCAGAAATTCCATACCATAATCCATAACCCAGCTGGAAAATGGCAAAGAGGAGCCAAGATTCCCAAGGGAACACCAGCATGGCCAAGCCTCTCCCTCAGCCACAGAAAGGTGAGATCCTGTGTGTTCCAAATTCCTTTGGAACAGCAAATGGCAGCTGGCTACAAGCTCCAGAAAAGCTGCTCCCACAATTTCCACATTACATTGGATACCAAAAGCTCATGGATAAGGCTGCAACTCTCCCCAGGGTGTGCATGAAGTCCATGTAGGACTTCACTGCACAGATCCAAACCATCCCCAGGAACTGGAGGTGGCTCTGTGAGTCCCCCAGGCACAGCCAAATGCTGAGCTGGCTCAGCAAGGCTGGCCTTGCACCTAAAACTAAGCCACAGGATTTAATGCTCAAGTTTTAACCTGTCATGGAGCCAGTGTGGAAAATAAGCATTAATGCCTATAGATTTTCTAGGTGAAACAGGGAATCCTGGAAATTTTGCTGCATTTTTCATCTGTTTCAGTGAGGGGTTTTCAGGGCAGGTGCTTCCAGCTCAGACACTGATAACACCAACACCCCATAGAGGCTCTTACCAGGATGCTGCTCATGGCTTTGGCTTTGGCCCACAACAGCTGGAATAAATCCCTCTTTACCTTTTCTCCCATGGGACAATATCCTTTGAGGAAATCCTGGCACACTTCTGCCTTCCTGGACACGTAGACATGGCTGTAGGGGCAATTGCTGTTGCTGCAGATTCCCTTTAAGTAGTAGGAACACACTGGCATCTGCAAGAGAAGGAGAAATCCGTCAGAAATCCCTAAACCTGTGACTCAGAATCATTGCAACCCCCAGACCTGAAATAAAAGCGTGACAAGTGTAAAATAAATAGAAATCTTTTGCCAGCCACCAATCCCAGAGGTGTTTTTAGCTCTTGCACTGGTCTCCTGCAAGGCAGCTCTGGTATTACGTGTTCCTGGTGTTTGGGAGGGAGCAAAGGTGCTTCCCTCAGCATCCTTCAGGGATGCTGGAGGGACAGTGAAAAGCTGGAAACTGCCACCAGGAAGAAAATTCCCTCAGGGCAGCATAGGGAGGGGACAGGGAAATGTCATAAATTCTGGGAACACTTTTAGCAGGGGATGATGCAGTGATGGAGATGGGAACAGTGCAGGGATCACACCCAGCCCAGCTGCAACATCCCACAGGGAATTCTGGCCATCACCAAGGCCAAAACAGCATCTTGGGGGTGCTTCCCATTTGGTTCTTCCATGGATAGGGAGGTGGCTGGAAGGGGATTTGATAAAAGCTCCAAAGGGGGGAAAAAAGCACCTCTGCAAGGATTTTGGAGGGGCTGCATCATTCCAAGGCACCACCCTGGAATTCCCCAGGGCTGTGATGTCCCTGTGCACTGGAGGGATGCTCCAGGAGGGGAAGCCTGGGGAAGGAGAGCAGCGGGACACACGGAGCAGATCCTGATCCGCCTTCCCGAGCAGCGACAGCCGACGGGGAAAACCAGCAGAGCAAGGATTCTCCTCATCGTCCTCAAAGCACAAACTTCACCTTCTGCCAGCTGTTACCATTAAAAACAAATTACCAGCCTGCTGCCATATTTCAGCATCCTTAACTCACCGGCAGCTTCCCGCTTCCCGCCCCGGCCAGGCAGCTGTGCTTCCCCAAGGCTCCTCCTGCTCCTGCATCCCAAATTTCCTCACTGCTCCGTGTGCTATTGATCCTCCCATTCACCAGCAGCATCCTGGTCCCACACCAAGCATCCCCAAGTAATATTTACAATCCTGCAGTAACCACTGTAGCTGGGGCTATCCGGAGCAATCCCTTATCCCTGAAGGGCACGTTAAGGGTTGAACTAAATTGCCTCGCTGGAGGCCGAGAGGAAAGAAAACAAAGGGTGCTTTAAAAGAGGAGAGTTTATTTTTAATTGTCTTTTAACTGCAGACATTAACATAAAGGACAGGGCTCTGGGGCGATCTTTGGCAGTGCTGGTGGTGTGACCGTAAACGATTCCCTTAATGTAGTTTTTGATATAGAGCCCAAATTAGCTCTAATAAAAAGGGATAATAAAGGCAGCTCTCCGACAAAAATAAACTCCTCCTCGCTGTCAAGCCCGAGCCATTATCAAGAGGAAGCAGTGCTCTCATTTCAATTAACCTTGTTTGCACCCCAGCACGTCCACACAAATAACAATAACATTAATTCAAGGCACTGGGGCGCTGCGGCCGCCTTCGACAGCTTTGACTCTCTGCAAGCTCTGGAGGCAGCAGCTAAATGAACCCGAAACTCCACGTGAGCCTCCAAATTGCTCACAACTGAGTTTTGAAGCTCTATTAGGGAGAAAAATGCTGATTCTTTCTGAGTTCCTCAAGGGGAAAAGCTGTTGGAACAGCAGCGGGCGGCTCCTCGAGTCCTGGCCTCTGGCAACCTGCTCTTCCTTCAGATTTCCTGGTTTCTCCTCACTGCTGGGATGTGTCAGTGGCTCTGATCCATTATGGAAAAATTCCCTGTGTGTCATTTCAGTGGGTGCTTCTCACCAAAAGGCTCTACAAATTTTGTGGAGCAAAATTATTTGAACTGTGAGGCCCTGGCAGAGGTTGCACAGAGAAGCTGTGGCTGCCCCATCCCTGGAGTGCCCAAGGCCAGCTTGGACAGGGCTTGGAGAAACTTGGGATAGTGAAAGGTGTCCCTGCCCATGGCAGAATAAGAAGAGCTTTCCTTCTTCCCCAGGCTATTTTTTCCATCACCAGAGGGTGTTGGAAACCACCAGAGTTTCGATCTGCAAAGCTCTGTGACAATCTGGAGCCATCCTCCATCCTGGAGACCATTCCCTGCTTGGAGCAAGGGGTTTGCTGCTCTAGGATGGGGAAAAGCTCCCTGCTGCTGTGACAGCTGAATCCATGCAGTTTTCCATAGAAAACAGTGATTTTTCCCCAGAGAAAATAGTGATTATTCCCATTTTTCAGTGGGGAAACTGAGGCATGAGAGTGCACAAAGGTGAGAAAGCAAGAGCCAAGCCCTGTGAGCCTTTGATCCTTCACCTCCTGGATTGGACACCCCATCCCAGTAAAATTCCACCAAGGTGAGATACACAGCAAGCTAAACTTTCTCTGATGAGGAGATTTTGGGGTGTCCCTCTCCAATAATCAGAGTGAAATCGATGGGACCAACAAAATCAGGAATTCCCAAACCACCACATCATCTCACTTGAAAAAAAAAAAAAAAAAAAAAAAGGATTTTATTAAAACCTCAACTCAAACAGCCAAAAACCAACCATGCACAATCCTGCCACGGAGGAAAAGGTGGGATTTACTCCAAAAACTCCATGAGCAGGAGGAAAACTGCTTCCTTCCTCTGCTGAGTGCCTTCACCTGCTTTCCCCAGCCCTGATAAATGAGTGAAAAGCCACCTTTGCCAAGAACCACTGGGTTAACAGGGAGCTCCAGGACTTGGAAAGCAAAGTTGCCTCTCGCTTTGGGAAGCAGCATTCCCGTGGCAATAAATCACCCAGGAACAAGTTTGAACTCCATGGAGGAGGTTGTTTCTCTTCCAGCCCTTGCTGATGACAAGGTGGCAAACAGGGAGACCTTTGAACCACCCTCAGGGTGGTTAATCCTGTGAAAAATAATTCCCCTTCCCAACAGAGCATGGCAGGAAAAACGTGCTCTGAAAGCTTTTCAGAGCTGGCAATGCCTGCTTTGATTTTGGTTTTTTAATTAATGATTCATCTTGAGTTTAGGTGATGCTTCCTTAGCTCAGGATAAAGGTGAGATGGGCTGAGGTCACTGCACCCCATGGGATCCCATTCCAGGGATTCTGCCCCCAAAATATTAGTGGCAAACAGCTCCTTGGCACAGTCACTCCTTTTAAATTCAGTTTTATTATTACAATATCACTGTACTCAAACTGGTGAGGTGCTGCTAAAGGTTGAGTTTTCAACCATTCTCCATTTAATCACCCCAAACAGAGCCCAGAAGCCAAATCTGGAGGTCCTCCTTGAGGGACCTGGAGGGGAAACTGAGGCCACATCTCCACCAGGAATTTAAACATGCTGAGGAATATTGCTGGGTAGAGAGACCACAAATTCATCCACATCCAACCATCACATTCTTTGGTGGATAGATCAGCAACTGCAACAGGTCCTTGGGCATGTCCAATTCCCAAGTTTCATCTAGGTTTTTCTCCCTGGGACCAAAAAAGACTTCACCACCTTCTGAAATTCTATTTTAATTTGGAGTTTACGGTTCTGAGGATGAATTTCAATCCTTCACCTCTGAGGTGCAGGCAGAGGGTTGTACATTGTTTACTTGGATGACAAGAAGTAGCTGGCCTCATTAATCACAATAATTTTGGATAAACCAACAGCTAAACCCAATGCAAAGCTTCCTTCATTCTTGGCTTATTTCTGAAGTCTGACACGGTTACAGGATGAAAAAAAACAACAAACTGTCCTTTTTTCCATCTATCAATCCTCATCCCCATTCATGCTCTGACATGCCATGAGGCAGGGAATGCAGCTGTCCCTGTCCCTGTTTTATGTACTTGTGATTAAGTGACTCTGAAGAGAAATCCATGTAAAAAACATCTGGTGCTCCGTGTCTCATTGGCAGCAACTTCCCAGATAACTTATGAGCTCCCCACGGACAGGGAACGTGCCTCAGGCACCTCAGCTCTCCAAAGCCACATCCTAGAGGAGATCCCAGCCACTAAACACAGGCTGAGGTGCTAAATCATCACTGATAAACCCAAAATAAAAAACCTGGATTATTTTTCCACCTTGTGTAATAAAACCACAGAGCTCCAAATGCACCAAGAAAATGGAAAACAATGAACTCCAAACTTGTTACGCCACGGTTTCAAAATTATTTTGCTGCTTGGCATTTTAGAACTGATTTTTATTAATTTATAGCTCCAAGTTCTGTTTGTTAAAACATCCTCTGACCCCAGCACAGAGGGATTTACAGGGAAATGTGACACCTTAAGTAGGGAAGCATTAGAGGCAACTAAATGGACTTGATGATTTTAGAAGTATTTTTTAGACCTCTAAGACCTCACAGGTTTTTCCTAGACCCCAACCATAGGGTGGTGAGGTCCCTGGTACAGGTTGCCCAGAGAAGCTGTGAATGTCCCATCCCTGGAAAAATTCAAGGCCAGCTTGGATGGGGCTTGGAGCAACCTGGGATAGTGGAAGGTGTCCCTGCCCATGGCAGAGGAGCTGGAATGAGATGATCCATCCATCCCAAACCATTCCATGGTTTTGTCACAACTCAGGAGCCTGAACAGTTCAGCAAGGAAACTCCAAATTCAGTGAGGAAGAACCTTCCAACAACCACCCCTTTGCACACAGAGCCACATTCCCACTGGGAAGTTCACACAGACCTTGTCCTTGGACACCTTGTGGGAAAATGGACAGGTCCCATCTGTCTTCTTGCACGTACCACGGAGAAACCTGGAGACAGAGAGGGTTGGACACAAGGTGGGTCACAAAATGAATGGTTTCATCTAAAACCACACAATTGCTGCTGAGCTCATCCCTAAATTAGTACAGACCCCTCTTGTTGGAAGAGCAGATGATGATTCCTGATAGATTTTATTCTTTCATCATCTTTGGCTGCTCATTAGTAGGTAGAGCAAGGCAAATCCCAAAATTCAGACATGATGCTCCCAGAAGGAGAAAAGTCCTTCCAAGAGCTCTGATTACTCCAAGCTGCCAAGAAAAGTTGTGGATTCCCCATCTCTGGAAGTGTTCAAGGCCAGGTTGGACAAGGCTTGGAGCAATCTGGGACAGTGGAAGGTGTCCCTGCCCATGGCAAGGGAGGTGGATTGGATGATCTTGAAGATCCTTTCCAATCCAAACCATTCCAGGATTCTTTGATCCCATTCTGTGAGTTGCTGGATGAAGCTCCAGGTGGGAGTTGCCAATGACCAGGAGGAGCAAAGACAGACCCAGAACAGGAACCAGGATCTCAAAGCAAATGAGGAATTCAAGAGTTTTCCTTGGAGTGACCACTGTGAGAGTAGAATAACAAAAATAAAAAATGGCAAGGGAAAGCTAAAGAAGGGATTGGAGATAAAGGAAGCAGGACAAGGGGACACAAAACTGGGAGAAATCAGTGTTGTCCTACAATGATGCATGGAAATGAGACAGGATAGAGACCCAAAAGACTTCAAGGAGCAAAATTCCTAAAGTAGGCAAGGAGTTACAGGATTTGTTATGGGAGAATGAGTGAGAAGGAGTAAAATCAGTTAAAAAAACAATAAATCACCTTCCCCTCCTCTATCGTCTCCCATTGAGCTTTGAGCAACATCCAAGTGATTCCAGCACAGCAGCAATTTTATGGAGAAATTACTCCAGGAGTTCATCACTGGAGTTGGCTTTTCTGCACTTTTTAAATGACTCATAATAGAGTTTAATCAACTCTTGGGCAGGTCTAATGAGCTGCCAACATGGATCAGCTCTCCTGGAATAAATCACCAAGTCTCAGAGCTGCACGACGTCACAGGCTGAGGGATTCAAACCTATGGGACTGATCCAAACAAATCTGAGGAATGCTCCTGAAGGAATAACCTGGAGTGTGTTCAGGGCTCAAGTCACCCAGCCCAGAAAAGAAGGCTCCAAAGGGACCTTAGAGCCCCTTCCAGTGCCTAAACAGACTCCAAGGGAGCTAAAGAGGGACTTGGGACAAGGGATGGAGTGACAGGACAAGGGGAATGGCTTCCCACTGCCAGAGAGACAGACAGGATATTAGGAAGATACTTTTCCCTGTAAGGCTGGTGAGGTCCTGGAATGGAATTTCCAGAGAAGCTGTGGCTGTCCTATCCCTGAAAGTGTTCCAGGCCAGGCTGGACAGGGCTCCTGGGATAGTGGAAGGTGTCCCTGCCCATGGCAGGAGTTTAGAATTCAATGATAATTTGGTGTCTCTTCCAACTAAAACAATTCCATGATTCTCTGGCCTCTTATCCTCCTCCCTCCAACCCAACCTACACACAACCCACACCTGACCCAAAACTCCCATCCTTGCTGTCCTACATCTCTGTTATCAGTTTGTTTCCTTTAGGAATACCCCACAAGGAAGCACCAAAGCCACCCAATGTCCCAGCTTAGCAGGACTCTGTGTCCATCCCCACCTGGTACAGACAGCCACTTTCTCTGGGTCGTGGATGTAGGGGCAGCTGTCACCCCGATTGCACCTCCCAAAGCGGTTGTAGTACATGCAATATTCCTTCTTCTTCTTCTTCTGCTTGGCTTGGCGGATGATGGCCAAGCTCCTCTGCACAGCACGGCTGGAGGAGAAAGAGGGACAAGGTCAGGGAAAAACCTCCAGCTCCAACAGCAAGATGACATGGAGAAGACACCTCAACAACAGCTGAAACCACAGAGCAGCCCATCTTTGGAGAGTGAAGTTTCCCACCTTTAGGAAGTTCATGCTTGTAAGCCCTTGAGTATTTTCAATTTCTGGCTGATTATACCCCAAATCATTAAAAATCTGCAAGATAACACTGAAGTCACCAGTGAGATCCCTTCCCACCCCCATAACTGATTCTCTCCTCAGATTTTATGAATGTGGAGAGGATTTCCCATACTGCTGGGGAACTGAATGACTTGGAGGGCTCTTCAGCACATGCCCCACTAACTGGGCCTGAGGTTATTCATGGTCTTCAAGTGAGCACCTGCTCATGAGCCTCAAAGAAAGAGGAACAAAAAGTACCACCAAAGAGCAGAAAAGCTCCTTTTTAACTGCCTGGTCCCACTGGAAGCTACTTAAGGAGCTCAGAAGTTGCTTAGCACATGCTTTCCATGAGCTTCCAGCTGGAGAGGGAATTATCCAGCAGCTCTTGGGATGTGTAGGACCAGGTGGAAGAGGGGAAGTGTTGAGATCTGGGTGAACATAAACCATGGGGGGCACATCAGATCTCTCAGAGCAGATAATTCAGTGGCAGGGCACAGTCAGCTCTGGTTTGCTGAGGATGCAGTGCATTATCCATGAAAAATACAGGTTCAATGAACTGATTTTCAGAGAAAATGCACATTTTAACCTCTGTTGGCTGTCTACAGCTCCTGGATTAAAAGGAGGTGCAAGGCTGAGTGTAAGGTCCTGGATGTGTGGTGAGTAATCCTGAGCACAAATCCAGGCTGGGTGGAGAATTGGATTGAGAGCATCCCTGAGGAAAAGGACTCAGGGGAGTCGGTGGATGAGAAGCTCCACATGATCCAGACATGGGAGCCCAGAATGTCCTGGGCTAATCCCACAGTGTGGGCAGCAAGGAGAGGAGGAATTTCTGCCCACAGCCCCACTCAGGTGAGACCCCACGTGCAGAGCTGCCTCCAGCTCTGGGGTACAGTGTCAGATAGATGTGGAGCTGCTGGAGCAGATGCAGTGAAGGCCATGGAGCTGCTCCAAGGGCTGGAGCCCCTCTGCTCTGGAGCCAGGCTGGGAGAGCTGGGAATGTCCAGCCTGGAGGAAGGAAGGCTCCAGGGAGAACTTGGAGTCCCCTCCAGTGCCTAAAGGGGCTCCAGGAGAGCTGGAGAGGGACTCTGGATCAGGGATGGAGTGTCAGGAAAAGGAGGAATAATTTCCCCACTGCCAGAGGGCAGGGATAGATGGGATATTGGGAAAAAATTCTTCTCTGTGAGGGTGGGGAGGCTCTGGCTTAGCTTACAAGCACCTCAATGTAGAAGCTGTGGAAAAGCAGCAGCCAGAGCTTTACAAAATCATCCTCCAGCTCAACAGCTGCTCCTGAATCTCCTGACTCCCTCCTGAGCACAATTCCAAAGAATGGAGCACATCATTCCTGCTTCCCATGAGTACAGACCTGGCGATGTATCGGCACGTTGAGGATCTGCTCAGGCTGGGTGTAAAGGCTCCAGGACTGGGTGTGGAGTGCAATCTCAATGCTGCAGAGAGAGAAAAACACGAATCACTGCTTGGAATCGAGAAATTTTGCAGGAATTCACAAAGTCCTGAGTACCTTAGGTCCACAAAAATCACTGGAGGGATGGAGACCCTTTGCAATGAGGGAAAACTGGGAGATCTGGGGTTGTTCAGCCTGGGAAAGAAAAGGCTCCAGGGAGAACTTGGAGCTCCTCCCACTGCCTAAAGAGGCTCCAAGAGAGCTGGAAGGAACTTTGGACAAGGGTTGGAATGCCAAGAATAGGGGGAATGGCCTCCCACTGCCAGAGGGCAGGGAGGGATGGGATACAGGGAAGAAATTCTCCCCTGTGAGGTGGAGTGGCCCTGGCACAAGTTGCCCAGAGAAACCACGGATGTCTCATCCCTGAGAGTGTCCAAAGCCAGGTTGGATGGGGCCTGGAGCAACCTGGGATAGTGGAAGGTGTCCCTGCCCATTGCAGAGGGGTGGAACTGGGTGATTTTCAAGTTTCCTAAACCATTCCATGGTTCCATGACCTTATTTAACCCAAAGCACGGAGCTCCCAGAGAACCAATGGACGAAGATCCCCTCTAGGGACTTCCCATCTCTGGAGGTGCTCCTTGCCAACCCTAAACACAGCAGAAATTTTTCCCCTCAGCACCCAAAAGTGCCAAAACACTTCTCTAAGCAAATCCCACGCTTCCACCATGAATCCAAGAAATTTCCACGCTTGGCTCGGCCGCTCCTCACAGCTGGACAGGGACAGCACTGCTCCTATCCATGCATGCATGGAATTAAATCATCCTTGACTGGTGCAGGGAAGAATGAATGGGAAAGAAAGGCTGGATTTCCGTTTTCCAGGTGGGATGAGAGCAGCTCAGTCACTCACCTGCCAGCCCGGGCGTGTTGGGAAGTTGAGCGAGTGGAATTTGATTGCGCGGCGCCGCGAGCTGTCACTCGGCTGCCGGCGTCGGCAAAGCCCCATCTGTTCCCTCTGCACATCAAACTCCATCAACAGGGCATCTGAGTCACCTCTGAGATTGTTTTTCCACTATTTTTTTTAATTCCTTCTCATCTCAAGCTGTAGGAGTATCTTTTTTAGTGCTACAATAAACATTCATCAACTTTTGGATGCTCCAAAGAAACTGCTGAAGGGTCTCCAATAACTTCCCAAATGATGTGGGGAGAAAGCCCCAAATTAAAATCTATTAGGATAGGGCTGGAGCATCCTCAGCCCTCTGGAATTCTTATAATATTCCTTAAAGCTACACCAGGAATCAGCTCCTGAGGGCAGCAGATAATCTCTCTAAGTATTTAATATTTGGGGATAAAAGTGAATACACAGGGATGAAAAAGTTTGGAACCACAGAATCATGGAATAGTTAGAGGCTGGAAGGGCCCTTAAATGTCATACTGGCCAGAAAGAAGGAATCATTAAAGAGATAACTAGAGGATATATAAAAGGGCCAATAGCCTCCTGATAGGAGGTTGGAATTTTCATGTAGCAAAAATACATCCATTGAATTTTTTATTTTTTACTTTTTTTCCCTAGTTTTCATCTTCCATCAAGAAGTCATGCAATAACATGATGTGCACCTCCCATTCAGGAATTAATTTGCATCCCAAAGGCAGTTTAACTATCCAAGAGCTGGTCCCATCCATGACAAAATCCATGTGAGATCCATTCAGGTCCGGCAAAGCCGGCAAAGAAATCCCTCATCCACCTTTTCTCACTCCCTAATTATTCATCCTGTGTGCAAATCCTCCCCAAACTATTAAAAACCACCCAAATATTTCTCCAGGAGGAGCCAAGCCAAGAAAGCTCTGTAATTAAACATTTCACCATCCATTGGGATTCATGGAGAAAACTCAGCCTCTGTCATGAGGGTATTTTTGGAAGCTCTTGCATTGTGGAAAAGAAGTTGAAATAAAAGTAAAAGCTTTGTGTACATCCAAGTAAACAGAAGTTGGATGTTCCCAACTTTTCAGGTGGTCCAAGGAGCCTAAATTTGGATTTTTAGGGTGGTTGTCAACTTAAAATTCCCAACTGGTCACTACAAGAGATTTGCATTAATAAACACATTAATAAATAAATATTCCTGGCATTGGAGGGTGTATTATTGAAACTGGGGTGAAATTGGGACATCAAAAGACAGTGGAGAATGGGATGAGGGTTAAATTCCAACATCAGTAGCCAAAATTTGCTGCAGTCTGTGCTAAATTTAACAAAAACCTGAAATGATGCCCCCAGGGCTCAACTTTGGGAGTCTTGTTTGGTTCAGACAAAACACTGGGCACATCCCACCCCCAGATCTGTCCCATTTTTCTCCTCAATCTCTTCCCAGCTGGGGAGAACATCAGGACACAGCAGTGCTGTGAGAGGACAGGGACTCCCACATCCTTGGCACTGCCAAAGTCCCTCTCTATGGGAATCTAAAGAGGTGCCACAGCAAATTCCTCCCAAGGCAGCGAGAACGGAACGGAGAGGAGAAAAAAAGCAGAAAAATAAGAAAAGCTGCGCCAGAGAGCATCAGGAACTGCACATTGAAGGATTCTGAAGCGTCAGCCGGGATATTTCCCACCCTGTGGAAGGGACAGGTGGCTTTCTCTCCCCCTTTCCCCATGATTCAGAGCATCATGCATGAGGAAGCCCACAGGCCGTTTCTCTCCGTGCATCACCCCAGCCCGACGCCGGCGGCTCGCGGTGAGACGCGATCGCTGCTCCCAACCCAGCCGGGCGCTCCGGAGGGAGGGGAGCTGTCATGTTCATTAAATGCATGATTACAGCTATGATTAATGGCAGGGGCTACAGCCTAACTCCTGCTTTTTTTCTTGTATTCCCTGCTCCTAGGAAGGAATCCACAGCCAAGCAGTCCCGCGGTGCTTTCCGCAGCGTTTGGCTCAACGTTTGGAATTCCGGCTTTTGGTGGAAAACTTGGAAAAGGCACAATTTATCCTTGTCAAACAAAGGAATGCTTAGAACAAACAGGTGGGATGCCGCACCCCTGCACCAATATCTGTAAGTTAATTAGACCTTTTCATATCCTTAATCCGAAAACTCAGCTCAAGGGATCCTGGGTGGTTTTTTTCCATAACCCCCAAAACACAGCTCGAAGCTCAAGGTCTTTCTCCTCCAAGGAAAGGTTGGCAAAGATTTCCCTTGGCAGCCCAGCAACTGCACTCAGGAGCAACACTCTGTGCTTTCCAGCATTCCCACATGGATATCAGGATGTCCCCATCCAGTCCAACACTCCTGCTCAGCTCCCCATCACCCAAGGGATGCAACAAACACACCCCAAAAACAATATTCCAAATATTCCTTTGAGTTAAAAATCAGCTGCAAATATCACGGTTAATTATCACCTGCTTAATTATTTAGGATGGGCTTTATTGTTCCAAGGCACAGCTCGAGGATCAGGACCTCATCTCATGGAAATGTCTGTTGGAGCACCTTACACAATAATTTGGTTTTTTTTTTTAATGGTGGAAAAGCTGTGGAAAAGTGATTTAGCAAAAAAAAAAACAAGGGGAGAAATCCAGAAAAGGGAGGAATCCAGAGCTGGGGTGAGCCAGAGCCAAGGGATGACAGGCGAGAACACTGTAAGAATGATCAGTATTGAGTATCAAGCCCACTGCTTCCCATCTACTTCCACAATCCCAAATCAAAGATAATTCATGGAAATCTTCCGCATGGAGGGAAACAATGAGTAAAAAACTAAAATAGGCAGGAAAAAAAGGAAGAAATTCAGGGCTGGTGTGTGGTAGGGCCAAGGGATGGACAAGAGGGTGAGAGCATTGATAGAATGATGAGTGTTGAGTATCAAGCCTGTTGCTTCCCATCTGCTTCCACCATCCCAAGTCAAGGATAATTTATGAAAATCTTACACACAGAGGGAACCAATCAGGGGTTTGTCCAAGCAATGGCAGGCAGGTGATCAGCTCCACTGGCCAGTGCTCCAATTTGGGAATGACCACAACAGGGTCATCCCATCTTCCCATTATTCTTTGCTCACCAATCCCATGGTTTTGGAATTGTTCAGTCCCTTACCCACTTTGAACTCAGTCCTTAGGTTCATTGAGTTCAGTCCCTTGGATATAGGATTCCTCAATCCCTGATCCCTTCTGACCTCAGTTCCATGGCCCCTTGAATCTTAGTGCCTTGTCTTTGGGATTACTCAATTCTTTATATCCTTTGAGATCAATCCCTTGGCCCCTTTCAAACTCAATCCCTTAGTTTTGGGATTCCTCAATCCCTTGGCCCCTTCACTCTCAATTCCATGGTTTTGGGATTCCTCAATCTCTTACCCCTTTCGAGCTAGGTCCTTTGGCTCATTGAGTTCAATCCCTTGGATTTGGAATTCCTCAATCCCTGACCCCTTCTGACCTCAATTCCATGGCCCCTTGAATCTTAGTGCCTTGTCTTTGGGATTACTCAATTCCTTATATCCTTTGAGATCAACCCCTTAGTTTTGGGATTCCTCAATCCCTTGGCTACTTCACTCTCCCTCAATTCCATGGTTTTGGGATTGCTCAACCCTTTTATCCCTCAAGTGACACAACCTCTCTTCATCCTGTTCCCACATGACCTGGAAAAATCTTCCTTAAAGCATGCAGGCTGCTCTAACAGCTCCCATTATCATCCCACCTCTCCCACTGCAGCCTCCTTCGGAAGGAGCCGAGCGATTCATTTTCCGAAGTCTCTCCTTGGCTTTATTGCTGAACCGAAAGTTTTGAGGCTGCACTCAGGGGAAATTTATTTCTTTAATTATTATTCATTTAAGTGGGTTCCGCGGATTCCGAGGATCAGCACTCACAGCTGCTGGGGGTCATTTATTTCCCTCACTGGACAGCACAAGTCCTCATTCCAGAGAAGAAAACAGAAAAAGAAGGGATGAGCTGCTGATAAACAAGCTGAGATTTTCCCATTTTCCTCCCCGACTGTCCCCACATCCCATGAATGTCCCTGAGTCAGGTGGTCACGAGGGTTTTATTGACAAAAAAACTTCAAGTAATGAATCATTTTCAATTAATGAAGCAGCCCCGGGTTGGGTGTTGTATGAGCAGATGTGGGCCATGAGCAGGATCTGGTCCTGAGTTCCTTCCTGGTTCCTTCCAGAGTTGAGGAATTGAGCTCATACAGCAAAAGGGATTGAGCAATTCCGAAACCAAGGCATTGAGATTGAAGGGGCCAAAGGATTGAGTTCCAGAGGGAAAAAAGGATTGAACAATCCCAAAACCAAGGCGTTGAGATGGAAGAGGTCAAAAGGATTGAACAATCCCAAAACCAAGGGATAGAGCTCAAAAGGGGCCAAGGGATTGAGCTCTAAGAGGCTGAGGGATTGAACAATCCCAAAATCAACGAAAAAATTGGGATTGAACAATCCCAAAACCAAAAAAAGGGGCCAAGAGATCCCACAATCCCAAAAACAAGGCACTGAGACTGAGGGGGCCACAGAGCTAATCTGGAAAAGGGTAAGGGATTGAGGAATCCCAAAAACAAGAGACTGAGTTTTGAAGGGATAAGAGATTGACTCATCAATCCCCAAAATACATGGGACTGTAGTCCCAAGGGGTAAGAGATTCAGTCATCCCTAAAAGCAGAGATTGAGCTAAAAAGGGGTAAAGGAAGGAGGAATCCCAAAAACAAGGGATTGAGTTTAAAGAAATTGAGAGACTGAGCTCAAAAATACAGAACAATTCCACAAACAAGGGATTGAGATTGAAGGGGCCAAGGGATCATCCCAAAGACAAGGAAAGCATTGAGACTGAAGGTGAAAAGGAATTGAGCTGAAAAGGGGAAAAGGAATGAAGAATCCCAAACCCATGGGATTGAGACTGAATGGACTGAGATTGAAAGGATTCCCCAGTCCCAAAGAAAAAGCCTTGAGACGGAAGGGGCCATGAAACTGAGCTCAAAAGGGGCCAAGAATTGAGCAACCCCAGAGGAAAAAAAAACTGATCTGCAAAGAGGAAAGAATGGAGAAATCCCAAAGACAAAGGATTGAGTAAAAAAGGGGCCATGGGACTGAGATCAAAAGGGACCAAGGGATCCCACAATCCTAAATAAAAAGCACTGAGATTTAGGGAGCCAGGGAACTGAGGTCAGAAGAGGTAAGGGACTGAGTAATCCCAAACCCATGGGAATGACTCCCAAATGGGCCAAGGGATTTAATTCAAGGTACAGAGCAATCCCAAAACAAAGAGATTGAGATTGAGGTGTCCAAGGGATTAAGCAATCCCAAAACAAGGGACTGATCCTGAAGAAGCCAAGGAATTGAGCTCCAAAAGAGGCAAGAGACTGAGCAACCCCAAACCCGAAGGACCTCACCTCAAAGGGAGTGAGCACAAAGCCATCAGCCAACACCAAAACCAGAGCAAACCTGAGGAAAGCAACATTCCAAATTTCCCTGCTCTCACACCTCACTGCACTGGGCTGGTGTCTCCTCCACCAAATTCTTCCTTACCCCTCCAGTATGATCCCAACACATTCAAGGTGTGTTGAAGACAGAAGACAGGAAAATGGGTCATGATGGACAAAACAAGAAGCTTGAGATGTTTCCATGGACATGGGGAAAAGGCAAAGCCCAGCACATTGGAGCAAATCCTCCCTAATTCCTCTTTATATTAAGAGCAGAGGCAGAAGATGGATGGTGGAAACATTCCAGTCCTAAATCCCTCCTTTCCTTCTGTAAAAAGGAGGGGCACAGAGGAAGGAGCATCATTCCTGCAGTAGGCCAGCAGCAGTGCTGAGCATTTCATCCTCCTTGAAAAAGTGGGAAGAGCGTTTCTGTGACATTCAGCATTTTTAAAATTAGTTGGTACACAGGGAGGCCAGAGGGCACTTTCTTCCAGCACCATGGAGATCTTTGAGTGTGAAGATCAAATTGTGTCCCAGGAGCATCCATCACCTGTCCCCAGCCTGATGCAGTGGAGGGGGAGGCAAGATATGCTCCGAGGGCTGGAGCCAGGTTTGGGAGAGCTGGGAATGTCCAGCTTGGAGAAGAGAAAGCTCCAGGTAGAACTCAGAGCCCCTTCCAGTGCCTAAAGGGGCTCCAGGAGAGCTGGAGAGGGACTTTGGGACAAGGGATGGAGGGACAGGACACAGGGAATGGCTTCTCACTGCCAGAGGGCAGGGAGAGATGGGATATTGGGAAGGAATTCTTCCCTATGAGGGTGGTGAGGCCCTGGAACAGAATTTCCAGAGGAGCTGTGGCTGCTCCATCCCTGGCCAGGTTGGGTGGGGCTTGGATCAGCCTGGGGTAGTGGAAGGTGTCCTGTCCATGGCAGGGGGTTGGAATGAGATTGTCTTTAATCTCCTTTCTGACCCAAACCATTCCATGATTCCATGACCCTCCACCTCCCCAGCTGATCACCTCTGCAGCAGAGAGGGGAAACTGAGGCAGGAGGGGACGTTACACAGCAGGATGGAGACAGGAAGTGGATCTGGATGAAGGGAAAGTCCCTCCCAGTTCTGGAAATCTGAACTCAACCATATTTAAATTAATAATTTGTTTCTCTGAGATCAGAGTCACCTTTACAATGTGTGGGAGATGCTTCAGCTCAGTAGGACTTAAAACTCCTCTTAAACCTCCACCTTTGGGAGCTCAGCAATCCTGGGTATCTCCAAGGCTCAGGAATCTACAGTCATGGAGACAATGTGAAAACCCCAATAAATAAAATCACACTGCTCAAGGGGCCAGCTGTCACCTCTGGAGTCCCCAAAGCCACCAGCCCCTCTCCAACCAAGACCTAAAAACTCAGCATGAGGAAATCATGCAGGTGAGGATTTGCCCATGAAAAAAAGAGCCTGGATACTTGGAAAACCCTGCTGGAGTCAGCCCCAGCTCACAGAGTGCAATTCCTCCCTCAGCAGCACAGCTCGTGCTGAGATTGGGGTCAGGGCTGGTTTCCGGACAATGTCAAACCTTAATTTGCTTTCTGCTGCTTTCAATCTTGTATTTCCCCTTCTGTATTTCTTTGTGAAACTCTACATTGCCCAGGACCTTTTGCTTCTCTCCCTGATTTCATGAAAATTCCTCAAGAGTCTGGAAAATGCCTTAGCAGCTGGAGAAGGAAATGAAGGAAAGGTTCCTTGTGAGCGGAGAAACCCAATTATTCTTCTTGTTTAATTAATTGCCACGTAGCAAATGCTTTCCACACCATCCCACTGCTGATTTTCCAAGACTTCTGCAAAGTGAGAAAAATACATGGGTGCTGAAATACCAGATATCCCAAAGGGAAAGAGCCTTTCCATGTCTGATTTCCATTTCCTGATTTCCATGTCTGATTCTGGTCTTTGTCTTGCACAGGGATGAGCAGAGAGTGTTTAAACTCTGGGTTTCCTTCTCCATCCTTGCCTGAGCAATTAATTATTCCACATCCAAGGTTCCAATCCAGCTGGGAAGGCAAAAACAATCTTTTTATTTCTGTATTTTATTTGCAGTTTTCTGGAGACAAGTGTGGAAGGCACAGAAATCCTCTGGGAGCAGAGCCACTTGTGAGATGAGAGCAAAGTTCTCAGCTGCTGCACAGGCCATGGTGATGCTGTGATTGCTCCAGGGATATTTTTCATATGCCAAATACCTTCAAAAAAATTTTCCTGGGATTGCAGTGACACTTTCCTTGTCCCCAAGCCAAACAACAAAGCCAATTCCAGAAGATCCACAGAAAACTTTTCTTCCCATTGCCCTGGTAGCCTCAGGATTGATCCCAATACAGCACAGGGATGCAGGATGTGCATCCTCAAGACCAAATCTTAACTCACCACCAGCATCTATCAATAAATCACTTAGGAATGCTACAAGGGTGTGGATGGATCAGCCCCAGCACGTGGCATTATGTAGAGATAAAACCCCAACCCTATAAATCCAGGCAAAGAGCAGAATTATAACCCACTGGAAGTAAACCCCAAGCTATTAAACTGTCAGGAGCATTTCCTGTCTCTCCACTATTCCAAACACATGGTGCCTGGCACTGAAAGGGAAGGGAAAAGCCATTTTTTTCCATCTTTTAAATAAACTTTGTCAAGTGTTGAAAACACAGAGCGTTGAGCAAACGTTCGCAGCCGATGAGAACACACAAATCTTCCGCCCTGCCAGCCCCAGTTATCCTGAGGCAAGAGGAATCTGTGGAATCCAACCCTGGGAAGGAGGATGAATTATGGGGAGAGATGAAAGATGACATGAAAATACTGATCCACAGCAGTTCCTCGTGTTTTGTGGCAGAGGGAAAGAGGCAACAGCAAAATAAGGGATATCTTCAAAATAATATTTAGATGGGATTGTATTTTATAGGGTATAACTCTTCACTCCCAAACTGGGACTAATTAAACCCAATTTTCTGAATGAGACCCCACCAGAAGACATGGTTTCAGTGAGAAAGGAAAAATGGGGGATCCCATCTCCTCCATGCCCTGTCATCCCAAATCCCCTCAGGAACCTCCCACCAGCAATTCCAAAGTCTGAATCTGCAGAAATCCTCCTATCACACCTTTGGCTTAATCCCTCTTCCAGAAATTTGCCTCTAAGTTGGTGCTTCTCCACTTTTTCCCAACCCAGTGATGGATATTCATGGACAGGCCAAATCCATCAGCCTTTGCTGAGTTGCCCAAATGAGACTTTGCTATTTCCAGACAAATTTAGAAACTTCCTTGCACTTGGATAAATAAAAACATTCACCTTCTTGCTGGAAGGCAGGACCTTTTCCGCCCATGTCCTCCCCATAAAGAAGTTAATGAAACCTGTTCTTAAAAAGAAAAATCTTTAAAATAATGGAGATTTTAAAGCCAAGTGAGTCCAGCATTTCATCATCCTTCTCCTTGGAAAGCTCTCCCACTAGTTTGAGCCCCTTGGTTTGTGGCTGCTTCACCTGGCCATGGAGAGACATCCCTCCTTTGCTTGGCAGTTCCAGATTTTCCACTTTTCCAGTCCTTCCAGCCATCACTTCTCCCCAGGACTCCTTTAAGTGGTCCAACTCTGTCCTGAAATCTGTCCCTTGCTCCATCCAACAACATCCCTGTCCAAGTCCTGGGGTTTCACTCCTTTTCTTCCATTCCTGCAGGATATTTTCTGCCTTTGGTGACATCTTCAATGCCCAGAGATGGTGCTTAAGGCAGAACCACTCATGAGCTGTTTTTGTGCAGCCATCAACAACAGGCAGCTCCACTTCCCATCCCAGCACAAAGCTCCTTCCCTCCCTAATCCTGCTCTTTGTGGGTTTAAAACCACCCAGAATTCCCACAGGAATTGCAGTGCAGGGTTTTGAAGGCTGTGTCTCTTCTCCTCATGTGCTTTCCTATCATATTTTGGCATTCAAGGCCAGGCTGGATGGGGCTGGGAGCAACCTGGTCTGATGCAAGATGTCCCGGGGGATGGAACTGGATGACCTTTAAGGTCCCTTCCAATCTAAACCACCCCTCATTGCCTGATTTCCAACATCATCCATAAAAATCCTCATCTCTGCTCAGTTCATCCTTCCAGCCAGGAAAATCAGCACAAAGCCACCAGTTTTGCCTTCCTCAGTTTAACTATCCTCAAAAAATCTCAATAAACCAGTTAGGGAGCAAAAATATTTGAGATCAAGAAGAAAATTTTAAAATACTTTAAACACAGTTAAAATCTGCTCTTTTTTAAGAGCCACACTTGAGGTGTCAAACACAGGAGGAGCTGAAACATAAATTTAATCAAAGCCAGAGAATGATCTTCCCAAAATTTCAGGTCAATATTCAATGTAATTTGATGAACATCTCAAGCACATTCAATCTTGTGGTGCTGTTTGAAGTTATTCAAGACTTTGCCCGTTAAACCAAGTTTAACGGAGCATCACCACAAGCTTGAATTAAGTCTGACTTAAGGAAAACCTCAATTCTCCTAAACCTTTAATTTTTCTAATATTATTTCCACTTCAGAGCTACTGCAAAGCAAGAACAGCACTTGGCACCATGGGATGTTCACCACCTTCCCACCTGGAATTCTACAAGGCCAGAGGATGAGTCGCAATTCACAAGCTGGGAATAAACAGCTAAAAACCAAACTCAGCGGATTTTGTTTATAAAATGGGACAAATTCCTGCTCACCTGCTCTGATGGGAGTTCTGGTGCCCAAGTCCCTGGCCCGGAGAGGGCTGCTGGAAGTTTTGGAGAGTTTGTTGGCCGACACCCGGTACATGACGCCGCCGATGCAGCGGAAGCCTTTGTTCCTCCAGCGCTGCTGGGCCAGCTGGGATTTGCCACCTTGGAGCGAGGGTCGGATTTGGTTTAACAATGGGGATCTGCAGGGGAAAAACAAGTCAAGGTCAGCCCAAATTTGGGAAAATGTCACAAGGAGGTGCTGCTTCATGAGCAAACCATGGGATCGGAGATTCGTGGAATGGTTTGGGTTCAAAGGGACCTTTAAGATCATCTCATTCCAACCCCATTGCCATGGGCAGGGACAGTTCTCACTAGAATTGAGGAGGTCATGACTGACCCCAAAAAAATGACCTTCAGGGACTCTCCCTCAACTTCTCCCACCCTTGCTTGCACCTCCAGCCCCAGCAGAAACAAGGAAATGTGGATGCAATCCCATGAGAGAATCAGCAAGATGGGATTTTCACTGAGCTCAGCCGAGTTTTATGGAGCTCAACAAGCTTTGACATCCCTGGAAGTATTTCAAAGTCAGGTGGGATGGAAGTCTGAGAAACCTGATGCAGTGGGTGGTATCCCTGTCCATGACAGGGGTTTGGAACTAGGTGGTCTTTAAGGTCCCTTCCAACCCAAAACATTCCATGAGTCTGTCTTTTTGGTATTGTTATTCCTATTATGAATCAGATACCGCAACTTTGATATTTTTATTCTGCCCCTCAATCCTTGGAAGGATTTTCCTCAACCCCTGTATGGGACAAGTCACCCAAGAGCATTTCCATCCCCCACCTGTTACCTGGAGCTGATGCTGGACCTCAGCAGGGTCCAGTGGGTGGGGCTGGGGACCTGTCCCCACCTCCTCTACTCTCCCTAAATTCACAAAACCCTGTCTTGAGGAAGTGGGATTGAGACGGATCAGGAATCATGACCCAGTTACTGTTGCCCATAACGTTATTCTGAAGGACCAGTAAGTTCTGAAGTGACACCTGAGGGATAAATATCACAGAATCCCAAAATCTTTTAGGTCTGAAAAGACCTCCATGAAGTCCAACCTGTGACCAATCACCACTTTGTCAATTAGACCAGGGTACTGAGTGCCATGTCCAGGCACTCCCTGAACACCTCCAGGGGTGGGGACTCCATTCCACCTCATCCCAATGCTTAACAACTCTTTACATGAAAAAATTCTTTCTGCTGTCCAACCTGAACCTCCCCTGGCACAGCTTGAGGCCATATCCTCTCATCCTGTTGCTGGTTGACAGGCAAAAGAGGCCAACCCCCACCTTGCCACATGTCCCAGAGAGGCTCCTCTGCCACCCAAAAATTTTGTCCACTCCATGACCTGGAACCTCCTGCACCATCCCACCTCCCTCCCAACCCACAACACAACCTCCCAGCTCATTCCTATCCATCCCCCATTATCCAAACACAGCCACTGCAGCCAAATCAAATCTCTTCCAATATCAGTCGCCTTCCTCATTTAGCACTAATCCAAACAGTAATTTGTTTATGCAAATTAGAGCTCTAATTTTGTATTAGCCCAAACTATGCTCATAATGCTATTAGCAGAACGTGTATAAACCGCGCATTACCGCAGAATATCCGTAAATTAAGATCCCGCTATCCTATCAGCGGAATGCAAACCCCAACGAGCATTTCCCTTAAATGAACATGTGCTCCAAAGAAAAAGAGAGCTGGAAAATGCAATAGTTACATTTCCTAATGCTGAGCATGACAGCCTATTCATTCTGCAGGGCTGTTGCCACTGGCTACCGAGCTCGGAAAATTTGCTGCCTGTTTTTTTGTGGAAGGGGATGGGAATTCGATAAATTCCTCATTCCAGTTCCCCCAGGGTTTCCCCCTCATGGAACTGATCCAGAAAGGAGCATCGAGTTTTAGTGACTTGCAGAGTCACAGAGGTGGTGGCATCACTGGGTGAAGGTGGTGATGACATGAGGGACACTTGGATCACTCATGGATCACCCAGCACATCCCAGAAAACTCCAGCAAGGCCAAGGATGCATCCAGGACTGAAGAAAGGTCATGTGGGTGTATCAGGGCAATCAAAATAATATCAAATATCCAACCAGGAGGGTGACAGAGACGATTCTCCCCCTCCACTCTGCTTTTCTGAGATCCCATCTGGAGTTCTGTGTCCAGCTCTGGGGTCCCAGAATTAGAAGGACATGGACCTGTTGGAGCAAATCCAGAGGAGGCCACAGAGATGCTCCAAGGGCTGGAGCCTCCCTGCTCTAGCTTTAGAGAGAGGCTGGGAGAGCTGGGAATGTCCAGCATGGAGAAAAGAAGGATTCTGGGAGACCTTCTAGGGTTTAAAGGGATTCCAGAAGAGCTGGAGAGAGACTTTGGACAAGGGATGGAGTGACAGGACAAGCAGGAATGGCTTCCCACTGCCAGAGGGCAGGGATGGATGGGATATTGGGAAGGAATTCCTCCCTGGAAGGGTGGTGAGGGGCTGGAATGGAGTTCCCAGAGGAGCTGTGGCTGCCCCTGGATCCCTGGAAGTGTCCAAGGCCAGGCTGGATGGGGCTTGAAGCAGCCTGGGATAGAGGAAGGAAGGAATCCCTGCCCATGACTTCCATGAAACAGGATGATTTTTAACCTTTCAACCCATTCCAGGATTCTAATGAAGGTATTGCAAAAAACCACCACGGTTATAACAAGACCCATCCCAGTTCCATCCACCTCCTCTTTCTCACAGTGACACATTCCTGGGAGGATCCCAGAATGTTCCATTCCTTCATTCACAGGGGCTGCAGTGAATGTGGATTTGGGGCTCCTTTTTCCCAGCTGAGTCAGTCCCTTCAAAGCCTTCTTCTAGTTCCACATATATTCCCTATATGTTATCTCTGGGTAATACACAGAGATATCCACATACATCTATTTCCATATAGATACACAAATAATGGAATATATATACCCTGAGTATATGTCTTGAACTACAAGATCTATGTATTATATAGAATAATAAATATTGATACTTTTATCCATAAATCTATATATTATCACCTATATTCTCTGGTCCTTCCATATTCATCAATTATCTCAAGATGTTATTGAATATATGCACTGAATACATGTATTGAATTATATATGTTAAATAACATGTAGATATATTTAATATATGTATTTCATAATACCTAGAGATATTTTATATGAGCCCCAGATACTATTTTTATTCTTAGCATTTTATATTATTTATACATTATTGAATATATAGAATATATATTGAATTTCATATATTCACTAATATATAGGTAATACATATAATACATAGATACTATTTTCTATATATTACACATTTAATATTTTCCTTAAGTCTAGTAGAGGGGAGGAAAGGAGTCAGGGATTCATCCAACATTTTTTGTTTGTAGGGAAAGGCTGGGACGTGGCACAGCAGAGGAAGCACTCAGGGCATGTATATACAGATATAAAGATATACAGATCTATAGATATATATATAAACTACACACAGACATATATATACAGGATAAACATATTTAAATATATATTTTATGTATTTAAATAGATATTGCATCCATATAGTTATATCTATGTATTATATGTAGATATATGCATATATATTAAATATATTCCTTATCTACAGAGATACATTCAATATCTATTGAATAGAAATTTACTTATATGCCCTAATACATTATATTATCACATAGACACACATATATGAGATAATACATTAAATTAAATGTTTTTTGGCTGTAATGTCAATAAAACCCACCCCTAAACTCCCTGCACAGCCCCAGGGGCTGCTCACACCACCTGAGCCTGACTCACACTGGTTTAAGCACCAGTTTAAGATCCAGTTGGTTGAATCTCCCAAATCCTCAGGATAATTTATTTTCCTGCCTTGCTGCTCCCAGCTCACCAAAATGGTCACACACCTCTCTCTTCTTTAGCATTCATTAGGGATGCTCCAAAGTCTCCAAATGAGCTGTATCAGAACATCCCCACTTGGGGCAGGGAATTGGAACAGGATCATTTTTAAGGCTCCTTCCAATCCATTCCATGAATCTATTATTTGTTCAAGGATTTTGGCAAACAGCATCAAAACTCATCTCATTCCCCAGAGAGAGTGGGGCTGAACCTCCTCTAATTTAGAGCTGTGGTATTTTATGAGGGAGAGAAGTGGGTGGTCTCCAAGCAAAGCTTCTGCAGAACATCTGCTCAGGCTGCCAAAGCCCCAAGGACCACTAAAGCCATGGAATCATCACAGAATGACATGGCTTGAAAGGGATCTTCAAAAATCACCAAGTTCCAATCCCCCTCCATGGGCAGGGCCACCTTCCAGTAGAACAGGTCACTCCACTGGCTTTAACACTTCCAAGGGTTGGGGATTCCCAACCAGGAGCTCAGTGTGAGCTCAGAGGAGGCTTGGTCATCTCCATTCCCATCTTCTGAGTGGTGCAAATCTCCCAGCAGTGATGTCCCTTAATCCTTTTATATATATAAAGTAATATTTATTAGAATATTTATTGTGTTCATTATTATATCAGGCAGGATATTTATAATATTATAGGAGCCTTAGGAGATTTAAAACTTAAGAGAAATTACGTTTTATATGGAAAAACCACGTCCACACAGAAGAGCGGGGAGGGAACTCAACTTCCCAACCTTCACTTGCAGAAACCCTTTATTTCCATCTGAATCAGAATTGTTGCTCCAAATGGCTGTGTGGCCCCAACAGAGCCACCAGTGTGGGTGTCCCCCTCCCTCTTAGTGCCATCCAAGCTGGTGGTGGCAGGGAAAAGCCACCGGGTCCGAACGCCCACTCGCTTTCCACCGGCGGCGAGATCCCGGCTCTCTGTGAATTGTTACCCTAATGGAAAGGACGGCCTTTGGAAACCAACTGCATTGACAAAAGAGGATAAAATTAATGAGATAATAGCCAGGCCAAGCACCTGAAGAATACACTGGGCCCCCTCGACACGAGGGACTTGTAATTCCCTTTCCCGCGGATCTAAAGAGTCCCTCCCGTCCGTCCGCAGGGCCCCGCTCCGGCAGGAAATTTCATTAACGCTGGAAAATAGGAAAGGTATTAAGCGTGGATAATGAAGGCTAGAGTGTGAACAGTGCCTTAAGATAGTCTTCTTTCTAGCCTTTGTAATGGGAGGCATGAACTTTCCCTTCAAATCCATTTCTAATCCATTTGAAATACTACAGCAAATTATCTCCCCTTCAGCCCGAGAGCGGCCGGCCAATTTACTCCGAATAGAAGTGACAATGCTCCGGAATTTATCGCCATAACCTTGACTACACAAGGTTGAGGGTTGTCTTTCCCCCACCCCCGGGGTGGACAGCGGAAGAAAAAAACTTTTAATGAAGAAGGGGTGGAGGAACGACATAAAAATGTTTAAAAACGGCGACGCAGCTGGCACAGGTTCGACACCTGGGAAAATCAGAGTCTGGTGCTAAAAATGTTACAAAGGGAGGTCCCAGGCTGATAAAACTTCTATCCAGGTTGGATGGGGCTTGGAGCATCCTGGGATAGTGGAACGTGTCCCTGTCTATGACAGGGGTTTGGACAAGATGATCTCTAAGGTCTCTTCCAGCCCAAACCATTCCATGATTCTGCAGGACGAGGTTTGGGCTTTTCCAGTGCATCTCTAAAAGCAGCAGCAACTTTGCCTCACTCAGAACATTTCATGCTGCTGCTTAGTAGGTGCTCATGTTGAGCAAGTCTGATTTCCCAAGGATTAAGCACCACCCTGCTGTGTCCTTCAGAGAATTCCAGAGGCATTTAGGTGGGAAAAGCTCTCCAACATCATCCAGCCTAACTATTCCTCCAGCACTGTCAAGGCCACCACTAAACCACATTCCAAAGTGCCACATCCACACAGATGTTAAATTCCTACGGGGATGGGGATTCCACCACTGCCTTGGGCAGCCTGCCCAACCTTTCCACGAAAAAAGCTTCCCAATATCCAAACTAAACCTCTGCTGGCACAACCTGAAGCTGTTTCCTCTTTTCCTGTCTCTTATTCCCTGGGAACAAATCCTGATCCACACCTGGATCCACCCTGCTATCAGGGAGTTGTGAAGAGCCAGAAGGTTCCCCCTGAGCCTCCTTTTCTCCAGGCTGAGCCCCTTTCCCAGCTCCCTCAGCTACTCCTGGTGCTCCAGATCCTTCCCCAGCTCCATTCCCTTCTCAGAATGGAGCACCAAACCTGCTCAGAATAGAGCAAAACCACCAAAACTTCAGTCAGGAGCCAGCAAGCGATGCTGGGAAAATACATTCCCTCTTCAAATTATCTATAAAAAGGAAAAAAAAACCCAGGAGATTTCCAAGCCAGCATGGAAAATAAAGGTTTAAAAACAAGGATGAGTCGCTGGAGCTTATTCAGATTTAACACCCCCATCCCCTCACCAACACAAGACCACGTGGTCCTATCCAAAAATCCCACCCAAAAAATTCCCTTACATTTGAAATATAAAATTTTTAGCGTATTTGATGTCTCTAAGCTAAACAGGAGCAGGGCAGGAACATCCCAGCGGCGTTTCCAGCCGGCTGAAACGGAGAGGATTTCCCGGCGCTGGCGGCGATACAAGTGGCTCTTGAAGAATGGTTTTCTTTTACTACTGGATTTCTTCTTTGGGCTTAGCTTGTATTTTTTTTTAAAGTAATCCTTACATAGTCAGAAATCACATTTGCATGCTGGCATTTGAATCCCCAGGAAAGAGGGGATCATCGCGGGGGCAACGGTTATGGAAAGCAACAGGGAGAGAGGTGAGGAAGGAGGGAGCTCATCCACATAAGCCTGGAAGGTGGCAATGGAAAATCCTCATTTGGGAGAAAAAAACCCCAAAAAATCACATTTTCTTCATTCATTCATCACTCCTTAGCAAACAACACAGGATTTAGGACTAAAAGTGTTTCTCACACACACCAGGAACGCTCCAAGATGCTCCTTGGAAGCTTCTCCATCTCTATCCTCACCCTGCCAGATCCCTGAAGACTCCAGATCTACAGCTAAAAGCAAGTAATTCCACTAAAATGTTTGATTTGTGGGATTTTTATCAACATTGATGCTTTTAAAATAATAAAAGTCAAACGTCAAATAAACACTTTCTACACTGAGATTTAATTTATTTAAAGAACCTGATTGGGATAATTCAAATAATTCAGTGCACAGTTGATGGTATTTGGGGTTGGAAAAGTGATTGGAAATTAAAAATAGAAAGGGATGTGTGAGAAATGGATTTGTAAAAGATTTTCCAACAGGGATGTGTCTTTTCCCAACATACATCCATAAATACAGAGGATCCATTAGTTTTAAATACACGGTGACTGGCAAAAATGTGCTAATTTACCCATAAACAATTCCCTCCTTTCAATAATTACTTCTAATTATGAAACAAACACTTTAAAAAAAAACCCCTATTTTAATTTGGTTCAATTGAATCTGAATTTCCATTCAAATGCAGCTTAATGTTAATCTCAGGGAAAAAAAATAATAATCCATCCCAGATCTCATTTAGCATTTTCAAAACCTGGGAAAAATTAAGAATTTCAATGAGCACCTATTAAGCTCCTTAATTACCTAAATAAAGATGTACCTTCCCAATAAATCCCCCTGACCTGGAAAGGAAAATAGTTGCAAATAAATTTAATGGTTATCAACCAATGAGAACAGAGATTCCTCCAAAAAAACCCCAAAAAATCAGAAACATGGGATTATACCTGCTATGAAGTGTTGTGGAGGAGTTTTTTGCAGTTTTCCCCAGTTTCCACATCTCACAGAAGGATGTCTCTTCCCAATCCTTACACAGACTGGATAACTTTTCAAATAATTCCACTTGGAAAGGCCCAGATATGAACAAAATATCCCAATGTCCTCACAGTGGCTTCTCAAAGGGTTGTAAAATTTACAGGCAACTTTGGACTGAGGGGGAAGATTCCACAAAATCATGGAATAGTTTGGGTGGGAAGGGACCTTCAAGATCATCCAGTCCCATCCCCTGCCATGGATAGGGAGACTCTCCTCTAGCCCAGATTTTTTCAAGCCCTGTCCAACCTGACCTTGGACACTTCCAGGGATGGAGACAGCCACAGCTTCTCTGGGAATTCCATTCCAGCACCTCCCCACTCTCAAAGGGAAGAATTCCTTCCCAAATTCCATCTATCCCTGCCCTCTGGCAGTGGGAAGCCATTCCCTGTGTCCTGTCCCTCCATCCTTTCTCCCCAAATCCCTCTCCAGCTCTCCTGGAGCCCCCTTTAACACTGGAAGGGGCTCTGAGCTCTCCCTGGATCCTTCCCTTCTCCAGGCTGGACATTCCCAGCTCTCCCAGCCTGGCTCCAGCCCTTGGAGAATCCTCTGGATTTGCTCCAGCAGCTCCACATCCTTCTGCTGTTAGACCCCAAACTGGAGGCAGCTCTGCAGGTGGGATCTCACCTGAGCAGGGTGGAGGGGCAGAAATTCCTCCTCTCCTGCTGCCCATGCTATGGGACAAGCCCAGGACACAGGGAATTCTTGGGTTCCAGCACACACAGATGAGGCACATTCAGTTTTTCAGCCACCAACACCCCCAAATCCTTCTCAGGGCTGCTCTCAATCCAGCCTGGGTCTGTCCATGGGACTGTCCTATCCACTTGCAGGACCTTGGCCTTCCCAAGGTTTGCACTGGCCCAACCCATAACAATCTCTCTGGATGCCATCCCTTCCCTCAAGGGTCATTATTCCCTCCCACTGGATTTATTGCCATTTCCCCCTGAAAGCCATTCATTCCCTTTCATCTCTCCACTGTGCCCATGAAAAGCCAGAGCTCCACACAGCATTTGGCAGCTCCTGCAGGGCTCATGATCCCACTTAAAGCCAGTGAAAGCTCTGAAATCCTGCCAAAACCTTCCAAAAACCACCAGAGATCCAGTACCACCTCGAGGAGCTCAGAGCAGTGGGAGAGGAGAGCTCTTTTCCCTGCCCCTGTTTCCTAAATCCCTGCTATTGTTTATAACCCAATTCAATCCCGTGGGAGATGGAGAGCTTGGATACAAACCCAGCTCCACGTGCCAAGCACAATAAACAGGGAAAGAATTTGCCTTGTGCTGAAGGATTGGTGTGGCCAGGTAAGGAGGGCAAGGATGGAACTGGGAGAGCTGGGGGTGTCCAGTCTGGAGAAAAGGAGGATCCAGGGAAACATTAGAGCCTCTTCCAGTGCCTAAAGGTGGTCCAAGAGAGCTGGAGAGGGACTTTGAATAAGGGATGTAGTGACAGGGAATGGCACTTTGGATACAGGATGCAGTGATAGGGAATGGCTTCCCACTGCCAGAGATGGGATATTGGGAAGGAATTCTTGGCAGTAAGGATGGGGAGGCCCTGGCACAGGTTGTCCAGAGGAGCTGTGACTGTCCCATCCCTGGAAATGTCCAAGGCAAGGTTGGATGGGGTTTGGAGCAACTGGAGATAGCAGAAGGTGTCCCGGCCCATGCAGGAGGGTGGGATCTTCAAGATCCCTTATAACCCAAACTATTCTTCAAACCTGTGCCATGGCCTCACCACACTCACAGGGATGAACTTTTTCCCAGTATCTCATCTAATCCTGCCTTTCCTCCTCCACCACTGCCCTGTTCCAGCGCTTGAGAACCCTTTCCATGAAGAAATTCTCCCTGATATCAGATCTGCACCTCCCTTGCCACAACTTCAGGTGATTTCCTCTTGTCCTCCCCATTTCCTGAGAGCCCAGCTCCAAACCATCTCCTGGGCCTGATCCCACCCACAGCCAGCCCCGGGGAGGATGCTCGGAAACAATTCCAACTTCTCCAGCAAAGTTTGCGCTGTGAAAACGCCTCCCTGCAGATGAGACAAAAGACCCTCTGGAGAAGACAATTTCCCAACATCAAGCTGTTCTCAAGGTAGGTCAAGTCTCAGCCCAAACCCCCCTGCCAAGGTCCCGTTAACCGGCTTAGGCTGAGCCTGAGAATGGAAATGCTGACAGCCCCTAATGCTCGGCTTTCCATCCCGCTGCTCTAATGCCGGCGCGGATCAGTGATTACACCGGCAGCACCGGCAACTATTGTCCTGTTAATTAGATTCCTTTTACCCCCATTAGCTCAGGCGATTGGACAAAGTTCATTAGGGTTTAACTCTGATTAGCTGAAATGGAGCTCGAGGCGTTGCACCAGGCTTTAGTGGCTCCGTTTGGGAAGCTCCAGGACCTGTGTCCACATGGATTAATCCTTAATCCCTCCCAGACAGTGTCCTACCACCCTCAGCGATGGGCTAAAAGCAGAGGGAAAGCCAGAGCAGCTCCCAGACCTGCCCCTGTCCTGGCACAGAAGTGATATTCCTCCCCCTGCTCATCCCTGTAAATCCCATTCCAGAGCTCTGGATGTGCTCCAAGCGCTGGAATATCCCAGGAACTGCCGAGGATCATTGCAATGCTGCCTCCGTATCCCGACCCAAACTCTGAATATTTATCACAATAATCAGCCAGACACGGAGCCAAATCCCACTGCAGGCTTTCCCTCCTGCCTGCTTTCCAAAAATACCTGGGATAATTGCTTTTTCCAAAGATATTTTCCCATTAAATGCTCTTTTTCTCACGCAGGAAACAGCAATAATACTGCGAAGAGCCAGAACAGCTGATACATTTTAATTAAAGCAAGTATCTCGGACAAGGAGCAGGATTCCATGGAAAAACAGGAGCTCAGCATGGAAGAGGTTAAAGAAGTTCAGCAGGGCTGCTCTAAAGGGAATTATCTGTTGGGAAAACACTGGCTGCCTCTGGAAAACCCCATGCCCACACCTTGGACTAGGGATGGATACACATCCATGGGTGATGCGTTTTGAAAACTAAATTTAAAATTTAGTTTAACATTAAATTTAGCTACAAAGGCAGAGAAAACAGTGTGTAAATTATTTTTCCCCTAAAGAACTGTTTTTCCTAACATTATATTAAACTTAAGTAATAAATAAGAAATTCAGATGTTGACTACAAGCTTATTTCTCCAAATTTTAAGCAGGTGATTGTATATGCAAGGATTTATCCTGTCTTGTGGTCTCTTTATCATTTACAAGCTGACCCACAAAACAACTGGAGCAGCATTGTCAGCTCTGATTCCTTGGCATGAATCCTCAGCATCCCTGAAATTCTACAATCCAGTAAATATTTATTAATATCAAAGCTGTCTATGCCTGGATAAGTGTATATATAACATATATGAAATCAGAGAATGATTTAGGTTGGGAAAATATTTCTAAGGTCATGAAGTCCAACCTGTGATGATCACAAACTTGTCACCCACACCAGGGCACTGTGTGCCACCTCCAGGAATTCCCTGGACACCTCCAGGGATGGGGACTCCAACACCTCCCTGGGCAGCTCATTCCAACCCTTCCCATGAAGAAATTCCTCTGGATGTCCAACTTGAACCTCTCCTGGTGTAGTTTGAGGCCATTTTCTCTTGTCCTGTTTCCTGGGAGCAGATCCTGATCCCATCTGACTTTACCCTCATCTCAGGGAGTCAGAAGGTCCTTCAGAGCCTCCTTTTTTCCAGGCTGAGCCCTCCCAGCTCCCTCACCCACTCCTGGTGCCCCAGATCCTTCCCAGCTCCATTCCCTTCCCTGAAAACATTCCAGCCCTTTCAATGTCTGTCTGGTGAGGGACCCAAAATTCCTGCCAGGACTGGAGGTGCCCCAGCATTGCCAGAACAGGGGGGTGGCTGCTACAAGCCAGGTGCCAGTGGCCTCTTTGCCCACCTGGGCTCACATTTAGCCACCAGCACCTCCAAGTCCCTTTCCAACTCTCCTTTATCCACAAGACTGGAGCATTCCATGAAATTGTTGTGATCCAAGTGCTGGATCCAACACTTTGTTGACCCTCACACTGCTGGACTTGGCCCATCCACCCAATCTTCTCTATCCACATATAAAATACATATTATATATATTTTATAAATGTAGACATGCATAATTAATAAATACGGATCTATAAAAATTTGGATCTGCTTCCAAGAGAAAGAGGGAAAAAAAAAGGTCCAACACTTCTGAGAGCATCAGTCCATCAGATACTCACCAGGAAGACACTTAAAGGAACTCAGCTCTGACTTGGAATATATGGAATGGATAAAAATGATTCAAAGGCCCCCATCAAGGGGCAGGGGGTTGGTTCCTTGTCCTAATTGCATTGCCTACGTTCCAAAGGATATCGCTCCATTATTAAAGGGTCGGGACCATTTTATGAGCTCACATCTCTTCAATTGGAATTTGGATCAATGGATGCATTACAAGCTTTGCCTTTAAGAGCCTAATAAACAACAAGATGGAAAGGAAAATTTGCTGGAAGATGACGCTTTTAAAAATCCATTTCCAGGGGAGAAAACGGGACGTGGTGAAGCGGGGGGTGCAACTGAACCAAAAAAGCTGAAAATAAAGTTGAAAAGGTCAGGATAAAACTGAGAAAAAAAGGAATTCTGCCCCTCTGCCCTGCTCTACAGAGACCTCAGAGAACCTTCCAGTGCCTAAAGGGGCTCCAGGAGAGCCAGAGAGGGACTTTGGACAAGGGATGGAGGGATGGGACACAGGGAATGGCTTTAAACTGCCAGAGGGCAGAAATAGATGGGATATTGGGAAGAAATTCTGCCTTGTGAGGATGGTGACACCCTGGCACAGGGTGCCCAGAGAAGCTGTGGCTGCCCCATTTCTGGAAGTGTTCAGGGGTGGGTTGGATGGGGCTTGGAGCAATGTGGGATAGCAGAAGGTGTCCCTGCCCATGCCTGGGCTTTGGAATGGGATGGTTTTCCCTTCCAACCCAAGCTACTCTATGATTTTCTAATGTGGATGCTTCCTAGAGACAGATAACAAGCTATATTTATAGCATAAATAAATAAAACAATTTATCAATAAAGAAAATAAATTTATCAATAAATAAAATAATAATTAAAATAATTAGTAAAATAAAAGCCCTCGCAGCATTTGCATTTCCAAACAGCCCAGAGATGCTTTTAATCAGTGATTGTGGGAGAAAGTTTGAGCAAGGTTTGGGTTATATAGGATTTTGATGGCTCCATCAAAATTTGGCACATTGTGCTCAACACATACCCAAAGACCAAACAAATTAATTCTTGCTCCCTCATTAATTCCAAATTAGTCCTTCCCATACCAGACTCATACAGAGCTGTCTCCCTCTGCTGTCACCAGACCCAGAGCAATTCCCAAACTCCCAAAAACCTCACAAAAATCTCCAGGTAACCAAAAAAAGGGGGAAAACTTCCTAAATGAACCCAAAACTTCCCTCCAGCTCGTAGTACTGACCCAGGGTGAGATGCAACTCCCAAGGTGACTTCCACGGCATCATCATCCCCCTCTTCCCATTTTTCCATGGAGAAATGGATGGAAAAGGATTTTTGTGATGCTCTGGAACCCCTTTCACCAGCAGGGAGGTACCACCAGCACCTTTAACTCATGTTCCCACTGAGGGTTTTGTCTCCCACTCCAGGACTCCCAGATATTTCCATGTGGAGCATCTCCACTCCAATATGTCCACAGAAAATCCTAAAATGTCATCTTCTGAACCAAAGTTGGATCTAACACTTGACTGAAAAGAAAAGAGGAAAAACCAACCAGATGTGCTTCTGAATTAATAAACAGTCAACACCAGCATAAATGGATAAAGCAGCAGCTGGAAGAGCTGGGAAGGTTTCTGGCACCCCACAGCACACAAAAGCTGGGGGAACACTTCTCCTGTGACTCCTGAAGAGCAGGAGAAGTTGTGAAGTTCACCTTTATCCAGAGCATCAAGAAAAAGAAGCCCTCCCAGTGCTTATCACAAGTTCATTTCCCTGGTTTTCACAGATGGGAAGTAAAGGCAAAGCATCCCCTGGGAAGAACAAGTGAGGGATCTGCTGAGGGTTGTCCAGGAGCTGGGAGCTGGCCACCTCACCACAAAGATTTCCATCCAAATCATTAGGAAATGTCTTTTCTCCCCTCATCCAACCCCAAGTAATCATCCTAGAAATCCCTATGACCACAAAAGACCCATATCCAAGGTCAGGACTCCAGAGGGAAGAAATCAAATCCACGACTCCAACATTCTGGATCCCTGTAATCAACACTAAGCCACTAAAGCTGATTAGACCCACCATGGTGCTGTCCCAAAGATGGGCCATGAGCTGGGAATGGTGTGAACTGTGGGAATTGCTCATCTCCCTGTCCCCAACAGAGCTGACCACAACCCAGCTGCACCCAAACCCAGCACAATCTGATGGGGAGAGGGCAGAAAGCAGAGCCTGGAGAAGAAGATGTCCATAATTTATACTCTCCTGCCTCTACTTTATGGCTTTCTTAATTCGGCTCCTGCTACTATTAATGTAGTTAATGTTGAGATTATATCTATTTTCTGGCGTCAGGCAGTGATTTATCCAAGCCATTTTTCCGGAGCCGGCTCCCACGCTGTTAAATCAAGCGACTGCCAATTAAGTGCTGACTGGGGAAGTGGATGCAATCTTAACAGAGATCTCACCACAAATTAATCCGAGTGTTCCAGCTCGTGAGGCTGAAGCGCTGAACCGCGCCGAGCTGGGAAAACAGAAAACAAAAACAAGCCCCAAAACAATGGGAAAAGTAAAATCCACCACTGACTTGGAGAGGAAATGAAGGAAGTCGCCTTTCCCAGTGGGATGGTGCTCATCAGTCAGGCTTTGGGGGGTCATTGCTTTGGGGGGCATCACCCAGCAATGGAAGCCAGGCAGCAGGAGGAGCATGGATTGGGAATTCAGGGCTGGGATTGGAAATATCTATTTGGCAGACTAAAGGTGGGAATGGGAGCTTTGAACCAGCAGCAACTCCAGGTATCCCAGAGTTCATGCAAGATCAAGTTGTCTCCAGGTTTTTAGAAGAGTCCAGCCACCTGCCCAGGGTTAATTTTTGAAGTGAAATCATGAAATCCTGGAATGGTTTGGGTTGGAAGAGACCTTAAAGATCATCTCATTCCAACCCCGCTGCTGTGTGCAGGGACACCTTCCACTAGATCAGGTTGCTCTGAGCCTCCTCCAACCCAGCCCTGGACACTTCCAGGGATGGGGCAGCCAAAGCTTCTCTGGACAGATCCCAAATTCCTCTGGATGTCCCAGTGCCCCAGGATAGGATGGGCCATGATCAGCAACACCAACACCCAGAGATTTTCAGGAGAGATCATGGAATGTTTGAGGCTGGAAGGAATCCCTGGAAGTCTGGTCCAACCCCTGGCTCAAGCAGGAGCCATCCAGAATAAGCTGCCAACCACCAGGTCTAGATGATTGCTTTAAACTGGCAGAGGGCAGGATAAGATGGGATATTAGGAAGGAATTCTTCCCTGAGAGGGTGTTGAGGCCCTGCAAATGAGATTCCCAGACAAGCTGTGGCTGCCTCATTCCCTGGAAGTGTCCAAGGACAGGGTGGACAGGGCTTGGAGCACCCTGGTCCAGTGGAAGGGAGTAGAACTCCATGATCCTGAAAGTCCCTTCCCACCCAAATCCTTCCACAGTTTTAAAATACTTTAAGGGGGAAGATCTCACACTAAAGTTTGAGAGGTTCTGGGGTTCCCCAGTATCTTGGGGCAGTGGGAGTGGCTAGGCTCCATCACCTTGGATACATCTGGATATCAGCTCACATTTGCACATCCCTGTGCCAGGTAGGTACCAAAATGCCCATGGAGCATCTCCATGGATGTCACCATCTGCAGGAGGACACAGCATGACCCTGTTCAGGAGGTTCCCCTTTGGCAGCTGGCCACCAGGAACTACAGAAACTGCCCCAAACCTGTTGTCTTGCCTTCAGAAAAAAAGTAAAACAGCTCTGCTCCTCCTCAGCCTGTGACTCAATCATTAGAAATCCTTCCCTGCATCCATGATTTGCCTTGGGAGCCATAAGGAAGAGCAATACACGACACTGAGAGTGATTATTAATAATGGTGAGGAGTCATTGAGATAACAGCTTATGATAAGTGGGGAACGTTTTTATGGTCCTTGAATATTGAGCAGGATTTAAAAATATTAAAAATAAAAGACTAGGAAAAATCCAACCCAATCCAATCAGGGCAGTATAGAAATTCCAAAGATCACGGTGTTCCAGCCACCCCAACAGTCAGGGATTAAATCAAAGGACAAGAATAAACAGGTAAAAGGTTGCAGTGTGTCCAGACAGGTGAAAAGGGACCTTTGGGGAGGGTGGGAGCAATTCCTGCCAGCTGCAGAAATCCAATCTGAGGGAAACACCATCCAGAGATCTTGTCATAAATACTCAATCAACGAGGACAAATGACTCTGTGTTTCCATCACAATAAAAGGAACCTGTCCCTGGAGAAGAGAAAGCTCCACAAAGATCTCAGAGCCCATCCAGTGCCCAAAGGGGCTCCAGGAGAGCTGGAGAGGAACTTGGGACAAGGGATGGAGGGACAGGACACAGGAAACGGCTTCCCACTGCCAGAGGGCAGAGATGGATGGGATTTGGGAAGGAATTCTCCTAGGTGGCACAATGAGAGCAACCACCTGGCTTGGCAATGGAAGGAAAATCTCCAGCTTTCTTCTTTGCCTTGGGAATCCCAAAGTGGTTCCCTGGCATATGAGACAATCCACACCACCAGAATGCAGTGATGGGAATGGGATGATACTACAAATCCAAATATTTGGCCATGTGTGCTGGAAGCTGGAAATTCCCTCATGTCCTGGGCTCATCCCAGAGTTTGGAAAGCAGGTGAGGGAGGGATTCTGTCCCTTTGCCCCACTCAGGTGAGATCCCACCTGCAGAGCTGCCTCCAGCTCTGGGGCCCAACAAGGATGTGGAGCTGCTGGAGCATCTCCAGGGAAGGCTGCAGAGATATTCCAAGGGCTGGAGCCCCTCTGCTCTGGAGCCAGACTGGGAGAGCTGGGAATGTCCAGCCTGGAGAAGGGAAGGATCCAGGGAGAGCTCAGAGCCCCCCTTCCAGTGCCTAAAGTGGTTCCAGGAGAGCTGGAGAGGGACTTGGGACAAGGGATGGAGGGACAGGACACAGGGAATGGCTTCCCACTGCCAGAGGGCAGGGATAGATGGCATATTGGGAAGGAATCCTTTTCCTGGGAAGGTACTGAAGCTCTGGCACAGGTTGCCCAGAGCAGCTGTGGTTGCTCCATCCCTGGAAGTGTCCAAGGCCAGGTTGGACAGGGCTTGGAGCAACCTGGGATAGTGGAAGGGAATCCCTGCCCATGGCAGGGGGGTGGAATGACATGATCTTTAAAAGTCCTTTCCAACCCACATCATCTGATGATTCCGTGATTTTTCAACGCAATTAAAAATCCTAAAGTGGTTGAAGTGCACATAGGGGATCTGGGGAAGCCTTTACCCAATTTGTGCCAGTTTCCCATGGAAGCTCTGCCCTGCTCCAAAACTCTCAGTACTTTCCACATGCTGCAATGCCACACAATTATCCCAGCTTTCCACTCAAATTAAGTCCTCAAATACCATCAGGGAATACTTTAAGCAGGACTTCAGAAAGTCCTTATTAATCTTAGCATTAAAATAATAACACATTCATCTCCAGCAATAGGTGAGCCAGCAACCTGATGAATACATTACCCAAAGGTTTTGCATTAAAAAGGATAAATTCCTTGAATTTAGCTGACAAAAACCCACTCACACAAAGGGACTCCAGGTCACCTTCACTGTGACTGTGTCGATCCTACTGCAACCAATTGGTGAGATTAGCTCTGAACCACTGGGGGAGAAGGGGCTGATGAGTTTGAATTATGCAAGCAGACTAAAAACTATTGATTCTTGTAAAGTTGGTTCACTACCACCCTTAAACCTGGCCTAAAAGTGGTATTTAAACCAGTGTTTAATTATGTGAGTTGGCTCCACAGCAGTGGAGTTTTTAGCTCTTCCTTTTCCAATCTGGAGCCTCATCAGGTTTCTTCTGGTCACATCATTAGTCAATTTTAAGGAAATACACCATGAGTTAGGTGCTGCACAAAGCATAACGTGAAGAAAACATCTTGGGCCTGAGATCCAGCATTGTAACTCACCCTTGCAACCAGGTCCTCAGCCAAATCCTCTGCTCCACTGACAACATGCTTTAAATCACATTTTAACATTGATCCAATTAATGCAGCTCTTGCTAAACCAGACAATTTCTGAGTCTCCTCCTGAGCATTGCATCTTCTTGGTTGAGTTTAAAAATGGTCAAGAAGTTGAGGTAAATCCCAATTTTTTCCTCTTTTCATCTTGATGGGACCAGAAACCACTTGAAGATGGTTCCTTCCCCAATAATTAACCTCCCAAAGTGACAATTCTCAACTGTGAAAGAATTGTAAACATAGTCCTAGGTATGATCTGTTTTATTTATTTCAAATCTCATCAGAATATCCTGGATCTGCCTGTGTCCCTGCTCACTGTGTCCTCAGGACAAACAAGTAGAGAAGGAGTTTGTCCTGATTTTCATGATCCTGGTCTCACATCCTTCTAGTGAGGAGATGCCAGGAGGAGCTTGGCAAGGAGCTCACACTCCAGAGGGCTCAACAGGAGACAGTGGGGATGAAAAAGTCCAACAATGGGTATGGAAAACTCCTGAAAGGGGCTCATCTATGGATGGGCAACATCCCAAGCCCACAGCCCAACCACCATGAGCTCTGGTGGCACCAACAGCATTTTCCCAAAACTTATTTAACCCTACATGGATGGGCTCCAACACTTCCTCACAATGTTGAAGCAGCACTCTGTGAGTTGTCTGAGCTGGTTCTGTGGGAAGTTTTGCCATGGGAATGTCCATCACAGATGACCCCAAGTGACCACAGCTAACAAGACCCATCTCCCTCTTCCCAGATCTCTGATCTTGCTTCTCACAACTCATAAAAACACATCCTTGTAGAAGAAGCCACTTTGAGAAGGATGAACCAGCTGCATTTATCCCAGCTGTCATTCCACAGTTTAAAAATCAGAGGAAGAGACTTCAATGTCTTAAAATGAAAAAAAAAAAAAATAAAAATCCCGAGGTACAAAAACCTTTGAAAGCAGCTCCAAATTAAGAGCTCCATCGAGGCTGTCAAGCCCCTGTGAGCTGAGTCTACAGCACCTTCCCTGGGAAGAGGGAGCTCAGCCCATTTATTTGGATGATGAAAGCAAAGGGATCTAAAAATTGCACTCCTTCGTTAATGAGCAGCCGAAGGGATCCGTAAGCATAATTCCAGAGGCTGGTAATATTTTATATAATCGGCAAGTGGTTTAAATTGAAAAGCCCCAACTGAATCAATATTTACTGCATTGAAACGAAATGAATAGTAATAAGTCACTAAGCTCCCTGTCCTGTTTCATAAAATAAAAAATTATAAAAATGAGCACAGGCGCGGAGCGACCATCGCATCAACTTTTACAGCGCTCGGGGAGTCGTAACCAACTGTTCTCATCAAATCCTGGAAAAAACCTGCCTGAGGAAGCCTCACTTCAGCAGTGCCAACGGGAAGGAAAAAAAAGAGGGGAAAAATAGGAGGAGAGAGTTTCACTAATGCAGGCAAAAAGGCTCCCAGAGCTGCGCTCCTCGTGCAGGCAGAGCATTCCTGGGCGCTCCACAAAGTGCTTCCTACACGAGGATTAGACAAGATGCCCTCCCAGATGGATCCCAGCCTCCAGAGGATTTTGCCACAGCTCCAGATGGTGTGGACTTCCCCATCCCTGGAAGTGTCCAAGGCTGGGTTGGACAGGGTTTGAAGCAACCTGAGATAGTGGAAGGTGTCCCTGCCCTTTGAAACTGGATGGTCTTAAAGGTCCCTTCCAACCCAAATCACTCCATGATTCAATCCCACATCTTCACATGTTGTACAAGGAAGTCCTTTTTCCTTCCTCCTTATTAATCAGCTTTTTATTCTTAAAAACCCAGGAGTTCAGAAAAACAGACACTGAGGGGCTGGAGCATGTCCAGAGATGGGAATGGACCTGAGGAAGGGTCTGGAGCACCAGGAGCTGCTGAGGGAGCTGGGGAGGCTCAGCCTGGAGAAAAGGAGGCTCAGGGGAACCTTCTGGCTCTCCATAACTCCCTGACCAGGAAGGTGCAGCCAGGTGGGTTCAGGACCTGTTTCCAGGAAACAAGGACAGGAGAAGAGGAAATGGCCTCAAGCTGTGCCAGGAGAGGCTCAGGATGGACATCAGGATGATTTTTTTCATGGAAAGGGTTACCAAGCCTTGGCACAGCTGCCCAGAACAGAGGTGGAATCACCATTCCTGGAGGGATTTAAAAGCCCTGAGGATGTGGCACTTGGGGACATGGTTTAGTGATGGCCTTGGCAGGGCTGAAGGAATGGTTTGACTCAATGAGGGCTTACCCAACCTCAGTGATTCCATGATTCCACACCCTGATTTGGGTTGCAACAGCATTATTTTAGATGCAGGGGAGAGAATTTGTTAGAGGGAGGGAACAGGAAAACACTCCCTCTGTCTCCCACAACTCCCACAAAGTTCCTTCCAGTGACACAAATAATGTTTCCCCTTTGCCCCCTTTTATCCTTGCATTCAAAAAAGGATTTAAAATAGCAGAGACATCGCCTCCAACACTCCCTGCACCTCCTTATTGAGCCATAAAACCTTTTCCCATATAAAATATCCTCAACTGGAATAGCTTCGGGATTTCCCTGGAGATTCACCCCTCATTGCCTACGTTTACATCCTCCTTTCCACACCAGAGGATGGCAGGAACACAGACCTGGATTCACTACCAGAAATTATTCACTAATAATTCCAGAAGCAATTATTAAATCTCCACTAATTTAAGAGGGGATTAAAGGAAATTATTTGCAATCAAAACGTTGGAAAACCATTCCTGCTCACAGACAGGTGGCCACGGGATCCGTGCCAACTTCGGGAATCCCTCTGCTCTTTTTTTCCCCACTTTCCCAGCTTTAACAGCTGTGACCTCTCAGACCTCCCCATATCCTGCTGCAAATCCTCCTTCCAGGCGAGCCCAGAGGGCAGCAGGAGCTGCAGATGCTGCAGAGCCCGACTGGCACCTGGGGATGGACGGATGGATGGAGCGGGAACGGGGAAGCTGCCGGATGCAGATGGTCAGCTCTGCCTCGTGCTGAAATCCACACAGAGGTGCCAGGATCCAGCCTGGGGAAGAGCCAAGGAGAGACTGGATGCTCCAGCATCATCCACACATTCCCTAATGGAATAGAACTAAGGTTTGGAAGGGAACAGAATGGTTTCATCCCAAAGGAAGATGCATCAGACAGAGAATTTGGGTGGAGAAAGAGGAAATCTCAGTGCTCTGCTGGGGAGAGACCAGACCTGGTAGGAGGGATATTAGTTGGTATTAATGAGCTAATTCCAATTATTTCCAAGGCAGCAGAAGGAAATAAACACCCAGGGACTGAGAAAGTTGATTACATAACCCCAGAACAATTTGAGTTGGAAGGGACCTTAAAGATCAGCTCATTCCAACCCCCTGCAAGAGCAGGGAACTTTCCAGTAGCTCTTCCAATATTATGTAGGTTTTGGATATGAATAAATAACTATTCAGGAATTTTCGTCCATGTTGAGTACAACAGACACCTAAACTCAAATGGAAATTTTATTAACTCAGCCCAAGGGTAAAATTTGACCCATGGGAGAGATGTACAAATTTCTTACTCTCTTTCCTTCCTTCCATTGCATGAAGCCCTTTCTAGCTCCTGGAAAATGGATCCTGCTGCCCAGTGAAGCTCCCAGGATCTTATTTAGGATTCCTCTGTATTTGCCAATCCTGGAATTTTCTCCAGCTTTTTTAGAGCATTTTATACCCTTTTTTCTGGGATGTTCCCATGCAGGGCCAGGATCCTTCCAGCTCAGGATACTCCCTGATTCCTCCCACCAGGATGAAACAGATGGATCCATCCTTCAGCCTGAAAGAAGCCTAAATGTTTACTTAGCCTGGACAGAATTAATCAGTGGAAAACGATGCTCCAGCACTTGCCAAGTGACCTTTTTTGCCCCCAAAAACTGGATTGCTCATTCCTGAGCTACGAGACCTGCCCGGGCACAGCCCAGAGCTCAGCCCAGATGCTGGCACCAGTTGGACTCGGCTCAGCGCAGCAGCTCACGGAAAAGTTTAAAGGAATTTATCCCAATTTTATCAGGATAAGAAGTAATTCAGGGAATTTGTGCCTTGTGGAGCTGCCATTCAGCCATGCTCTGCTTCCCCCCTTTTTTCCATTTTTCGGGTGCTTGTTCTTTTAAATCCCAACTTTCACACTGGAATTGGCACAGGAAAACATTGGGGTTCTGCTAAAAGCTTGGAGAAGTTATGATCCTTTGTAGGGAAAAACCATCTGGGAAAAGGGTGGGAAAAAAGCAGCTCTGCCATTACTAATATCTTATTAGAGTAGATATTTAGGAATTAAATACATTCCTCAACTCCCACAGCTGTCACTGTCAGGTGAAAAAACAGGGAATGTGTAAATATCCAGCAACAGAAAATATATTCTGAATGGGATGCTGTGAGGAGGGCTAATTAGCCTTAGAAAATCCACTTCTGAAGAGTCCAAACCACTTCAAAAAGAGTTTTAAATACAGCATGTGGCCAATTTGGCAAACTTTATCCACAGGGAGATTTCATCTGGCCAAGCTACTCCATTGCTGTTGAAGCCTGGTTTAGAAAAGGTGAATAGTATATCTCATAAAATTTATTTTATTTACAATTACAGCCGGTGTCTGGGGAATTTGGATGGAGAAAAGGAAGAGCTGAACTTGGAACTTCACAGACCCATGAGAAATTTGATATTGGAGCACCTGAGCAGGAATAAATGAATGCCCTGGGACAGAGGGAGCAGCATCAAGAGGGTTAAAGGATTTTAGAGACTGGCTCTGAATCCCAAGAGAACCACACTCAGTCCCTGGGGGATTTTGAACAAGATGTATCCCAAGACTGGAGAAGGAAGGATTAATCCTCTGCTTCCTTCCCAGGGCATCTGCCCTGGTTGCCTGAAGTCCACCCCAGACCCTGTGCACTAATCTATAAAAAACAGCATTACAGCCACAATTAACATTTTTTATGGAATTCGTTTGGGTGGGAAGAGACCTTAAAGACCATCCAGTTCCAGCTCCCTGCCGTGGTCAGAGACACCTTCCACTATCCCAGGTTGCTTCAAGTCCTGTCCAACTTGGCCTTGGACACTTCCAGGGATGAGACAGCCACAGCTTCTTTGGGAATTCCATTCCAGCCCCTCCCCATCCTCCCAGGCAAGAATTCCTTGCCCAAATCCCATCCAGCCCTGCCCTCTGGCAGTGGGAAGCCATTCCCCATGTTCTGTCCCTCCATCCCTTATCCAAAGGCCCCCTCCAGCCCTCTTGGAGCCCCTTTAGGCACTGGAAGGGGTTCTGAAGTCTCCCTGCAGCCTTATCTTCCCCAGGATGGACACCCCCAGCTCGCCCAGCCTGGCTCTAGAGCACTCAGAGAATTTCTGACTTTTTCCACCATGGCATGGGAAGGACAATCTCCAATCTGGTGTCCCAGCACCTGGAGGTGGCACCCAACACTGGAGAAGACCTCTTGGGTTACCTGAGACCACATTTTCACCTCTGCCACATGAGTTCCTGCACCAGATGATTTATCCCCAACCCAAAACTGCTGATCCACAGCTGTAAACTCCTCAACTTTTAATGCCTCTAAAGCTCCTTGCTAAGGATGTTTTGCTTTTCTCTTCTCTGCTGGACTTGGAAAGCACAGAAAGGCCTCACAAAAGAGAAGGAAAAGAAATCCCTGCACCTCTGCAAGCAAGCACTTCCTGGAATGCAGTCTCCATTTTTTATCTCACTTATCATCTCAGTTCATCTTTTTCCGTAGGATCCTTTGGTTGCAAACTCCATCAGGGCTCCAGAAGCTCCCTGTCCCTTACCCACAGCATCCCAAAAGTAGTGGGGACCCTTCAGAGTAGATCCAGAGAGCCAACTTGGTGTGAGGATTGAAATTCACACTGCAAATCAAACACATTCCAACAAAACCACATCCTTGGCAACCCAAAGTCCACCAAGAGCTGCTGAACATCCTCAGGAACGGTTTTATCTACCAGGGGTCAAGTTTGAACCTACAAGACTGATCTGTGAAGCCCAACAACTGAAGATGTCTCACTCAGGAGACCAATTTTGAAAGTCTGTCCTGACCCAGGTGAAAATCCCACTGAGGATGCTGCTGATTCTGGTTGGGAATGGTGGCATCACGCTCTCCAACAGTGGTTTTGCACCATCAAATTTGGTTTGGGATGGGGGGAAATGAGACAGAAGGAAGACACTCCAATTATGCTATCCCCTGGATGACTTTCAGATTATTTCCACCCAACCTGCTCATCTTAGGAGGAATTTTTTCACAAAAAAAGAGAAGAATTGGAATGGGCTACCAGGGAGGTGGTGGAATCACCATCCCTGGACGTGTCCAAGGAACAGCTGGATGTGGGACTCAGTGCTCTGGTCTGGGTGACAAGGTGGAGGTCAGTCACAGGTTGGACTCAATGATCTTGGAGGTTTTTCCAATCTAACCAATCCTGGGATTTTGTGATCTCATGCCAAAGGGTGCAGCAAATCCAACATCTCACACAGCAGGACACCGGTGCCATGCTGGGGGCTCCCAATGGATTGAGTTGGAAAAGGCTTTTTCAGATCATCAAATCCAACACAGCTCCAGCACAGGGATGAAGCTGCAAGATTTCCCAGGAAGAAAAGACTTTGGAATGCTGGGCTGCCCAGCAAGGATGCTCCAGGCTCCAGGGAAGAGCTGATCCAAGATCCACACCACACTCTGTGAGTAAATAACCCCTCACCGTCCCCGGGATCGGATGTGGCAGTTTTCTTTTTAATGGAATCCATTCGAAACGCGACGACTCCATTAACCAAAATTAAAAAAGGAAAATCCCATTATTCCTAAGGATGTTCATGTGCATTTAGAGCTGGTCATTAACCCCTGAGTCCTGCTTTTATTTTGGTTTCATTACTTCCTCCGAAGTGGAGCTCGATTACTGCGGCCGACCCAGGAGGAGGGAACGGGAGCAGCCTGGAGTTCATGGAAAAGCAGGAAAAATCCAAAATCTCAGCAGAAGGTTGCCTGGGAACTGGACAGGACTGGGGAGACTGGGAGGATGGGGGAGTAGGAGTGGTGGAGTCCTGAATCCCTGCTGGAAGCTGCACAGCTTGGATCTGCTGCTGAGTTTGCTGGGTGGGAAAGCAACCGGCTGGGAGAGATGTCTGGGAGAAGGACAAGGGGAAAAAAAGAAGGGGAAAAAAAAGAAAAGTGGAGGAAGAAGACAAAAAAGAAAATGAAAAAAAAGAGAAATAAAGGAAATGATGAAAAAAAAAACTTAAAGGAGAAAAAAGGAAAATATAGAGAAAAAAGGAAAAAAAAATTGGAAAAGGGAAAAATGTAAAAAAGGAAAACTGAGAAAAGGAGAAAGAGAAAGGAAAAAAAGGACAAAAAGGAAAAAGGGAAAAATATAAAAAGGGGAAAATGGGAAAAGGAGAAAGGAAAAAAAAAGGAGGGGGGAAGGAAAAAGGGAAAAAGGAAGGAGGAAAAAGAAAAAGGGAAAAAGGGAAAAAGAAAAATAAAAACAAGAACAGGAAAAAGGAAAGGAGGGAAGGAGACAAAATGGGAAAAGAGAAAAAAACAAAAAGGAAAAAGTTAAAAGATGGAAATAAAGGGAAAAAGTAAATAAAAAAAGAGAAGGTGAAAGAATAATGAAAAAGAAAAAAAAGAAGAGGAAAAGAAAAGAAGAAAAAGAGATATGGAGATTAAGGGAAAAATGAAAAAAGGATGCAATGGAAAAAAGGAAAGAGGAAATAGGAAAAAGAAAAAAGAAATAAAGAAATAAAGCAAAAGAGAAAAACAAAGGGAAAAGGAAAAAGGGAAAGGAGGGCAGGAGATAAAAGAAGTTAAAAAAAAAAAGGGGAAAAGGAATAAAGGAGAAAAGGAAAGGGGGAAAAAGGAAAAGAGAAAAAAGGCAAGAAGATGAAAAAGGAAGAAGACAAAGAAAAGAAAAAACATGAAAAGTAAAAGGGGGAAAATCTACAAAAAGGGAAAAGAAAAAAGATAGCAAAGGCAAAATAAATTAAAAAGAGGAAAACAAGAAAAGGAAAAGAGGAAAAGGACAAAGAAAAAGAAAATAACAAGAAAAAGGGAAAGAGGAAAAGGACAAAGAAAAAGAAAATAACAAGAAAAAGGGAAAGATGGGAAAAGAGAAAAGAAAAATGGGGAAGAAGAAACAGAAATAAGAAATAAAAAAATTTTGAAAAATAAAATAAATTTTAAAAAAAAGCAAAGGAAGACAGAAGAGAGCAGTGACTTTTCCCCAGTATCCGTCTCTCAGGAAGGAGGGGAGCACCAGGAACAGGGAGCATTAATCCCCAGCTTTGCCCCAAAGAGGTGCCATTGTTTTTTAAAGCCTCTAAACCAGTTCAGAACAGAAACTGGATTATGCTGGGCCAGATGTCAGGGCTGCTCCGAAACAATCCGTGTTGTGCATCTCATCCCAGCCTCATTAAAGGGATTAAAAGTATTTCCTATAGAAACAAAAAATATGGATTTCCAAATGGGAGTTACTGTTCCCTCCTGCCTGTAACGGCTCCAATCCCAGCAGATGAATTTCACTTTAATGAGATGTCATTTTGGAGAATGGTTTAACATCCCTTCAAAAAAAATCCGAGGTCTAAAACCTCGTCAAACCACGTCGGGATTATTAAAAGAAAATTTACCACACAGACAAAATAAAATCAAACAAAATAGGAGCCGCCAATTCGCAGAATCCATGACACGGCCGTTTTTAAATGTGATGGAAAAGGCTTTCCAAGTTATCTGCTTAACCACAGGCTTTCTGTTTACTTCTCACTTTCATGTCAAATGAATTTGGGAAGAAAAAAATTGACAGGAACTTTAAGGCCATTCGTCACATTCCGACTCCGTTCGCAGATTAACGCAGCAAAAGCCGGGAAGGAGGAGGGGGGATTTTATCATCTTGATAAAAGGAAATTAACTCCCGGTGTCCCAACCTCTGCCCTCTGCTCACGATTCTCTCGCCTCTGTGCAGGAAGATCCCGGAGCAATCGGCACCAGGAGGTAAAATCCCACTGGAGCATCATCCCAATTAAATAGCTAACTTAAAAAGCTGTGCTTGAAACCTCCCAAAACTGGGAGACTGAACCACTTGCGCTTAAAGCAGCATCTGGCTCACAACACCCGTCCAGTCTGTGCTCCAAACTGGCCTGTGGGAGGCTGGAATGCCACCTCTCGGACCCCTAGAAGGTACAGACAGGTGGAAAAATAAATGGATCAAGGAGAGAAGGCAGCATTTGCTGAGATCTTTAAAATGCCCATCCCTGTCTGCTCACAATATATGGGAACGTCGATTAGAGCCTCTCCCGGCAATTTTCTGCCGTGGAAGCCGACGTTAACAGTTTTCCCTGTTTCCTCTGCAACTTTTGAGATGATGCCCCAGAACTGGAGAAATATGGATTTGCTCCATCCACTGTGAATTACTGCCCCAAACTCTGCTCTCTGCTCTCAGCTCCAACAGCTGACCTTCCAGGATCATGAACAAAGAATCCCAGAACAGTTTGGGTTGGAAGGGACATTATGAAATATCGAGTCCCAACCATGGCCAGGAACACTTTCCACTGTCCCAGGCTGCTCCAAGCCCTGTCCAACCTGGCCTGGAATACTTCCAGGGATGGGACAGTTACAGCTTTCCTGGGCAACCTGAGCCGGGCTCTCACCACCACCCCAATCCACAGTTGGGTTGTACAACAAGCAACCAACGTGTCCCAAGTGCTTCCCAACAGTTCCCAGAGGTGTCACAGTTCTTGGGTGACCCCATCCCATTTCCTGAATGGATGGATTTCTTAGGGACCCTCAGAGTGCAACCCAAGAGGTCAGAAGTGATGGAATTAGTCTGGTTTAACCCATTACTGTCCATCAGTGGGATTATGGCTGACAACTTGCTGCAGACCCTGACTGCCCCAGTCTCCAGCACAAGAGGAAGGTGGAAAGGATGGGAAAGCTTCCCTGGAATTCCCAAGGATACATTCTCCTCCCCAAAAGAGAGGGGATATATTGAGTTTTCATGTTCATTTCATCCATGGCAAGTCAATCACACCGTTCTGTGGGAATGAGGCACAGGAGCTGGAATGCATCCAATGGGCAACACAGGACTCTATTCAGTAATCCAAGATTCCTGTTCCACTGGATTCCCATGGATTTAGGGAGAAAGGGTTAATTACACACCAACAGCACACCAGGACTGGCACCTGTGGCTTCACCCACTCGGGAATAACATGGAAAATAATCTGTCTCAGAAGGGGAGCCAAGTGCCCTTCCCCACGACATGATCCCATTGTCTCAAGGCAGTGAAATCACTTCCACAGGGAAACTTGTAACAGCACTCAAGGAATGTCAGAAAAATGGAAAGGAAAATCAAGAAGGCTTCCCTGGAAACAGATGAAATGGATAGTCCCATCCCATGGATGTGCTCAAGGCCAGGCTGGATAGGGACTGGAAAAACCTGGTCAGATGGAAGGCATCCCTGCCTATGGCAGGGGGGTTGGACCAGATGCTCTTCCAAGGTCCCTTCTAAGCCAAACCATTCCATGATTCTCTGAACTGGATCATGAGTTGAGTAAGCCAGCTGGCAATTGGTGTCTAAAAGATGTTGTTAAGGGAGCAGAAAAAAATTGGAAACCCAAAACCACCCACTGTGAAGGAGAGGAAGCGATGGGACAATGAGGTTGGTGTGTCCAAGTGACCTGGAACCCAAAATTCCAACCTCCTGCAGAGGATGACTGGAAGGGATGGTGGTTTACCCTCCTCTTGGATGCTCAGCTTTATCTCCCTGGTGCCTGAACCCCATTTCAAAACCTGCAGCACCCACTTTCAGCTCAAATCCCTAAAAGCTTCAGATATTTGAAACCTGGGGGAAAAATCCTTGTAATCCTCATATCACAGAATCATTTAGGCTGGAAAAGACCATCAAGTCCAAACTTTGACCAATCACCACCTTGTCAACCAGACCAGAGCGCTGAGTGCTACATCCAGACATTTCTTCAACACCTCCAGGGATGGTGACAACTGTTTTCATTTTAATCTGTTTAATGCGCTCCAGGCCACGGAACAGAATAAAAGAGAAGAAAATAAAAGGAAAAAAAGAAAACAAAACTAAACTACACGAGCGAATCCTCCACTGACAAGTTCCTTTCTCCTGAGCTGGCATTTCTCTGACAAATGTTGGATTATCTTGTTCTTTACTTATTTATAGTGCTGGAGGGGTAGGATTGTCCCTCAAGAGGCACTGCAAAGTTTTCAGGAAGAAATATCAGAGTTTCCCCAGCAGTGCCAGACACAACTCATTATTTGCAGACAGGTGACTTTTGTTTTCCACACTTGCAGCAGGATTTGAGAAGAAAACTCTTCAAAGTGGGTCAGTGTCTCATTCTCCCACTGGGGGTCTATAAGCTCAACTCAAAGGGCTCTCTGTTCCCAAAAATGTCTTAAAAGTGGTTCTGGCTCTCCAGAGGAAGAACTGGAGTCTTCTGAAAGAGTTTATAGAATCCTAGAATATTCTGAGTTGGAAGGGACACAAAAGGATCATCTAGTCCAACTGCTCCTGCACAGGATACCCCAAAAATCCCACCCTGTGCCTGAGGGTGTGTCCAAATGCTTCTTGAGCTGTAGAAGCTTTGGGACCATGACCACTCCCCTGGGGATCCAGCTTCTCTGGGACCCTGTGCAAGGGTCTCACAACTCTCATAGGGAAGAACTTCTTCTTGATATGGAATCTAATGCTACTTATTTTCAGTGGGAAGCCATTCCCCATTGTCCCGTCACTCCTTGTAAATACTTCCTCTCCCTGAAGCTTCTCCTCTCCAGGCTGAACAACCCCCATTCTCTCAGCCTTGTAGGAAAGGTGCTCCATCCCTCTGATCATCAACCCCAGAAGGCTTCTGCTGCCTCTGTGCAAGGTCTGTGACATGTGGACATCCCATTTTTCTGGTGGCCACATTCACGTGGACCACGGCAAGAAGTTGGAAGCAGGAGAAGCCAAATCTCAGCACGATGCTGCATCCATCCCAACTCCTCCATGGCAAATCCTTCACCCCTTTCCCAGCAGAGGGAGGCTGTGAGGAGTGAGGACACCTCCCTCCAGGAATTTTAAAGGATGATCAACCTCAATGCCACCAGGAGCAACAGAAATTTAAGGCCAGCAAATCGCAGCCCTCGTGAGCTGCGCTCCCAGCAAAGCCGCGGGAGATAAGGGGGAGGAGTGAAAAGCAGAATCAATAAATCTTAACCTCATTCACAATGATCTGGAGCTCTTATTAAGTAAATTAATTTAAGTTAATTTAACTCGATCATGACTCCCGATCACAGTGATTTAGTGAGGGGAAATTGCATTAGGAAAGGCCACACTCACCAGATAGAAGAACGGAAGAAAATTAGATCCACTTAGCAATGTGAATTAATATGGAAATAGCAGGTGTAAATTTCACCTTATCAAGAGAGTGAAAATTATCTTCATAAATTTGGAGAAATAGGCCCCGAGTTGCTTATAAATCTATTTAAAACAAAAATATTACAAAAAGTGGAGTAAAATTAATTTAAAATATACTCCCATCTATCGCCTCGAAGAAAAGTCAGCAGCAGGGCCGAGTTTAATGCAGCCCAGCAAGAAGGGGAGGATGGAATTCATTCCCAAGGGACTGACATCAGGTACTTCCAGCAACTCTCCCTGTCATTCATTTTCCAAAGCAACATCCCTCTTTGTCTCAGTCCAGTGACTTGGGGATCTATTGGCACAAAGGGCGACATCCTGGATGTCCCAGCAAAGTAAAACCTTGGCACATTTCTTCCAGATACCCAAAAACCTGGATTTTATGGAAGAAATTGCTCCTTAATGCCAGCTGGGAACCAGTTTGGGAGTAGCACTGGAAGGGCAGCACCACCAGTTGACATCCCACTGCTGGCTTAAGGGGAAGATGATACTAAAAATACCAAATTATTATTAAAACATTATAATGATTAAAATGAAAAATAGAAATACTAAAAATAATTGACTGCTCAGTATAAAAAATAAAACTGAGGTGACTAAAGGGGTGTCCCACCATCACCAGAGTTTCTCCTTGTTTTGGGAAGAACAAAGAAAATCAGGAAAAAAGCAAATCCTGGTGTGTTGCTTGTGACAAATCCAAGATGATGATAGGAACGATGGAGCAAAAAATCCTGTAAAAACTCCAGGAGAAGCATTTGCCATGTGCTTCCTCCAGACAGGCTGGATGATTGATCACCCCCAACGAAGGTAATTGGTAGATGGAGATTTATGGCTTCTTTAAAACATAATTGTTTTAATTTGCTGATGGCATTTTATCAAGATTTGTCTGAAGCAGCTGTAAGATCAAAACTACACCAATTTAATGAAGTCAGAGATTAATACAGAGAAAATGATCCTACAAGTGGGAGGTCTCAGCCAATCACAGCAGAACGAGGTCGTTCCTTGGAAAATCACCACTGGGTTGAGCAAGAGCCACCACACAGATCCCAGACATTCCTGCTGAAATTCCACGCCTGAAGCTTTTCCCCTCCTTGATTCTCACCATGGATCCTCCATCCATCAACCACCCAGATCTGAAGTACCAATGTGTGAGGGAGGAAGCTGAGCCCAACAGTTGGAGGATGACTTATTATCTATTACTTAAGAATCATGGAATGGTTTGAATTGGGAGCAACCTTCAAGACCACCCTGTTTCCTTCTCCTGCCATGAGCTCCAAGTCTTGTCCAACTTGGCCTTGGACAGTTCCAGGGTGGTAAGGCCTGGAAAGGAAAACTTACAAGTTTTCCCAGGGAAGCTGTGGCTGCCCCATCCCTGGAAGTGTCCAAGGCCAAGCTGGAGCAACCTGGGATAGTGGAAGGTGTCTCTGCCCATGGCAGGGGGTTGGAACTCAAGGATCTTCAAGGTCCCTTCCCACCCAACCCTCCTGTGATTCCATGAAATTGCAGGATGATGGAGCAGGCAAAAAATTATGTTGTTTGTTTCTGGAAAGGGAAATGCAGGAATTTGGTCCCAAGGATGTGCAAATGGAGGTGGCACCTCCAAGTGGAGCAGTAATTGAAGGAGAAAATCCAGAAAAAAATGAGGCCTATGGATCTCAGGGATGATGCTCAGGTGGGAAAATACCACAGGCAAAAGTAGAGTGTGAAAACAAAGGAGAAGGTGGTGCAGGTAAGGTTGACCACGAGCCCAAAAGGATCCCAGTTTCCACACTGGAAGAAGCACTTTGAGACCTATAGAGTACAAGAGATGAGGAGTTTCTCAACCAGGAGCTTGGAAAACAGACCAAATAACTGACCCAACCTTTTTTTCCAATCTCTCTGTTTATCCCATACTTTGCTTCATCACCCTGAACTCTTCCACAACCAAGTGTCCCTTCAGATATCAATTTGTGAATCCCAAAATTCACTTTAAAAGGGAAATATCAGGCAAAGTCAGGCTTTAAAAACAGTCGCTACAATCTTTGTCCCTCCACACCTCTACCATAAAAGCCACCAATCCTGAGGACATTGCTGGGGAAGGATTTCTGGAGGAAACCACCTGGAGCAGGGAGATCAAAGCCAGAGAAGAGCAGAGCAGGCTTTCCTTGCCCAAAATATTGCCTGTGAGTCATGGCAGTTCAGGGGGAGGTTTCCTGACCTAAAAATAGCTAAAATCTGTATTTTCACCAAACCCATAACTTCTAATCACACCTTGCTCTAAAGAATCAAATATTTAATGACCTTCCTGCTTCCACACAAGCTCCAGGTCTTGTCTGACCTCTGAGATGCTCCCTGGAAACATCTCAACCTCTATGGATTTAGGAATATTCCAACTCAAGGTTACAGAACCTTCAGTACCTTTTTTCTCCAGGCACTGCCAAAATATTTCTAGATGTTTCACCCATCCAGATAATTGGGAATAAACAAGTTTGGGACAGCACCTACATCCAGGTGTAAGTTTGGAGCATCCAACACACTCTGCTTCATAACCAACATCCACACGTTTATTCATCCTCTTTTCAGCTTATTTAACTGCTCCATGGAAACTATTAATTCCAAGAGGGAATACATGGGAAGCCAAAGGCATAAGCTGCTGGCACCAGCTTAGGAAAACACAATTCTTAATATGATTTTACACTCTAAGTCAATAAACTCAGTGTAGACCAAACAAAGAGAGAAATTAAACAAGATGCAACAGAAAAACACGGAGCCAACGTGGGAGTTCCCATGGCTCCCACACCCAACCAGCTGCATTCCAGGGATGGAAGAATTACCTGGATGTCACAGGGCGCCTGGTCTTCCAGGAGGGAATGGGGCTGGTGAAGGATGATAAGGCTGGAGACACCACATTCTTCTTCACGATCCTGTAGCGTGTCTTTATCACTTTGTTGGCTGGGGGGGCCCTTGCAAAGTGGAAGTTGGATCCTAGGAGAAAAAACATGGAAAAACAGGCCTGAAATTCAGGTGTGGATGGGCACAGAATGGTGGAATTTTTAAGGCTGCAAAGACCTTTAAGATCATCAAGTTCAATGGCCGTTGGTCCCACATTCAATTTAAGTCTTACATACAACTTTTTAGCACCTGAAAAAAGGGGTGAAGTTTCAGAAATGGGACCACTACAGCTGATGGTAACAGAAAAGTCTTGATGGGCTTGGCACTGGCTTCACCTGCCCATCAGCAAAACTCCACCACGGGAATCATGGATTCACCAACAACACCTTTATCCCAACACCCACACTGGAAATAAATGTATGCCTTTAATCCTTGGTATTTCCATCATATTTTTCACCCCAGAATTGTGGAAGTCTGGGTTTGACAGAGCTCGGAGCAACCTGGGATAATGGAAGGTTCCTTCCATGGACAGGGAACTGGATGAGCTTTAAGTTCCCCTCCAACCCTACCCATTCCCAGATTCTCTCTGTTGCAGGATGATCTACATCCTGGGTTATTCCACTGAATGTTTCGTGCAATTAACAGTTCTATGCTTGACTGTGGTTTTCTTCTACAAGCCTTTTTTTTTTTTTCAAGCTTTCAGGAATGCACCTAATTGCCCGACTTTTATAACATACAGCTGTAACTGCCCAGATAATTAAAGCTGACACTCCATGCTGAGCCTCAGTCTCTGGGTTTTATAACTGATTTAAAGGGCCGGCTGTTTTTCTTGGAGATCCTCTCATTAAAATTATGGAGAGGTTGGGAGGGGAAAAGTGGGATCGTTATTTCCACTGAAAATGTTAGACCATCCCCATGTTTGTCTCTGTGAGAGCAGGGAGAATAAGGTGGATTCCCAGGTAAACTAGGAAAAATAGGGAAATACATTTTAGAGCTGACACCATTGCCTAGAAAGGAGGGAACAGCTTCCCCATTTCCCTGCAACAACGGCAACATCAATCCACAGCTTTACAGTTTCATACAGGGAAAATTTTCTTTCCTGAGTATTCCCAACAAGTTGATGACTCGTGTTGGCTTTGGGAGGGATCAGGCAACACAAATTTCCATTCCCAAATTCAGAAAAAAAGTTATAACCTCTGGTGATGGGAAAAGGCAAAAACCAGGCTCTGCCATGACCGAAAAATCACTGGAATTTTTCGTGGTAAAGATGATGCTCACAATGTTCTGCAATCTGAGCCCATGGGACAAATCATGAACCACAGGATCTTCCAAGTTCTCTTCCAGTAGAAACCATTTGATGATTCAATGACTGGAGGAACTGCAGCCACTTTAGAGGTGAGGCAGTTCAGAGATCACTTTAGAGGTGGGTGAGAAGAGAGAGAGTAAAGAACATGGGAAGCAAACGGGATTTCATTCCTCTTTCCCTATCCCAGGATTTTTTTGTAGATTGAATTCTTCAGGGCAGTGACCAAACCTCTGTGTGGGCTTTTAAAGACTTTGCAAGGCTGAAACTCTAATTATAATTAAAATTGCTCCCAAGTACTGGCAAACTTGGAGCTTTTTCCTTCAGGGAACTGTATTTAGGACAGGAAAATGGAGACAACAAAAGGACATAGGTGCCAATCCCTGCAGGGGCTAACACCCCACACATGATGAAATCCCAGATATGGTGGGAATCATGGACTCATGGAATGGTTTGAGTTGGAAGGGACTTGAAGACCATCCAGTTCCACCTCGTGCCATGGACAGACACACCTTCTGCCATCTCAGGTTGCTCCAAACCCTGTCCAACATGGCCTTGGACATTTCCAGGGATGGAGCAGCCACAGCTTCTCTGGGCAACTTGTGCCAGGGCCTCCTCACCCTCACAGGGAAGAATTTGACACCTAAATCTGCATTCTGGGTCACTTTTGTCACCCAGAACATGTGGACATATCCAGCCTCTCAGGGATCCAGCACCAACTGCATACCCAAAGCACTTCCACCCCACTGGGGAAGGGATGGGAGCCACAATCCCACATCCTCCCCAGCCAGCAACAGCACAAGTTGCTCCTTTCCCTCCTCCACTCCGACCTCACAGAATAACTAAGCTGGGAATTCGCTGAATACATAATTAACATTTTGTTGCCCCCACACAAGCTCGAGCTGCCACCAATCAACCCAGAACTGCATCAAACTCCTGCCTGACAAGAAAGAGAGGTCCCAAATTATTGCAGGCATCCCCCTCCTCCTCCTCCTTCCCCAAAACAGGCTGGCACCTGGTAAACTCTATTCCCAGAGGTAATTGGATGGTGTATTCATTCCGAAGCTGCTCCTTGGAAAGTGCCTGATGCGCGACTCTGGCATTAACCACCTCCTCAAAGAGCCTCTCCGAAGAGCTCCGTTTTCTATTATTACTTGCTAGCTGAGGGGTTTTGTGTAGATAATCATGTTATTTAGACAGGATGTTGGTTTAATTCCCTTCATTACAGGCTCCCAGGGTTGTAATTTTTTCCTCTCCGCGTGATGTATTCCCCGTGGCACATTTCACTCAAATCAAACACTTCACGCTTTTATTACAAACAATACCCCAGCGTCCCCCGTTATCAGCCCGGCGCACACATCCCCACTCCTCGCCGCGATCCAGAGGTCACTTCTAATGACTAATCGATCTCATTAGCTTTCCTAATTAAAAACTTTACTACCGCCATGGAAGACAAACTACAAAAAAACTGCTTGCATCATATTCGAATGGGATATGAGCATCATTTATCAGCCAGGGCCGCGCGCTGCTGAGCTCGGGGCTTTCTGCAGAGCCGCCAGTCCCGCGGGCGCCGCTCGCGCCTCCTGTTCCCAGGGAAAAAAAATAAATAAATAAAATCCTGGTGTAAACTCTAAATGTAGAACTGTTAAGGTTGGAAAAGATCTCTAAGGTCATCAACCCAGTGGTGCCAAGGCTACCACTAAGCCATGTCCCCAAGTGCCACATCCATGGGGCTTTTAAATCCCTCGAGGGATGGTGATTCCACCACTTCCCTGGGCAGCCCAAGCATCCCTTCAGTAAAGAAATTTTTTCTAATATCTAAACAAAACTTCGCTCTGTTACAATTTAAGGCTGTTTCTTCTTGTCCTGTGCTGACCTCGAGATGGGGAATTTGTTGCCAAAATCTCCTCACCAGGGTGCTTCAAGCAGGTAGGATCCAGGAGCCACCAGCACTCGCTTCCTTTAGGAAAGGGGTTGGATGCAAGGGTCCTTATTTCTTCCCTTATTTTCCTGAGAGAAGTACCAGGAATTGGCCCCTTTGGGAAGTTGAAGCAGGGATGACACAAAAAGAGTTAGCTCCTGGAATAGGGTCTGGAGAAACCTTTTAAAGGAGGCTTAAAAGAAAGATAGGGAAATTACTTTGGACAAGGTCCTGGACTGACAGGACAAAGGGCGTGGCTTCCCACTGCCAGAGGGCGAAGTTAGATGAAATATTGGGAAGGAATTCTTCCATGTGAGGTTGGGGAGGCCCTGGCACAGGTAACCCAGAGAAATTAGATGGATTAGATGGGGCTTGGAGCAAGCTGGTCTAGTGAAAGATGTCCCTAAAAGCCATGTTGATGTGGCACTTGGGGACAGAGTTTAGTGGCGTCCTTGGAAGTGCTGGGTTAACATTTGGACTCGATGATCTCAGAGCTCTTTTCCAACCTTAATGATTATTCCATGACTCTGTGATTCCAAATCCATGAGGCAAGAGGAAGATGATGCTGCTAAGGATGGATTAGGGAAACCACAGTACTGGTGGAGTAAATCCTGTTCAGATACTGATGGGAAAAATAAAGTGAAATAAGCAAGGGGGACTTCAGGAGGGCAGATTCCCAAATCCAAGAGATTATTGCTTCTTTTGGAAATGGAGAGGGGATAGAGAAGCTTCCTGTTACGGGCACAGGAATGGGGAAAAGAACAAAATTAAGTCGTTAAGTCTCCCATTGTCAATGCTTGGCCACCACGACCCTTCCCGTGTGTCTCCACCGGGGCTCAGCGCCGAGCTGTGCCGTTAATCCCGGTTGGAGGCGAGACGGGAAGCACTGAGTGACAGGTACATTGATCTTCCAGCACTTGGAAGCAAGACTGGAGCAGGGACAAATGCAAATTGGGGAGAAGAAGCTGAACCTTGGATACGCTGCCAGGATTGTCCCCAGTGCCACGAAAAACCTCAGAGATTAAAGGGATGCAGCAGGACTATCCCAAGGAAAAAAGCAAAGCAGAGACCAAAAACCTCTGACAAAACCAAACTGCTCTTTCTAAACAGGCATGAGGGGGGAAAAAAAAGGGTTAAGGACTATTAGGACACATGTGAAGGAGCCGCCAGCATGTCCTGACAGTGGGTCAAAAACTCACACTTGGAACCCAAAGCTGCTCCAAAAAGAACTGAAAATCTCTGCTGAAGGGTTTTCTGGAAGCAAACATTTCCCATCATGAAGAAGAATCCCTCGTCATGGGATTTGCTCCAGGTCTGGAAGGGAAGATTCAGCAAAACCCACCATTATTCTCAAATCCCAGAAGGAAGAGGATGCTCAACCAAAGACATCCCAGGCTGCAGCAGGACCACTGCACACATCCAGTGCAACGTGGGACAGTATGGGATCAAACCTCCCTCTTTTCCATGGGAAAAGGCATCCCTGACTCAAAATAGTTTGCTGTTGGCTTCCATTATGTGGAGTTTGGGATGAGCAATGCCAAGGCATGGAATGAGGTCCCCACATCCACTCCTTGTAAAATCCGGATCTGATCATCTACAGTGACTCCCACTGAGAGAGAAGGTGGTGGAGGAGCTTTGCAGGATTTTAGTAAGAAGGTCCAAGGGCAAATTTGGGGGCAGCAGAGGAGTTTGCAGCTAGAAGCAACCACAACAGCAGAAGCACAATGGGAAGCTCTGATGGCCAGGATGGATCAGCCTCACTCCCACTGTGACAGCAGATTCCAAGGATTGGGAATCTCAATCACTGCCCTTCACATCAACCAAAACTCAGGTTGCTCCAAGCCTCATCCAACCTGACTTTGGACATTTCCAGAGATGGGACAGCCACAGCTTCTCTCGGAATTCCATTCCAGCCCCTCACCACCCTCAGAGAGAAGAATTCCTTCCCAGTATCCCATGTCTCCCTGCCCTCTGGCAGTGGGAAGCCATTCCCCGTTGTCCTGTCACTCCATTTGTTTGTCCAAAGTCACTCTGTCTCTCTTGGAGCCCCTTCAGGCACTGGAAGAGGCTCAAAGGTCTCACTGAATCTATTCTCCAGTCTCAGACTTCAGCTCATCAGAGGTAGAAAAACACCCAAACCTTTTGGGGATTATCCCCAACACCACTTGCTTCCCTGGATGAGAAAACTGTGGATGGGAATGGAAGAGCAATGGAGGGAAGAACTGAGAAAGACACAGAGAAGTTGAGATAAAACAAGAATCATGGAATTGTTTGGGTTGGAAGGGACGTTTAACACAATCAAGTTCCATCCCTCTGCCATGGGCAAGGACACCTTCCACTAGACCAGGTTGCTCCAAGCATTTGGAAATGACCTTCAACAGGAATAAATTCATGGGAAACCTGAATTAAGTTCCACCACAGCTCCTCCACCCAAAAGCAAATAGTTCTTGTGTTTCCCATCCCACCTCACCTGGACGGTATCACCCCCGAGCCACACGGCTCCAACACCTTTTGTCCTGGCTGCCAACTTGCCAAGTCCCTGGAGTTAACAAAAGCTTTGGGATTACTGTAATGCTGTTAGGAATTCAGTGTGAAAGCAGACACCAGTATTAGGGATGATTATCCTGGAGCAGGTTCAATATGTTCCCACAGAATGGCACAGCAAGAGGTTAATTATGCTGCGACTGGAATCAGCTTCCAAAAGGGCCATCCTTGGGTTTAAGAGGGGAATTTAATTTTCACACTCATTCAGCTCCGAGCTCTTTCAAGAGCGACGGCTCTTTATGCCGGCGTGTAAACGATGCTTTATGATCATGAACTGCTGCTTAATAGGAAATAAATCCAACTGATCCAAAGTGCTTTACCTGGGACCTGGAGCACGGCAGCTGCTCCGGTGTCACATTTGGAGAGGATGGGAGAAGGGAGGGATTTGGAGCCACAACATTCTAGAGGGTTCAAAACCCGTTGGAAAATTTGCTTAGAACAGCAGCTGCCTTCAGCTGGGAATATCTGGGAAATGTGGTGATATGGAGTGCCCAGTGGCCTGATCTGACCAGTAAGCCATGGACAGCAATACCCCAAGTTCAGAGACACCTCTGAAGTTAGGGAGAGTTAAAATTTGTTTACATGAGGTCATGGGAGTTTACTTATGTAAATAAGAGTTATGTTGCCACTTATGATTGGTTACAACATTTCCAGAATGTTCCATCCTAAAGTATACAACTTGTGCTCACCCCTCCCTGGCACTTGGAGATGAACTGTAAGGAAACACCCACTTTAGCACAGAAAGTAATAAATTCATGGAATTGTTTGGCTTGGAAGGAGCTGTAAAGATTTCCTTATTCCAAAACACTTGCCACATGCAGGGACACCTTCCACCAGACCAGGTTGCTCCAAGCCCTGTCCAACATGGCCTTGGACACTTCCAGGGATGGGGGTTCACAACCTCTCTGGGCAAATCCACATATCCTGCTCAAATAAATTCTGTGGGTCTGGGTCTGAAATCTGAAATTCCTGGGTTTAGGTGAAAAATAGAGAACTTTTGTTTCCAGAGCAGGAAAGCATCACCCAACTTGAAGAGAAAAATTCCAGCAGCACGAAAGGGAGGGATTCTGCCCCTCTGCTCCATTCAGATGAGACTCCACCTGGAATTTTACATCCAGCTCTGGGGTCCGAACAGCAGACAGATGTGGAGCTGCTGGAGCATGTCCAGAGAGGCCACAGAGATGCTCCAAGGGCTGGAGCCAGGCTGGGAGAGCTGGGAATGTCCAGCCTGGGAGAAGGGAGGGATCCAGGGAGACCTTATTACAGTCTTTAAAAAATTCAAAGGTTTAGGAAAGCCCCACCATGCGTGGAGATGTCATGGGGGAACAAAGTGATCCGTGAGCTGTTGAGAAGAAAGAAAGGGAGCGAGGAGAAGAGCATCTGGAAAAGCTGGGGATGGCACAGCCAGGAGAAATCCGACAGCGAGGAAACACTGGCAGAGAGCGTGACAGGAGAGAAGCAGAAAGAAAAGCAACAGACGTGAAAGTCACAAAGCTCCAAGAAACTCCCTGGAAAAATGCTGCTGCAAAAAACACTCAGGATCAGCCTCCCAAAAGGCTGAGGACCTGTACTCCCTTTCCAGCCCACTGGTGCAATCCCAACTTCCATCTGCAGCTGGGATGCTGCACAGGATGGATTTTAGTGGATCTGATTTAGCAGATATGGTGTCTTTGGGGTTTGGGTGTTCCCAGGATGCCACAATATCCAGCATGGAATCATGGAATGGTTTAGGTTGGAAGAGAGCACTAAGACCATTGAGTCTAACTTTTCCCTCAGCACTGCCAAGGCCACTGCTCAACCATGTCCCCAGGTGCGACATCCACACATTTTTAGAACCCTTCCAGGGATGGTAATTCCACCACTGCCAAGGCAGCCTATTCCAACATCTGACCACCTTTCCATAAAGCAATTTTCTCTCCAATATCCAATCTAAACCTCTCTTGGCATAACATGAGGCCATTTCCTCTTGTCCTTTCCCTTGAGCCCAACCCCCATCTGGCTGCACCCTCCTGTCAGAGAGTTGTGCAGAGCCAGAAGGTTCCCCCTCAGCCTCCTTTTCTCCAAGCTGAACTCCTCCAGCACCTTCAGCCACTCCAGACCCTTCCCATCCTTCATGGAATACTATCCCTGGAAGTGCTGAAGAATGTGTGGATGTTGCATTTGGGGATGTGCATCAGTGGTAGCCTCGGCAGTGCTGGGGGAACAGCTGAGACTCGATCTCAGAGGTGTTTCCCAACCAAAGCCATCCTACATTTATCCACACAAGAACAATCCCTATCATTTTCCAAAGGGGTCTGGGTCACTTCAGCCCCACCAACCCCCAGTGATTTGGGAAGCCATAGAAAATGGAACAACTGTGCCTTTGACTCAGCCCTACAATCCAACACCAATATTCAAAATGCAACAGAAACACTGGAAAATATTTTGGTTTATTCTCTCTGATCCCAAAATATGGAGAGAGGCAGAGGGGTCCAACAACATCTTGGTGGGGACAGGACACATCACCAACCTCCCAGTAACCCCACCATCTCTGCCACATCCCCATCCCCACTGCCAAGAAGCCCCAGAATGGCCCTTCCAAATATCACAGGAGTGGAAGAGCCTTTCAAGGATGAGGAGACCCCACATTATCCACCAGGACTGGCAAGAGGAGGTCACACTGAAGGCTCTGAACACCTTTTCCCAGCTCCAGCCCGTGTTAAAGAGCCTGAATGGGTCTCTGGAGCATCGGCCCTTGTTCAAACACAACCCTTATTATTATAACAAAAGAGGGTGGTGGGTTTTCCTTCCCCCCTTCCCTTGGTGAATGATTATTAATGTGTTTCCAGGAGCTGGATCCATTCCTCTAAATGAGAGCGGGATGGCAGGAGGAAAGCTGATAAATGCCCTCCTCCCCCCGGCCTCGCGGCAGGAGCTGCCAGGGGTGCTCGTTCTAACAAGCTGCAGATGGAAGACAACTGGAATAACAAAGTATGAATTTTTATGAGTCTAATAAATCACTCCACTTTTCCTGCTCTTGATCGTTTCCAGCACTTCAGACACCAGAAAAAGCCCGGCTATAATCAAATGGGTTCAGGGATCTCGTGTTCACGCCTCGCCGTGGCACAGGGAGAGGTGGCTCAGCCTTGGGAAGCTTGGCAGGCTGGAATTCCATTTGCATTTATGCTTCAGGATTGATTTCATTTTTTTAAAATTTTATTTAAATTTAACAAGGAAAAATTTGAATCTCTTAGGTATTCCCCATCCTCAAAGCCACTTATCCAAGTGAAGGCCACCCAGCTTTTAGTTTTTCTAAGTATCCACTTAAAAAGAACCTGACCTTACTGGCATTCAGCAGAGGAACTTGGATAAACTCAGAGAGATGGGAGGAAGACTTTGCAGGCACAAGGTTCGTTAAGATCCTTTTAATTCTCCTTTCTCAACTTTGATATAAAGCAGGCAATGGACAGGCTCAAAATCTATCCCAACTAGAAACAAAGGTATTTAACTACAAGTTGTAACCCCTGAGTAGGTGCACACGGGTTTGCAAAAGCCAGAAAAGCATTGAATTCATGGAAAGAAATAATTAGGACGTTGCTTTCCTTAGTAAAAAACCACTCTTGAAACCTCCCAGACACAGGAGAACGGAGCTGAAGTCAGTGGTTCCCTGACCATGGAAGGTGGGGTTGGAATGAGATGATCTTTAAGGTCTCTTCCAACTCAAAGCATTCCATGATGCCATGTGGTTAAGCAAAGGAGAACCATTGCCCCACATCAGCCTACAGTCTCTCAAGACTAAGTACAGCTCCAGGATCTTTGAAATCTGGAAAAAAAGCCCCACTCCTTACAAACAGAGAATCATTAAGATTGGAAAAGACCACCAAGATCCAATCTGTGATCGATCCCCACTTTGTCACCCAGACCAGAGCCCTGAGTGCCACATCCAGTTACTCCTGAAACACCTCTAGGGATAGGGACTACACCACCTCCCTGGACAGCCCCTTACAATGTTTAACAACCTTTTCCATGAAGAAGTTTTGCCTGAAATGTAATTAATGTTGCAGCACTCCCAGTCCCCCAGCACCCCGTCCTAGTATCCCAAACCTCAACATTTCACCTCCCTGAAGGAAGGACGCCAAGTTAACAGGGAAACCTGTTGTTTCCATCACCCTTATCCTGCCCTAGTCTTTAATCCATCCAATATGTTCTTTTCCCCCACTTTTCATTTGCTTTTCCAGCACTGCACTGCATCAGGGAGGGAATTCATCTTTGACAAACATTTACCGATTATCAAATCACAACTGCAGCCGCCGACAGGGGCAATAAGTCACTTTAAGCAGCCGCCCGTACTCCAGGCTCAGGAGTTTGGGCAGCTCCTCGATGACAAATCACTCCTGTCAAAGCCGCGTGTTCCCGGCCGCTCCGGAGCCGTGTTCCCTGTTGTTCCACGCTACCTGGTGTTTAATGACAACACTGTCAGACTGAGACGAAGCCGCTGCGCCACCGACTGCCAAAGCCCCATTAGAGGGAAGATTGAGACCCTACTCTTCCCAAACTCACTCAAGCAACACAACCCACGAGTTTTTATAATTACGGTGCGAGAGCCATCGATCCCGCGCTGACATCCAACCTATCCCTATGAAATGGGAGTAGTTTGCTGGCTGACAGTTGCTATAGATTATTGTGGGTGGGTTGGTTGTTTTTTTTCCCCCCTTTTTATCCATCGCTCGACAAAGCTCAGGATGGATGGGAAGGAAGAAGAGGAAAACGTGTGCGGTCTTTTCAGCGCTGTTTCTATCCCAGATCTTTCCCTTTAAAGCGACTTCAGAGAATCCCAGAATGGTTTGGGTGGGAAGAGACTTTGAAGATCACCCAGTTCCAAAGCCCTGTCATAGGCAGGGACACTCACCACCACCACAGGTTGCTCCAATCCCCATCCACCCTGGCCTTGAATGCTTCCAGGGATGGGGCAGCCAAACCTTCTCTGGGCAATCTGTGCCAGAGCCTCATCACCCCTACAGGGAAGAATTTCTTCCTTATTTCTGCTCTAAATCTTCCCTCTTTCAGTTAAAAATTTCTCCCTCAAGGAGGAAGAACGTTGCTGTTGCTTTAAAGGAATGTGTTCATCTGCTTGAAGCCATTACAGGATCTGTTAAGTTCCTATAAATAAAGAATTTCACAGCCTAAGCTGTGCATGAGCATCGGGGCATGTGGTTGATTTCCTTGGATTGCCCATTTGGGTGAACCAGCTGGATGGGTTTGGCACTCATCCACTTCTCCCACCTCCCCATAGACCAGCTGTACTGGAGGAGAAAGAATCCAACAGAATTCCATCTTCAGCATGGGGTTGGATGGCACCAAGATCAACCCAAACCCTACCCACCATCCCATTCCATGGGCAGAACTTAAGGAATTGACCACTAGGGCTTAAATGGGAAGAGATGACCCAAAACCACCATTCCTGCACTAGAGATGGAATTTTCTCATAGGTCTGATCCTAAAAAGCATCCTCTACAGGATGGGTGCCGTGAGACGGAGATTAAATCACGGAAACACAATGCCAAGAGTTTCACTTGGACCAAATCCACCTGGGGACCAGGGTCACTGAAATTTCAGATGTGGAAAATAGGATTACAAGAAGGAAATTCCCACTGGCTACTTGGACGGCTCAGGAGAGTAATTCCCCCTTAGAAAATCCCAGGGAAGCACCACACCACAAGGCTTGGGAATAATTTTGATTCAAGATCCTCTCAGGCACATGGTGGAACTCATGGGGTGCCCTGTGCAGGGGCTGGAGTTGGATTGGATGACCTGTGTGAGTCCCTTCCTCCTCAGGATACTCCATGATTCCTTTCAGCCATGGTTCTGGAGCACAAAGGCACAAAGATGAGCCCACATCACTTTTTTAGGAAAGGGAAAAGAAAGTTTTGGCTCCTCAGTTCCCAAAGTCAACAATATCCTAACAAGGAAAGCTCAGACCTCCAAGTCACCTGATCCCTATCAACTTTGATAAATCCAAGGCTGCTAACAAAGAAGGGAACAAAACAAAGAAAAAAATTCCATTTTTGATGGAGAGCAAAAGCTCTTTTACCCAAAATACCCATAATCCCATCTCTACCCTCTGATCCAGCACTTTACATTCAGGTTTCTGCATTCCTGAGCATCATCCTAGAGGATGTGCTCTTCCATGTTGGAGCATGTGCCTCTCCAACAGCACAGCTTGAAGGAAATGGTATCTGGCCAAGGCCAGGCTGGATTGGGCTTGGAGCAACCTGTACTCATGGAATGTGTCCCTGCCCATGGCAGAGGGTTGGAATGAGATTATCTTTGAGGCCTCCTTTCAACCCAAACCACTTTCCTTCAACCTTTTCCTGCAACTCCAAACCTCCAGGGCCACCTGGATTCTATTCTCCAACAAAAAAATAATTTTCCAAAGTCTGAGTGATAGGTGAGCAGAGCATTATCCTTGTCACATCCTAGGGATCACCTAGGGATGTCAGCGTGGGAGAGGGAAAGAACAACAAATGTCCCTTTTCCAGCCTCCATATCTGATGAGCTGACCAGATGGGGGAGAATATTTGATAAATTTTCATTTCTTTTCCAAAGCTGTCAGGGAATCCTTTTATTGACAGTGCTCCAGGGTTTTTTCATAGTCTCAGGGAAAAGGGCACGTGCTCTTGCTTGTTATTAAACCAAATATATATTGGAGGGAGAAAGAGCTACAGTGCACCTCCTCCTCCAAATAAACCCTCTGGGTGTGAGTCCTGCAGAATCCCATACACCTCACAAGCCATGTGGGAGCCCAGTTCACAGACCCTGACCATCATCCCCTGAGGAGGGATGATGGAGAGAAGATAAACCCAGAATCATGGAATTATTGAGGCTGAAAAATACATCCAAGATCATCAAGTCCAACTGTTAACATTGCCACGTTCACCACTAAACTATGTCCTCCAAATGTCACATCCAAATGTTTCTTCAACACTTCCAGGGATGGTGATTCCATCACCATGCTCTGAGGGCTGGAGCCCCTCTGCTGTGGAATTCAGGCCAGGAGAGGTGGAAACATCCAGCTTGGAAAAGAGAAGGATCCAGGGAGACCTTAGAGCCCTTCCAGTGCCTAAAGGGGGTCCAGAAGAACTGGAAAGAAAATTTGAACAAGGGATGAAGTGCCAGGACAAAGGGGAATGGATTTCCACTGCCAGAGGGCAGGGATAGATGGGATATTGGGAAGGAATTGTCTAGGAGGGTGGGGAGGCCCTGGCACAAGCTGCCCAGAGAAGCTGTGGCTGCCCCATCCCTGAAGTGTCCAAGACCAGGCTGGATGGGGTTTGGAGCACGCTGTGATAGTGGAAGGTGTCCCTGTCCATGGCAGGGGATGGAATGAGATGGTCTTCAAAGATCCCTTCCCACCCAAACCATTCCCAAATTCCATGAAGGCACAAGGCAAGAGCACCAAGACCCTACCTCAGCACAGCTCCGGCCCCTGGCAACAACAATCACCCAACAAACAACATCCCAAACCAGGAAACAGCTGGATTTTAAAAAGGACCATGGGTTAAATCACTTTGGATTTCCTGCTGGTTCACAGCTTGATGGCTTCTTGTCCAAAGGTCAGAAATTCCCTCTCCGAAATCCCCCCGGAATAGACTCTCTATAAAAGAACCAGGAGCTCACAGCAAATCCCACGTGCAAACCATAAAGCTGTAATCCCTGGAGCTCCAGGGATTCTGCACATGCCTCTGGGAGTGTGAACAACCAGACTCCCAGCCCAAATCCCAACTGCAGTAATGCTCCCAAAGTTCTCCCATTGGCTCCCAGAGGATCCATGCACTGGCTGTTTCCCAAGGTCTTAGGACTTAATCCAGTACAGCAAATCCTTCAGGATGGTTTATGACCAAGGAATCAAAGATTTCCAGGATGGCTCAGAAGTTGCACAAAACCAGGTACAAGGTTTTAAAAAGTGTCCATATATTTTCTTTCAAAATAACCCGAAGAGATCTATGGTCTTGGAGAATTTATGTTCCATGTGCAGGAAAACTTGATCTTATGTAAATGAAGATACATAAATTTAAATGACCAAATAAAACCACCAGAAAATTCAAAAGGATGAATAAAAGGAAATCTTGTATTGCACAATTTTAGCACGATGGGGTAGAGGGTTTCCACTGCCAGAGTTAGATGGGATATTGGGAAAGAATTTTCCCTGGGAGGGTGGTGAGGGGCTGGGATGGAATTCCCAGAGAAACTGTCCCTAGAAATGTTGAAGTCCAGGTTGGACCTGGGGCTTGGAGCAGGATGTTGCAGAGACCAGAAGGTGCCCTCGAGCCACCTTTTCTCCAGGCTGAGCCTTTCCAGCTCTCTCAGCTGCTCCAGACTCTTCCCTTCTCTGGACAACAACAAACCCCAGGTCTTTCCCCTGTGCTCTTCAGAGCCACCAATGTGTCAGAGGAAAGCCTCAACCCCCCGAGCTGCCCCACTGCCCACAGGAGCACATGGAAAAGACAGCAGGATTTCAGGGAAAGGCAGCAGGGACACCCTATTAACCTTTCTCTCCCAGAGCTCCTGACGTGCTCACACCAAAGCCAGGCTGTCACCACTCACATCCCGCTGTTTGGCCAAACTCAAACCGTCTCCATGAAAACAGTTTGGAAAACTCTGTCCCCATAACTCCCCCCTCCCTCAACTCCTCAGAGCACAGCAGCACAAAACGCCTTTCCTAATGTTTCACACTCGGAGAGCTCCTCCAGCCCGTGTAATCCCCACAAAGTGCTTCCCAAAACAGCTGCAGCTCTCCTTAATTAGTCTCCGCGGGCAGCGGGCATTAACGATTCAGTCGGATGAGCGACTGTTCCTGTGTAAACCCCGCTGCTCCCCCTGGAATTCTCTCCACACATCCATCAGGAATGGCTCCAGGGAGCAGGTGAGCGCTGATCTTTTGGCCCAACCCTTCTGGAAAAGCCAAGTTGGGAGCAGGTGACCACCTCCAAGGCAGCACTGACCAGCTCCAAGATCAGTGGGAAAATTCAAACCACCTGCAGGTCTTGGGAGAGATGTGGTCAAGACAAGGAACCAGCTTTCAGCCCCTGGATTTGGGTCCATCGTTCATGGATTTGGGATAAACTCTTAAATTACAACAATAGTTTGCCGGTTTGCTCCAGGGCTCCTTTAACAGGAGCTACATTCCAAGAAACTCAACGTCTTTACTGAGGCAAATGGGGCTCCAGGGTCTGAACAGAAGGGAGAGGGAAGATGTTTATCCCATCAAAGCGTTTGTCTTGACTCAGCAATTCTGGGGAAGCCTTCAGCAAAAATAATTCCTAGAGCAGGAGCAGGTTCTGCAATAAAACTCAGCCACCGTGTCCACCTAGTGCCTAATCAGGGGCCAGGTTTTAAAAGTAATTAAAATAATTAACAGAGGGGAGGAAAAAAAGCTGAGAACTTGGGAATCAGATGCTCACGGAAAAGATGGGCTTGAGGAGAAAACAGCTGAGCAGGTGGAGATTTTACCATGGGTTTTAAGGTGTTCAAGGCAGAAAACAACTGAATCTTATGTTAAGTGTTCCTTGGATAGTTGTGCCTGATAGGGAATAGACTTAAGGGTCAAAAGGATTTGTCCACTAGCCAAAACACCCTCTGGATTCACAGGATATCATGAGCTGGAAGGGAACAACGAGGATTAACGAGTCAAACTCCTGGCCCTGCACAGGACATCCCAAAAATCCAACCCTGTGCCAGAGAGCCCTTTCCAACAGCTCTGGTAGCCTTGTGGCCGTGACCATTCCCTGGGGATCCTGTCCCAAAACAACATCTGGGGGAAGAACCTTTTGTCAATATCCAACATAAATGTTCCCTGACACATTTCCAGCCATTCCCTCAGGTCCTGGCAGTGGTAACAGAGAGCAGAGGTTGGAGCTGCCACTCCTGAGTAAGCTCCAGGTCCCAGTGATTCTTCCCTCAGTCTTCTCCAGGTTTTTCCCCTCCAGGCCCTTCATTGTGTCCCTTTGGGACAGCTGTAGATCCTTATTTCTGGGATTACACATTCCAGCTGTTTTTCTCCAGGATCTCAACACCTGCTGTCCCCAGTGTCTGCCCGACTCCTCCTTCCACCAGCTCCAGCCCAAGGAATGAATTTTCAGCGGGGGCTAAACATCCTAAAGCATAACAAAAGCCAATCAGCTAAGCAAAATCTTCCTCCAAGCTCAGCACTAACCTCAGAAAGAGGCTTCCCCGGGCTGATTTTCTCCTCTTCATGTTTCTGTGTGAGTCCCAGAAGTGGCAACAAAGTCCCCAGACATCCCTTGGCTCTTAGGGGAAGAAATGTGCTTCCTTCAGGGTGGTGGCTCCCAGGAATCCATGGAGCTGCTGCTGTGTCCCTGAGCAATTCCAGCAGCACACAGCACATTCCTCCTCCAGGCTAGGCCCACACACTTGTCAGTGTCTAAGTGGCTCCACAGGTCACTAATGACTTCCTCTGGGATTGCAGGGGGTCTGGGCTGCTCCTCATCCCTGTGTGCCAGCTCTGGGGACTGCCTGTCCTCCAGATAACCCATCTGTTGAAGACTGAGGTAAAGAAGGAATTCTGGACCTCAACCTTTTCCTCATCCCTTGACACCTTATTCCCCTTGTTCCTTCAATTATTAAAGAAGGGCGATTTTCCTTGGCACTCCTGTGCTGCGAATCTTTTAAAACAATGACTTTTATTGACTTTCACAGTAGTCACCAGTTTAAATACAAACAGGCTTTTTGCCATTCTGATGATCTTTCTACCTGGGGTCAGAGCTGGGACATGTTGTGGGGTGGGTAGGGCACAAGGTTTTATTAGGGGATGTTTAGGGGAGAAACACAAGGTGGGACAAGACAGAGCTGCAGGTCATTGGGAGAAGAACAAGCCTAGGCAGAGTTGAGGGGCAAAGGACTAAAAAAGACCTTTGTTACCAGGGGCATCTACATAGAACCCACCAGGCCACTGGAACAGGGGGTTGCCATGCCCACCAGGCCTTGGCGACACTCGGTGACATCGTCCCCAGAGGCCATTGTGACACGGGTCCACCGTGTGACCCCTGGAGCCAGCAGTGGCTGGAACTGGTCACTCCCAGGAGAGCAGTTCTCAGAGGAGGAAGCAGCTTTCCTGGGTGCTCGTGGTGCTTGTGGCCAGTGTCTGCCAAAGCACAGCGAATATGTCCAAGCAGCAGGATGCAAATGCCCACGGCCAGCCCCGTGAGTGGCAGCTACTGCTGCACAAACAGCGTGGGCCAACAGCAAGGCAGGGCCTGATACCCCTGCTACCCACTCGTGGTGTGCAGATCTGCACTGAGGCCCAGCTGATTTGCAAGATCATGGTGCAGGAAGAGCATGGGGCCAACACCTCTAGCGACCTGTTCAGACAGCTGGGCCCATACATCCGGGAGAACAGGTCTGTTACATCCACTTGGAGAACGTCCAAGTGGCTCAGTGCCCGCCCAAAGTGGGGGGGAATTCCACTGCAGGCCCAGCAGAGTGAGCGCGGCAAAGTGCGCCCAGAGCAGGAGGAGGCCATGATGCAGCGCCTCCGTAAAATGAGAGAGGAGTACGAAGACAAAATCTTCGACGAGATGTTTAGGTCCATCACCTCCTCTCTGGACGACAAAGACATCCCCCTGAGTTCCAGCTGCATCCTCAGGGATGCACCAAGCCCCACCCTGGAGGCAGCTGCAGGCCCCTCGGAGCCACATAGCACATCCAGAGTGACCAAAGAGGTCACCGCAGAGACACCAAAACACCTGGAGCTCCCATCCCTCGACCAGCTGTTGGCTGAGCTCGACCTTGCCTCAGACGAGCCGCTGTCCTGCGATGCTGTTGTCAAGGAGCTCCTGGAAAACTGGGACCAACAGGAGCTCCCCACCAGACAAGCAGCAGGACACAGGGTCAGCGAGCCACAGAGAGCCTTGCTTCACCCACAGCAAGACAGCGAAGGATGTGCCCTCAGGGATGGGCCAAGTGTCACTCTGGAAATTGCTGCAGGCTCCCAGGGGCCACACCGCACTTCGGCAGTGAGCAAAGACTCTGCAGGAGAGGACAGCACAGAGATGGCACCTCCTGCTCTGCCGGCACACCTGAGCCCTGCCTCAACCTGTGATGCTCTTCTAAATGAGCTCCTAGAGAAGTGGGAGGAAGAAGGGCTCCAGGAGACAGCAGGAGAGAAGGACGGCGAGGCACAGAGCGTGTTGTGTCTGCCAGTGCAAGACAAAGGAGCAGCGGCAGCACCGTCCCCTCAGGACAGCGATCCCTGCCACGAGCAGCACAGCGAGGCTCTCCCCGCAGAACCACCCAAAGAGCCAAAAATGAGTGAGCTTTGTGCCTCGCCTACCGAAGCCATGAAAAAGAACAACCCAGCAGAGCCCTGTGGAGCTGAGGGAGCAGCAGCTGCCCGCCCGGTGCCTGTCCCTGCCGGCCCCGCTGCAATGGCCGCCGTCCCGCAGGCCCCGGCCCCGCGGCCACGGCGCTCCATGGCCAGCAGGGCCCGGCGGGCTCTGCGCCGCCTCTTCTCCTTCAGCTGCCTCCGGGCGCAGCCACAGGAGTGAGCCCGGGCCGCAGCCACAGCCGGCACCAGCAGCACAGTCACCGCCTCACCCCCAGCACTCCAGCTCCCCATATTTCCCTCTGCCCTTCTCACCCTCCTCCCTCCCCATGTCCCATATGTCTCCTGTATGTCTCTACCCCATATTTAGTGTTAAGTAAAATTCTCATTGTTAACTTTCATAAATGGTCTTGTTCAATTCAAACACAGCCATCTCTCACTAATTGCATCTCCACAGGGGCACACATCTGCACAATGCACACCAGGTGTGGCCTCCCCAGTGCCCAGCACACAGGGACAATCACCACCCTGGTCCTGCTGGCCACACCAGTGCTGACACAGAATGCCAGAAGGCCACTGGCCTCCTTGCCCACCTGGCCACTGTCAGCCAGCACCCCCAGGGCCTTTCCCACTGGGCAGCCTTCCAGCCACTCTGGCGGGACACAAGGGCAGGACCATGCCTTGCTCTATTTAAATCCTCCTCTTATCCTTTGTCTCCAGTTCTTTCCCATCCTGCTGGGCACAGACATCACATAGAATAGCCCATCCATAGCCCATGGGATCTGCTTCCCACCCCAAGGAACATGGGAAGAGGCAGCACCTTCCATCAGAGCTCCATTTGCAGCCAGAGATTGTCCTGCCCCTCCTCTGCATCCAAGGGTGACACAAACACCAAGTGCTGCTGCAGGCTCCCACGAAGTTCCCAAAGTGCCTCTCAGGTGGGAATAAATATCCATGTCCTGCTCAAAACTCCAAAACTTCTCAGTTAACTTGCCACTTCCCAGAATCCCTAGGGATTCCCTCATGGATAACACCATCCAACACCTCAAATGTCACCAAAACCTCTCTTGGAATAAATCCCAACCTCCTCCTTGTTTAACACAACTGCACATAAAACAATCCAAACCAACTTGAGGCTGTTTCAAATCATAAACCACCTTTGATTTTTCCTATCCATAAAACCTAGGACAATATGGAAACCTGGGAGGATGTTTATCCATAAAGTTGGAGTGGAATATCAATATTTATCTAATGGAAATTTATAATGAGCTGGGACATGATTATTGATACAGAGATCAGGAATTTGCACCAAACTGAATGCAAAGCAATGACAGCACCACTGCAAAAATACACTGTGGCTGTGTTTATTCCATAAATATTCTATTCCCTGCTCCCACAGAAGGGAATCCCAGAAACCTGGCCTAGTGGAAGCTGGCCATATCCATGGAAAGGCTTGGAATGAGGTGCTCTTTAAGGTGCCTTCCAAAACCATTCCAAACCATTCTGGGATTCAGGACATGTACAGCATTTGCAGGAAGAAAAAGGGAGAGTGAGGGTGGATTTGCAGAGATAATTTCTGTGGAGAACCTCTGGAACACAAATGGGAGCTGGGGAGGGCTCAGCCTGAGAAAAGGAGGCTCAGGAGGGACCTTCCCACTCTGGAACTCCCTGACAGGAGGGTGGAGCCTGGTGGGATCAGGATCTGCTCCAGGGAAATAGGGACAGGAGGAGAGGAAACAGCCTCAAATTGCACTAGGAGAGGTTTAAGTCAAATACTGGGAAAATTTCTTCGTGGAAAAGGTGGTCAGGCACTGGCACAGCTGCCCAGGGAAGTAGTGGCATCCCCATCTCTAGAAAAATTTTCAATCCCTGTGGATGTGGCACTTTGGGATGTGGTCAGTGGTGGCCCTGGAAGTGCTGAGGGAATACTTGGACTTGGTGGGTCTTTTCCAACCTTAATGATTTCATGATTTTATCTCATGTATTTTGCATTTTTCACCCTGAGGGTTCCAGCCACAGCTTTTCATGGAAAGAAAAATAAATTCCTTTCTCCATGCAGCCTCCTGGGAGCAACCAAGTGGGAGGAATAGGAAGGAGGGAATCAGGTGGGGAAACTGAGGTAGCATCCAGGATACTTTGCTGGAAAAGCAAAGGAGACATCAGTGCTGCCCTCACTTCCCAGGATTCACTTCAATTAGCACCTGATCCCTTCTCCAGGAATTCAGGAAGAGAGGACAAAAGAGGGATGCAAACAGAAGAGCTGCACTTTTCCAGCACTGAGCACTGGAAATGGTTGGACTCTCCAAGATAACTGTGTCCGTGTGCAGGGTGGGAAAGTGGCTGGAGTCAGGTTTCAGTGAATTCCCCAATTGTGGGGCTATTAATACATCCCTGGATGCTGGACACAGCCATGGCATGCCAGCTGTGCCTCTGGATTGGGAACAACTGCGTGCTGGAAGTCTGGACCAAGGACTGTGTGGCCCTTCCATAAAACCAGCCCCAGCCCCAGCACTGATCCCACTGATCACCAGTGATCTAGGGATAGCTCTGCCCTCCAATTCCCAAAATATCATCCTTATAAAGTGGTTAGTACAGAGCATTACGTGGAATTTCACTAAATCCATGCAGAAAAAACCCTCAAACTGAGGTCTAAAAGAGCTTTAGCCTTGCCCAGATTCCAAGTGTCAGGATCTAGGGCCAGGTCTCTGTGCTCTGCTCTCCACTTCCCAAAATTTCATCCTTAAAAAGTGGTTAATCTGGACCCTTACATGGAATTTAAGGTTAATTCTGCTGCAAATCCCTGCTGGAAAACCTCAAGCTGCAGTTTCAAGGAGTTTTATTCTCTTGTCACATCCCAGGTCTCAGATTCCAGGGATCATTCTGCCCTTCCCTTCCAGAGATTCATCCTTAAAAAGCTGGATCATTACACAAAATTTGGGGTTAATTCTCCTGCAAATCCCTTTAGGAAAACCTCAAAATTCAGTTTTAAACGGGTTTTAGCCCCATCACATCCCAGGTCTCAGATTTCAGGAATCATCCCTCCATTTAAAAAGTGGTTAATCTGGATCATTACATGGAATTTGGGATTAATTCTGATGCAAATCCAGGCAGGAATGAGCACAATGGGGAATACTTTGGTATTCCCTTAGGATACCTCAGAGGAATTTTTTAACACAGCCCCCAACATCCCACTTTTCCTAATTTAAAACAAGAAAACCAGGAAGCAGAAGGACAAGCAGACTCTTCCTAGAGCAGACAGAAGGATCAACAGCAAAAACAAGGATAAAGCTAAAATAAAAAAAATTCCCCAAACTACCTTTTTTTCCTTTCAAAGCTGGAAGGAAAAAAACACTTTAACACTTCCTTGACTGCCCTAAATCTTAAAGAATCTCCTTCCCATTCTCCATTCTAGTCCTACTTTAAAAACAAGAATCCAGAATAAAACAATTTTTAATAAACCAAATAACAATGCTTCATCCAAGTGTTTAAGCACATTTAAACTCCTGTGCCATCAAATTAACACCTTCAAGAATTCCAGGAAAAAGCTCCCAATATTCTTTTGCATCCCCCTCTCAACTCTTTCCCGAAGGGACGCAGCGAGAGTTGGAAAAAGCGCAAAGTCGGGAGCTGCTTCCCAAGCCTCCCAACGAATTTCCCGGCTGGCCGGGATGACAGATCACCGAAGCTCCAGATGGATTGCTTGCAAAAGTGAGATGGTCGTGTTTGGGCCCCGACGTCAGCACATCCCATCAATCTCCGGGGAGTTCATCCCCCCCTCCCCTCTCCCTTTTCCAGAGTTCATTCCCACTTCATTACTGGATGGAGTGTCTGATTTACTGGGTGCTTCCTGAGCTCCGGGGAAAAACGGGAGCTTTGTATTCCCAAAGCAGCACCTGCCCCGCTGATATTCCTTAAAGAGGGACAAAGGGAAGGAGGGAAGAAGGGACTCATCCTATGGAATTATATGGTTTTCAACTTCCCTCTTTTTGGGTGGTAAAATCCTGGGAGAATTGTACAGCACGTCCCAAAGGGTCTGTCCCTGCTCCTCTGGGAATCTCCTGGAGATCCCACTCTCCTACACCAAATGCCTGAATCCAAGGATGTCACAGCCCAGTTTTCCTGGCTGGAAGACACATCCTAAAGGCTCTGCCTGCTTTTCCAAGAATCTCCTAGAAGTCCAATTCCACTAAATCAAAAACCAGGAGCCTCAAAATGGGAGAATCCAGTTTTCCTGGCAGAATGATACATCCCAAAGGATCTGCCCTGCTTTTATGGGAATCTTCTGGAGATCAAACACCAAATGCCTGAATCCTCAGGACAGCCCAAATTTCCAACAAATCCCAAAGTTTCTGCCCTGCTCCACCAGGAATTTCCTGGAGATCTCACTCTCCCACACAAAATTCCAGGAGCCTCAATTTGCAGGAGCAGCCAATTTTTCCCTGTGGAAACTCTGCAGGACATCACAAAACCCCACCTTAAATCGCCACCAGAGCAGGTTAAAATCACCAAATCATCCTTTTCCCAAAAAAAAAAACAAAACCAAAAAACCCTTATCCTGATTCCCAGAAAAGAGCTGGAGAGTTTTCCCACTGTTTTCCATAAATCCATGCCCTCCCTAGACAAGCCAAGCCGTGCTGAAAACGGATTTTTGGCACTCTGTGACAAAAAGGTGCCGCTGCTCCCGGCTCCCAGGTAATTTCCTGGTCAGCATCCCTTTATCCCACCATCTGCTGGAATGATTACGAGCTGGAAAAATCCTGACCCAGCAGGAAAAGTGGAGAAGGATGAGGCAGAGGGAAGCAGATGCAGCAGGATCGGGCTGGAGCGGAGTTCCAGCACGGAGCTTGTGTCTCAACGTTCCCCTCTCTGGAACAAAATCCTCCTGGATATGTATAAAAAAGGGAAAAAAAAGAAAAAAAATTCCCAGCCAGAGGATATTTCATGGAAAAATGATGTATGGAAATTGCATTTTTATTTTTTTATATTTCCATTTACTCAAATTCTAATTGAAGGCAGCTTGGGATTTTTTTAAATCCTGAATTTTTGTCTGTGAAAAGCCAGGGATGCACACTGCATTTTTATCCTTTACAGGGATCCCCTCACTCCTTAATTTGGTCACTCTGGCACAAAGCTTTTTGCCATAAAATCCAAGACAATCCAGATCAGCAGGAACTGATTGGAAAAGATGGATTTGATTTCCCGACAGAGCCTTTCCCGCTGCTGTTCTGCTCCAGAGGGTCTGGAGGTGATGCCACCCCATTCCCCCTGCTTAAAGCAGCAATTAATTCATTAATTGTGGTTAAGGACAGGGAAAAAGTTTTGGGAAGGCAGAGAAATAAAATAATTTCATCCGATAAAAAATTCCTGGTCAACTCACCATTCCTGGGAATCAATTAACGAGACAGGAATCGGCTCCGTGTGGGAAACATCCCAGAGGCAGCACAAAAGCAACCCCAGCTCTGTCCTAAGGCAGGAATCCCACACAGAGTGGGGAAAGGTAATTACAGGAGCACTGGAAAACAGGATTTATTCCCAAAGGGGTTTTTTACAGAGCATAATTTTCTCAGTGTCTTATTCCACTCTCACTCCCGATAGTTCAGGAATATCGGGAATGAAGGAGTTAAAAAAACCAACACAGTGTTTAAATTCAATTCTTGCACCTCACAGATTATCCAGGATATCCCAAATTATCCAGGATGCACAGAGACCCCACAGGGTTTAACTAAAGAGGAGCTGGGACACACCTCACTTTATTTGGGATTGAAGGGCAGAATTAGGGATTAAACCCAAATTTACCCTGACAATCCCACAAAAATGAAGGCAGGGCATCGCTGCCGGGGAAATTCCAAGCAGCTCCGGCCCGGCTACGATTCCTGCTGAACACACGGATATTTTGCTGCTTCTTGTAAACTCTCAGTTCGTTTTTCCCTATGGAAAAAAAAAAACCTTTCTCCAGAAAAACAGCGGAGGCATCATGCCCCCTAGAGGGTACCACGGTGGGTTCTGGTGTCAGATGCTGTTTTTCCTGTTTCCCAATGGGAAAAAGATGGAAGGAAAAAATTAATTTATTCCCATAGATTTTCCCATAGACTGCTTTGTAAAGAATTGGAAAAAAAAAGGGAGAAATGCATCCAGGAATTTTAAACTTTGCAGTATATGCTCCAAATTTTATCCCTCCAAATTTTCCTGGGAAATTGGTGCAATTAAACTCCAAACTAAGGAATACAGGGGAAAAAAAAATCTATGCCAAACCAAGGAATACAGGAAAACAATCTATCCCAAACTAAGGAATACAGGGAAAAAATCTATCCCAAACCAAGGAATGCAGGGAAAAAAATCTATCCCAAAACAAGGAATACAGGGGGAAAAATCTATCCCAAACCAAGGAATACAAGGAAAAAAATCTATCCCAAAACAAGGAATACAGAGAAAAGATTTCTTCCTGTTTTGCTGGAGTGACACACATGGAATTAAGTTCTCCAGAGAAGCTGCTGGTGCTGGTCTGAGTCCAGTTATTCCTAAAAATCATCCCAAAAAGATCCTTTTGGGATGTGGTCTTGCTCAAAGCCTCAGAGGGGGTTTATTCATCAACTCATCTCCCATTCCCAAATTTCTTTCCACATTTCAGCACAGGGAAAATGCTGAGTCCAACAACATGGCTACAATTAAGTGGAAGGGGAAAAAACAGGGAAAAGCCAAAAGGAATAGGTTTGAAGCCAGAGAGTGGGAACAGATGGGAGTCAATGAGGCACAGAAAGACAAGGAAAATGCTGCTCCTGCCTCAGGGAGCTGCAAGGTGAAGTATCCATCCTGGGAATGGGATGGAAAGGGAATATCCCAACACAGGATGGAGCTGGAGGAGCATCCATGGATGAGGAGGGGGATATTGCTCCTCATTAAATGAACTGTCTGGGGTGGGGGGAAAAGTGTTTTCCTGGTGGAATTTAAGGAGCCAAAAAAATCCCTGATTTTGCACAGGCAGCAGCCCTGGTTTATCCCAATTCCCAAACCATGCTTTCCATGGGGCACAGGAATGTCAGCAACAACTGTGCGTGCTACTTCCCCAAGCTCTCAGGACACCCTTCCCAACTGGTTATTCCAAGAAAACCATGGAATTGGGAATATGAGGACACAACAATCTGAAAGGACTGGGTAGCCTGGAGCTGACATTCCCACAGGGAATGAGCTGAGCTTTCCCCCCAGGCTTCCTTCAGCTGATTCCATCGCGCTCATTCCAAGATCCCTGGATCATAATTAAGTGTGGCTAATCAGACACCTGGAATTATCCAGCCCTGTGGCATTCCCAGCAGGAAGAGGGGAGGGAAAATAAACCCCACCCCATTCCACTTGTTTCACCAGCAGCCTGAGCTCTCAGGGACAGCTGTGGATTCTGACCAGGAGCTTCCCATTTGTTTGGGAGTTTTGGGAAAGGTCCAAGAAAAAAAAAAAAAAAAAAAAAGGGGATTTGCAGGTGTATTGGAATAACACCTTTGGGAAGTGGCACCTGGGAAGTTCTTGGCACTGCAGGGAGCAAGGTGGTACCAGAGCCAGACTGGAATATCCAGACTCCAAATTATAGGATTATAGAATGGTTTGAGTTGGAAAGAACCTTCAAGATCATGGAATTCCAACCCCCCTGCCATGGGCAGGGACACCTTCCACTATCACTGGCAAAGATGGGCTTGAGGAGAAAACAGCTGAGCAGGTGGAGATTTTACCATGGGTTTTAAGGTGTTCAAGGCAGAAGACAACTGAATCTTATGTTAAGTGTTCCTTGGATAGTTGTGCCTGATAGGGAATAGACTTAAGGGTCAAAAGGATTTGTCCACCAGCCAAAACACCCTCTGGATTCACAGGATATCCTGAGCTGGAAGGGAACAACGAGGAGTAACGAGTCAAACTCCTGGCCCTGCACAGGACATCCCAAAAATCCCACCCTGTGCCAGAGAGCCCTTTCCAACAGCTCTGGTAGCCTTGTGGCCGTGACCATTCCCTGGGGATCCTGTCCCAAACAACATCTGGGGGAAGAACCTTTTGTCAATATCCAACATAAATGTTCCCTGACACATTTCCAGCCATTCCCTCAGGTCAGTGGTAACAGAGAGCAGAGGTTGGAGCTGCCACTCCTGAGTAAGCTCCAGGTCCCAGTGATTCTTCCCTCAGTCTTCTCCAGGTTTTTCCCCTCTAGGCCCTTCATTGTATCCCTTTGGGACAGCTGTAGATCCTTATTTCTGGGATTACACATTCCAGCTGTTTTTCTCCAGGATCTCAACACCTGCTGTCCCCAGTGTCTGCCCAACTCCTCCTTCCACCAGCTCCAGCCCAAGGAATGAATTTTCAGCGGGGGCTAAACATCCTAAAGCATAACAAAAGCCAATCAGCTAAGCAAAATCTTCCTCCAAGCTCAGCACTAACCTCAGAAAGAGGCTTCCCCGGGCTGATTTTCTCCTCTTCATGTTTCTGTGTGAGTCCCAGAAGTGGCAGCAAAGTCCCCAGACATCCCTTGGCTCTTAGGGGAAGAAATGTGCTTCCTTCAGGGTGGTGGCTCCCAGGAATCCATGGAGCTGCTGCTGTGTCCCTGAGCAATTCCAGCAGCACACAGCACATTCCTCCTCCAGGCTAGGCCCACACACTTGTCAGTGTCTAAGTGGCTCCACAGGTCACTAATGACTTCCTCTGGGATTGCAGGGGGTCTGGGCTGCTCCTCATCCCTGTGTGCCAGCTCTGGGGACTGCCTGTCCTCCAGATAACCCATCTGTTGAAGACTCAGGTAAAGAAGGAATCCTGTACCTCAACCTTTTCCTCATCCCTTGACACCTTATTCCCCTTGTTCCTTCAATTATTAAAGAAGGGCGATTTTCCTTGGCACTCCTGTGCTGCGAATCTTTTAAAACAATGACTTTTTATTGACTTTCACAGTAGTCACCAGTTTAAATACAAACAGGCTTTTTGCCATTCTGATGATCTTTCTACCTGGGGTCAGAGCTGGGACATGTTGTGGGGTGGGTAGGGCACAAGGTTTTATTAGGGGATGTTTAGGGGAGAAACACAAGGTGGGACAAGACAGAGCTGCAGGTCATTGGGAGAAGAACAAGCCTAGGCAGAGTTGAGGGGCAAAGGACTAAAAAAGACCTTTGTTACCAGGGGCACCTACATAGAACCCACCAGGCCACTGGAACAGGGGGTTGCCATGCCCACCAGGCCTTGGCGACACTCGGTGACATCGTCCCCAGAGGCCATTGTGACACGGGTCCACGGTGTGACCCCTGGAGCCAGCAGTGGCTGGAACTGGTCACTCCCAGGAGAGCAGTTCTCAGAGGAGGAAGCAGCTTTCCTGGGTGCTCGTGGTGCTTGTGGCCAGTGTCTGCCAAAGCACAGCAAAGATGTCCAAGCAGCAGGAGGCAAATGCCCACGGCCAGCCCCGTGAGTGGCAGCTACTGCTGCACAAACAGCGTGGGCCAACAGCAAGGCAGGGCCTGATACCCCTGCTACCCACTCGTGGTGTGCAGATCTGCCCTGAGGCCCAGCTGATTTGCAAGATCATGGTGCAGGAAGAGCATGGGGCCAACACCTCTAGCGACCTGTTCAGACAGCTGGGCCCATACATCCGTGAGAACAGGTCTGTTACATCCACTTGGAGAACGTCCAAGTGGCTCAGTGCCCGCCCAAAGTGGGGGGGAATTCCACTGCAGGCCCAGCAGAGTGAGCTCGGCAAAGTGCGCCCAGAGCAGGAGGAGGCCATGATGCAGCGCCTCCGTAAAATGAGAGAGGAGTACGAAGACAAAATCTTCGATGAGATGTTTAGATCCATCACCTCCTCTCTGGACGACAAAGACATCCCCCTGAGTTCCAGCTGCATCCTCAGGGATGCACCAAGCCCCACCCTGGAGGCAGCTGCAGGCCCCTCGGAGCCACACAGCACATCCAGAGTGACCAAAGATGTCACCGCAGAGACACCAAAACACCTGGAGCTCCCATCCCTCGACCAGCTGTTGGCTGAGCTCGACCTTGCCTCAGACGAGTCGCTGTCCTGCGATGCTGTTGTCAAGGAGCTCCTGGAAAACTGGGACCAACAGGAGCTCCCCACCAGACAAGCAGCAGGACACAGGGTCAGCGAGCCACAGAGAGCCTTGCTTCACCCACAGCAAGACAGCGAAGGATGTGCCCTCAGGGATGGGCCAAGTGTCACTCTGGAAATTGCTGCAGGCTCCCAGGGGCCACACCGCACTTCGGCAGTGAGCAAAGACTCTGAAGGAGAGGACAGCACAGAGATGGCACCTCCTGATCTGCCCGCACACCTGAGCCCTGCCTCAACCTGTGATGCTCTTCTAAATGAGCTCCTAGAGAAGTGGGAGGAAGAAGAGCTCCAGGAGACAGCAGGAGAGAGGGACGGCGAGGCACAGAGCGTGTTGTGTCTGCCACTGCAAGACAAAGGAGCAGCGGCAGCACCGTCCCCCTCAGGACAGCGATCCCTGCCACGAGCAGCACAGCGAGGCTCTCCCATAAGAACCACCCAAAGAGCCAAAAATGAGTGAGCTTTGTGCCTCGCCTACCGAAGCCATGGAAAAGAACAACCCAGCAGAGCCCTGTGGAGCTGAGGGAGCAGCAGCTGCCCGCCCGGTGCCCGTCCCTGCCGGCCCCGCTGCAATGGCCGCCCGTCCCGCAGGCCCCGGCCCCGCGACCACGAGCTCCATGGCCAGCAGGGCCCGGCGGGCTCTGCGCCGCCTCTTCTCCTTCAGCTGCCTCCGGGCGCAGCCACAGGAGTGAGCCCGGGCCGCAGCCACAGCCGGCACCAGCAGCACAGTCACCGCCTCACCCCCAGCACTCCAGCTCCCCATATTTCCCTCTGCCCTTCTCACCCTCCTCCCTCCCCATGTCCCATATGTCTCCAGTATGTCTCTACCCCACCTTTAGTGTTAAGTAAAATTCTCATTGTTAACTTTCATAAATGGTCTTGTTTAATTCAAACACAGCCATCTCTCACTAATTGCATCTCCACAGGGGCACACATCTGCACAATGCACACCAGGTGTGGCCTCCCCAGTGCCCAGCACACAGGGACAATCACCACCCTGGTCCTGCTGGCCACACCAGTGCTGACACAGAATGCCAGAAGGCCACTGGCCTCCTTGCCCACCTGGCCACTGTCAGCCAGCACCCCCAGGGCCTTTCCCACTGGGCAGCCTTCCAGCCACTCTGGCGGGACACAAGGGCAGGACCATGCCTTGCTCCATTTAAATCCTCCTCTTATCCTTTGTCTCCAGTTCTTTCCCTTCCTGCTGGGCACAGACATCACATAGAATAGCCCATCCATAGCCCATGGGATCTGCTTCCCACCCCAAGGAACATGGGAAGAGGCAGCACCTTCCATCAGAGCTCCATTTGCAGCCAGAGATTGTCCTGCCCCTCCTCTGCATCCAAGGGTGACACAAACACCAAGTGCTGCTGCAGGCTCCCACGAAGTTCCCAAAGTGCCTCTCAGGTGGGAATAAATATCCATGTCCTGCTCAAAACTCCAAAACTTCTCAGTTAACTTGCCACTTCCCAGAATCCCTAGGGATTCCCTCATGGACAACACCATCCAACACCTCAAATGTCACCAAAACCTCTCTTGGAATAAATCCCCAACCTCCTCCTTGTTTAACACAACTGCACATAAAACAATCCAAAACAACTTGTGGCTGTTTCAAATCATAAACCACCTTTGATTTTTCCTATCCATAAAACCTAGGACAATATGGAAACCTGGGAGGATGTTTATCCATAAAGTTGGAGTGGAATATCAGTATTTATCTGATGGAAATGAGCTGGGAAGTGATTATTGATACAGAGATCAGGAATTTGCACCAAATTGAATGCAAAGCAATGACAGCACCACTGCAAAAATACACTGTGGCTGTGTTTATTCCATAAATATTCTATTCCCTGCTCCCACAGAAGGGAATCCCAGAAACCTGGCCTAGTGGAAGCTGGCCATGTCCATGGAAAGGCTTGGAATGAGGTGCTCTTTAAGGTGCCTTCCAAAACCATTCCAAACCATTCTGGGATTCAGGACATGTACAGCATTTGCAGGAAGAAAAAGGGAGAATGAGGGTGGATTTGCAGAGATAATTTCTGTGGAGAACCTCTGGAACACAAATGGGAGCTGGGGAGGGCTCAGCCTGAGAAAAGGAGGCTCAGGAGGGACCTTCCCACTCTGGAACTCCCTGGCAGGAGGGTGGAGCCTGGTGGGATCAGGATCTGCTCCCAGGGAAATAGGGACAGGAGGAGAGGAAACAGCCTCAAATTGCAGTAGGAGAGGTTTAAGTCAAATACTGGGAAAATTTCTTCGTGGAAAAGGTGGTCAGGCACTGGCACAGCTGCCCAGGGAAGTAGTGGCATCCCCACCTCTAGAATCATTTTAAATCCCTGTGGATGTGGCACTTTGGGATGTGGTCAGTGGTGGCCCTGGAAGTGCTGAGGATAAAGCTAAAATAAAAAAAATTCCCCAAACTGCCTTTTTTTCCTTTCAAAGCTGGATGGGTAGGGCACAAGGTTTTATTAGGGGATGTTTAGGGGAGAAACACAAGGTGGGAAAAGACAGAGCTGCAGGTCATTGGGAGAAGAACAAGCCTAGGCAGAGTTGAGGGGCAAAGGACTAAAAAAGACCTTTGTTACCAGGGGCACCTACATAGAACCCACCAGGCCACTGGAACAGGGGGTTGCCATGCCCACCAGGCCTTGGCGACACTCGGTGACATCGTCCCCAGAGGCCATTGTGACACGGGTCCACGGTGTGACCCCTGGAGCCAGCAGTGGCTGGAACTGGTCACTCCCAGGAGAGCAGTTCTCAGAGGAGGAAGCAGCTTTCCTGGGTGCTCGTGGTGCTTGTGGCCAGTGTCTGCCAAAGCACAGCGAAGATGTCCAAGCAGCAGGAGGCAAATGCCCACAGCCAGCCCCGTGAGTGGCAGCTGCTGCTGCACAAACAGCGTGGGCCAACAGCAAGGCAGGGCCTGATACCCCTGCTACCCACTCGTGGTGTGCAGATCTGCACTGAGGCCCAGCTGATTTGCAAGATCATGGTGCAGGAAGAGCATGGGGCCAACACCTCTAGCGACCTGTTCAGACAGCTGGGCCCATACATCCGGGAGAACAGGTCTGTTACATCCACTTGGAGAACGTCCAAGTGGCTCAGTGCCCGCCCAAAGTGGGGGGGAATTCCACTGCAGGCCCAGCAGAGTGAGCGCGGCAAAGTGCGCCCAGAGCAGGAGGAGGCCATGATGCAGCGCCTCCGTAAAATGAGAGAGGAGTACGAAGACAAAATCTTCGACGAGATGTTTAGGTCCATCACCTCCTCTCTGGACGACAAAGACATCCCCCTGAGTTCCAGCTGCATCCTCAGGGATGCACCAAGCCCCACCCTGGAGGCAGCTGCAGGCCCCTCGGAGCCACACAGCACATCCAGAGTGACCCAAGATGTCACCGGAGAGACACCAAAACACCTGGAGCTCCCATCCCTCGACCAGCTGTTGGCTGAGCTCGACCTTGCCTCAGACGAGTCGCTGTCCTGCGATGCTGTTGTCAAGGAGCTCCTGGAAAACTGGGACCAACAGGAGCTCCCCACCAGACAAGCAGCAGGACACAGGGTCAGCGAGCCACAGAGAGCCTTGCTTTACCCACAGCAAGACAGCGAAGGATGTGCCCTCAGGGATGGGCCAAGTGTCACTCTGGAAATTGCTGCAGGCTCCCAGGGGCCACACCGCACTTCGGCAGTGAGCAAAGACTCTGAAGGAGAGGACAGCACAGAGATGGCACCTCCTGCTCTGCCGGCACACCTGAGCCCTGCCTCAACCTGTGATGCTCTTCTAAATGAGCTCCTAGAGAAGTGGGAGGAAGAAGAGCTCCAGGAGACAGCAGGAGAGAGGGACGGCGAGGCACAGAGCGTGTTGTGTCTGCCACTGCAAGACAAAGGAGCAGCGGCAGCACCGTCCCCTCAGGACAGCGATCCCTGCCACGAGCAGCACAGCGAGGCTCTCCCCGCAGAACCACCCAAAGAGCCAAAAATGAGTGAGCTTTGTGCCTCGCCTACCGAAGCCATGGAAAAGAACAACCCAGCAGAGCCCTGTGGAGCTGAGGGAGCAGCAGCTGCCCGCCCGGTGCCCGTCCCTGCCGGCCCCGCTGCAATGGCCGCCGTCCCGCAGGCCCCGGCCCCGCGGCCACGGCGCTCCATGGCCAGCAGGGCCCGGCGGGCTCTGCGCCGCCTCTTCTCCTTCAGCTGCCTCCGGGCGCAGCCACAGGAGTGAGCCCGGGCCGCAGCCACAGCCGGCACCAGCAGCACAGTCACCGCCTCACCCCCAGCACTCCAGCTCCCCATATTTCCCTCTGCCCTTCTCACCCTCCTCCCTCCCCATGTCCCATATGTCTCCAGTATGTCTCTACCCCATATTTAGTGTTAAGTAAAATTCTCATTGTTAACTTTCATAAATGGTCTTGTTTAATTCAAACACAGCCATCTCTCACTAATTGCATCTCCACAGGGGCACATATCTGCACAATGCACACCAGGTGTGGCCTCCCCAGTGCCCAGCACACAGGGACAATCACCACCCTGGTCCTGCTGGCCACACCAGTGCTGACACAGAATGCCAGAAGGCCACTGGCCTCCTTGCCCACCTGGCCACTGTCAGCCAGCACCTCCAGGGCCTTTCCCACTGGGCAGCCTTCCAGCCACTCTGGCGGGACACAAGGGCAGGACCATGCCTTGCTCCATTTAAATCCTCCTCTTATCCTTTGTCTCCAGTTCTTTCCCTTCCTGCTGGGCACAGACATCACATAGAATAGCCCATCCATAGCCCATGGGATCTGCTTCCCACCCCAAGGAACATGGGAAGAGGCAGCACCTTCCATCAGAGCTCCATTTGCAGCCAGAGATTGTCCTGCCCCTCCTCTGCATCCAAGGGTGACACAAACACCAAGTGGTGCTGCAGGCTCCCACGAAGTTCCCAAAGTGCCTCTCAGGTGGGAATAAATATCCATGTCCTGCTCAAAACTCCAAAACTTCTCAGTTAACTTGCCACTTCCCAGAATCCCTAGGGATTCCCTCATGGATAACACCATCCAACACCTCAAATGTCACCAAAACCTCTCTTGGAATAAATCCCAAACCTCCTCCTTGTTTAACACAAGTGCACATAAAACAATCCAAACCAACTTGTGGCTCTTTCAAATCATAAACCACCTTTGATTTTTCCTACCCATAAAACCTAGGACAATATGGAAACCTGGGAGGATGTTTATCCATAAAGTTGGAGTGGAATATCAATATTTATCTGATGGAAATTTATAATGAGCTGGAAAGTGATTATTGATAGAGATCAGGAATTTGCACCAAACTGAATGCAAAGCAATGACAGCACCACTGCAAAAATACACTGTGGCTGTGTTTATTCCATAAATATTCTATTCCCTGCTCCCACAGAAGGGAACCCCAGAAACCTGGCCTAGTGGAAACTGTCCATGTCCATGGAAAGGCTTGGAATGAGGTGCTCTTTAAGGTGCCTTCCAAAACCAATCCAAACCATTCTGGGATTCAGGATATGTACAGGATTTGCAGGAAGAAAAAGGGAGAATGAGGGTGGATTTGCAGAGATAATTTCTGTGGAGAACCTCTGGAACACAAATGGGAGCTGGGGAGGGCTCAGCCTGAGAAAAGGAGGCTCAGGAGGGACCTTCCCACTCTGGAACTCCCTGACAGGAGGGTGGAGCCTGGTGGGATCAGGATCTGCTCCCAGGGAAATAGGGACAGGAGGAGAGGAAACAGCCTCAAATTGCACTAGGAGAGGTTTAAGTCAAATACTGGGAAAATTTCTTCGTGCAAAAGGTGGTCAGGCACTGGGACAGCTGCCCAGGGAAGTAGTGGCATCCCCATCTCTAGAAAAATTTTAAATCCCTGTGGATGTGGCACTTTGGGATGTGGTCAGTGGTGGCCCTGGAAGTGCTGAGGGAATACTTGGACTTGGTGGGTCTTTTACAACCTTAATGATTTCATGATTTTATCTCATGTATTTTGCATTTTGCACCCTGAGGGTTCCAGCCACAGCTTTTCATGGAAAGAAAAATAAATTCCTTTCTCCATGCAGCCTCCTGGGAGCAACCAAGTGGGAGAAATAGGAAAGAGGGAATCAGGTGGGGAAACTGAGGTAGCATCCAGGATACTTTGCTGGAAAAGCAAAGGAGACATCAGTGCTGCCCTCACTTCCCAGGATTCACTTCAGTTAACACCTGATCCCTTCTCCAGGAATTCAGAAGAGAGGATAAAAGAGGGATGCAAACAGAAGAGCTGCACTTTTCCAGCACTGAGCACTGGAAATGGTTGGAGTCTCCAAGGTAACTGTGTCCATGTGCAGGGTGGGAAAGTGGCTGGAGTCAGGTTTCAGTGAATTCCCCAATTGTGGGGCTATTAATACATCCCTGGATGCTGGACACAGCCATGGCATGCCAGCTGTGCCTCTGGATTGGGAACAACTGCGTGCTGGAAGTCTGGACCAAGGACTGTGTGGCCCTTCCATAAAACCAGCCCCAGCCCCAGCATTCATCCCACTGATCACCAGTGATCTAGGGATAGCTCTGCCCTCCAATTCCCAAAATATCATCCTTATAAAGGTGGTTAGTACAGAGCATTACGTGGAATTTCACTAAATCCATGCAGAAAAAAACCCTTAAACTGAGGTCTAAAAGAGCTTTAGCCTTGGCCAGATTCCAAGTGTCAGGATCTAGGGCCAGGTCTCTGTGCTCTGCTCTCCACTTCCCAAAATTTCATCCTTAAAAAGTGCTTAATCTGGACCCTTACATGGAATTTAAGGTTAATTCTGCTGCAAATCCCTGCAGGAAAACCTCAAGCTGCAGTTTCAAGGAGTTTTATTCTCTTGTCACATCCCAGGTCTCAGATTCCAGGGATCATTCTGCCCTTCCCTTCCAGAGATTCATCCTTAAAAATCTGGATCAGTACACAAAACATTTGGGGTTAATTCTCCTGCAAATCCCCTTTAGGAAAACCTCAAAATTCAGTTTTAAACGGGTTTTAGCCCCATCACATCCCAGGTCTCAGATTTCAGGAATCGTCCCTCCATTTAAAAAGTGGTTAATCTGGATCATTACATGGAATTTGGGATTAATTCTGATGCAAATCCAGGCAGGAATGAGCACAATGGGGAATACTTTGGTATTCCCTTAGGATACCTCAGAGGAATTTTTTAACACAGCCCTCAACATCCCACTTTTCCTCATTTAAAAACAAGAAAACCAGGAAGCAGAAGGACAAACAGACTCTTCCTAGAGCAGACAGAAGGATCAACAGCAAAAACAAGGATAAAGCTAAAATAAAAAAAATTCCCCAAACTGCCTTTTTTTCCTTTCAAAGCTGGATGGGTAGGGCACAAGGTTTTATTGGGGGATGTTTAGGGGAGAAACACAAGGTGGGACAAGACAGAGCTGCAGGTCATTGGGAGAAGAACAAGCCTAGGCAGAGTTGAGGGGCAAAGGACTAAAAAAGACCTTTGTTACCAGGGGCACCTACATAGAACCCACCAGGCCACTGGAACAGGGGGTTGCCATGCCCACCAGGCCTTGGCGACACTCGGTGACATCGTCCCCAGAGGCCATTGTGACACGGGTCCACGGTGTGACCCCTGGAGCCAGCAGTGGCTGGAACTGGTCACTCCCAGGAGAGCAGTTCTCAGAGGAGGAAGCAGCTTTCCTGGGTGCTCGTGGTGCTTGTGGCCAGTGTCTGCCAAAGCACAACAAAGATGTCCAAGCAGCAGGATGCAAATGCCCACGGCCAGCCCCGTGAGTGGCAGCTACTGCTGCACAAACAGCGTGGGCCAACAGCAAGGCAGGGCCTGATACCCCTGCTACCCACTCGTGGTGTGCAGATCTGCACTGAGGCCCAGCTGATTTGCAAGATCATGGTGCAGGAAGAGCATGGGGCCAACACCTCTAGCGACCTGTTCAGACAGCTGGGCCCATACATCCGGGAGAACAGGTCTGTTACATCCACTTGGAGAACGTCCAAGTGGCTCAGTGCCCGCCCAAAGTGGGGGGGAATTCCACCGCAGGCCCAGCAGAGTGAGCGCAGCAAAGTGTGCCCAGAGCAGGAGGAGGCCATGATGCAGCGCCTCCGTAAAATGAGAGAGGAGTACGAAGACAAAATCTTCGATGAGATGTTTAGGTCCATCACCTCCTCTCTGGATGACAAAGACATCCCCCTGAGTTCCAGCTGCATCCTCAGGGATGCACCAAGCCCCACCCTGGAGGCAGCTGCAGGCCCCTCGGAGCCACACAGCACATCCAGAGTGACCAAAGATGTCACCGCAGAGACACCAAAACACCTGGAGCTCCCATCCCTCGACCAGCTGTTGGCTGAGCTCGACCTTGCCTCAGACGAGTCGCTGTCCTGCGATGCTGTTGTCAAGGAGCTCCTGGAAAACTGGGACCAACAGGAGCTCCCCACCAGACAAGCAGCAGGACACAGGGTCAGCGAGCCACAGAGAGCCTTGCTTCACCCACAGCAAGACAGCGAAGGATGTGCCCTCAGGGATGGGCCAAGTGTCACTCTGGAAATTGCTGCAGGCTCCCAGGGGCCACACCGCACTTCGGCAGTGAGCAAAGACTCTGAAGGAGAGGACAGCACAGAGATGGCACCTCCTGATCTGCCCGCACACCTGAGCCCTGCCTCAACCTGTGATGCTCTTCTAAATGAGCTCCTAGAGAAGTGGGAGGAAGAAGAGCTCCAGGAGACAGCAGGAGAGAGGGACGGCGAGGCACAGAGCGTGTTGTGTCTGCCACTGCAAGACAAAGGAGCAGCGGCAGCACCGTCCCCTCAGGACAGCGATCCCTGCCACGAGCAGCACAGCGAGGCTCTCCCCGCAGAACCACCCAAAGAGCCAAAAATGAGTGAGCTTTGTGCCTCGCCTACCGAAGCCATGGAAAAGAACAACCCAGCAGAGCCCTGTGGAGCTGAGGGAGCAGCAGCTGCCCGCCCGGTGCCTGTCCCTGCCGGCCCCGCTGCAATGGCCGCCGTCCCGCAGGCCCCGGCCCCGCGGCCACGGCGCTCCATGGCCAGCAGGGCCCGGCGGGCTCTGCGCCGCCTCTTCTCCTTCAGCTGCCTCCGGGCGCAGCCACAGGAGTGAGCCCGGGCCGCAGCCACAGCCGGCACCAGCAGCACAGTCACCGCCTCACCCCCAGCACTCCAGCTCCCCATATTTCCCTCTGCCCTTCTCACCCTCCTCCCTCCCCATGTCCCATATGTCTCCTGTATGTCTCTACCCCATGTTTAGTGTTAAGTAAAATTCTCACTGTTAACTTTGATAAATGGTCTTGTTTAATTAAAACACAGCCATCTCTCACTAATTGCATCTCCACAGGGGCACATATCTGCACAACGCACACCATGTGTGGCCTCCCCAGTGCCCAGCACACAGGGACAATCACCACCCTGGTCCTGCTGGCCACACCAGTGCTGACACAGAATGCCAGAAGGCCACTGGCCTCCTTGCCCACCTGGCCACTGTCAGCCAGCACCTCCAGGGCCTTTCCCACTGGGCAGCCTTCCAGCCACTCTGGCGGGACACAAGGGCAGGACCATGCCTTGCTCCATTTAAATCCTCCTCTTATCCTTTGTCTCCAGTTCTTTCCCTTCCTGCTGGGCACAGACATCACATAGAATAGCCCATCCATAGCCCACGGGATCTGCTTCCCACCCCAAGGAACATGGGAAGAGGCAGCACCTTCCATCAGAGCTCCATTTGCAGCCAGAGATTGTCCTGCCCCTCCTCTGCATCCAAGGGTGACACAAACACCAAGTGCGGCTGCAGGCTCCCACGAAGTTCCCAAAGTGCCTCTCAGGTGGGAATAAATATCCATGTCCTGCTCAAAACTCCAAAACTTCTCAGTTAACTTGCCACTTCCCAGAATCCCTAGGGATTCCCTCATGGATAACACCATCCAACACCTCAAATGTCACCAAAACCTCTCTTGGAATAAATTCCAAACCTCCTCCTTGTTTAACACAACTGCACATAAAACAATCCAAACCAACTTGTGGCTGTTTCAAATCATAAACCACCTTTGATTTTTCCTGTCCATAAAACCTAGGACAATATGGAAACCTGGGAGGATGTTTATCCATAAAGTTGGAGTGGAATATCAATATTTATCTGATGGAAATTTATAATGAGCTGGAAAGTGATTATTGATACAGAGATCAGGAATTTGCACCAAATTGAATGCAAAGCAATGACAGCACCACTGCAAAAATACACTGTGGCTGTGTTTATTCCATAAATATTCTATTCCCTGCTCCCACAGAAGGGAATCCCAGAAACCTGGCCTAGTGGAAGCTGGCCATGTCCATGGAAAGGCTTGGAATGAGGTGCTCTTTAAGGTGCCTTCCAAAACCATTCCAAACCATTCTGGGATTCAGGACATGTACAGGATTTGCAGGAAGAAAAAGGGAGAATGAGGGTGGATTTGCAGAGATAATTTCTGTGGAGAACCTCTGGAACACAAATGGGAGCTGGGGAGGGCTCAGCCTGAGAAAAGGAGGCTCAGGAGGGACCTTCCCACTCTGGAACTCCCTGGCAGGAGGGTGGAGCCTGGTGGGATCAGGATCTGCTCCCAGGGAAATAGGGACAGGAGGAGAGGAAACAGCCTCAAATTGCACTAGGAGAGGTTTAAGTCAAATACTGGGAAAATTTCTTCGTGCAAAAGGTGGTCAGGCACTGGCACAGCTGCCCAGGGAAGTAGTGGCATCCCCATCTCTAGAAAAATTTTAAATCCCTGTGGATGTTGGCACTTTGGGATGTGGTCAGTGGTGGGCCTGGAAGTGCTGAGGATAAAGCTAAAATAAAAAAAATTCCCCAAACTGCCTTTTTTTCCTTTCAAAGCTGGATGGATAGGGCACAAGATTTTATTAGGGGATGTTTAGGGGAGAAACACAAGGTGGGACAAGACAGAGCTGCAGGTCATTGGGAGAAGAACAAGCCTAGGCAGAGTTGAGGGGCAAAGGACTAAAAAAGACCTTTGTTACCAGGGGCATCTACATAGAACCCACCAGGCCACTGGAACAGGGGGTTGCCATGCCCACCAGGCCTTGGCGACACTCGGTGACATCGTCCCCAGAGGCCATTGTGACACGGGTCCACGGGGTGACCCCTGGAGCCAGCAGTGGCTGGAACTGGTCACTCCCAGGAGAGCAGTTCTCAGAGGAGGAAGCAGCTTTCCTGGGTGCTCGTGGTGCTTGTGGCCAGTGTCTGCCAAAGCACAGCGAAGATGTCCAAGCAGCAGGAGGCGAATGCCCACGGCCAGCCCCGTGAGTGGCAGCTACTGCTGCACAAACAGCGTGGGCCAACAGCAAGGCAGGGCCTGATACCCCTGCTACCCACTCGTGGTGTGCAGATCTGCACTGAGGCCCAGCTGATTTGCAAGATCATGGTGCAGGAAGAGCGTGGGGCCAACACCTCTAGCGACCTGTTCAGACAGCTGGGCCCATACATCCGGGAGAACAGGTCTGTTACATCCACTTGGAGAACGTCCAAGTGGCTCAGTGCCCGCCCAAAGTGGGGGGGAATTCCACCGCAGGCCCAGCAGAGTGAGCGCGGCAAAGTGTGCCCAGAGCAGGAGGAGGCCATGATGCAGCGCCTCCGTAAAATGAGAGAGGAGTACGAAGACAAAATCTTCGATGAGATGTTTAGGTCCATCACCTCCTCTCTGGACGACAAAGACATCCCCCTGAGTTCCAGCTGCATCCTCAGGGATGCACCAAGCCCCACCCTGGAGGCAGCTGCAGGCCCCTCGGAGCCACACAGCACATCCAGAGTGACCCAAGATGTCACCGGAGAGACACCAAAACACCTGGAGCTCCCATCCCTCGACCAGCTGTTGGCTGAGCTCGACCTTGCCTCAGACGAGTCGCTGTCCTGCGATGCTGTTGTCAAGGAGCTCCTGGAAAACTGGGACCAACAGGAGCTCCCCACCAGACAAGCAGCAGGACACAGGGTCAGCGAGCCACAGAGAGCCTTGCTTTACCCACAGCAAGACAGCGAAGGATGTGCCCTCAGGGATGGGCCAAGTGTCACTCTGGAAATTGCTGCAGGCTCCCAGGGGCCACACCGCACTTCGGCAGTGAGCAAAGACTCTGAAGGAGAGGACAGCACAGAGATGGCACCTCCTGCTCTGCCGGCACACCTGAGCCCTGCCTCAACCTGTGATGCTCTTCTAAATGAGCTCCTAGAGAAGTGGGAGGAAGAAGAGCTCCAGGAGACAGCAGGAGAGAGGGACGGCGAGGCACAGAGCGTGTTGTGTCTGCCACTGCAAGACAAAGGAGCAGCGGCAGCACCGTCCCCTCAGGACAGCGATCCCTGCCACGAGCAGCACAGCGAGGCTCTCCCCGCAGAACCACCCAAAGAGCCAAAAATGAGTGAGCTTTGTGCCTCGCCTACCGAAGCCATGGAAAAGAACAACCCAGCAGAGCCCTGTGGAGCTGAGGGAGCAGCAGCTGCCCGCCCGGTGCCCGTCCCTGCCGGCCCCGCTGCAATGGCCGCCGTCCCGCAGGCCCCGGCCCCGCGGCCACGGCGCTCCATGGCCAGCAGGGCCCGGCGGGCTCTGCGCCGCCTCTTCTCCTTCAGCTGCCTCCGGGCGCAGCCACAGGAGTGAGCCCGGGCCGCAGCCACAGCCGGCACCAGCAGCACAGTCACCGCCTCACCCCCAGCACTCCAGCTCCCCATATTTACTCTGCCCTTCTCACCCTCCTCCCTCCCCATGTCCCATATGTCTCCTGTATGTCTCTACCCCATATTTAGTGTTAAGTAAAATTCTCACTGTTAACTTTGATAAATGGTCTTGTTTAATTCAAACACAGCCATCTCTCACTAATTGCATCTCCACAGGGGCACACATCTGCACAATGCACACCAGGTGTGGCCTCCCCAGTGCCCAGCACACAGGGACAATCACCACCCTGGTCCTGCTGGCCACACCAGTGCAGACACAGAATGCCAGAAGGCCACTGGCCTCCTTGCCCACCTGGCCACTGTCAGCCAGCACCCCCAGGGCCTTTCCCACTGGGCAGCCTTCCAGCCACTCTGGCGGGACACAAGGGCAGGACCATGCCTTGCTCCATTTAAATCCTCCTCTTATCCTTTGTCTCCAGTTCTTTCCCTTCCTGCTGGGCACAGACATCACATAGAATAGCCCATCCATTGCCCACGGGATCTGCTTCCCACCCCAAGGAACATGGGAAGAGGCAGCACCTTCCATCAGAGCTCCATTTGCAGCCAGAGATTGTCCTGCCCCTCCTCTGCATCCAAGGGTGACACAAACACCAAGTGCTGCTGCAGGCTCCCACGAAGTTCCCAAAGTGCCTCTCAGGTGGGAATAAATATCCATGTCCTGCTCAAAACTCCAAAACTTCTCAGTTAACTTGCCACTTCCCAGAATCCCTAGGGATTCCCTCATGGATAACACCATCCAACACCTCAAATGTCACCAAAACCTCTCTTGGAATAAATCCCAAACCTCCTCCTTGTTTAACACAACTGCACATAAAACAATCCAAACCAACTTGAGGCTGTTTCAAATCATAAACCACCTTTGATTTTTCCTACCCATAAAACCTAGGACAATATGGAAACCTGGGAGGATGTTTATCCATAAAGTTGGAGTGGAATATCAGTATTTATCTGATGGAAATTTAGAATGAGCTGGAAAGTGATTATTGATACAGAGATCAGGAATTTGCACCAAACTGAATGCAAAGCAATGACAGCACCACTGCAAAAATACACTGTGGCTGTGTTTATTCCATAAAATATTCTATTCCCTGCTCCCACAGAAGGGAATCCCAGAAACCTGGCCTAGTGGAAGCTGGCCATGTCCATGGAAAGGCTTGGAATGAGGTGCTCTTTAAGGTGCCTTCCAAAACCAATCCAAACCATTCTGGGATTCAGGATATGTACAAGATTTGCAGGAAGAAAAAGGGAGAGTGAGGGTGGATTTGCAGAGATAATTTCTGTGGAGAACCTCTGGAACACAAATGGGAGCTGGGGAGGGCTCAGCCTGAGAAAAGGAGGCTCAGGAGGGACCTTCCCACTCTGGAACTCCCTGGCAGGAGGGTGGAGCCTGGTGGGATCAGGATCTGCTCCCAGGGAAATAGGGACAGGAGGAAACAGCCTCAAATTGCACTAGGAGAGGTTTAAGTCAAATACTGGGAAAATTCCTTCGTGGAAAAGGTGGTCAGGCACTGGGACAGCTGCCCAGGGAAGTAGTGGCATCCCCATCTCTAGAAAAATTTTAAATCCCTGTGGATGTGGCACTTTGGGATGTGGTCAGTGGTGGCCCTGGAAGTGCTGAGGGAATATTTGGACTTGGTGGGTCTTTTCCAACCTTAATGATTTCATGATTTTATCTCATGTATTTTGCACCCTGAGGGTTCCAGCCACAGCTTTTCATGGGAAGAAAAATAAATTCCTTTCTCCATGCAGCCTCCTGGGGCAGCAACCAAGTGGGAGGAATAGGAAGGAGGGAATCAGGTGGGGAAACTGAGGTAGCATCCAGGGTACTTTGCTGGAAAAAGGTCCAAGAAAAAAAAAATAAAAAGAAAAAAAAAAAGAAAAGGGGATTTGCAGGTGTATTGGAATAACACCTTTGGGAAGTGGCACCTGGGAAGTTCTTGGCACTGCAGGGAGCAAGGTGGTACCAGAGCCACACTGGAATATCCAGACTCCAAATTATAGGATTATAGAATGATTTGGGTTGGAAAGAACCTTCAAGATCATGGAATTCCAACCCCTCTGCCATGAGCAAGGACACCTTCCACTATCACTGGCAGCACCAAGCCATGTCCAATCTGGCCTTGGATACTTCCAGGGCTGCTTCCCAGCTTTTCTGGGAACTCCATTCCTGCCCCTCAACAGCCTCCCAGGGAGGAATTCCTTCCCAGTATCACATCTAACCCTGCCTTCTGGCAGTGGGAAGCCATTCCCTGTGTCCTGGCACTGCATTCAAGGTGAAAAAAGGAAAACGGAGCTCTGGGACTGGACTCAATGGTGACACAACTTCCAGGGATTTTCCCCACCAGCAGCTCTGCTTTTTCAGGGAAATGCACAGGAACCTGGAGAAGTTGTGGACTCCCCATCCCTGGAACTTTCCAGGCCAGGTTGGATGGGGCTTGGAGCAACCCTGGGATAGTGAAATGTGTCCCTGCCCATAACAGGGGATGGAAATGGATGAGCTTTAAGATCCTTTCCAACCCAAATTATTCCAGGATTTTAGGAAGACGAGGGCCACCGAGCTTTCAGCAAGCAGGGGTTTTATCCTGGGAAAAGGAGAAGGGAGCACACAACAACACCCATCCTCCATCACCTCCTCAACTCCTTCCCAGCCTTCATGGAATGACACACGAGGGAAGGGGCAATCAGATGAGCCAAATGGCAAATCAACAACAGCATCGGGATGAGATCATCTGCAAAAATTACCCCGGGAGGTGTCAGGAATCGAATCTCACACCATTCCCTGCTGGCCTCAAGAGCCCCTGGTCTCCAGCCCTCTCCAGCTCGGGCTGCTGTTTTAATTTACGGGAATCACATCTTGCCCGGAGCTTTCCATGACCAATTCCATCAATTCGATGCATCCCAACCGAAAATTAAAATTGGAAAGGCACCTGTGGAAGGAGCTGGGAGCTCCCCGAGGCTCAGCTGAGCCAAGGCCGACGTTCCTGGCGTGGGTTGGATGCCAGGCTGGATGTTTCCACAGGGACTCGACAAATCCAAGCGCTGTCCGAGCCAAGGAGGGTAAAGATAGATCCAGCACACCAAGAGTTCCTCTTGCTCCCGGTTTTCCCCTTTCTCCTCATGTCCTTGCTCTCCCCCACAAGTGATTCCCCTCCTGCTTGGGATTGTTGGGAGGAAAGTTGGGAATGGGATAAGGTTACTCTGTCCCTAGGGAGGGGGAAGTGGCTTGCTCACAGCTGGCATTCCCTCGTTTTCTCACAGGCAGCTAATTGGGAATTTTCATCACTCCTGCTGTTATATATGGACACAAGACATGGAAAAGGGAAAAGATGATGATTTCGGAACAGGTGTTTTCATTAAGGACTTTCAGTGGGAGTATTTCTGCAGCTTACTGAAAACAACTTCCAGGAGTCAAACCTAAGGCACAGCCCTGGAAAGGAACAGTTCAGGACATTCCTCATTCCTTTTCCATGGGCTGATTCTGGAGTTGAGGGATGAGACAATCTCTGGAGATATACAAAGGAACAATAAACCACAAGTGTCACCTCAAAAAGTCTGTGGGATTTTTTGCTCTTGGAATGTGCTTTTCTGTTCATGGCTACAGAAGAATTCCATTAATATTCCTCCACTGGAAAATAATAATATATGGAATAGCACAGGTGGGAAATAAGTTTTAATTAGTAGGAATTCCAATTCCTCTAAGTAATCCTAGAGGAAAGAGAAAGATCTTTTCTCTCCTACACTCTCCTGTATCTGCACTCTGGCACTTCACAGCTGCAAATATTCCTGTTACATGGAAAAATTGGATGGAAGAATATCCTGGAGCATCACAGCCATGGAGGTGGATCATTCCTGCCCTTTCTGGACCCAGTGAGCCCAAAGACCTGCCAGGACCATGGGATGTGGGGTCATAACCTTGCTTCTAATTCCAGCTCCATCCCAATCCATGGGTATCGTGGAGCAGATCCAGAGGAGGCCACAGAGATGCTCCAAGGGCTGGAGCTCAGCTGGGAGATTTGGGAATGTCCAGCCTGGAAAAGGGAAGCCTCCAGGGAGACCTTGGAGCACCTTCCAGGAGAGCTGGCGAGAGACTTGGGACAAGGGATGGAGTGGCAGGACACAGGGAATGGCTTCCCACTGCCAGAGGGCAGGGAGAGATGGGATTTGGGAAGGAATTCTTCCCTGTGAGGGTGGTGAGGAGCTGGAATGGAATTCCCAGAGAAGCTGTGGCTGACCCTGGATCCCTGGAAATATCCAAGACCAAGCTGGACAGGGCTTGGAGCAACGTGGGATATGGAAGGTGTCCCTGCCCATGGCAGGGGTTGGAAGTCGATAACCTTCAAAATTCCCAAACCATCCTCCACCCATCCCAGGGATGAGGAAGGGCTTTATTTTCCTGGATGGCCAAACTGCCACTTGGAAATAAATCCTAAATTTTACTAAATCACAACAATTATTCACAGGAGGTTTGTTCACAGGACCAAATCCAGACATAAATACTCCCACAAATGAATATTCCCAATGCCAAAGCCTGGCTGCAATGCAATCAGCAGCATTCCAAGGAATCACAGGAATCACTTCTTCAGCCTCTGCTCCTCCACTGCACAAAAATTCCCTGAAATCCCACATAAACCCAGGAAAGCAGCACTTATTCTTTTTCCATTACAGGTGTAAAATACTTGGAGCATTCCCAACAATTCCCAAGAGCTGATGAACAACATAAGGATTCATTTATCCCTGGGAAGTGTCAGGGAGGGAAGGGAGCAGTGACCCAGAATATGAGAGCAAATAAAGATAATAAAGTGCATTTTAGAGGGGTGAATTTCCTGCTCCTGCACTGAAATCCAGCAGGGAATGCTGCAAAGAAAAGCAGGTTTACAGGAGGGAAAATAAGGAAGAGTTATGGGATTAAAAGGAAATGCTCCATTAATATTTCTCCTTAAATAACAACAGCCCTAACTCAGCCTATTCCAAGGGGTGACAACGTGACACTGGAGCTGGAGATGCTCTTGGGAGCAATAAAACGACTTCCCAGGATAGTCTTTGGAGCCAGAATTGAATCTGAGATCAGATCTCTGTATTTTAATGGGATCACTCCACTGGCAGCTGCTCAGCATCCCACAGTCATTGTCCAGGATCCCATCCCAGGAGGTGCCAAACAAATCCAAAACAAAGAGCTTGAATGAGTTGGTTTTTCCTAACAATGCCATAATTGTTGGGATAGCTAATTAATGCCAGCTGCAGCCTGGAGCAGAGCCCTGGCTGTGTTAATTATGGAATTTTTAATCCATTCCCTCTCCTTTCACCCATGGAAAGAGCTCCTGGAGAAAGCAAGGAAGGAGAATTGTGGAGATGCTGCTGCTTCCCCCAGCTCTTGTTTTCCATGCTGGCTCCAAGTGATGCTCCATGACATCCCACAGGTGGATATCTCATTTTTCTCTCATTCTCTTAGGACTCAACATCCAAGAATTTTGGGGATAAACTTCCAAACCACCACTTCATCTTGTCCCTTTCTCCAGAGCTGTGGAAGAAGCAACCAAAAATCCCCCAGGAACGGGATGATGAAGGACTGAGCACAGATTCTCATGGAATTCAAACATGTATTTGCTTCCAGACATGGAAATTCAGACAGAATGTCAGGAAAGAGACTGGCTGGCAGGAGGACAGCTGGGAAAAGCAGCATTTTGGCCACATCAATCCAACAACTCCCCAATTCCCAGTTAAAAAGAGGAATGCCAGTGTTGCTCCTTCCAGCTTTTTTCCCACTCACACACCAGCAGCTCTCTGCATAAAGTACTCCAAGATCCCTCGTTAACATCCCTAATTATTTAATTTTACCCCAACATTTCAAAGGGAAAGCTGGGCAGAGAGAGGAGATGCTCATCCATGGATCACATCCACATCCCAACAGGTTTGAAGGACTGTAGGATGTGTCAGCTTGGGAAATGAGCACTGGAACATGCTGAATCCACGGAGCACATCCACATGGTCCCAGACCTCCTCTGTAAATGTTTTCCAACACTTGTGACCCAGCTGTAATCCAAGCTGGGACCACCTCAAGCTCCTTTTCCTTCTCATTTATCCCAATTTTCCCTTTCCCAAGATGAGATCTTGGGATAGCAGATGGGATCCAGCTAACGTCACGCTCCAGGATGGGATTCTCCTGTTGCACAGAGACAATTAAGGGCACATTCCTAGGGAATTCTGGAGGTCAACACTATAATTCAGACAAACAGGGGAAGCCATTCTGAGGTGCTGAATGATTTAAAACAGAATTCCCTGCCCAGTCATTCCCTGGTGCCACCTGTCAGAGTTTGGAGCCTGAGAAAATACCCAGGAATGAGCAGAATCCCAAGGCACAGCTCTGCTCCACCAACTGCCGTAAGGAAGAAGCTGCTAATGGCTCCTCACTTGCTCCAGGGATTATGTCATAGCTCAAATTGTATTCCCAAGGAATGGGGTTACCACATTCCAGAGGAACGTGCTGGATACACACAGCAGCTTCCCAGGGCTGGAAACAGCACGGGAGGCACAAGAGCACAGGAAAGAAATATCCCGGTGGGCACGCAGGGAAGTTTGCTCCAAAGATCCCTCCAGCCAAGCCCCTCAATTTTCAGATTTCTGGGAGAAGGGACACACTTCCTTTGGAGACCCCAGGACCAAAAAAAAAAAAAAACAACTTCACAGAATCATGGAATGGTTTGGGTTGGAAAGCAGCCCAAGACCATCATATTCCAAGTCCTGTGCTATGGGCAGGGACACCTTCTACTATCCCAGGTTGCTCCAAGTCCTGTCCAACCTGGTCTGGAAAAGGCCAAAAAATTAAATTATAGAGCACAGATTCCTTTAACAGCCTTTTCTAAGAGATTCCCACATTCCCAGGTGCAGATTTGCAGACACAGATGCAGTTCTGGCTCACTGCGGTCCTCTGGTACTTCCCAGCTGTTCCCAGGGCCACCCCACATTCCAAACACATTCCAATCCCTAAAACCACACTTTCTCCTCCTGCCAGGATAATGAGATCCCACCAATCCTCATTTCCAACTTCTCAGATTAAAATCTTTCCCTAAATTCTGTGATTTTAGCACCATAATTTAGACAAATCAACCTGAACACAAAAACTTCCAAAGATCTCAAACCATGACCAGTCCACATGAAACATCCCCAGAAGAAAACAAGATTTAGGACAAGACTGAGGCAAATCCATAGACCCAGTCTATTTGAAGAGTCAGCACTTCTCAAATCCATCTGATTGCACCGTGGGGACTTGGAGCTGCCAGGGAATGTCACCTGTCAAGGCCACTTAGAGGGAGAGCAGCTCATCCCTGATGTTCCCATCCTGTAAATATTTCAAACAAAAACCAATTAACACCACTCCAGGCTGGAAAAAAAAAAAGCTGCTCCACTCTTCTCCCTCAGAAATAAACTTTCCAAACTTGGAGAAAACTGGAGGGGAGATAAAACAAGCCAGGCTTTGATGCTTTTTTCTTCTGTCTGGATCCCTCCATTGCTTCTGAGGGAGAAGAATGGAAACTCCAGGTTTCCTCTCATTCCTTAAAATCCTGCTTACAAATTATCTTCAGCATCTTTCTCACTGATCCAGCTCTTCCCAGCACTGATCCTGAGTCCCTCCTTTTTATGGAATGGATAAGGTTGGAAAAGCCCTATAAAGCTAGTGAGTCCAAGAGAAGGGAATGGAGCTGGGAAGGGTCTGGAGCACCAGGAGCAGCTGAGGAGTTGCTGGGAAAGGGAGAAAGAGGAGGCTCTGGAAAGATCTTTTCACTCTGCAATTCTCTGACAGGAGGGTGGAACCAGCTGGGAGTCAGGATCTGCTCCCAGGGAACAAGGATGAGAGGGAATGGCCTCAAGTTTCACCAGCTTGGATATCAGGGAAAAACTTTCTCCATGCAAAGAGTTGACAAGCCCTGGCATGGCATTCCCAGGGCAGAGGTGGAATCACAATCCCTGGAAGAGTTCAAAAAATGTGTGGATGTGGAACTTGGGAACGTGGGCTGGTGCTGGGTTAATGGCTGACTCGTCCTTAGAGGCCTTTTCCAACCTCAATGATTCCATGATTTCTTTGGCCCTCATCCACTTCCCTCTGCCTTATCCAAACCCTTTTGATTTCTCCCAATTTTCTTTTGCTTGATCCCCCCCAACACTGCTCTGATCCTACAGGAATGGGGAGCTGTAGGATCATCAGCCACACCCAGGCAGGAGTGAGAGCACAGGGAACAGAATCCTGGAACACTTTGGAATGGACCTTAAAGCTCATCCAATTCCACCCCCCTGACATGGCCAGGGACCCCTTCCACTATTCCAGATTTCTCCAAGACCCATCCAACCTGTCCTGGAATGCTTCCAGAAATGGGACAACCACAACTTCTCTGCAAAATCTGAGCCAGGGCCTCCCCATCCTCACAGGGAAGAATTCTTGCCCAACAGGTGAGATTCTTGCCCAGATCCCACAGTGCTGGGATCTGCCTGAGATTTTTTCCCCAGATCTCACAGATCTCCTTTTTCCAAATCTGCTCCCATTTTCCAGGCAGGAAAACCCAGGAATAGCAGTAAAATCATTTATCCCAAGTTTACAAAGGTTCAGCAACAGTAAAGACACTTTGGTTTTAATCAACTCCATATGGATTTGAAGGACATTCCTGGGGTATTCCAATTTAAGAGTATTTCCAAATGGTAAACCCCTTTTTAGGCCACTAGAAATTCCAGAACTGGGAAAATAAATCCCTTGTGTTTCCCACTGTCTTGGCTGAATCCCCATTTGATCCCAGTTGATTTGAACATAAAAGGTTTTGTTGGTGGTTTTGTGGGGATTTGGTTTGTTTCACGTTTGTTTTCCATAAATAAAAATAAAACAAATAATCCTGAACTTCATCCATCAGAACGCACTGGAAGGAAAAATCCCATCCACCCTTTTTCACTCAGCTGCCACATCCAATTACTCTCTCCAGGCCATGTGTCAGGAACCATCTCTTAAATATATGGAATATTGAAACAGCAGGAGAGTCAGACTTCCAGCCCTTATCCCACCAGTGACCTGAATGAACTGGGAGCTGACTGGTTGGCAGAGCTGGAAGGAAAAAACCATTGCCTGAGAAATTTCTGACATTCCTCTTATTTTACTCTTCAGTAATCCATGGGATATCCAAGAGCATTTGGAGCTGCAAATCCTGACTCGAGCCCAAATTCCAGGCTGGGTGGGGCTCAGAGCAACCTGGGGTAGTGGAAGGTGTCCCTGCCCATGGAAGGGTTTGAATCCCACGATCTTTAAGGTCCCTTCCAATCCAAACCATTCCATGACTCTGTGATTCTAAATTCCTTCTGAGTACTTCTTATCCAGGTTTTACAGGAAAAGTCAGGCACAAAAATTCCCTCAGGAATGTCAGTGATCCTTTTCATAGGATAAAACATCCTCATCTAGTGAGAAACTGGAAGTTTATGGAATTTCTCCTTCTCCCAACGCAGCACATTCACAACCAGCAACTCCAGAATTCATTTAAACTTTAAAAAATGGGAAAATACCTCACTCCTACAGGCTTCAAGATTTGGGAAAAGTTTTTGAAACATATTGACAACAAACACACTCCTGCTTTGAATTCCAAGGATAATGCTGCTCCATTAAGTAGCCTGGCCACTCTGCTCCCATGAATATTTAAAGCAGGAAAAGCAAAGCATTAGGGAATGAGGCAGCCTGGAATGTGCACTAAGATCCCAGGGAAGAGAGGACAGGACAAAGGAAGTGTCAGCACACCCAAAGTGGCTGTTGTGATGCCCAGGATTGGGTTTTAAGAAGATGGAATGGGAAGGGAAAAGTCTTTTCCAACACCACTTAGTGTGGAATGAGCCCATCAGAACAGGCAGTGACTGACACGAAATGGGAAGTGGATCCATAGTGAGAATCCATTAATGGAAATGCAACAAAAAGGAAAATGTCCTTTCAGTTGAAAGGGAAAACTGGCTGGGAATTGTGGAGATGGAATAACATAGCAAAAAAAAAGAAAAAAATGGAATTGATGTTTCTTGCCACATGTTATCAGAAATCCAGAAAAATGTGGGAACATATTAAGGAATAAAATAAAAAAAAAAAATAACAAGACTAAATCTGAATTACTCCTTCCAGTTGCCTAAAGGGGCTCCAAGAAAGCTGGAGAGGGACTTTGGATAAGGAGTGGAAGGACAGGACACAGGGAATGGCTTCCCCCTGCCAGAGGGCAGGGTTAGATGGGATTTGGGAAGGAATTATTCCCTAGGAGGTTGGTGAGGGGCTGGGATGGAATTCCCAGAGAAGCTGTGGCTGCCCCTGAATCCCTGAAAGAGTTCCAGGCCAGACTGGACAGGACTTGGAGCAGCCTGGGATCATGGAAAGTGCCCCTGCCCATGGTGAGGGGGTTGGATTGGATGATCCTGAAGGTGCCTCCCAATTCACACCATTCTGGGATACTCCAAAAATGAAATCAAATTCCATGTCCAAATTCCCAACCACTGCTGTCAGACACAGGGTCGAGGCAGAGAGTGAGAACAAGAGGAATAACACAGAGAAAAGTCCAGAATCATGGAATTGAGAGCTGGAAAAGAGCCCCAAGGTCATCAAGTCCAAACCTCAGCCCAGCACCACCACCATGTCCACCATTAACCCCTGTCCTCAAATGCCAAATCCACACATCCACACATATTTTTTGGACACTTCCAGGGATGTGACTCCCCCAATCCCCCAGGCAGTCCATTCCAATGCTTTACAACCCATTCAATGAAAAACATTTTCCCTGTATCCAAACTAAAAGCTCCATTGGCACGAACTTGAGGCTGTTTCCTCTGGTCCTGTCCCTTATTCCCTGGAAGCAGGGCCTGATCCCCACCTAATTCCACCCTCAGGGAGTTGTGGAGAGGGAAAAGGTCCCCCCTGAGCCTCTTTTTCTCCAGGCTGAGCTCCTTTCCCAGCTCCCTCAGCTGCTCCTGGATGCAGACCCTTCCCAAGCTCTGTTCCCTTCCCTGGATATGCTCCAAACCCTCAATGTCTCTTTGTCATGAGAGGCCAGAACTGATCCCAGAATCCCAAAACTGATCCCAGCTTCACTTCAGGGCCCATGACACGAGCCAACATAAAACAAACTCCTGCTTCCATTAAAAAACCCAGGGAAACCCCAGGCTGGAGATTTCCAGCCTGGCAAGCAGCAGAGGTTTCCCATCTCGATTTCACTCTGGAATTCTTCACTACATTTTATTGCAGGGCTTGATGCTGTTCCCACAGCATCTGTGTGGGAATTAAGGACGTTCCACTCAGGAATGTCTCTAAGTCGAGACACTAAACAGCCCTGGAGCAGGGGACAGTGTTCCCTCAGGGAATGACAGCAATGCTGGGAGCACCCAGGAGAGGAGCTGAGGATTCCCTGTGCTAAGCCAAGGCACGTGAGAGCTGGGCTGGAGCAGGGAGAAGGAGCAGGGATCCCACTAGGCAAGGAGAGAAGGGGGGGCAAAGGGAAATAAAGGAAAAAAAATCCAGGCATGGGATCTTGGGGTTTAAGTTATTGCTGAGTCCAAGGGGCTGGGATGTCTTGGATGTGGCCAGAAAGTGAGGGAAGCAAACAAAGCCAAGGAGATGCTCCAGGGGCTGGAGACGGGCTGGGAGAAAAGGGAAGATTCTGGGGAGACCTCAGAGCCCCTTCCAGTGCCTAAAGAGGCTCCAAAAGGGCTGGAGAGGGACTTTGGGTAAAGGATAGAATGCCAGGACAAAGAAAATGGCTTCCCACTGCCAGAAGGCAGCATTAGATGGGATACTGGGAAGACATCCTCCTCTGTGAGGATGGTGAGACCCTGGCACAAAATTCCCAGAGAAGCTTTGGCTGCCCCATCCCTGAAAGTGTCCAAGGCCAGGCTGGAGCAACTCCAGCTCCCTGGGGCTGTGTCCACTCCCAGCCCATTCTCCACAGGGATGCTCCAGGCCTGGAGGGAGGCAGGAATAACTCCCCACATAAACACAAGCTCCTGTTGGAATTATCCCGGCAGCAGAGCGGCTGCTGGGAATCACAAGCACTGGCACCTGTTTATCTCCAGGGGCCAGGCAATGCCTGGGAAGAGATAAACAAGGATATCAAGTTCAGGATGCTTTTCTACAAAGCTGCTTTCCCCACGTTGTGCCCAGGCCATGGAATGTCTGTCACCCACGCCCTGCCCAGCCCCACAAGGAGAGTGGTGACAGTGGGAGAGTCGCTGGGGCTGGGCATCCCCCTGCTCGGGGGCTGGAATTGCTCAGGAGCAGGGATTGCTTTACCAGCATTGTATGTCTTGGTTTTCCTAAAACCCCTTCAGCTTGACAAGTGTTTGTTCACTTTGTGCCTGTCCTTTGTAGGCCCTATCTTTCCCAATCCCAAAAAACTGGGGAGGGGAAAGGATGGATGTGCTACAAAATCCAATCATGCAGATGATTCCCAAGCTCTGGAAAGAAACTGCAAAGTCCAGTCTGCCTGGGTGGATTTTGTCACTGGTTCCTCCCATGTCCAGAGGCAGCAGGAAGGGGCAGGATCCCTCCTGGGATTGTGATAATGAAATCATGGAATGGTTTGGATTAGAAAGGATCTTAAAGATCATCACATTCCAACCCCCTGGCATAGGCAGGGACACCTTCCACTAACCCAGACTGCTCAAATTCCCATCCAACTTGGCCTTGAACACTTCCAGAGATGGGGCAGCCACAGCTCCTCTGGGAATTCCATCCCAGCCCCTCACCATGTTCACAGGGGGCAATTTCTTCCCAATATCCCATCTAATCCCACCCTCTGGCAGTGGGAAGCCATTCCTCCTTGTTCTGTCACTCCACCCCTTGTCACATTCCTGAGATAATCCCAAAATCCACTGGAATCATCTCTTTGTATCCTCCTTCTACTGGGATGGCCCAAAGCAGCCCCTGGTTTCCAGCAAGTCTCCACCAGTACCACAAAGAAGGGTAATACCAGCTGGAATTCTGTGATTCCTAAGCCCAATTTCGTGGCTCTGGGCTTACCAGGATCTGAAACCCTTTAGGAAACAATGAATCCAAACTCTCCAGAAAGATGAAGAAATTGATGAGAAGGTTTATACAACACCAGCGATCCCAGGAAGGGCATCTTCTCCTATCAAAGGGAATCATGGAATGGTTTGGGCTGCAAAGGACCACCCAGTTCCACCCCCATGCCATGGACAAGGACACCTTCCACTATTCCAGGATGCTCCAAGCCCAACCCAACCTGGCCTTGGACACTTCCAGGGATGGGGCAGCCACAGCTTCTCTGGGAATTCCATTCCAGCCCCTCACCATCCTCCCAGAGAAGGATTCCTTCCCAATATCCCATCAAACCCTGCTCTTCTTCAGCTTATCTGCATTTATCCATTTCTTTAGGACATTTCATCCTTCAGATATTCCCACTTGCGACTCAACTTCCCCTGGATGTCAGGAATATCTCCAAAATAACCACTCACTTAGACCCACAATGTGTGGAGTGGTATTTCCTTGATTAATTATTATTTAGACTCTTCATATTTAGGAAAGCAACTTCATTAACCCCATGGAAGGGAGGGTTAAAACTAAGACAGAAATAAAAATCCAGCTGCCATATTGAAAGTCCATTAAGCCAGGAAAGGACCTAACTTTGGTGCTTCTAAACATCAATTATTCTGGAATAATTAATTAGCAGAGCTCTAACAATACATAAAATCAGTCGCCTCTGACTCTTCTGATAATTTATGCAAGATTAAAGTATCGCTGTGGTTGCCTTTTCTGGTGCCTAATTCAGCATTTTCTTTTTTCCTTATGGAAGCAAGACTCCAGATTTAACTGCTCTAATGCCCTTTTACAGTGTTTGCTGTAGTAAAATCTAACAGCCACTCGGGCAGGCGAGCTGGGAAATGATGGATCACGGAAGCTCACGGAAAGGGGAGCACCGTAAAATGCCCCAGTTAATGTGGAGAGAGCAGAGTAAATCTTGTTTTAAAAACAGAGTGGGATCTCTGATGGACTCGTTTCACCCCATCAAATTCCCTTTTGATTTGCTTCCTGATAAGGGAGGGCTCCACTCCTGGATTCCTGATAACAGAGAAAGCATTTGGAAGTCATCACTGCTAAATTAAGGTCACCAATCACTGCAAACACCTCGACCCAGCCTGGAAAGAACATTATTTGGGTGGCAGGCTGAGCTCTTCTTCAAAAAGAAAGAATTCCCTGCTTTTTTTAATCCCAAAAGCAGCATTTGACACTGATCCACCTGATCCCTGGGATTCAAACACATTTTGCTACCCCAAAGCTGGATAAAGAATGTATTGGGCACAGCTCCAAAGAGGAGGACTTGGGGGCATTGGTGTGCCCCATCCATGGGTGCTCACATCCCAGAAATCTCCCATATCCTGGGCTCATCCCACAGCGTGGGCAGCAGGAGAGGGGGAATTCTGGGAATTCTGCCCCTCTGCCCCAATCAGGTGAGACCCCACCTGGAATTCTGCATCCAGCTCCAGGACCCAACAGCAGAAGGATGTGGAGCTGCTGGAGCAGATCCAGAGGAGGCCACAGAGATGCACAGATGGAGCCCCTCTGCTTTGCAGCCAGGCTGGGAGAGCTGGAAATGTCCAGCCTGGAGAAGGGAAAGCTCCAGGAAGACCTCAGAGCCCCTTCCAGTGACTGAAGGGGCTCCAGGAGAGCTGGAGAGGGACTTGGGACAAGGGATGGAGGGACAGGACACAGGGAATGGTTTCCCACTGCCAGAGGGCAGGGATAGATGGGATTTTGGGAAGGAATTCTTCCTTGTGAGGGTGATGAGGAGCTGGAATGGAATTCCCAGAGAAGCTGTGGCTGACTTTGGATCCCTGGAAGTGTCCTAGGCCATGCTGGACAGGGCTTAGAGCAACCTGGGATAGAGGAAGATGTCCCTGCCCATGGCAGGGGATTGAACTGGATAATATTTAAGATCCTTCCCAAACCATTCTGTGATTCCATGGAAAAAAACCAAAGTTTGATGGCACATCCCACCCACTCACCCTTCCCTGGGCTCTCTCTGCCCCATCCAAGGACGAGATGTCCCAGGACATTTGCTGGTGCCGTGAGGAACAACACGGAGTTTCCCATCGCAACCAGCACTGGAGTTGACAGCCCACACTAAATCTCCAGGAATTCCCGTGCCCTTTTCCAATGGAGAGCCCCTGAGGGCAGCTTAAGGGCTGATAACACGTGGGATCAGCTTTGGAGCCCATCCCATCCACACATCCACACAAAATCCCCACCTGACACCGCTCCCAACAATCCAAAATAGAAACAGCCCCCCGAAAACTGCAGGCGTGGGGATTATCCAGAGGCACAGGGGAGGAGGAAACGTTCCTTGAACTCAAATTTCCTGAGGGGTGACAGCAAAATTCCCGTTGACAAGTGAAATCAAGGCATTTCCCCATCCCTCAGGCTGAAGCAGAAACTCTGGCAAAGCTGCTGGAACAGCAGAGTTTTGTAGGACTCGGGAGATGCTGCCGAGTGCACAAATCCCTTCTTCCAGGTGCTCTCTGGCATCTGTTCTGTATTCCAAGGGATTTTACTCATTTCCAGTGCTTTGTAGAGCACATGGATCCAGCAAGTCCTGGAATGAAGGGCTTAACTCAGCTCAGCAGCCAGGGAGAGGAATTTCCCTACGACGCTTCCGAGTCGTTACAGGGAAAATCAAATGGGAAGATTTCCATGAGAAAATTTTAAAAAATATGGCTGTAAACTGGGATTTGGGAAAGAACTGGAAGCAGAAAGCAGAACAGAGAAACCTACACAGGTTTTACAGGGAATTGAGCATCTGCCAGGGCGGGATTTTGGGAATCCTGACAGAGCAGTGGAGGATACTCCGATCATCCTCGCCGGCATCAGTAATTCCAACTGTGACTGTGCTGGGAATACCAGCAGACAGTTTATTAAGTGGGAGAAAATAGCAAAAGGAAGGGGGAAAAACCAGGGAAAAGGGACTCATTGTCACTGTTCCATTATGGGGGTTTTGTTAAAGTGCCTTAAACACTCACTTTTATTTTCCTTATTTTTATTTAGGAGCCCAAGGAAAGACACAGAGGGATAAGAGGGATCAGCCCTGAAATTCTGCCCAATTCCAAGCAGCAAGTCCAAAACCCATTTAAAAGCTTATTTTTTGGTTGGATTAGGAGACTCCTAAAGGTCCCTTCCAAGCCAAAGCATTCCATGGACAAATAAATATCTGTTTCCAAGATAAATATCTGTATCCAAGAGCATAGAGTGACAGGATAAGGGGGATCTGCTTCAAACTGAGAGTAAGTTCAGGTGGGATATTGGGTAGAAATTCTTCCCTGTGAGGGTGGTGACGTCCTGGTTGCCCAGAGAATTTGTGGATGCTCCATCCCTGGAAATATTTAAGGTCAGGCAAGCCCCAGGAGGCCAAATGAGGAGTTCAGCACCTCCTGCTCTGTTTCCCATTTTCTTTTCCCCTCTGTTATTTTTCCCTGTCTATTTTAGTTCCACACCATGCCATCCCTGAAAGGTTTGGAGTCTCAAACAAAGCCCCCCACAGACTTGGAAATATCAAGGGTCAGAGCCAAAGGAAGGATATCATCCATCCCCAAAGCCAAGTATTTTTGCTATTAGTGTATAAATAGACCATTCCCCAAAGAGCTGCTGGCTACCAATGGAATTTCCCAATCCAACAGAGCTGGAGCTGCACAGGAGTGGCTCTAAAATAGGGACTGAGGCAAAAATATTGAGGTAAAACTACCTAAAATAGGGACTGAGAGGTGACTTTCATTAAAACATGGAATGGTTTGGGTGGGAAGGGACCTTCAAGGTCATCTCCTTCCATCCCCCTGACATGGGACACATTCCAGTGTACCAGGCTGCTCCAAGTCCCATCCAACCTGGCCTGGAATACTTCCAGGGATGTGGCTTCCACAATAAATTGAGTGTGCAGGTCAAACTCTGCAGGGAAAGATGCACACAGGAACTGTCACCTTCAGTTCCCCATTTCTCTCTAGATGTTCCCTCTGTCACAGTCGCCAACTTCCCCGATCCCAAATCCAACATTTCCTTGAGCAAGGCCCATCCCCTCGCTCCCAGCAGGTTGTTATTTTTAAAAGAGAGCCCTGCAAAGAGAATTCCCAATCCTGGCCCCAGGCCTGCAGCTCCTCTTGCAGCTCGGGACGAGTCACCTGGAAATGCCAAGTCAAGGCGGAAACCCAAAACCGTTACTTACGACCGCTGACATGACCGGGGCCGGCAAAGAGCCAAGAATGTGAACTTTTCCCAATTCCTGAAGGAGTGAGGAGCCACCTCACCAGCCATGCTCCACCCCTGGCTCCCAAGGACAAGCCAGAGGGAAGAGAGAGCTGGCAATGGAATGATTTCCAGGCAAGGTCAAACCTTGGTGGGACAAAAGAGTGGTGACCTTGGAAGGGTTTGGATTAGCTGGAAGAAATTTGGGAAAATGGGAGTAATGATGGAGAGAAGAAAAAGATGTGATGAACTTTGAGGAGTTCTGTGTGGGATCCAAGGGCTTCCCTGAGGGAAGGGATCAAGAGATTAACTCAGCTGTAATGCAATCGGAGGCGTCGCCACAAAGAGCAACAAAGCCTCACACTACTAAGGAAAATAAAATAAATATAAAATAAAACACAAAACAAGAAAAAAAACCCTCCAAAATTCCCTCAGCTGCCATCTCACCGGGAATCAACCCACTGGAAATATCAAGAAAAAAAACAGGAGGGGGTATAAAATCCAGGGCTGAGATTTTCAGAGCTGCCTGAGGATCCAAACACCCGGTGTCAATAAAATTATCAGCAGCTGAGCATTTGGATGCCACCCATAACTTGCTCCTCACCATTTACACCCCCTTCACTCGCCTGAGTAATGCAAAGCAGCTCCTGCCACTTTTGCCTGCAGCGTTTTTCCAAGCAAACACTCCTTGCCCACCCCGACCCCCTCATGTCACATCCTGTGGAGTGAGGAGGAGAAAAATGAGAGTTTAGGGAAATTTTGGAGGGTGATTCTGGCAGTAAAGAGCTGGAGAAGCTTCTGCAGATGCAGAGTGAAGCAGGTTTTCTGAATCCTGTGGGATTTCTCTTCAGGAAGATAGGAAAACAAACAGGATTCCTTCTGTTTGGTAGTTTCAACACTGGGGTGGCAACACAGGAAAAGCAGGAAGCTGGTAACACAAACCACTGGTTTCATCTCAGTCTGGAGCAGGAGAAAGGGGAAGATAAGCAGGGAAGGAATATTTTCAAGGGAAGCAACACAAAACCAGGTTGGATGCAGTGGATCCAACAAGGATGTCCCCCAAATTATTCCTCCTCTGGCCACGGAGCTTCACAGCCACAGATGTTGCAATTCCCCATCTACTTAAGCTCAAGGAGGGAAAGGTTTAGTGGGATATTGGAAAGGAATTCTTTCCTGGGAGGGTGGTGAGGGGCTGGAATGGAATTCCCAGAGAAGCTGCAGATGCCCCTGAATCCCTGGAAGTGTCCAAGGCCAGTGTGGACAGGGCTTGGAGCAACCTGGGATAATGGAAGGTGTCCCTGCCCACATCATGGGGGTGGAATTGGATGATCTGAAAGGTCACTTCCAACCCAAACCATTCTGGGATCTAAATTTGAGGATGAACCACCCACCTCTCCCAGGAAAAAATCCAACAGCTCCTCAGAAGTTCCTTTAATACCCAGACCTGGATGTCACAGCAGGAAAAGGGAGCCAGGCTTTAAACTCAGACAGAGCAAATAAGTTGATCCTTGAGGTCCCTCCCAACCCAAACCATTCCATGATTCCAAGTTCACCTCAAGCAGGACAGGACTGGTCTCACACAGAACCATCCAACCCGGCAAGCACCGAATTATTTAAGGAACAAACACAAGATAAATAAGGAAAAGCCCCTGGAGAATCTCCCTCCTGCTTTCTCCATCTCCTGCTTCCAGCCAGCTGTGACCGTGCTGGAGCAATCCCAGAGCAGTCCTGCCTGGAAGGGGACATTACAGAGGTGGAAAAGACACGGAGGAGCCTCTTTGTAATATTCCATGATCCCCCCGGGCGAGGCGCGGAGCCGGCGCTGCTGAACGCTGCACTTTTGGATTCAATTAAAGTGATTATCTGTTGTGCCAAATAAATTGTGTCCAGCATCTATCCTGCAGGATTTTACACCTCCAGCCTCATTATTCCCTAACTGTTTCCTCCTGTTTATGCTCTCTCCAATTAAATTGCTGATAATATGAGCCAAAATAAAAAACGAGCGCACCTTGTCCGGAGAAAATTGATTCCCTTTTTTTCCTGCACCGGGCGATTGCCAGGTTTTATATACTCTGTTCCTGGCGATCATTAGTAATTCAATTTTCTTTTTATTAGCCCCCTTATCTGCTGAGCAATATAGTGGCAGAGCTGACCTCTTTCGCACGGGTAAATGTTTAAAATCTTTTCCCTGATTAATTTTGCCAGTTAAGGAAAAGAGGAGAAATGATCCGGCTCTTTGCCATCACAATGAATAAAGCTTAATGTTGATTGTGATGGAATTTCTAATGCCAAGGAAATTGATTGAACGCAGCAATTACCCCGCAATAGGAACTCCAGGGAAATGGGATGGTTTTCTCCCCGGCCGTAGCCTTTTGGTTATTTAAAACAATCCAATTTGCAAGGATAATTATATATTAGTGTTTTATCTGCCACCGGGAATGAACATGGGAATTTTGATACTGGCCCGGCATTAGCAGGTTATTGCTGCAAATTACTCCAGATCTGCTTTCTTTCACATAAAGACGAAATTAGGCCATCAATAACCAGAAAAAGGTGGACTGAGGAGATGGGAGAGGCACGAGTGCCCTCTGCAGGGCTGTGTGAACTTCCCAAAATCCCCAATTCTCCTGGAAAAGCTCCCCTGATTCTCCTGCAAAAATCCCAATTTTCCCACATGTACCACGCAGTCCTCACTCCCATTCTCCTCATCCATACATTTGCCACATCTCTGATATTAAAAATTAATTAGGAAAAAAAATCAATAAATCTTCCTTTGAAGCACTTATTCCTAGTTTTTTTTCCAAGGAAAAAGTCCTGGGAGTAAGAAATGACAGCTCAGATGTCCAAGCAGGATGAGCCAAGGAATGGTCAGGAAAAGTTGCCAACTACCAGAACTCACTTGTCTGTCATCAAAAATTAGGTTGGGAATAAGACTCCCAAGACTCCTGCAAGAAAATCCAGATAAAGATAGGAAAAAGCTGTTGGAAAAGTGTATCCTTTGGCATGGGACTTTTAGGACTTGGATCAGTCAAACCTCACTTAGAAGTTGGTGTGTTCCCTCAAAACCCATGAGAAAGATGCCATCCCTGAACTTTTGGGAATATTCCATCTTCAGTTTGGAGATAGCAGATAAAGGATTCCCAAGGTGATGGGACAGGACATGGACAAAAAGCTTATTTGGCATTTAGACTGGCTGGGAGAGCTGGGAATGTCCAGCCTGGAGAAAAAAGAAGGATCCAGGGAGAGCTCAGAGCTCAGTGCCTAAAGGGCTCCAAGAGAGCTGGAGAGGGACTTGGGACAAGGACCTGAAGTGCCAGGACACAGGGAATGGCTTCCTACTGGCACAGAGCAGGGATAGATGGGATTTGGGAAGGAATTTCTCCTCCCTGTGAGATCTGGAAAGTGCTGGAATGGAATTCCCAGAGCAGCTGTGGCTGCCCCATCCCTGGAAGTGTCCAAGGCCAGCTTGGATGGAGCTTGGAGACACGTGGGATAGTGGCAAGTGTCTCTGCCCATGGCAGGGGATTGGAATTCCATGATCTCCAAGGTCCCTTCCCACCCAAACAATTCCATGGTTTTAACCCAAGTGGCACCCAAGACCTTGATGATCCTTGTTGGTCCTACTGCTTTCCCCTGGATAAGGAGAGAAACAACCACCAGCTTTTATCCCTCTTCCATCACATCCCTGAGGATCCCAGAGGTGAGGGAGGCAGCCTGACCTGGAACTTCCTCCCTGCTCCACCCTCCCATTGGAAAAAAAACTTCCATTTGGGACACACTCCAGTATCTGAGCTGTTATTAAACATTTCACTTAATCAAGTATTTTGGAATTAATTGATAAGAGCTGCAGGCAGATCTCTCATGAAACAGCACAAATAATCTCAAGGAAATTCCTACCAATCTGCCACTTTTCACTTGCTCACTGATCCCTAAATAAAAACAATTCCCACAGAGGGAAGTGCCTCTGGACAGAGCATTGGCAAACACCAACCCCAATTCAACACTCAGCAATGGCTGGAAGAGCTTCCCTCCTGATGAGACCAAACAGATCCATTTGGGATCCATTCCCAAGAAGGGAATTGCAAAGTCAGGAGAGAGACCAGGACTTGGGAAGAGCAGGAGCAATGTCTTTTTACAGCCCATGGAGACGTGTCACAGATCCCAAAATCCTGTGGAGCAGGACAAACAGGAAACCAGCCAGGCTGTGTCACCACAGGCTCCACATCCATAGGGACAGAAGAGGCTGATCCAGCTTTTCCAGCCATGTCACTGTGCAGGAAGTTGGGAACATTCCTTCCCTCTGTCTTTCCCTGCAGTGTGATCCCAGAAATGGATCCACCTCCCTGCCCCATGCCTGCTCCCAGTGTATCCCAGTAACCCCATTTACTTCCCTCACACCTGTCCAAGGAGAAATGGAAAAGACTGGAAATTCCACCACGTTGTGGTGATTAATATCTACAACATTCTGCTGGGATTAATATCCACACTTTGTTCCCAAAAGAAACCAAAATAACCTTCCCAAAACCTCTTGGATAATCTGGGAGCCAGGAATTGAATCCACAAAACTTCACTTATTCCCAGCTCCCTGTGGAACCTGAAGACACTGGCACCACATCCATAATTATATATTTAGAGGAAACATGAGGAATTATTCCAATCCCTGTGAGCATCCAGGACCTCCCAGACTTGGGAATGTCCCTGCCCAATCCATCATCCAATAATCTTTTTCCTACTAAACATGGGAGAAAAAAAAAGCACAGGAGTCCTGGAGCACAGAGGAACAATAATTCCACAGCTTTCCAAACCCAGAGTATAAGAATATTCCAACACATGAAGGTGCAAATCCTCTGCCTGGGATTGAAGCTCTCCAAGAAAAATCTTGAAGTACAAAAGGATTCAAATCCAGAAAGTCAATTCTAATCAAAGGGAGCAAATCCAAAATTCACTGAGGGGATGTCAAGGCAATCTGGGCTCTTCCTGAATTTCTCTGCAAAGGAGAAGGTGCCACACAGAGAAGCATCTGCCAGGAAAGGTTGGATAACTGGATCCACTTTTGGAGGGGGGAATGAACTCCCTGCTCTCACAAGGTCACATCCAGACCTATTCCCTTTTTTTCCTTCCATTCTCCAACTTTATTTGCCAACTTCCCAAAGCCTGGAGCAAAATCACATTTCTGCTTTATTTTCTCATTCCTATCCAGTTAAAATCAAGATTTCAGTATGGGAACATTGCCTTCAACCAAGGAACTGGAATTCCAAACAAGCTGATATCCCTGGAATCACTGCCTCAATTTCCTCAGAGGTAAAAATGCTGTAGCAATCCCAAATTGCTCTGAGTCTCCAGAGCTTTCTGTCTTTTCATGAAATCATGGAATGATTTGGGTTGGAAGAACTCAGATCATGGAATTCCACACCCCTACAATGGGCAGAGACACCTCCCACTATCCCAGGTTGCTCCAAGCCCCATCCCACCTGGCTATGGTCACTTCCAGGGATCAGCCACAGCTTCTCTGGAAATTCCACTCCAGTACCTCACCACCCTCCCAGGGAAGAATTCCCTCCCAATTTCCCATCTGACAATGAGAAGCCATTTCCCCTTGTCGTGGCACTCCAGCCCCTTGTCCAAAATCCCTTATCCAGGAAAACTCAACATCATCTCAGTGGAGCTGTCTGAACTCCAAATAATCCCAAAATATAACTGGAAACAAATCATAGCTATGTCTGATCCAAACACATCTCTTAGCTCCAGCAATTCCCACAGGGAATTTCACAGGGCCACAGGGAAAATGTGCCTCATATCCACCTGAAACAACTGAATCCCAGGTGGGGGAAACCTTTTATCCATAAAAATATCCCTAGGGAACAGAAGAACCAGACTTGGAGCCATCCCAACAACATTCCAGACACGTGGAGGTGCCACTCTAAGCTCCAAGGAAGTAGGACATGGATGCAAATTCCCTGTTCCCAAACATGATGGATTCAGCATTCCACTAATTATTGGTGCTTTAAGCAAATTAAATCAAAAACTGGACACAGCACTAGGATACAGGTGAGAGATTGTGCATTCCTGCCTTTGCCAACCTCTTCCTTCCTGAAAATCCAGGGAAACCCCAGGAAAAGCAGGAAACAATTTTTATGTGGCGATGCCAAAGGGCAACATGAATATGGAGACAAACTTCTCAGTGTTCACTCCACGACCAACAACACCTCCAGGAGGACTCGACAACACATTCCCAAACCCAACAACTTCTGGAATCATCACTCCACGGAGTTGAGGAGCCCTGGGAATGCCTGTTCCTACCTTCCTTGGTGGCCAGCTGTGTCCTGGTGGCCGGCATCCGGCAGAGGCGGTGCTTGGAGATCTGCACCAGCCCCCGGGGCGAGGAGCGCTTGGCCGGCACCGACGCTTTGCCCCGCCCGGAATTTCTCCTCCGCAGGTGGAAGCGGCTCTTCAGAGCAGTGGTGGGAGAGATGTTCTTCTTATCCGTGGGGGAACTGGGAAAGGGAATGTCACACAGTTAGCAGGGAGCAGGGAAGTGACCAAAATGCTCCTGGTGTCCTTCTCCAAGGCTCCAAGAGGAGTCAAATCCCACCAGGGTTCTCCTCTGGCTGAAGGGGAGGAGAAGCTCTGCAACAGAAAATTCCAAGGAAACGGGCAAATGTGAGGAATTCCTGGCAAGGAACAGGTGGAGAATGAGGTGTTTGACAGCCAAACTTACTCATTGCCTTCTGCTCAACAGATGTGAGGGACTGAATCATGGAATCATGGAATTGTTTAGCTTGGAAAAGATCTCTGAGATTGCCAAGCCCAAACATTTCCCAGCACTGATAAGGACCAAGTCCCCGAGTTCCACATCCACAGGGATCTTAAATCCCTCCAGGGATGGGGATTCCCAATGCCTGACCACCCTTTAGAGGAAGGAATTTCCCCAATATCTAAAGTAAACCTCCCCTGGAGCAGTTTGAGGCTGTTTCCTCATTTCCTGTCCCTTGTTCCCTGGGAGATCCTGATCCCTCCAGGCTGCCCCTCCTGTCAGGGAATTTAGGGAGTCAGAAGGTTCCCCCTGAGCCTCCTTTTCTCCAGCCTGAGTTTTCCCAGCTCCCTCAGCTGCTCCAGAACTTTCCCAGCTCCATTCTCAACCCTGGATATGCTCCAGATCCTTAATATCCTCCTCCCAGGATTTGAGGAGCCTCAGCAGTGCCCAGCACAGGGGGATGAACCCTTCCCTGATTCTGCTGGAATTTACCAAGGTCTGGGAGGTCTTCCTGAACTGCCAAAAAAACCCAAACATTCCCAGCTTCTCCAGGCTGCTCCAAGGTCGTTTTCCCAGCACAATCCACCCACTGATAGTTTTCCAGGCAAAGCAGGAGGGCAAGGCAAGGATGCACACCTGCTGGGAAGCATGGAAGGGATCTGGGAAACAGCTCCAAGAAGCAACACAACAATTACAACTATTTGAAATTAAATCAAGGAAAATGCAGTTTCCTTTCCTGAGTGAGGAAGTGAGGAGGTGATCACAGGGATTCACAGCACCCAGCTCTGGATCACCCAACATCAGGAGGATGTGGAGCTGCTGGAGCAAATCCAGAGGAGGCCATGGAGATGCTCCAAGGGCTGGAGCCCCTCTGCTCTGGAGCCAGGCTGGGAGAGCTGGGAATGTGCAGCCTGGAGAAGGGAGGGATCCAGGGAGAGCTCAGATCCCCTTCCAGTGCCTAAAGGAGCTCCAGGAGAGCTGGAGAGGGACTTAGAAAAAGGATGAAGTGCCAGGACACAGGGAATGGCTTCCCACTGCCAGAGGGCAGATTTAGAAGGAATATTGGAAGGAATTCTTCCCTGGGAGTGCGGTGAGGCCCTGGAATAGAATTCCCAGGAAAGCTGTGGCTGTCCCATCTCTGGAAGTGTCCAAGGCCAGGCTGGATTGGGCTTGGAGCAGCCTGGAATAGTGGAAGGTGTCCCTGTCCATGGCAGGGCTGTGGAATTCCATGATTTTTAAGGTCTTCCAAACCAAACCATTCCACGATTCCATAAATCCTCCAGCACACAACAACCCTCAGCAGAATTCCTCCCACAGCCACAACTTGACATGAAATCCACAGAGACAAAATCCAAACCAGCATCTTACCCCACATTCCCTTTCCTCTTGATGATTTTTGTCCTACTCTTCACTTTGTAACTGGACAGGGCAGCCTCTCCAAAGGATTTTACCCCACTGGGAACAACGGATGCTGTGCTGGGAGCCGGGACAGAAGTGGTTCGAGGGATATTTGGGGCTGGAGGCTTCTGGTCCTCAGATCTCCACTGGAATGCTGACTTGGAAGTGGAAGGCAAAGTCTGCAAGCTGGTGGCTTTCCACTTATATTTACTGGGAGAAACCCCCAGCTTGGATTGCAATCCCACCTTCTTTATCTTTGCTCCCAAATCCGCTTTGGGGGAGATTTTAGCACCTTTGTCCGTTCCCGCAATTCCCTTCTTGGAATTTTCGGCTCGAGGGCTCGCCCACCTCTTCACAATCCGAGAGCTTTTCCCAGGGTTTGCCACCCAGGTGTAGTTGTTTTTCCTGAATTTCTGAGATTTGCTGGAGGTGGGTGCTGAGGCAGCTTTTTGGAGAGCAGGAGCTTTGGGAATTACGGGAAATCTGCTCTTCACGACCTCAGCCTGAGCAGGTCGAGAGAGCATCTCAGCATTCCCAAAGAGTTTGAGATGTAGGGAAGCATCCTGGACTTCCTCACCACTTGGGTGCCCTGGAGAGGGTGGCTCTGCCTTGATCCTTGCCAAGTGCTGGCCTGGCTCCTGACCTGGCAATTCCAAAAGATTTTGTGGCTCCGACTTCAGCGCCACGGCACTTTCACTGCTGCTTCCAGAGGCAGAAAAGGAGCTCCCAGCACCATTTCCAGGCAGGCACACAGTCCTCGACGTGGAACTGAAGGAAATGGATAGGGAAGGTCTCTCATCCTTCTGGAGAAGAGATTTCTGGATATTTCCATCCACTGAAGGAGCCACCACCGCTTCCCGCCTGGAAAAATCGCCGTAAGGACCCACATTTTCCTGGCCAGCCCTTTGTGGCACCTGGATATCCACAACGATGTTCCCATCCGTGGTGAAGTCCACATGCCTCTCTGGGGAGGATTCTGGTGGCTCAGGAGTCTGGCTGTCCCCAAGGCTCCCAAAACCCTGGGAGGAAGTGCTGGAAGCACTTCCAACGTCAAACCCCGATCCCGGCAGCCGGTTGTCCAGGGAGTATTTTTTCCTCCAGGAGTGAGTCTGGCGTGGGTGGAAATTCCTGGGAGCCTGCTGGGGGTACCTGGTGGAAAAGGCTCCTCTCCTGGTGTAGCCAGGCTGGTGGGGGTTGCTCCACCTCGGAGGAGCCGATGGTGCTGGACGTGGGACATTCCCGTGCATGTTCCTGTGGCTGTTGATGAGACCTGTGGAAGAGAAGACAGAACATTAATTAATTCCCTGATCCTGTGGGAATCTGAGAGCAGCACAGAGCTGCTTTTCCCTGTGATGGAATCACATTATCACTCGGGTTTTGGATGAGCCAGGGTGGAAGGAAAAGTCATGGAATCGCAACATCCAGGAATGGTTTGGGTTGGAAGGGACATTCAAGAACACCTGGTTCCACTTCCCTGCCATACCCCAGGTTGCTCCAAGCCCCATTCAGTTTGGCTTGGACACTTCCAGGGATCCAAGGGCAGACACAGCTTCTCTGGGAATTCCATTCCAGTCCCTTACCACCCTCACAGGGAAGAATTCCTTCCCAGTATCCCATCTATCCCTGCATTCTGGCAGTGGGAAGCCATTCCCTGTGTCCTGACAGTTCCTGATCCCACCTGACTTCACCCTCCTGTCAGGGAATTTTAGGGAGCCAGAAGGTTCCCCCAGAGCCTCCTTTTCTCCAGGATGAGCCCCAGCTCCCTCAGCTGCTCCTGGTGCTCCAGACCCTTCCCAAACTCCCTTCCTTGCTTCCCTTCAAAGCAGCAACAAGGACACTCCAAGGCTTTGCTGCTGGTCCCTCTGGAAGCCACCACCTCTCCCCGGTGCTTTGATCCACCAACATCCCTGTTAATTCAGGAATTTCTGCCCTTGTCCAGCCTCAGTGTTTAGAAAACCTTTCCCATGAGTGATTCCCAAAGGAATCTGGAGCCTGGTATTTCAGGCAGAGTTTTTCCTTCACCGAGGTCAAGGAGCTGCTGGGAGAGCTGAGTCAGCACATTCCTCATGGAAAAGCAAGGACTCTTCCCTGCCTCTCATCACTCCCCCACGGAGGAGATCCTGGAGAAGCAAATCCCAAGTCCTGAGTGGAGGTTGTGGCCTCACTAACATGGAAAATTTACCTTGAAGGATAAAAATAGAGGGATTTGGTGCTAAAATAAGCTCTGGTGCCTTCCAGAGCTTGGGAAGGGCACATGGATACACATTCCACCTCTGTGCTCGCAGCCCAGGACAGGGAAAAGCTCCTCCACAAAGCCAGGAGAGTCCCAGACCCTGCTGAGAGCAACACTGTGGGAATTCCCTGGTGTGGGGACCCCAAAATCCCCCAGTGCTCCATCAGCCTGGGTCTTTTCCCTTTCCACCTCTCCCCAGTACTCCCTGGATCACTTCCCACTTCTCCCAAAACTCCCGAGTCCTCTTTTCTCCCCATTCCTTCCTTCTCCCAGCACTCTGGGATCTTCTGCATCCCCATCCCACTCACACTCCCTCCCAATCCTTCCCTAAAATCCAACATCCTTTCCACAGCTTGTCCCTCCCCCACCAACAACTCCCCAGGTCATGTCACAAATTCCCAAAATTCCCTTTAAACACCGTGCCACCCCCAAAGATCCCCAGATTTCCCCTTATCACTCCTCCAGCTTCTCTCACATTCCTCCCAGCTCTCCTCGTAGCAGTCACTCCCTGTTTCCCGACCCCGACCACTTTTCCTCGTTCCCTATTTCCCGTTTTTCCCCAGATCCTCTCGGTGTCCCCGCTGATCCCTTCACACCCTGCAGCCTCTCCCATTCCCGATTCCCACAATTCCCGCACTGGGATCCCCCGGCACAGCCTCTCCCATTCCCGACCCCCACAATTCCCGCACCCTGCAGCACTCGGATCTCCCGGCACAGCCTCTCCCATTCCCGACCCCACAATTCCCGCACTGGGATCTCCCCGGCACAGCCTCTCCCATTCCCGATCCCCCACAATTCCCGCACCCTGCAGCACTCGGATCTCCCCGGCACAGCCTCTCCCATTCCCGACCCCACAATTCCCGCACTGGGATCTCCCGGCACAGCCTCTCCCATTCCCGATCCCCACAATTCCCGCACCCTGCAGCACTCGGATCTCCCGGCACAGCCTCTCCCATTCCCGACCCCACAATTCCCGCACTGGGATCTCCCGCACAGCCTCTCCCATTCCCGATCCCCCACAATTCCCGCACCCTGCAGCACTCGGATCTCCCGGCACAGCCGCTCCCATTCCCGACCCCACAATTCCCGCACCCTGCAGCACTCGGATCTCCCGGCACAGCCTCTCCCATTCCCGATCCCCACAATTCCCGCACCCTGCAGCACTCGGATCCCCCAGCACAGCCTCTCCCGTTCCCGATCCCCACAATTCCCGCACCCTGCAGCACTCGGATCTCCCGGCACAGCCGCTCCCGTTCCTCCATTCCCGCAGCGCTCCCGCACGGCCCCGCGGCGTCGTGACGTCATCAACCGGCGCCGCCCGCCGCCAACGGACCCACGTGAGCACCTCTGGGCGGTCACGTGACGTCCGCGACTGTTGCCTGGCAACGGGGCCGGGACAGCGCGGCCTAACCTGAGCCCGGGGCTGGGCCTGGGATTGGGCCTAACCCAGCTCGGCCTGGCTGTCGCATCCTCTGTCCCTTGTTCCTATCTCAGCCTGATCCAGCTGTCACCAGTCCCTGTTCCTTCCACCTATCACCAATCCCTCCCTGAGAGGAATGATGGATTTGTCTTTACAACAAGCTGTGTAGATAAGAGTAGCGCTGAGAGATAAAAATACAATGGGATTCCACTGATTGATGAATGGAAAAAAGGTATTTGCCTTTACAAACAAACTGTAGGGTTGCTGATAAATGAAGTTGGATATTGAAAGAAACAATGGGGAAAAACTATTAATGCCATAAGAATTAGAAATTAAAAGGGAGAGTTATACATTAAAGGGGAATCTTAGGTATCAGGTGTTCTGGGAAGTCTGTGCCTCTCAATGGGGAGAGAGGGAAATGAGGCCAGGAATTAGGATAAAAGTGAGGCTTCATCCTCCAAAAATCTGAGACATCCCAGGGGAATGCCCCATGGCCTCTCCCTTTATTCAAATAAAGTGTAAGTACTCATTTGTCTCCTTTTTAGACATAAACCTCTGGTGTTTGTGGCTTGATTTTCCTGACACTCCTTGTCCCCTGTTCCCATTTTAGTCTGGACCAGCTGCTCCTATCCCCTGTTCTCAGCCTGGGCCAGCACAGCTCTTCTCTGTCCTCAGCCTCTGTTCCTTCCACAACCTCATCCAGCCATCTCCTGTCCCCATCCCAGCCTGGCCCAGCTGTCCCCATTTCTCCTGTCCCCATCCCAGTCTGGTCCAGCTGTCCCCATTTCTTCTGTCCCCACTTCTGTCCCCATCCCAGTCTGGTCCAGCTGTCCCCATTTCTCCTGTCCCCATCCCAGGCTGGCCCATCTGTCCCCATTTCTCCTGTCCCCATTTCTCCTGTCCCCATTTCTCCTGTCCCCATCCCAGCCTGGTCCAGCTGTCCCCATCTCCCAATGATCAGATGGCTGCAGCATTTCTTCTATGATTGTTGTCCCAAAAAATGTTCTTCCACACACAGTGTGAAAGAGCCTGACCTACAAACTGAGCCAAAATATTGGAATTATTTACATTTCTGTACAGAAAAGGGGGAGCTAACTGAGCCAAAATATTGGAATTATTTACATTTCTGTACAGAAAAGGGGGAGCTGGTTTTTCCTTTTCCTAGCCTTGGTTGTTTCTCCACCTCTCCCTTGTCCATTGGTTCCATGTTCCATTGGGTTGGGGTTTGGGTGATATTTTATCCCAAATTTCTTCCTCTCTTCTTTATCCACATCTGCAGCTCCCAAGGCTCACTGAGGCTGCAGTTACTGAGATATGTGAAACACAATTTATCTACTTGGAAACTGGAAATCTTGGAGCCAAGCTGGGAGAGCTGGGAATGTCCAGCCTGGAAAAGAGAAAGCTCCAGGGAGACCTCAGAACCCCTTCCAGTGCCTAAAGTGGCTCCAGGGAGCTGGAGAGGGATTTTAGACAAGGGATGAAGGGACAGGACACAGGGAATGGTTTCAAACTGACAGAAGACAACTTAAATGGGATATTAGAAAAAAATATTCCCTTATGAAGGTGATGAGGGGCTGGAATGGAATTCCCAGAGAAGCTGTGGTTGCCCCATCCCTGGAAGTGTCCAAAATCAGGTTGGAGCAACCTGGGATAAAGGAAGGTGCCCCTGCCTATGGCAAAGATTGGAATGAGATGATCTTGAAGGTTTCTTCCAACACAAACCATTCCAGGATTCTCCAGGTATCTCCTGTATCAAGGTAAACCTGGTCCAGCTGTCCCCAGCCCCTGTCCCTGTCCCCATTCCCTCTCCCATCATCAGTGTCTTCCCACAGCCAGGCATGAGGGGGAGATTTTCCTGGTGATCCAAAGGAAAATCTCCAGCAAAGAAACCTTAATTCCACCCATCAGCCTCGTGATTCCTCATTTCCCACACTCTGGCTGTCCTTTTAAAAATGTTTCACGGGAAAATCAGTCCCAAAGTTTCAAATTTAGTTGTGGAGGTGAAGAAAATCCTCAAGGAGCTTGTTTTCCAAATAATTTTATTCTTCCCTGAGGGAATGAACCCCATAAACAAAGAGCAGCAGAGCCTCAAGTCTGCAAAGGAGATAAAACTCCAGCCTAAAATTATTCAGGGAACAAAAGCTGAGACAAGGAGCTGGAGCAACATGACACCAGGATGGAACCTTTGGAAAAGCAACCCATTATCAACCTCAAATCCTTTACAACAGACACTGTCCCTTGGGATATCTCACTTCCTGATGCAGCTGGGGAGTTCTGCCTGTCCCAGGTCTGATCAAATCACTTCTCTGGGATGACCCCACAATTTCCCTGCTTGGAAAGGGAGAGTTGGTAAATTATTTATGGTGCTTTGTGGCATTTTAAAGTGGAATATGGGAAGAACTAGCTTGGTGGGATAAATTATTTTGGGAGAAAAATCTTCAAAATACAAAGAGTTTAGGGTGCTAAAAAACACTCCAAATCCCCTCTTTTTTTCCAAGTCTTGCACACATGGGAACAGGCTGGGAACCAGGCAGGCAGGAATGACAGATCTCCTCCCTTGGGGCGGCCTCAGATCAGCTTCAATCGATCTCAAATCCCACCCAGAGTTTCATAATGGCTTTTAACTGACAGCAATTGGCACTTGTGCCAAAAAAAATCCTCCTCCACTCCCAGCTGCTCCTTCCCTCCCTTGTGCTGGCACAGGGAGTCGAGTGCTTTGCATAAATGAGCTCAGAATGAGCTGCTCTGAATTGAAATTAATTCAGCACACGTGGAGGAAAAGCTCATTTTTAACCCAGGGAAGCCGTGGATCCACCACTCCCACAAAACCCAGCCTCGGGAAAAGGCAAACTCAAAGCTGTTTTACCAATTTGCACCAAATTTTGTATGGAAAAAATGCAAAGTTTGGAGGATCTTGGATCACTTGGGGTCATTCTGGGATGATTTCTATTGAGAGAGCTTTGGGATGGGGATATCCAAAGGAGGAGAAGCAGCATTTTAAGCATGAACTGGATCTTCTCCAGGGAATAGAGAGCAGCATCCTGCCTCGGGACAAGCAGCTGGCAGGAATCTCCCCTGGGATTTGTGCAAAGGGCAAAGGAGAGATAAGGATGTTAAAATATTAAAACAAACCTTTTTTTTTTTTTTCTGGCTTTCCAGCCCATTCCTGTCACAAACAACATATCCAAAACGAATTCATGGCACTTTTAATTCACAGCACTAAGTTTCTATGACACTTTGGAAGTCTAATTTTGTTATTTTAAAGAGAGGGAAAAAAAAAAAAGAAAAAAAAAGAGCTAATGCAGGGTTTTGCATGTGAGTAAACATCCCAAGGAAAGAAACACACGGAAGAGGAATTAAATTGTCTTGTTCAGCCCAAAAATAAATCCTTTCAATGTCCTAAAACATTATCCCAGTGCAGATCCAGTGACAAGTGTGTCAGAGGATCCCTGGATCCTGAAACACCCAGTACTGCCAGGGATCCATTTGCAGGAACATCATGGAATGGTTTGGATTGGAAGGGACCTTCAAAGTCATGGAATTCCACCCCCCACCTGGGCAGAGACACTTTCCACTATCCCAGGTTGCACCAAGCCCCATCCAACCTGGTCTGGAACAATTCCAGGGATGGGGCAGCCACAGCTTCTCTGGAATATCCTCCTGCACTTATGAGTCTCAGTTGGATGGTTGCATCAAGATTTCAGGGAGATGCCTTAATTAAAGTGTAAAAAAAGAGGGAGAGAATACAGGAGGAAGTGGAAAATCAAGAGAGTGAAGGTTTAAAACCTGTGTAGTCCCAAGGTCAGTGGTTGCTCCCTGCATCCTTTTCCTGAAGGATTGGGAAGGAAAGAGTCTGGAGGTGAGTGACCCATTCCTTGTTGTGCCAGCACCATCCATGGCATGGACTCGTGGTATGTGATCTGGCTGCAGTCCTTTTCCTTTTCCTTTTCCTTTTCCTTTTCCTTTTCCTTTTCCTTTTCCTTTTCTTCCTTTTCCTTTTCCTTCTCCTTCTCCTTTTCCTTCTCCTTCTCCTTCTCCTTCTCCTTCTCCTTCTCCTTCTCCTTCTCCTTCCATCTTTTCTTCTCAACATTTCCAGAGATTGGGCATCCACAACTTCCCTGAGCAGTCCAATCCAGTATCTCACCGTCCCCATAGTGAATAATTTCTTTTTATCTCCACTCTAAACCTCTCCCTTTTTTCTATTTAAATCCATCAACCCTCATCCTGTCACTCCAGGCCCTACTAAAAACCCTTCTTCCCATTCCTGTAGAAATCCATGGACACAGCCTCAGCTCCAAGAGGAACTCAGCAATTATTTACCACTGAAGAAATTTGCTTCTTCTCCAAAAAAGTTTTTCCTATTTTAACTCAAATGGGAGGAAAAAAAAAAGTGCTTCCCAAGGGCAAACAAACTCTCAACTCACATTTTTTGCTGATAACAGCAAGACTCCGAAGCGGGGCTCAAGGGAAGGAGATGTCTCCTGGGTTAGATGGAAAACAGAGAGGAAAATGTTTGGAACAAGAGAATAAATGGCTGCAGGATCCTAAAGGAAAAGCTGCTGTCATTTATTGAGTGGGTGCTGGGGTTTTGTTGTGGTGTCTGGTTTTTGGGGATGTTTCTTGCCTCTGGTGTTGCTCCCAGGGCAGGAGCTGCACACAGAGCTGAATGCACGTGTCTGGGAAAGGGAGAAACCAGAGGGATGATCTCTGTGCTTCCATGTCATTGTCATTCCCAGTCAGGATTGTTTTCCAAGGTATTTCAAGTGGGGACAGAGAACAAATCCTCTTCTTTCTCCTCTGTGTTCACCCACTGAATTCAGCATGGTTCATTTGGCAATACCATGGCTGCAGAAGGACCAACCATGGATCAAAAACCTCAGCTCAGAATCAATTAATCTGAAAATGTCCTAAATCCTCTGCTCTGTGGGAATGGGACTGTGGGGGCTGTGACATCCCATGGCAAAATTTCCTTTACTGAGGAGGTGACCTCAGGGACTCGACAGCACCCAGCTCTGGAGTCCCCAACAGCAGGAGGATGTGGAGCTGCTGGAGAAAATCCAGAGGAGGCCACAGAGATGCTCCAAGGAATGGAGACCCTCTGCTCTGGAGCCAGGCTGGGAGAGTTGGGAATGTTCATCTGGAGAAGAGAAGGATCCAGAGCCCCTTCCAGTGCCTCAGGGGGTTCCAGGAGAGCTGGATTTAGTACAAGGGATAGAGGGACAGGACACATGGAATGGCTTCCCACTGCCTGAAGGCAGGGAGAGGATGGGATTTGGGAAAAAATTCCTCCCTATGAGGGTTATAAGGGGCCGGGATGGAATTCCCAGAGAAGGTGTGGATGCCCCATCCCTGGAAGTGTCCAAGGCCATGATGGACAGGGCTTGAAGCAGCCTGGGGTAGTGGAAGGTGTCCCTGCCCATGGCAGGGGGTGGAACAGGATGAATTTGAAGGTCCCTTCCAAGCCAAACCATTCCATGATTCTGATATGACTCCACCATATCCTAGCAATGGAAACATGGCTTTTCCCTTGCCAATTCCATTCCAATCCACCAGGAAACCATGGCAGAATTCCCAAAAATATTTGTTCATGTGAAAACATCTGTATTTATCCAACTTCAGCTGTGAAGGGGGAGAGGACTTTGCTCCCCAACTGTTTGGGCCTTGGACTTTTCCCTGCTTGGAAAGGTTGAGAAAGAAATCCATACACTGCCAATTGTAAATATTTGGATTGGGAATATGGTTTGGATGTTCAGCATTGTCCAGCACAGCTCTTCCAGGAGCATGGGGCCATCCAGGGACCTGGTTTTATCCTAATTTAATGCAGCTGCACCACCAGCTGCCATTGCAAAATTCCCACCTTGCAGGACTTGCCTCTCTGCTGTTTCTTGCAACAAACATTTACAAATCCTTTCGGTTTCAGGAAATTTCACAGAAGTACCAAAGAGAGGGAAAACAAATTGTTCCTGACAATCTGAGCCTTGTGCTGGAAAAGCTGAGGGAAAAGCAGCATCAGATGCTCCTTTGCAAGCCCTGGATGAGAGGGAAGGATGTTCAGGAAGAAGGAGGTGAATTTTTGAGACCTTCCTGGGGATTTTTTGGATCTGGTTCCTCTCCCAGCTGGATCTCTGGAGTTCTGTGGGCGGCACCACTCAGCAAAACAGAGCTTGATGCACATCCAAAAAGTCACAGAGGGAATTCAACTTGCTTGATTCCTCCTGGGACCAGTTTTTTCTGCCATTTCACCCACTGAAGTTCCCTGTGTATTGGTGGAGCACCTTTTGATCCATGGCTTCTCCTTGTCCTCCCAACAGCTCCACGATGTCCCAGTGCTTCCCCTGACCTGCACAGATGAGCCACATCCAGGTTTTTAAGAAGAACCATGAATTTTGGGTGCTCAGCAGCACCAGTTTGGGGGCACACCACTATTCCTGGTGCCCACATGGAGACTCCAGCTCCTCTGCCCCTTCCTCCATAGAGTGCTTTGCTCTGGGAACTCCTTCCTTCAAGCTTTGCTCCAGAGAGGCTAAAATTAAACCAGTGATTCCACTGCTGACTGAAAACAGAGCATTCCTTTTCCACCCACGTGTTTTGGATGGACATCAGAAGCCAAACCCTGGCTGCTCAGTCCCCTGTGAAAAAACAATCTTCTATTCTGATCCTCCATCCTCCAGCTCGCTCTGGTCGGGATGTTCAGTTCCCAGCCTGGCGTTCAAGGGGTTCTGAAATGGGATTTGCCTGGAAGTGGAAAACATAAACACAAGCAGCCACTATCTCTGCAGCTTATTGCCCTGAACAAAAGCTTATTCTGCTCCAAAGGAGGGGGGGAAACAGAAGTTAATTCATGGATAAAGCAAGGAAAATAAAATCCGTTCACCATCTCCTTTCCACCTTGTATGTTCCCAAATTCTTTGGGAACGTGGAGATTTGCAGGCAGCCAGTGGAAAGAGGGAGATCTCTCTCTTCAACTCCAACCCTCATGGGGATAAATTCCTAAATATCCCAATCCTCACTGAGCCAGTGCCAGGTGATGCAAACCTGCTCCATGGCCATCCAGCCCCACTGGAGTCACGGAATCACAAAACAATTTGGATTGGAAGGGATTGTTGAAAGGCATCCAGTTCCAATCCCCTGCCATGGGCAGGACACCTTCCACTATCCCAGGCTGCTCCAAGCCCTGTCTAAGCTGTCCTTGGACACTGCCAGGGATAGGGCAGCCACAGCTACTCCAGAAATTCCAGCACCTCAACATCCTCCCAGGGAAGAATTCCTTCCCAATATCCCAGCTATCCCTGCCCTCTGGCAGTGGGAAGCCATTCCCTGTGTCCTGTCCCTCCATCCCTAGTCCCAAGTCCCTCTCCAGCTCTCCTGGAGCCCCATTAGCCACTGGAAGGAGCTCTGAGCTCTCCCCTGGAGCCTTCTCTTCTTCAGGCTGGACATTCCCAGCTCTCCCAGCCTGGCTCCAGCCCTTGGAGCATCTCCATGACCCTCCTCTGGATCTGCTCCAGCAGCTCCACATCCTTGTGCTGTTGGACCCCAGAGCTGGAGGCAGCTCTGCAGGTGGGGTCTCACCTGAGCAGGCACAGAGGCAGAATTCCCTCTTCTCCTGCCCACACTGTGGGATGAGCCTGGGACATTGATCTCTGAATTCCTGAACCTCCATCACTGCAATCCCCAAGTTCTTGAGCGTCCATCACTGATGCTCCTGTAGCATCCATCACTAGGATCTCAAATATTCCCCAGGAGAGCCCAGCTCCACAAAATCCCCTCCTGGTCCAAATTCCCAAAGCATGGAGCCAGGAAGGAATCCCCTGCCCACCCTACATGCCCCTGATCCCTCTTCATCCTCTGCCTCCCCTAAATCCCTGCACAATTCCCAGAGCACCTGCAAGTCTTTTTCCCCACAGAGAATCCATCAAAGGGACAAAATCAGGGGCTGTGACACCAATCCCTGTGCCCTGCTGCCCTCTCCCATCTCTCCGTATGTTCCATCCCCACACTGCACTTCCCATCCCCATCCCATCGAGCTGAGGCTGGACAAACTCATGTCAGAAGTGATTCCAATGCTGGTCACTCCTGGAGCTTCATGCCCAGCCCAGGAACTAAACCCACAGCAGCTGCTTTATTTTAACCCCTTTTTTTCCCCAAAAAAACTCCAGTTTTCCCACCCAGCCAGCCTCATCCCGGGGTGCCCCCCCAGCCGCTGGGATATCCCCCCACCCCCAAATGCGATTCCCATCTGGAATTCCTCTAGATGTCACCCTCAGCCGTCTTTTCCATATACACACCCCCCCCCTCCACCCCCCGGCTCGCATTTTCCTTTCTCCAAGATCCTTTTTTTTTTTTTTTTTTAAATTCCTTTCTGATCTCTTTCCGGCCATGTGTGATTGCAGTTTCCTCCGGGCGTCCATTTCATCAGCCCGAAATTAAGGAGCAGCAGGAAAAAAAGGGGCGGCGGGCGGTGGGAACCCCCTCATCCCCTCCCTCCCCCCGATCCCAATCCCACCTCCCCACCCACCCCAAGCCCACACCCCACACCCCACATCCCTTCCCGCCGCCATCCCGCTGCTCCCGAGGCTCCCAAACACCTCTCGACACCCCGTTCCCAGCCCCGGCCCCGCTCGGCCCGCAGGCCGGCAGGGAACGGCGAGGATTTTTACCTCACCGTCACTTTTAGGGTGACATCGCTTTTTTTTTTTTTTTAATTTTTTTTTGCGTGAGGGGGGAGCTGGATTTTCCCTCCGCACACCCCAAAAGCTGACCCGCAAGCCAGGCCGGCGTTGTCCATCTTTTCCCGGATCCAGCCCTGGTGACACGAAGGTCACGGTGCCTCCAGCCCGGCCTTTTCCTCCGCGCTGTCGCCAATCCCGGCTGCGTGTCCTGGCCCGCAGAGGAAACCCACGCCCGGGGCGATCCCAGAAAATCCCCAGGGAAAAAAGCTTTTCATCCCTTCGGATCCTCTCCTGCATGAGACAATCGCGGCTGTGCGGCTCCGCCGGGCGATGGCCGAGCAGTGAAGATGTCCATGGCCAGGCTCAACAGCGTCAATGGCTTCTTGGAGGACGCCAGGATGGAGCCGGGGGACATGGGCAGGATCCTGCGCTGCCTGGAGATGGGCACCGTCCTCACCTTGTTCTACCAGAAGAAGTCGCAGAGGCCGGAGAGAAGAACCTTCCAGGTGAAGCTGGAGACTCGCCAGATCATCTGGAGCCGGACGCCCGAGAAGGTGGAGGGGGACAGTGAGTATCGGGGGGACAGGGAGGATTGGGGGGGACAGAGAGGACTGGGAGGGACAGGGCAGTATCAGTGGCAGTGGTGGGGATGTGCTGGTGGGATGCTGAGCTGTACTGGGGTGACTGTTCTGGGCGTTCTGGGGTGTCCTGCCACAGTGGGGTAAGTGTTTGTGAGGTGCCTGGATGTGTTGGGATGTCCTGCTGTAGGGGGGGAACTGATTGTGGGGTGCCTGGATGTGTTAGGGTGCCTGGATGTGTTAGGTTGCCTGGATATGTTGGCGTGCCTGGGTTGTGTGGGATGTCTTACAGTGGTGGGGTAATTGGTTGTGGGGTGCCTGGGGCTGTTGGGGTGTCCTACAGTGGCTGGGGGGGTTTCTCAGCGTGCTGGGTTTCCCAGCCATGATGGGGTAACTGATTGTGGGGTGCCTGACTTTGTTAGGGTGTCTTACAGTGGTGGGGTAAGTAGTTGTGGGGTGTTTGATTATGTTGGGGTGTCTTACAGTGGTGGGGTAAGTGGTTGTGGGGTGCCTAACTGTGTTGGGGTGTCCTGCAGAGATTGCTTGTGAGGTTTGTGGCCATGTCAGGAGGCTCCACTGTATTGGGGTGCATGACTGTGGGGTTCCTGGCTGTGGTGGGATGTCCTGGTATGGTGGGGTAACTGGTTATGGGGTGCTTAGGCTTTGTGGGATGTCCTACAGATTGTGGGGTGCCTGGATGGAGTGGAGTGTTCTACCATGTTGGGGTGACTGGTTGTGGAATTCCTGGCCATAGGGGGATGTCCTACCACAGTGGGATGTTCAGCCCTATGGAATGTCCTACCATGGTGGGATGTTCACCCCTGTGGAATGTCCTACCTTGTCAGGGTGCCTGGCCATGGGGTGATTCCTATAAAAGCAGGAGCTGCTGGCCTAAGCAACCTTTGCCTCCTCCATCCCACCTTGGAAGTTGTTCTGTGGGTTCAAGCTTCTTCCATCATCCCTGGGGATTTATATCCCCCCTGTGAGGAGGGAAAGGAATGACCATCACTGTTCCTGCTCATAGTGCTTTTAACCTCAAAACCCCACTGGAGCATCCATAAAAATCACCCTTCCTTGTGGATTCATCAGTGGTTAGTGGGTTATTGGGACATTCTCCCAACATTGGGAATTGTCATGGCTCCATGTCTTGGTGCTCATTACCTCAAAGCTTTAATTGAGCTAAAAAAATCCAATGGATGGAACCTGGGATTGGGGTGCTATGGAGCTGCACCATCACCTCATCCTGTGGAGGGAGGGAACTCAGTTTTGGGCTATCACCTCACCTGAGTGATGGCAAAACCCACCCCAGAGGTTTGGGAGGTGCTTGTTTCCTGGAAAGGCTCCTCCAAAATCACCAATGACCCCCCCAAAAAATCACCACCGACTGCTGATTCTGTGCAAGATCCAGCAAAATCCCCAACAAGCTTCAGTCATGGAAATAACACATTTCCAGCTCCTTGTTTTTTCTGGAAGTGCTGTGTGCTGCCAGCTCAGGATCTCAGGTTGCTCATGATGCTGTGCCTCAGTTTCCCCTCTGGAGCCTTAAGATCTGTCATTTCCCATATAACAGCCCCATCTTCCCCATGGGAATGAGTAGGCATCCTCCAAAATCATCCAGAAGGATGGAAAAAGGAGAAAAATCCTTCTGGAAATGTGGAATCCTGCCATCTTGTCCCACCATTCACTTTTCTAGTGTGGGGTGGGAGAAATGCCCATCCTGGTGCTGGGCTGGAGTATTCTCACCCCCTGGTCCATCCCTCTTTTCCCACTCTCTGTGATTTTATGGGAGGTATCAGCATCTCCCAAACCTCACGCCTGCCTGGGCCATTTTAAATTCCCCCCTTTCAAGCTGTCATCCTGCTTGGAGAGGGATTAGTGGGAAGTGCTGATGTCTCTGTTAGGGACTGTCAGGGCCAGGACACAGATCCTGGCTCTCCCCTGGACCCCCAGGATAATTACATGCTTTGTTAAGCAGCCTCTGGACACGTGTCCGTGTGTCCATGCCTTGGGATCGTGTCCATGTCTGGGATCTCTTGGAGCATGGCCTTCAAAATTAACCTCATCCTGGAGGGCTTCCAGCTCATCACCCTCAGCAGACCCCAGTTCCCAGCACAAGGAATCTGGTGGAAAACAGCCCCAAGAAAAGGATTTTTGCAAGAAAGGAAAGGGGGATGAAGGCAGCATGAAAAATCCGAGAGGATTTTCAGAAGTGGTTTCACGACACCTCCAGCCTTGTTAATGGCAAATAATTAGAATTAGGGCATTTTTGGGAGGAGAATATCCAGTTGGGATTTATCACTGTTGGACAAAGAGGAAATATTTTTATTTCAGATATTAAACCACACCACAGGATCCCGGCAGGATTTCTCCCAATTTCCCCTGTCCAGGAGGGTCTGAGCTGCCACATCCTGCAAGAAGGGATGACCGAGGTGCCCAGGCCAGCAGGAATTCCTAGCACAACCATTCCCTCCAACCCCTTTGCTTCCCTCCTAATGTCTGAAAAAAATCTCCCATATCTCTAAAAATCTCACTGGGCAGAACCTGCTCCTCCATCATCTCCCCACCATTCCAATTTTTTTTTTTTAACCACTCTGCTCGCTTTGCATTAGAAAAGAAAAGGGATTTTCGCAGCTGGAAACGACTTCCAGAGTGTTTTAATCGCCCGGGACAATGGAGACAATGCGGGGAGGAGTTTGGAGACAGAGTTCTGACAGGATCGAGGCAAATCCGCTGCAGATGTGGTTTCCAGGAAGCTGCTGCTCGGGCGTATTGTGCAGCCCCCAGCCGCTCCCTCTTCCCCTGGATTTTCATGGGAATGGGCTGTTTGCCCTGGGGAGAAGGATTTTGGGGTGTTGTTGGGTGAAAAACTGCTGCTGGCAGCCCAGAAATTACCCGTGTCCTGTGTTTGTCCCACAGCAGGAAAATGGGAATTCTGCCCCAATCAGGTGAAACCTCACCTGCAGAGCTGCCTCCAACTCTGAGCTCCAACATCAGAAGGATGTGGAACTGCTGGAGAAAATCCAGAGGAGGCCATGGAGATCTCCAAGGGCTGGAGCCCTACTGCTCTGGAGCCAGGCTGGGAGAGCTGGGAATGTCCAGCCTGGAGAAGAGAAGGATCCAGAGCCCCTTCCAGTGCCTCAGGGGGATCCAAGAGAGCTGGAGAGGGACTTGGGACTAGGGATGGAGGGACAGAACACAGGGAATGGCTTCCCACTGCCAGAGGGCAGGGATAGATGGGATTTGAGAAGGAATTCTTCCCTGTGAGGAGGCTGAGGCCCTGGCACAGGTTTCCCAGAGAATCTGTGACTGCTCCATCCTTGAAAGCGTCCAAAGCCAGGCTGGATGAGTCTTGGAGCAACCAGGGAGAATGGAAGGTGTCCCTTCCCATGGCTGGGGTTAGAATAATATGAACTTTAAGGTCCCTTCCAGGACAAACCGTCCAGGTATTAGAAACAACTCCCAGAGTTCAGGTGCAAGGCCAGATCCTGGAGGAGTTAAATCCAAGGAAAGGCAGCATTGCAACTTGTTAGAAAAGCCCTGGTAGCCACTGGCTTCTCACCCTTTCTTGGCACCCTGTGGATGAGTGGGTTGGGGGATCAAGTGGCTGCTTTTTAACCTGTAAACCCTTTTTTAGCCCCTAAATCTGCCTGGTTTTATGGAAGAGAGTTTGCTCCAAGCCACAGGAGCCATGTGGAAACAGCAGAGTTTCATTCCTTGAGGTCTTGTCCCAAAACAAAGCTCGTGCCAGGGTGCAGAACTCCTGTGTGTCACTTGTGCTAAAATCCCACCCTGATCCGTGAAATTTGGCTTGTGGTCACTCAGCAAAAGAAAGCTGGATAAAGCCTCCACTGTTTTCTGGAGCTTTTCCGCCAAGAAAAACTATTCTTCCCCTCTTTTGCTTAATCAGCCCAATTCCTCCCCCATCCCTTATTCCTCCCTGCATTCAGCTTTTTCTTTCCCCTTTGGATCCCCCCTTTGGATTGGGCTGAGGGTTTCCACCAAGGCACGTCTGCAGCCTTCCCCAGCACCACATCGGAAATGCGGCCGGGCTGGAAATTCTCCGGGAAATGACCCATTTCCTCGGCAGGACAATACCCCTGGCGAGGTGCTCCGGCCGCCCTGGCTCACACAAAGCCCTTTCCGTTGTCGGTGCCTCGTTCCCAGAGGGCAAACCTGCCCGGGGGGTGGTGGTTGTGGGACCAAGAACAATTCTGTGTGTTGTTCCTAATATGTTATTATTCTTGCTCCCGGTGGGATGTGTCCACTGGGAAAATTGGAAATCTCCCTTGGTGGAGTGGCAGTGAGGAAGAGCGTGGTCCGGAAACCCGGCCCTGCTGCTGCTGTTGGAGCTTTATTTAGCGGGATAATGAGGGAGCAGAGCAGCAGGAAAGCAACGCCCTGCGGTCCTGGCCGCCGGGGCTCCAAATTGCCACTTTTGGGAAGAGTTCTCCAAGGAAAACATGAGCTCAGCGTATTCCAGCAGAGAGTCTGGCTTGGGGAGGACAAGGTGGTTGGAGATTTGCTGGTTGGGATGGGGTGGGATGAGTCTGGAGGATGCATGGCAGCCAAAAAGCTGGGAGAAGAGTGGGCAGCACTGTCGGGATGCCACATCCTGGGGACACGAGTTCCTGGAGGACACACAGGGATGGGGCCCATCAGGCACGTGGAGACAGGGCAGCAGGGTCACTCTGTCCTTGGGATACAGATCCCAGGATGACAGCTTTTCTGTGGCATCCGTGGTGGTGTCACTCAGCTGCAGCAGCACTGCAGGGACACCCTGTCCTGGGGACATCCTGGGACATGGATCCTTGGAGGACATATGGCTGTGACACCTTGGTGCCATTCCACTCCAATGGACAGTGCCATGGAGACACTCCATCCTGGGGACATGATTCCCTGTAGGACACATGGCCATGGCATCCGTGGTGGTGTCACTCAGCTGCAGCAGCACTGCAGGGACACCCTGTCCTGGGGACATCCTGGGACATGGATCCCTGGAGGACACGTGGCTGTGACACCTTGGTGCCATCCTATTCCAGCAGGCAGTGCCACATCCCATCCTGGGAACACAGTTCCCTGAAGGACATGCCATACCCACGGTGCCATCACACATCACTGGAGGACACTGGGGACATGTGTCCCTCAAAGACATGTGGCCACAGCACCCATAATTCCATCACACACTCCTGAGGATATCCCATCCTGGGAACAAGGTTCTCCAGGAGGACACATTCTCCTGGAATTCCCACTTCCCTGAGCCCCTCACACGAGGCTGTGGTGGCCGGGGACAGTTTCATGTTCCTCTCTCCCTGCAGTCGACATTCGGGAGATCAAGGAGATCCGCCTGGGGAAGAATTCCCGGGATTTCGAGCGCTACCCCGAGGACGCTCGCAAGCTGGACTTCACCATGTGCTTCATCATCCTCTACGGGATGGACTTCAGGCTGAGGACGCTCAGCGTGGCCGGTGTGTTGGGTCCCTGTGTCCATCCTTGGGGTCCCACCCCCTTCCCAGCATCCCAACATCCCATCATCCCCATCCCAACCTCCTCTTCCTCCAACAGCTTTCTGCGAGGAGGACATCAACCTATGGATAACGGGGCTCAACTGGCTGGTGGCTGATACCCAGAGAGCCCAGACCCCTCTGCAGATCGAGAGGTGAGGAAGGGCCAGCAAATCCCATCTCCTGGTCCCTTTTTTTGGGAAGAAAACCTGCCCTGGGCTTGGTGCTCTTTGGGATTGAGCACTGTCAGTCCATCCTTTCCTTCCCAGGTGGCTGCGGAAGCAGTTTGATGGGATGGACCGGGCAAGGGAAGGCAGGTGAGCCACCAGCACGGTGGATTCAACTGGAAAGGACCATATTCCCCCCATTGCATCCCAAATCTGACCCAGGCTGGGGGTGAGGTTTGTGGGACAAGGGGGCCACCAGGGCTTTTGGGAAGTTTGAAGGCACTGAAAATCAGAGATTTGGATGCAGGTCACATCCTTGTGACTGTGAGGACCACTGGGACCCACTCCCAATGCCACATTTTCATTTCTGCCAGAGGGGCCAGGCCATTAATGCAGCCCATAATTGCCTTCCCAAGACAAGAAAACCCCAAAATCAAGGGAATTTGGACTTAAATTATTATGGGAATGGGAATGGGCATCACCTCCAAGTAGGATGATGTCTTAAGAGTGCCCAGTTGGTTCTTGGATGCACTTCCTGTCCTTGTCCCTCTGCTCACACTCCTGCCAGACACCATGTAATTAATCCCACAAGCATGGAATCATGGAATGGTTTGGGTTGGAAAGGACATTAAAAATCATCATCTACTTCCACCTTCCACTAGAACAGGTTGCTCCAAGCTCCATCCAGGTTGGCCTTGGACACTTCCCAGGATGAAACATCCACAGTTTCCCTGGGTCCTGTGCCACTGCTGGGATCCACAGGCCAGGAGGGTGGGATCCCCATGCCAGGCACCAAGATTTGGGATGGGATCCTTGGTGTTGGGATCTGAGGCTCATCCAGGGACCTGGCAGTATCCTGACTCCAGTTTTCCCTCTGGCAGCATCACAGTGAAGGACCTGAAGGCAATGCTGCCCCAGGTCAACTACCGCGTTCCCAACATGAGATTCCTGCGGGATAAACTCGTGGTAAGAATCCTCTGGACACCCCACCTATGAGGGAGATGCTCTTCAACCTGCCCCACATGTGCTGGGGCCACTGTGGTGTCCCTGGTTCTCACTGAGTAGCCTCACTCTCATCCAGTCCCATCTCCCACAGGAAGTGGAAGCCAGGAATGAGATGACTTTCTCCCACTTCATCCAGTTCTACAAAAACCTGATGTTTGATGCCCAGAAGTCGGTAAGATCCATGGTTTGGCCTCCCAAATATCTCCAGCCTGGTGGGATGTGTCCCCCTCCAGCTAAGTCTGGACCCCTCCTCTGCTTTCCAGGTAATTGAGCAGCTGGAGCTCTCCTTCCCCTTGCGGTGAGTTACCAGCTCCCATCCCAATCAATATTCCAAGAGTTGGATCCATAGGGTGGGAAATATGGCCAGGCTGTGGAGTAGAGCAGAGGGTGGGAATTGGGATGGGAAAAGGGATGAGAATATGGGTGTAGAAGGGATGGGAGCTATGATGGGAGCTGGGATGGAAGCAAGGATAGGAGCAGGGATGGGAGATGGGATGGCTGCCAGGGATGTAGGGACATGTCACCCTTCCCTCCTCCCAGTATTGTTGCTGCACATTCCAGCTGGTGCCAGCCTCTCCCAGTCACAGGGTGGGGGGACTGGTGGGAATGGGGGTCATGGGGAGGCTCAGCTGCAGGTGGGCCCTAGTGGTCTTGACTCTCCCATGGGATCTATCCAAATTCCTTCTCCTCCTCACTGGTGCCTGCTCCTTGTCTCAGGAACGTGGACCGCCCTGAGCTGTGCCAAGTGTCCCTCTACGACTTCCAGAAGTTCCTGCTGCATGACCAGAAGGTGGGGTTTCCCTGAAAACTCTGCAGCCTAAGGAACCCTCATGGGATGCTCCCCCCACTAACAGCTATGTTTGTATCCCAGGAATCCTGGGCCAGTGACGTGGGTGTGGTGCGGGACTATATGTGCTCCTACCTCAAGGAGAGCTCCAACGACGCGTCGGATCCCTCATTCCAGCTGGATGAGGTGGGTGGCCCCACACAGTGTCCCCACAGGGATCTCCCTGGCACCATCAGGCTCTGACCTCTCTTCTTCTCCCTCCCCCCAGTTCCTCACATACCTCTTCTCCAAGGAAAACATGGTGATGGATGCAAAGTACGAGCGCGTGGTGCCCGAGGAGATGAACCACCCCTTGTCCCAGTACTGGATCTCCTCATCCCACAACACGTAAGGAATTTTCCTCACATGGGCGTTGCTGAGGGACATCCATGAGCATCTCATCATCCTTGTCTCCCTCTCCTCTGCAGGTACCTGACAGGAGACCAGTTCTCCAGTGAGTCCTCCCTGGAAGCGTACGCCCGGTGCCTGCGGATGGGCTGCCGCTGCATCGAGTGTGAGTCCCCCCAGCCCTTCACAGGGATGCAGGAAGCCCTCATGTCCCATCAAACAAGCCATTCCCTGCAGAGGGTCTTTCCCTGTCGTTTGGGTGCTCAAAAAAATGGTTCCCAGCACGCAGTTGGTGGCAAACATGAATTGACCAAGGTGTTTTCCTTCCCAGTGGATTGCTGGGATGGCCCGGATGATCTCCCCATCATCTACCACGGCCACACGCTCACCTCCAAGATCAAATTCCTGGATGTGCTGCACACCATCAAGGAACACGCATTTGTCACCTCTGAGTAAGCCCCAGCTTCCCCAACAGTTTCTGAATTCTGGGAGCCTCTCCCTCTCCTTCATCTGAGGCCACCATTCCTGCCTGTTTGCTCCAGGTTCCCCATCATCCTCTCCATCGAAGACCACTGCAGCATTGTCCAGCAGAGGAACATGGCCTCCCACTTCAAGAAGGTTTTTGGGGACATGCTCCTCACCAAGCCAGTGGACATCAATGCTGATGAGTTGCCCTCACCCACCCAGCTCAAGAAGAAAATCTTAATCAAGGTGTGGAGCAGGAAAAACCCCAAAACCCCTCTTTGCAGGAAGCACACCCACTTGTGTTGGGTTCTACACCAAGAGATGGTCAAGGGGAGCAAGGGGTGGTGGGAAGGAACCTGTGGGAGGTAGATCCTGAGGGCTGGGAGCTCGGTGTGACAGGGACACCATGGCCACCACTGAGTTCCCCTCCCTGGGTGTCCCCCAGCACAAGAAACTGGTCGAAGGGAACCTGTATGAGGAGGTCTCCACCGCCAGTTACTCAGAGAATGACATCAGCAACTCCATCAAGAATGGAATTCTCTACCTTGAAGACCCCATCGACCACGTAAGTGAGGCCCTCAGGGGCTGAGTGGAATTTGTCAGACATTGGGGTTTGGGATGGGCTCTCCTAGACCAGTGCAGTGCTATGAGGGGGAAGGAAGGGATTAAAAACCCCATCCCAAAGCTCCATCCCACTGTGTCATCCTCTTCCTCACCCCACCAATGCTCTTCCTCCTTCCCAGACCTGGAGCCCTCATTATTTCGTCCTGACAAGCAACAAGATTTACTACTCAGAGGAGACATCCCGCTACCAGTTCAACGAGGATGAAGAGGAGGTGGAGCAGAAGGAGGTGCGTGAGGGGCAGGGCACATCCACAGGGCGAGGTGACAGCTCCGTGGGGAAGGGTGACAGGGTGCCAACGCCCACTTTGGGAATGAACTTGCAGGAGTTCAACAACAACGAGCTGCACTTCACGGAGAAGTGGTTCCACGGCAAGCTCGGGGGTGGCCGTGACGGGCGACAGATTGCGGAGAAGCTGCTGCACGAGTACTGCACCGAGACGGGCGGCAAGGACGGCACCTTCCTGGTGCGCGAGAGCGAGACCTTCGTGGGCGACTACACCCTCTCCTTCTGGTAGGAGCTCCAGCAGAGAGGCAGGATCCCACCCTCCCTGGGTGACAGTCAGTGCCTGGTTTGGTGGCTGGAATGGCTTTTTTGGGGGGGAAATGTCACCTTTTTGTGCAGCTCGTAGACCCCAAAGCTTGGGATGGTGGAGATGTGGAGCCAGGTTAACTTGGCTTTCTCCCATCCCTATGGCAGGAGGTCCAGCCGGGTGCAGCACTGCCGGATCCACTCGAGGCAGGAGGCTGGGGCCACCAAGTTCTACCTGACAGACAACCTGGTCTTCGACAGCCTCTACAGCCTCATCTGCCACTACCGGGAGGTGCCGCTGCGCTGCAACGAGTTCGAGATGCGCCTCACCGACCCCGTCCCCCAGCCCAACGCCCACGAGAGCAAAGAGTGAGGATCCTTCCATCCCCCTTGATCCCATGGGTCCACCAGCTTCCTCCAGCCCCAGCAGGGTGTGGAGATGCCAATGCCAGCCCCCCATCTCCACTATTCTCCCTGACCAGGTGGTACCACGCCAGCTTGACGCGTCTCCAGGCCGAGCACATGCTGATGCGGGTCCCGCGGGACGGAGCGTTCCTGGTGCGGAAGCGCAGCGAGCCCAACTCCTACGCCATCTCCTTCCGGTGAGTGTGGCCACCACGAGGCCAGTTGGGCCTGGCCAAGCTCAGGACTGTCTGTTGTGACCCTGAGCTAAGTGGCAGGGTTTTGCTGTGGGTGACACGTGATGGTGTCATGAAGGAGAAACCTTCTCTGTGGTGATGTCACCTTGGTGGCATCCCCAAGCATCGCCTCCCACCCATCCCCATGATGGAGCCAGCATCCAGCCACCCCTCACCCATCCCATTGCCATCTCTCCTGGCCCCAGGGCGGAGGGGAAGATCAAGCACTGCCGCATCCAGCAGGAAGGGCGGCTCTTCATGCTGGGCAGCTCGGCCGAGTTCGAGAGCCTCGTGGATCTCATCAGCTACTACGAGAAGCACCCTCTGTACCGCAAGATGAAGCTGCGTTACCCCATCAACGAGGAGACCCTGGAGAAGATGGGCACCACTGTGAGTTCTCCCACCAGTGGGGATGGTGGGGGTTTGTCCTGGTTTGAAGGACAGGTGTCTGCCAATAAAGGCAGAAGCTTCTGTTTGAAACGGAGAATGTAAACTCCCTTTCTCCTAATTATTATTATAATTGTGAAATTAAGCGCTCTCAGGCAAAGATAGGGGAATTAGGAATAGCAATTCTTTACTAGGAAAAATAAAATAGAAATACAGTATTAGAAAAACAATCCCAAAAACACTGACAGAGTCAGAATACAACCTGACACCCTGTCAGTCAGGGTGCTGGTAGCTGTCCCATTAAATGGTGGCTACAGTCCCACTGCAGTGGCAGATGTGGTTCAGCTGAAGCAGTGCTCCTGTAGAAGGTGCAGATTTCCTCTGAAGGTCCAGGGATGATGTGGAAAGGTCCAGTGTTCCTCTGGAATCCAGTGGAAAGACGAATAACTTGCTGTTCAAAATCTCAGTTTTTATCTAGGTAGGAAAGGCTTGGCTCCTCCCCCTGGGTGAAGCATCTCCCAGTGGGATGATGTAATTTTATCAGTCACACAGTGAGACTTAGTGGGCCAGCAGCAGATGATATCTGCCTGGAGGGAGGATGGGTTGTGGAAAAGACAAAGATGATTGCCTCACCTTGTCTTAAAGATGGCCCATTAGCAGATGGTATGTGCCACAGACATAAGGAATCACTACCCCACTCAGCTTCAAGAGATGGTGATAGAATACACATTTCTGGCCACATCAACCCAACACAGGGTTCTGTGCCATGGGCAACCAAGCCCTATCCTCAGCTCCACCATCTTCCAGAATTTTGGTTGGAGCCCAGCCAGAACAGGTCAAGCTTGTTCCACAGTCATCATCCAGCATTAAAACTCCACCATTACAACCTTTTCCAACAAGTTGCAAGGGGATATTAAAATCCACTCAACCTCCTCTCATCCCCTCATAGTCCCTGCCCACATCCAGGTGACCCCCTCAGGTATTTCTCCTTGCAGGAACTGGACTATGGAGCCCTGTATGAGGTGCGGACCCCCCACTTCTACGTAGAGGCCAACAAGATGCCAATGGCCAGGGTAAGGGGCTGAGCTGGTGTCCTGGGAAGGTGGTGGGTGGTGGGATGTGGCAGTTCGAGTGCTGGGGTTCCTGGGTGGTCCCTCCCCAGAGCCATCTCACCTCCCACCACTGCTGAGTGAAGTGGTGATGTTGTGATGCATTTTTGTGACCCTCAAGTGATGCTGGAGCTGGACCCAGCCCACATCGCCATCACCTGGGGAAGTCCAAGCTCCAGTGACAGCATTGTCACAGTGTGGTAGGGGACAGGGCTGGAGAGACCTCAGCCTGGAGCAGGGACCTGGCAGAAGTTTGTCTCAACATCAAGGAAACCCCTTTGCACTGGGGAGCTCCTAAAAACCGGGTCTAGGATCCCAGTCTCCGTCCTCAGAGGTTTTTGGGACATGGTTCTTCTTGGAGCTGACCCAGTCTCCACCCTTGGAGGCTTTTGGGATAAGGGGTCTGGGAGCTGACCCAATCTCCATCCTTGGGGGTTTTTGAGACTGGACATATCTTGGAGTTGACCCTGGAAGAGGCTGGACTGGAGCCCTGAGGTTCCTTTCCTGTGATCCAGGACAATTCCATGGTCCAGCACTGCTCATGCCTTTGCAGTAAGGCAAGACCACACACAGGAAAACTTAACCTAGAGGGGCTTTTCCAGGGAATGTGGTAATATCAGATTAACCCTTCAGTGCACCAAGAGAAACCATTGGGGGTCCCAAAAAAGGAATCTGATCTGCTCTAAATGTGGTGATCCTGCAGGACCACAGGCACCTCCAGCTTTCCTGTCCCCTCCAACCCGTCCCACTGCTGTGAGCAATTTGGAAGCTGGAGAGGGAGTTTTTGTCAGGAACTGCAGATAGGTCAAGGAGTAGTGGACACAAAACGGAGGAAATTCACGTCAGATATTAGGAAAAAATTGTTTACTGTGAGGGTGGTGAGACAGTGGAATAGAGAAGTCGTGGATGCCCAAGGCCAGGTTGGACAGAGCTTGGATCATCCTGGTCTAGTGGAAGGTGTCTCCACCCATGATGGGATGGGTTGGAATGTGATGAAATTTAAGGTCTGTTCCAACCTCTTAACATTCTGTGATGCCATGATTTGGGGTCAGGAGCCCCCACTCTGCTATGGGGGCTCGAGGGGCTGGGCTGGGCAGGGCACCAGGCGCTGGGGTGGTGACACACGTGTCCCTCTTGCCTCTGTCCCCAGTGCACAGTGAAGGCTCTCTATGACTACAAGGCACAACGGGAGGACGAGCTGTCGTTCTGCAAGCAGGCCATCATCCACAACGTGGACAAACAGGATGGTGGCTGGTGAGGGCTGTCACTTGGGGGTCACCACGGGTGGGAGGGACACCCTGGGTATTCCCACGGCGGGTTTTAACTCAGCCTCCTTCTCTGTCCCCCCACCCCTTCTCCAACCACCCCCTGGCACTGCATGCAGCAGGGACACCCCTGTCCCCCCCTCCCCAAAATCTGTCCGCTCTCCTTGATCCTCTCACCCCTTGCAGGTGGCGGGGGGACTACGGGGGCAAGAAGCAGCTCTGGTTCCCGGCCAACTACGTGGAGGAGATCGTCGGCAGCCAGGCACAGGAGCAGGATGAGGCTGTGAGTGCCACTTCCCTGGGACCCTGGGAGTGAGGACACTGGAGCCTTGACCAAGTCCAGACCCTTATCCTGAGGCTGGGAGATGCTCACAAACCTGCTCTAGCTTGGATCCTTATCCAGAGGCTGTGGGATGCTCATGGTCCTGTTCCAGTGCACACCCTTATCCAGAGGCTGTGGGATGCTCATAGTCCTGATCCAGCCCAGACCCTTATCCTGAGGCTGGAGAACATTCCTGGCCCTACTCCAACTTGGACCTATTTCTAGGAGTTGGGAAATGCTCCTGGTCCTGTTCTAGCCCATATCTTTATCCAGAGGCTGTGGGATGCTCCCAGCTCCACTCCAGCTTGGATTCTTTTCTGGAAGCTTCAGGGTATTCCATGTTTTGTACAAGCCCAGTTCCTTATCCAGAGACTGAGGATTGCTCTTGGTCCTGATCCAGCCCAGATCCTTACCCTGAGGCTGGGGGATGCTTGTGCTCCTGCTCCAGTCCAGATTCTTGTCTGGAGGCTGAGGGATGTTCTTGGCCTCACTCCCACTTGGCCAATTTATTAGAAGCTGGAGGATGGTCCAGGTCCTGCTCCAGCCCTGATCTCTGTCTGGAGGCTGGGTGACAATCTTGGCCACACTCCAGCTTGGATCCTTTCCTGGAAACTGGAGGATGCTCCCAGCCTTGCTCCAGCCCAGACCCTAATCCAGAATCTGGGTGATGTTCCTGGTCCCACAGAGTCGGGGGATGCTCTCTGTCCTGGTCCAAAGCAGACCTTTACCCAGAATCTGGGGGATGCTCCCAGCCCTGTACCAGCCCAGACCCTTATCCAGAGGCTGGGGGATGCTCCTGGTCCTGTTCCAACCCAGCTCTTGGGGTGATGCTCCTGGGTGCTTTTTTTCCCTTCTTTTCCTCAGATTTGTCCAACTCAGGGGGTTGGATTGTGGCTGCCTGTAACCCACAGGCCTCCCTTATATTACCTCTTCCTTCCTCTCTTGCAGTCATCAGAAAACAGCCCCCTGGGGAACTTCCTGAAGGGCTTCATCGATGTCCCATCCTGCCACGTCGGTGAGTGTCCCTACTTACGGATTTGGGAGGAATATGGAGGAATTGGGATGTCCAGATGATTCAGGGGACATTTTCCCTTGATTCCAAGGGCGTGTTTCAGCCTGGAAAGCTGAAGCCACACATTGAAAAAAATGAGATCCTCACAGGAGGAGGATCCTGATGGATGGTGGGGTTGCCAGGAGGGGCTGGGACCGCTGAGGTTTCGTTTGCTCCACAGAGCCATCCGTTGGGAATGTCTTCGAGTAAAGCCCCCCTCTGATGTCCTTATAGTTATCTCCAAAGACGGGAGGAGCTCCAAACCATTTGTCTTCACCATCCATTCCCAGCAGATGTCCCACGCAGCCCAGTCGCTGGACGTGGCCGCAGACACGCAGGAGGAGCTCAGCGAGTGGGTGGCCAAGATCCGGGAGGCCACGCAGAACGCCGACGCCAGGGTGAGGGGATGCAGAGATGGGGCTGCACGGTCCCTTTCTCGTGGAGATTGTTCCTAATATCTCCAAAGGAAGAGTCTGGGGGCAGACTTGCAGCTCCTGTTTTTCCTGGTGCAGATGCAAGAGGGGAAGATCATGGAGCGGAGGAAGAAGATCGCCCTGGAGCTCTCGGAGCTGGTCGTGTACTGCCGGCCGGTGCCGTTCGATGAGGACAGTAAGTCTTGGAGAAATGGGATAAAGGGATGAGCATGGGAAGAGACGGGTGGGAAGAACCATCCAGATGTCATTCCTTCCCTGATGGCCACTTGGTGCTTGCAGAGATTGGCACTGACAAGGCGTGTTACCGGGACATGTCCTCCTTCCCGGAGACCAAGGCGGAGAAGTACGCCAACCGCAGCAAGGGCAAGAAGTTCCTGCAGTACAACCGCCGCCAGCTGAGCCGCATCTATCCCAAAGGACAGCGCCTGGACTCCTCCAACTATGACCCATTGCCCATGTGGATCTGTGGGAGCCAACTCGTGGCCCTCAACTTCCAGACGCCTGGTAAGTCCTGCTCCTGGGGTTGTTGTTGGGCTCATCATTGAAGGTTGTCTCAAAATTCCCATTCCCAATTGCTTGCCCTGGGTTGTCTTGTTGGAGGTGGTTTGGGTGATCTCTCCAACCTTTGTCTCCATCCTCATGGGGACACGAGTGGTTTGGATGCTCTTCAACCTTTTCCTCATCTCCGATGGGATCACAGGACATGGTTTGTATGATTTCTCCAAACTTTGGGTGATCTCTCCAAGCTTTGTCCTCTTCCTGATAGGGATAGAGGAGGTGGTTTGGATGATCTCTCCAAGCTTTGTTCTTGTCCTGATGGGGATGCAGGGGTTGGTTTGAAAGATCTCTCCAACCTTTGTCCTTATCCTGGTGGGGATATGGGTGGTTTGGATGCTTTCCAGTCTTTGTCCTCATCCTGATGGGGATACATGCAGTCCTTTGGTGATTCATGCAAAACTCAGCTGCATCCCTCCTCCAACCACAGCTGGGGGCTCTTGGCTGAGTTTGAAGGGTAGGATCTTCTACCCAAGGACCTCAGGGAGGTCCCTGAGCCCCCACTCAGGTGTGCTCTGTCCCCATGGTTCCAGACAAACCAATGCAGCTGAACCAGGCGCTCTTCATGCTCGGTGGCCGCAGCGGCTACGTCCTGCAGCCGGACATCATGAGGGACGAGACCTTCGACCCCTTTGACAAGAACAGCCTGAAGATTGTGGAGCCCATCACAGTCCAGCTGCAGGCAAGTGTGCAAGCCCAGCAAGACCACCTTGAGGTGGTCTCCATCAAGATGGGAACTCCTCCCTTATTTTTGGGTCAGCCAGGGGTGGTTTTTACTTTTTCAAGCTACATATTTGCTCCATGGAGCTTGTTACTCTTGGGAGTTCTTCTTCATACAGTGTAGCCAGACCTCACCCTCCTCTTCCTCCCCTTTCTCCCCCAGATCCTTGGTGCCCGGCACCTGCCCAAGAATGGGAGGAGCATCGTGTGCCCCTTCGTGGAGGTAGAAGTTTGCGGCTCTGAGTATGACAACAGCAAGAACAAAACAGATGTTGTAGGTGAGGGACCACACACATGACATCCCACCCTTAGGGACAACTCTGCCCTCTGTAGTCCTCTTGAGAGGACATGTGGGTGTGATGGGGCTGGGTTTTGTGCTCTCTCCCACAGCCGACAACGGCTTCAACCCCGTCTGGCTCTTCAAGCAGTTCGTCTTTGACATCAACAACCCCGAGTTCGCCTTCCTCCGCTTCGTGGTGTACGAGGAGGACATGTTCAGTGACCCCAACTTCTTGGCACAAGCCACCTTCCCCGTTAAGGGCCTCAAAACAGGTATGGCCTTTCAATCATCATCACCATCTCTGTTGGAGTCATGGAATCACAGAAGGCTTTGGGTTGGAAGGGGCCTTTAAAGGTCATTTTGTCCAACCCCCCTGCAATCATCCTTATCTCCATCATGATAATCATCATGATCTCCATCGTTAAGTCCCATAAAAGGGTTTGGGTTGGAAGGGACCTTAAAGGTCTTCTAGTGCAACCCTCCTGCACCTGTTGTTATGATTTCCATCAAGTCATGGAATCATAGAAGGGTTTGGGTAGGCAGGGGCTTTTAAAAGTCATCCAGTCCAAATCTCCTTCAATCATCATGTTCATAATTTCCATCATAGATCTTAGAATCATAGGAGGGTTTGGGTTGGAAGGGACGTCTAAAAGTCATTGAGTCCACCTCCCCGGCATTGTCATCATCCTCATCATGATCTCCATCATTAAGTCATAAGGGTTTGGGTTGGAAAGGTGTTCTAGTGCAACCCCCCTGCAATCATCATTATCTCCCTGAGGTCCTGGCCATGGTGGGGGGCTCAGACCCTGCTGTGGTGCTGAGCTTGTGTTGTGATGTTGTGTCCAGGCTACCGGTCAGTGCCATTGAAGAACAGCTACACCGAGGACCTGGAGCTCGCCTCCCTCCTCATCCACATCGAAATCATCAACGCCAAGGCAGGTGGCTCAGGCAGCTTGGGAAACCTGGAACCAAGAGAACCAGCTCTTTGGGCTGTCCTGCCCACCCCACCAGCCTCACATGCTTGTTTTGGAGCAGGAGGAAGATGAGGAGAACCTCTACTCGTCCATCCAGCAGCTGCGGGACCGTGCCAGCGAGCTGTCCAGCCAGGTCTCCAGCTACGAGCGCACCAACGGCTGCGACTCCCGCTACCAGCAGCGCCTGGACGAGCTGCGGGCGGCCCAGGAGCGGCTCATGGAGCTCACCGAAGTCCGCAACCGCAAGTGAGTTGTCCCCTCCCTGTGGTTTTGGGAGGTCCCTCTTCGGGGAGGGTCCCTAAGGTCACCACCCTGCTCCCCACCAGGTTGATGGAGAAGAAGAAGAGGGACCGGCAGATGGTCACCAAACGCAGCTGAGCTGGAGGGACTCGAGCTGAGGAGCTCCCCCAGCCACCTCCTCTCCTGCCACAAAGGGAGGTGGGGTGGCCACATCCGGTCCTTCCGCCACGCCCCGGGCTGGGTGACAGCAGCGTGACAAATTCGGGGATGAAAGGGGACCTTGGGTAGCTGTGCCTGTGACGGGGGTGAGGCGGGAGGTGGGACACTCTGGCTTCAATCCCAGGTGCCTCCAGCTTCATCCTGTGTTCCCTGGGGCTCGTGGCCACGTCCTTGTCCCCAAGAGGTGGCCACAGTGGCTCTTCTCACCCAATGTTCTCAATGTCCCACCATCCCATGGCAGCCCCATGACCGATGGGGAAACTGAGGCACAGGGGCCCAGCTGGCCCAGGATGGGGCAGGACCGGCCACCTCCATCCTGGGTACAGGTGTCAGGACTGGCTGGTCGTGAGGCACCAGGATGGGGACACAGGGGACACTTTTGGGGGGGCTAGGGGGGAATTTTGCTCCCCCGCTATAAATATCTGTATTTTCTTCTTTTATCCAGCGTGTACATATGGCGTGGGGGGAGGGGGTGTCTGTACCAGCCACAGTATTAGGGCACAAGGGGGACCCCAAAATGTCCAGAGGTGTCCCAGCATGGGACCAAGGGAGCAGGGGACCAAGTGTGGGGCTGTCCCACAAGGCAGTGGCCTGTGACAGGGTGCCCTGAGTAGGCACCTGGTAAGTACAGGCACCAGGGTGGCCCCAGAGGGGACAGGAGTGTCCCCAAGGTGACCCAGAGTTGTCACCCATCTCCGGGAATGGGGACAGATCCTGCCAGTAAAGCCAACTGAGGTGGTGGCTGGGGACATCTTGGGGTGTCTCCCAGGGTCGGGGTGTCCCAGTGGGAGGGACCTGTGTATTCTTTGTATGAAAATAAATCTATTTAGCCAATATTTATACCCTGCTGCTGTGACTTGGTGTCTCCTCCCAGCTCTGCTGGCACCTTGGTGTCCCCAGAGTGGGTCATGTCCCCCAGGAGGTGGCTCAGCAGTCCCAGATCCATTGTGTCACCCCTTGTCCCAGCAGCAGTGGGGACACCTGGGGGTGTGTTGTGGCAGGCAGGGTCACCTAGGAAGGACACAAGGCAGAGGGACACAGGTGCAGGGCAAAAGGGACAATGGATACAAGGTCTGTGGGGACATGAGGCCATGGGGACAGAGGGACCCACATCTGTGGGGATGCAGGATCACAGGGCCATGCCATGGGGACACACACGGGTCCATGAGGACATGCATGGGGCCACGGGGACACACACGGATCATAGGGATTTGGGACTATGGGAAGACACACAAACCCATAGGGACATGGCACCATGGGGACACAAATCCACAGGAGTTTGGGTGCATGGAAACACATGTGAATCCATTGGGATTTAGATCCATTAGGAAACACGAATCCACAGGGATATGTCCATGGAGACACACACACATCCATAGGGACGTGGGTCCATGGGGACACAAATTCACAGATTCATAGGGATTTGGGTCCGTGGGAACACACACACAAACAGATCCATAGGGACATGGCACAACGGGGACACACACATGGGCCATGGGGACATGGGTAAAGGAAACACGTGTGAATCCATTGGGATTTAGGTCCATTGGGACACACACAAATCCGTAGGGATTTGGATCCTTGGAGACACACACGAAGATCAATAGGGGCGTGGGTCCATGGGGACAGAAATTCACAGATCCACAGGGATTTAGGTCCGTGGGAGCACACACATGGATCATAGGGACATAGGTCCATGGAAACACATGAATCCATTGGGATTTCGGTCTGTTAGGACACACATGAATCCATAGGGATTTGGGTGCATGGGGACACACACACAGATCCATGAGGACATGGGTCTATGGGGACACAAATTCACGGATCTATAGGGATTTGGTCCATGGAGACACACACACAGATCCACAGGGACATGGGTTCTTGGGACACAAATTCACAGATCCATAGGGATTTGGGTCCATGGGAACACACACATGGATCATAGGGACATAGGTCCATGGAAACACATGTGAATCCATTGGGATTTGGGTCTATTAGGACACACATGAATCCATAGGGATTTGGGTCCATGAGGACACACACACACAGATCCATAGAGACATAGGGCTATGGGAATGCAAATTCACGAATCTATAGGGATTTGGTCCATGAGAACACACACAGATCCATACAGACATGGGTACATGGAACATGCAAATCCACAGGGATTTGGATCTATTAGGATACACACAAATCCATTGGGATTTGGGTCCATGGAGACACACACACAGATCCACAGGGACATGGGTTCTTGGGACACAAATTCATGGATCCATAGGGACATAGATCCATGGAAACACACATTAATCCATTGGGATTTGGATCTATTAGGACATGCACTAATTCATATGTATTTGTATCCATGGGGGTGGATCCTTAGGGCTTTGGGACCATGGAAACACACATGAATCCACAGGGTCCGTGGGAACGCACACATGGATCATAGAGACATAGGTCCATGGAAACACATGTGAATCCATAAGGATTTGGATCTATTAGGACACACATGAATCCATAGGGATTTGGGTCCATGAGAATACACACATGGACCGTAGGTCCATGGAAACATGTGAATCCATTAGAATTTGGGTCTACTAGGACACACACTCGAGGATTTGGTCCATGGACCAAATGGTCCATGGGGACAGAAATTCATGGATCCACAGGGATTTAGGTCCATGGGAAAACACACATGGATCATAGAGACATAGGTCCATGGAAACACATGTGAATCCATTGGGATTTGGGTCTATTAGGACACACATGAATCCATAGGGATTTGAGTCCATGGGAACACACAGAGATCCATAGGGACATGGGTCCATGGAAACACATGCGAATCCATACGGATTTGGATCTATTACGACACACAGGAATCCATATGTATTTGTATCCATTGGGACACACACATGGATCATAGCGACAGAGGTCCATGGAAACATATGTGAATCCATAAGGATTTGGATCTATTAGGACACACATGAATTCATAGGGATTTGGGTCCATGAGGACACACACTCGAGGATCCACAGGACTTTGGGACCGTGGAAACACCCGAATCCCCCGGGATTTGGGCCCATGGAAACAGCCCCCGCCCGCCGCCCCTCACGCAGTTCCCGCCTTCCCCCCCGGCCGGCGGGCAGGGGGCGGGGCCTGCTGCAAACCACGCCCCATTCCCGCGTATGGCCCCGCCCCTTCTCTCCTATTGGTCGCTCTGCTCCCCTCGCCGCTCCCCATTGGCTGTCGGGCCGCGCGCGCTCGGAGGCGGAAGTGCCGGGGCTGGAGCGGCGGCGGAGACGGTGAGGGGAGGGGGGAGGGGTCGATCCCAAACCCCGCTCGGAGCTCTGGGAATGGGCATTTATTCCCTCAAATCGGAAAAAAATTGGAATATTCTGGTGAAATACCCGAGTTACGCTTGGGTTTGATGAGGATGAGGGCTTATTGCTGTGTTTCCTCCAGGAAAATGGTTTATTTGGGGGTTTCGGTGAGGAAATTCGTTTAGTTTTGTTTATTTTCATGAGATAAGCTGTTTATTCTTGGGGTTTGGCCAATAAAATTGTTTATTCTCTGAGTTTTTTGATGAGATAAAGCGTCTATTCCGGGATTTTCGTGAGGAAAACAAATTAGTTTTGTTTTTTTGAAAATGAGGAACAGGATTTATTCGTCATTTTCGATGAGGAAAATGGTTTATTTTTGCGTTTTTCTTGAGGAAAAAAGTTCATTTTTGGCTCTTGGGGAAGAAAATGGTTTATTTGTGTGTTTTTTGCTGAGGAGAATTATTTATTCTTGGAGGGTTTGGATGAGGAAAATGGTTTATTCTTGGGGTTTGCTCAATAAAATGGTTTCTTCTTGCTTTTTATGAAGAAAACTGTTTATTTTTGTGGTTTTGATGAGGGAAGTGGTTTATTCTGGAGCTTTCATGAGGAAAATGAGCTTGATAAGGAAAATTTTATTCTTGGTTATTTTTATGAGAAAAAGTTTATTCTTGGTTTTGGTTAATTAAATAGTTTATTATTGGGAATTTAACCAGAAAAATCAATATATTTTGGGCTTTTAGTGAAGAAAAGGGTTTATTTTTAATTTGTTTTTTAATTTTATTCACCCTTTATTTTATTTTATTCTTTATGTTGAAACAAAAATTTTGGATCCTGATCCTTCCATGGAATCATCAAAGGGGTAAAGAGAGATAGGGAGGGGTAAAAAGTGGAATTAAATGACTGGATTTTTATTACTGCTGGAATTTATTAGAATGTAACTACTGGAATTTAACTGGAATTCTACCAATCGAATTAAGCTACTGGAATTTTAACTACAAGAATTTTCACTGTCAGAATTTAACTAAAAAATAAACTCCTGCTTCCAAATACTTGCATTTCTTTCAATATAAATGATATAATAAATAATTAAATATCTCCTATTTAAGCTGGAGATCTTTAGTACCTCACGAGGTGATTTGCATATTTTTTGAATATTCATGAGCTGTAGCAACACCGAGGAGCTGCGGTGCTGGAGCGGGAATTTGTCCAAGGAATTTTAAAAGGCAGGATTGGTTTTTTGCCTCACTTAAGGAAAGAAAACGTGGAATTTAATGAGGCTGGGTGGTGTTGGAACAGGTTGGACGAGCTGGAGCAGCCTCTCCATCCCTGGAATTATTCCAGGTGTGCTTGGATGGAGCTTGGAGCAACCTGGGATAGGGAAAGATGTCCCTGCCCGTGGATCTTTAAGGTTCCTCCCAGCACAAAACATTCCATGCTTTTTTTTTTTTTTTTTTTTTTTTTGTACAAACTCATCTTGGGAGGATTTAGTGGAGAAGGCAGAGCTGGACTTTTCCTGCAGAAGCTCGGTGGGGGAACAGGGATGAGCAGGAATGTGGGAAACCAGGTTAGATGGAATTTTGAATCACCACGAGGGTGATTAAACACCTGGAAAAAGGGAGCAGGGAAGCTTTGTGAGACACTCAAACTCAGCTTGGGTGAGGTTTAGAGCAGCAGGTTGGATCCAAAACCTCTTCCAACCTCGGATTCTTCAGGAATTCTGTGCCAACACTCACAACTCTCCATTTCTGTGCCTCCCAACCCAGGGAATCTGCCATGTCCAGCCACCCTCCGGCAGCGGACGGGAATTGCTTCTACATCCTGACAGAGGACTGTGCCTATGGAAACAAGTACTTCCAAGCTGGCAACTTGTGCTTCTGCAGTGAGAGGAGCTACCTGAGGAATTTTTCTGAGGATGGGCCCCCAGCTTGCTTCCTGAAGGTCATCATGCTGGACGACAGCTCCACGGTCACCATCAACCTGGAAATCCTGCAGCCCGTGCGCCAGGAAGCTGCTGGATTCCTCCTGGCCATCGGGAGCCACAGCGAGCGCTTGGATTTTTTCCTGGAGAGGCTGAGCCTGGAGGGAGCTCTCCAAGCTGTGCCAGGTCAAAATGTGATGGTGGAGGTGGAACGGGAGTTTTTTCCTGGAGTCGTGCGCTACATCGGGAGCATCTACAAGCCCAGCTTGGCTGCTGTGCTGACTCCGGTGTTTTTGGGGTGGAATTGCAGGTAAGGAGTGCCCAAAGCCAGCAAATTCCTCATTTTTCCATGAAATTTCTGTGTGTGACATCCCTTCCTGGCGTGTTTTCAGGGAGAGGGGGAAAGCAGAGGGAGAAGTGATGGATCCTACCACGGCACCGAGTTCTTCAAGTGCAAGAGGAACTGCGGGATCTTCCTGCCCTTCAGCAAAATCCAGTTTATTCCCACGTCAGGCAACGATTATGGGAAGCAGAAGCTGGGGAAACAGGACATAGAGGAGGAGGTTCCTGTGAAAGTGGGAGATGCTGTCAGCTTCTATGTGGATGAGATCCCCACCAAAGGAATTGCCATGGCAGTTTACAGGGAAGGGAACCAGTGGTTCGTGAAGGTTTGCCCGGTAAGAGCAGCTTTTCCATGGGTTTTTTTGGGATTTTAAAGGAAAAAAAATCACATTGTGATTGGACATGAAAGAGAAGTAGAAGAAATATCCAAAAAGGGATGTGAGGTTCTGTGCAAACTTTACAGGCTTGTTTTTAAAAAAATCCTTCATTTTCCAGTGTTTAGATGCTGGATTTTTCCCTAGGTAATGGATTTTTCACTCCTTTCAGGAAGAAGAAGGAACAACTGATATTTTCAGGGAAATCCCCATGGATTCTGTTGTGAAAGAGAGCTTGCAAAGTAGGTGACCTTTGGATGTGTCTCTCCTGATCCCATTCTGGGGGAACTTGGAATTTATTCCCTATCTGCAGGGTACTGAGGAGCTGAAATTCCAGTAAAACCTACAGCTTGTCTTAATGGGCAGGGATTTATGGAAATATCTCAAGTTCCACACAAAGCTAAAGCTGAATCCCATTTTCCAGGAAGGAGAGTCTGATGGTAACAGAGAATTCCCTCAGGGAAGAGGCACCACTGGTTAAAAAGCCTTTAATTCAGCTGTAAAAGATGGAGCAGGAGCTTCATCCGGGTGGGAAAGGCTCAGGTGCCAGCAGCAATGGTGAGAATTGTTGGACAATACAAGGAATTAGTAGAAAAATTAGGAAATAACCCCCCTGCTGCCATTCCAGTAGTCTGGGAAGGGCTGGATTAGCTCCAGGGCCAGCTTGAGGTTGGAATGTAAAGCTTTGAACAGGGAAAACAAGGAGCAGGATCATTCCCTCTCATCCTGTCAGACCAGCTTGGACACACTGGGAATTACACCTTGTGTCCTTGGTATTCAGCTTCCTGCTTGTGTGTGTAGCCTGGAATTTCCAAAATAGACCTGGAATTAGATTCAGAGGATCAAATCCCCACCTCTCCTGATGTTTTGTGTTGCCCATCAGGTTTTTTCTCAACATTTGAATCCGACACGGGCTTTGGAAAATCAAATCCGATGAAGCAAGAGATCAGCGAGAGCAGCGAGGAGGGGGAAGGTGGGAATTCACCCCTGGAAGTGAATTCCATGGTCCAGATTACCTTGGACAAAGGGAATCAAGTTTCAGGAATCATCCGCTGGTTGGGCTACCTGCCCCAAATCAAGGAAAAAATGGCTGGAGTTGAACTGGTGAGGCTGGAAAGCTGGGAAAGGACCTGGGAGTGCTGGTGGCAGTGGCTGAATATGGAGGGTGGAATTTTGGGATCCCCAGGGCTGGAATGGAGCTGGGAAGGGTCTGGAGCACCAGGAGCAGCTGGGAGAGCTCATCCTGAAGAAAAGATCTCAAGGAGAACCTTCTGGATCTCTCCAGTTCCCTAACAGGAGGGTGGGACCAGGTGGGAATTGGGTTCTGCTCCCAGGGAACAAGGGACAGAACAAGAGGAAACAACCTCAAACTGCTCCTGTGGGCATTTATGTTGGGTATTGAGAAAATTCCTTTATGGATGGGGTTGTCCAGCCCTAGCACAGCTGCCCAGGGCAGGGGTGAGGTCCCCATCCCTGTGGATATGGCACTTGGGGACACAATCTAGTGGTGGCCACATCAGCATTGCACAGACTCGATCTCAGATCTCTTTTCCAACCATAATTCCATAAATCCCACTCTCAGGGTCATCTCTGGTGCTGTTTTCCCAGGATGAAGACAAGGGGGTCACAGCTGGAGATTGGATGGGCAAGTCCTACTTCCACTGCGCCCCAAAGCGCGGCCTCTTCGTGAGGCTGAACTCCTGCCAGCCCGACGTGCGCTTCCAGAACTTTGCCAGCTCTGCCCTGTCCCTCGGGGATTACAGTGAGTCCTCTGGGAAGCAGGAAAACAGGGCTGTGATGGGAGAAGGATGGGGAAAAACCCCTGTGGGCAGTGTTTCATCCCTTTCTTTGAGTGTTGTTTTTTTGGTGTTTATCCTACACGACATCTTTGGCTGGATTCAATCCTAGAGGTCTTTTGGGAATATCCCACAAGTCTGAGAGACTGTGATTTATAAAAAGCTGGATTGAGAAACCACTATAGGTCTCAAAGTTGTAGACTCACCTCAGACTTTTGAGGCATCAAGGAAGGGCAGAGCTGACCAAGATGAGAAGGTGAAGGCAATCCCTTTTCTTGCAGGAGGACAGGAAGTTCTTCCAGAGGGTCCAGAGAGTTTTCCTCCCCTCAGGAATGAGGCAGCAGTCCATGTTCTCCAAGGGCGGATGAAGGGCATCCAAGGCCATTGTAATTCCTGCTACATGGATGCAGCTCTCTTCAGGTAAGGACCTGCTTGAGTGGTGCAGGCTCCTTAAATTAATGTTTCTTTAATTGAGCAAAGCCCAAAATTGCAGCATGTCCCTGGATTTCCAAGTTGGCTGGGAGTTTACCTGGTGTAGAGCAGGATGTAACTATGTGGAGATGAAACCTCCAGGCTGCTTTTTGATCTCCTTCCCAAATCCAGCAGGTTTTTCAGCCCTGAAGACCCCCTGTACCCCTGTGTCTGTCATTCAGGGTGCTGAGAGCTCGTAGCTTTCTGGATTTGGATTGGGCTGACTCTGTCCCTGGAAGTTCTGGCTGGAATCATTCCAAAGAACCCACCCAGGAGGTCCAAACTTCCCTGCTTGGAGAGGAAAAGACTCAGTGCTGCCCTTCCCTGAGCAGTTTTGGCTGCAAAGTAGGAATTTCCTTCTCCCTGAGCTGTTCCCTCGCTTTCTCCCAGTGTTCATTGTTCCAGATGTGCCTCACTGTTCAGATGTGCTTCCCTCACCTCCCTGTAATTCCATGCATGGATTTTTGGGAATCAAAGCCATTGACTGTCACCAGCCACCACATTTTGGTTCCACCTGTTGCTTCCAAGCCCTCAAACTCAAACCCATCCCACTCTTCCCACAGCCTCTTCTCCTGTACCTCTGTGCTGGACTCCATGCTCTTCATGCCCTTCCCACTGTGTGACAGGAATGTCCAGGGAATTCTGAGGGATGAGATTGTCAATCCCCTCCGAAGGTGAGTGTAGGGAATGCTGGAAGTTGTCCCATTTGCCTTCATTCCTTCCCTGACCCCTAAACCTGGCACTGAGGGAAATCTGGCAGCCACATCCAGAGGTGCTCAGGATAAGGAGGAATGGTTTTAAACTGACAGAGTGTGGATTGAGATGGGATATTGGGAAGGAATTTTCCTTGTGAGGGTCTGGAATGGAATTCTCAAAGAATCTGTGGCTGTCCCATCCCTGGAAGTGTCCCAGGCCAGGTTGGACAAGGCTTGGAACAACCTGGTGTTGTTTGTGGCATCCCTGCCCATGGCAGGGGGTTGAACTGAATGAAGTTTAAGATCTCTTCCAAGCCCATTCCATGATTTCCCTCACCTGCAGCTGGTTGTTGTTCCCAGGACTGGCTTTGTCAGGGCCAGCAGTGTGATGCACCTCCGGGAGCAGCTCACAGACAAGGGCCAGTGCTCCAGCTTTACCAACGCTGAGAAAGGTAAGGAGCTCCCTGGGGCCTTTCCCCAGCTGCTTCCCTGTGTTCTGCCTCATCCAGGCACCAGCTGGCAACTTCCCTTTGTGTTTCTCCCAGGAATGTGCTTTAATTAGGTGCTGATGTTAATTGATGTAAAAATTCACTTGTAAAATTCTTTCAGCTTTTAAATCTCAGAGCCCCTTCCAGTGCCTAAAGGGGATGCAGGAGAGCTGCAGAGGGACTTTGGACAAGGGATGAGGGGACAGGACATGAGAATGGCTTCCCACTGCCAGAGGACAGGGTTAGATGGGATTTCGGAAGGAATTCTTCCCTGTGAGGGTGATGTAATTTCCAGAGAAGCTGTGGCTGCCCCAACCTGCCCCATTGTCCAAGTCTGGGTTGGATGAGGCTTGGATCACCCTGGGATAGTGGAAGGTGTCCCTGCCCATGGCAATGGCTGTAATTCCATGATCTTGAAGGTTCTTTCCCACCCAAACCATCCCGGGATTCCATGGAAGTCTCTGAAGGCTGCTTGGAATTTTCCATGTTCCCTTTTGGGATTTGTGCCTTAACCAAGTGCTCTCAGTCTTTATCCCAATTGTCCCCTCATCTGAAAAGGAAATTCCAGGTCCCTGGAACTCTGGCTCATGTTTGTCTGGAGCTCTGGAATGCAGTGGGACAAGGCAGTTCCTGGCATGGTCTGATCCATCCTTTCATTTTCCAGATCCTGAGGAGTTCCTCAATCTTATAATGCAGCAGATCCTGGGAATTGAGCCACTATTGAAACTCCAGTAAGTTTCTACAGCTGAGGGATACAATTCCCAAGGCCAGGCTCATTAATTTTCCACCTCAGAATCCCTGGGAGGCATGGAGGAGGTCACTTGCTCCTTTCACTAGAGTTTTTTGGAATCACAGCTCTGAGTTTTGCACAGCTCCTTCTGCTTTCCCTTAGGAACAGACTGATTCTGCTTGTTATGATCTTCCCATCCGGGCAAAGACACTTCTGAGCTCTCCCTGGATGTTGCTGCCATCAGAAAATGGGGATAAAAACCCTGTGTCATCCTCAGGGAGAGCCAGAAGGGGTTTGAGAAAGGTGAAACCTGACTTTAGGGCAGACCCAGCAGTATCCGACAGCCTTTGGATGAATTTGGGATTGTGTCCAGGCTGCCAAGCTGGCTCAGCTCCCACAGCCTCTCAAAACAGGCAGCCCATGGATGCAGTCCCAGTTTTTTGGGGACTCTACAAAGAGGATGAGAGGCTGGAGGAAGCCAAAAATAACTGTGCTGTTTGTGAGCACAGAAAGGGAATTGTTGGATTTCTGTGCTCCTTTGTGGAGCCGCCGCTCGAGCCGTGGATCGTGGAGTGCTGGGAAAGGCTGAGCACAAAGAGGGCTCTGTGCTGCAGCTCCCCTGCACAGGGTCATCCCAAGGAAATCCTTTCCCTGCTTTCTTCAGGGATTGTGGGAGATCTGCACACAACTCACCTTGAGTTTGGCTTTTTTGATGCGTTTTTAAATTCATCTTTCACCAAAGCATCCATTTGTCAATTTAAATACTAAATTATGTTTTATATCGAGGCTACTTTTGCTTATAGGATATGCTGCTCCAAAGGGATAATGAGACCAAAATTCCTTCTTATCTCCTGCTCCCCTGCATAAACTTGGTATTTTTTTGGGTGGAAAAAGTGCTTTGTGTTGCACCAAACCACCCTTGGTGTCTTGAGCTCTCCCAGGATAAACCTTGGGAAACTCCAATTTTTGTGTCACCACATCCCCAATCCTATGAGCTCTCCTTGCAGGTCAGGAGGCCAGAAGGAGCAGGAGTGTTACTGCTACCAGATATTTATGGATAAACAGGAGGATTTGGTAGTTCCCAATGTGCAGCAGTTGGTGGAACGTTCCTTCCTGTCCTCAGATCTGAAGCTGGTGGAGGTGAGTCCACTTTCCTTCTGCTTTCCTGCTTTTCTTGCTTCCCAAAATACCTGTGAGGCCTTGGGTGTTTTATATCCAACACTGAATGCAGGCATGACTTAGGAAAAGGCCTCTTCTTTCCCTGTTTCCCTTTTGCTCTGTGAATAATGACATCATTTTTTAAGAGAAAAATCTCTGGGATTTGGCTCTTCTGGCAGGGTGACTCCTTTCTTTTTTTTTTTTTTTTTTCCCAGATCCCATCTTGTTTCATTATCCAAATGCCACGTTTTGGGAAGGAATATAAAATGTTCAGCAAAATCATCCCTTCCTTGGAGCTGGATATAACAGATCTGTTGCTGGACAGTGAGTTATGGATAATGGGCTGTGAGCAGCCAACTCTGGGCTCTCTGGGGTGGGATTCTTCTTCCTTGAGTCCCAGTTTTGGCAGGACAAGCTGGATTTTAGGAAGGAGCTGAAGGAGACACTCCCTCTGAGCTCTGTTTCCTTGGCAGGTCCCAGGGAATGCTGCCTGTGTGGAGATGTTGCCACTCTGGAATGCTCAGATTGTTTTAAGGACAAGGTGTTTGCAGCCACAGGCCTGAAGCAGTTCTGCAGCTCCTGCTCCAGACAGGTATTCCATGGCTAATCCCAAAATCCACCTGGGAAGCTTTCAGCAGGATGAACCCTCCCAAAATCTTCACATTTCCCTGGCTGTCCCTGCAGCTGCTCACCTTGAATATGGAGCAGCCCTTTCCTGGGGATCATTCCCACCAGGAGCCAGAGGTTGTGAACCCTCTGCTTACACAGAGCTTAAATAATAATGGAATCATAGAAAAACTTGGATTGGAAAGGACCTCGAAGCTCATTCCAGTTCCACCCCCTGGGTGCTGCTCACTGTCCCAAGTTGCTCCAAGCTCTGCCCTACCTGGCCTTGGGCAATTCCAGGGATGGGACATCCCCAGCTTCCCTGGACAACCTGTTCCATAAATAAGGTGTCATCCTGCAGGAACTGAGTAATGATCCCTCCCTGCTGCCTCTCCATGAGCATTCCCACAGTTTCTGCCTCTTGGAGGGTGTCCTGATTTGAAGGACAAGTGCCTGCCAATAAAGGCAGAAGCTTCTCTTTGAAATGGAGAGTGTAAACTCCCTTTCCTCCAAATTATTATTATAATTTTGAAATTAAGGGGCTCTCAGGCAAAGATATGGGAATTAGGAATAACGATTCTTTACTAGGAAAAATTAAAATAGAAATACAGTATTACCAAAGAACAATCTCAACCTTGACAGAGTCAGAATACAACCTGACACCCTGTCAGTCAGGGTGCTGGTAGCAGAGCCATTAAATGGTGGCTACAGTCCCACTGCAGTGGCAGATGTGGTTCAGCTGAAGCAGTGCTCCTGTAGAAGCTGCAGTTTTCCTCTGAAGGTCCAGAGATGATGTGGAAAAGGTTCAGTGTTCCTCTGGAATCCAGTGGAAAGACAGATAACTTGCTGTTCAAAATCTCAGTTTTTATCTGGGTAGGAAAGGCTTGGCTCCTCCCCCTGGCTGGAGCATCTCTCAGTGGGATGATGTAATTTTATCAGTCACACAGTGGGACTCAATGGGCCAGCAGCAGATGATATCTTCCTGGAGGGAGGATGGGTTGTGGAAAAGATAAAGATGATTGCTTCACCTTGTGTTAAAGATGGCCCATTAGCAGATGGTATGTGTCACAGAGATAAGGAAATCACTGCCCCACCCAGCTTCAACAGTGACAGAATACACATTTCTGGCCACATCAGTCCAACACAGAAGGTGACAAGCTCCCATTTCATCTTCCTGCTGCCAGGCTGTTCCCACAATGCCATCCCTAGGCAAGCAGGGAGCACAGGAATCACATCAGCAGGGAATAAATTGGGAATCTGACCTCTTTCCCCTCTTCCAGGCAGGCCAGGGCCAGTCCTGCCAAAGCCACCCTGTCCCCTCTCCTCAGGTTCACTCCCATCGCCGCCGCAAAGCGCACAGACCCAGGAGGCTGCACATTCCAGAGGAATTCCAGAGCTGGAGCGCCCGGGGCTGCCAGCAGGTCCCAAGGGAGAAGCTGGAGCTGTTTGCAGTGCTCTGCATCGAGACCAGTCACTATGTGTCCTTTGTGAAATACGGCCCTGGGAACGAGCACTGGATGTTCTTCGACAGCATGGCCGACCGGCATGGTGAGGGAACGGCAGGGGGATGAGGGAATGGGATGTGGGAGGCTGCCAGGGGCTGCTCACTCCACCTTTTCCTCTCAAGTTCCCCTGCTTAGGGTTTCTCTGGGTTTGCCTTCCCTTGAGTTAGATTCCAGAAGGGCCAAGCCAAGCAGGTGGGAGTTTGGGATCCCAACAAGGGATTTGGGATCCCATCCCAGCTGGCTCAGCTTGTGGGCACAGATTGTTCAGAATCATGGAATGGTTTGGGTTGGAAGGGACCCTAAAACTCATCCAGTTCCAACCCCTGCCATGGGCACCTTCCACTATCCCAGGTTACTCCAAGCCCCACCCAAACTGGTCTTGGACACTTCCAGGGATGCAGCAGCCACAGCTCCTCTGGGGATTCCAATCCAGCTCCTTACTACCCTCATAAGGAAGAATTCCTTCCCAGTATCCCATCTCTCCCTGCCCTCTGGCAGAGGGAAATCATTCCTTGTGTCCTGTCCCTCCATATCTTGTCCAAAATCCTTTTCCAGCTCTCTTAGGTTGAATGGTCTCCCCTCATCCAGCCTCTTCCAGTGCTTTTGGCCTCCACATCTCCCAGCTGAGGCTCTGCATGACTCTTGAGTGTGCTGGCATTTGCTGTAGGAACTCATCCCTTTAGGATCTGGTTTGGGATTTTTTCCTCCTCCTTTCTACCTTAGGTGGTGAAAACGGCTTCAACATTCCCACGGTGACGCTGTGCCCAGAAGTTGCCAAATACCTGGACTTGCCCCTGGCTGTGCTGGCCCTGGAGCAGCCTCGGGACATGGATGGGGTGGCCAAACGTCTCTTTTGTGATGCCTACATGTACCTGTACCAGAGCAGGAAAATGGCGCTTTACAAGTGACACCATCCCAGGCTGATGTCACAGAGCAGCATCAGGAATGGGAGCTTGGATCATCCCAGAAGGTGGAAGCAGCTGAATCTGGATGCTGTGAGCTGCCTCTCCTCACACCTCTCTTGGTGTCAAATTATCCAAGTCATGCTGGGTTTGTTAAAACCTGGCTTTATCCAGTGGTAGTTGATCCTTGGGCACAGCTGGAGTTGGAATTATTGATGCTCAAATTCATTCTCAGTCCCCACATTCCACAATTCTGCCTCTCTGGGTGCTCTGCAGCTGGAGCATCCCTACATCTTTGTTTCCCTGCCATCTCTTCCCTCCAAAGCTGGAGACCAACAGAAATAAGAACACAAGGAATTATCCACAGGATTACCAGGAAACCACAAGGTTCTCTAAAACATCCCCACCTGGATTTGTGGAGTGAGGACAATCAGGTTGGGATCGATTTTCCTCATCTGTGTCCCTCAATTCCCTGCACTTCCTTATCCAGCACTAACTGGCACTTTTAAACACCACCCCTTATTTCCAACCATGGATATCCTGAGCTGAAGCTATGCTTTAAAAATAGATATTTTTCCAAGAACAAAACTGGAAGGAGGATGGGAGCAGAGAAGCAACATCTGGGCTCCTGCTGCTTCCTCTTTTTGGCAAAACCTGCACAAGATTCAGTGTTCCAAGCTCACTTTTAGCACTTTCTGTCCCATCTTTGCATCCACTTCCAAGTTATGGAGTCAAATACCAGAATTCCAAGGGCAAAAATGGAAAAAAAAAAAAAGAGCACTCTGGGATTTTTCTCCAGGAAAGTGGAGGGTTTGGGTGGAACTGGTGTTCCTTAAGTTAAATAAATTTGTAAACTTGGGGGTTCTCTGCTAGCAAGTGGGAAGTTGTACTGGTGTCATTGAGATGCCCAAATTCCACAAAACCTTCAAGGAAATTATCCAGGAGTCCCAGATGTGCAGGTTTAACCCCATTCCTGCTCTTTCCCCCTCCTCTTTAATGCAGAGTGGAGTAATTTAACAAAGCCTGGAGCTTTGGATCTTTCTGGCATTCCAAGTGTTGCTAGCAGGTCTTGGAGGGATTCTTTCCCTCTGCTCAGCTCTGACAGGTCACCTGGAATACTGGGTCCAGTTTGGAGCTCCCCAGTACAAGAGGGACAAAATCCAAGGAAAAACCACAGAGATGATGAAAGGACTGGAGCATCTCTTATGAGGAGAGGCTGAGGGAGCTGGAATTGCCCAGCCTGGCAAAGAAAAGGCTCAGGAAATCTCCTCAATATCCATAAATGGTTCCTAAACATCAGGAATTGCATCTTATCCATGAGGGTGACAAATGCTGGCACAGGTCACTCTCCTTGTTCTTCATTCTTCCTCTCCCAAAAACTCAGGAAAATCTCTGTTCAGGTACAATGGACTCCTTATCTTTGGTGCTTTGCTTAAAAAAAAAAAATCTAATTTATAGCAAACTGATCCTGGATTTCCTGGAGTTTTTTTTTTGCCTGTCTTAAAATGGGATACAATGGTGTTGGAATTCCCAGGAGTCCAGGACCATCAGGCCAAGCTTCGTTAAGCTCTTAATTATTTTCTTCCCTGTAATTTCTGCCCATGGAAGGGAGGGTGGGCAGGGAAGCCACAGGTTTGATCCCTGGGGAATTTCCCTCTCACCTTCCCCATCCCAATGGAGCTCCAAAGGGTTTTTCACTGGAATTAGGGTCAGAGCCATGGTGGGAAAAGACCTTTATTTTATATTTTTTTGCTTAGTATGAAGCTCAGTGTGGGTTAGAGCCACGATTCCTGTGGGAACAGGGGTGAGAGAGTGCAGGTGGCAACCTGGAGCTGGGATCAACCTGGAGCTGCCCTCCACATCCCAGGGAATTTGGCCAGAATGGAAACAGTTGGAATGTGGCCACAGAGATGAAGAATGCCAAATTCAGAATTGTCAAAGCAAAGAGTGTCTGCCATGAGTGTCCCATGTCACCCTTTTGGTGGCACTCCAGGCTTTGTTCTAGTGCCACCAAGGAGCTTCAGGATGGGGACAGGACTGGCAGGGCCACCAAGGAAGGCACAGAAGTGGCAGGGCCACCAAGGTAAGGCACAAGGCTGGCAGGGCCACCAAGCTGGGCACAGGACTGTCACTTCCAGGGGATGCAGGGACAGCTCTGCCTTCCCCATCCCTGTGTTCCCAGCTTCCCTGCTGGGACCCCAGGGCACTCTCCCAGTTCCTGCAGGTTCCTCAGCAGCAGAAAGGTCTAAATTAGAGTTGTTAATTGCTAACGAGGCCCCTGGGCTTCCCAAAAAAGCGCAGAGCAGGAGCTGGGGATGGGCAGGGCCCCCCTCAGGGGCTGCCCTGACGCAGCTCCAGGAAGAGCCGGTGCAGCCGTTCCGTCACAGCCACCTGGGAATGGGAACAGGAGGGCTCAGGGGGCAGCTCTGTGGTGGCTTTGCTCAGGCCACCCAATGCAGTGGCATTCCCAGGTGTGTGGCTGTGGGATGTGGGAATGCTGGACGTACCGGGTAGGGCTGTGGCTCCTGCAGCCGGCGGTGAGCGGGGCTGAGCAGGCTGAGGGACACCTGGGCGTGGGTCCTCACCTCGGGCAGGCTGGGCAGGGGCTCACACACCTGCAAGGATGGAGATCCACGTGGGAAGATCCATGTGGGAAGATCCATGTGGGAAGATCCATGTGGGAAGATCCATGTGGGAAGCCATCACCCAGCACCAATCCCAACGAGCCACGGTGACTGGGTTGGCACCAGAGTTGTTGGCGCATCTCAGAAGCCACCACACCGCCCTTGATCCATCCCCCAGCGTGGAAGAGGAGACCCCCAGGAGATGGGAGCAGTCCTGACCTGGCCATCCCTGAAGTAGGTGCGATGGAGGGGCTCCACACTGCTGGGAGTGACCCTGGTGGTCTCCTCAAGCCGCCCCAGGACACGGATCCCCAGCTCCTGCCCCGCGCTGGGCGACGGCTCCTCCGCCAGGGCCATGAGGTCCATGAAGGGGTGACCTGCCAGGAGGGCATCAAGGAGAGAGTTATGGAGCAGGAGATTCCCCCAGGACTCTGGGAAGGGTCTCCAGACTCACCAGCAGTGTCATAGAGCCGATAGATTGCCTTCATCCCCGGGATTGTCATCTTCTCCTCATCCTCTGTGAGCTTCAGGCACGGGGAGCCATTGACCTCCACCAGCTGTGGGAGAAGGGAAGGGAACCTGTGAACCCTCTGAGGAGGCCACTGATGCAAATCAGCTGAAAAAAGACAATTAAAAAAATCCTAAAACCAGTTGGGCATTCTGACTCCTCCTGCCTGTGGAGAACTTGGGGCTTCTGGTGGGCAAAGAACTGGCCACGACCCAACACTGGCACCAGGAACTTCCCCATGTCCTGGGCTGATGCCACAGTGTGGGCAGCAGGAGGGACTTCTGCCCCTTGGCCCTGCTCAGGTGAGACCCCACCTGCAGAGCTGCTCCAGCCCTGGGATCCAACATCAGGAGGATGTGGAGCTGGTGGAGCAGGTCCAGAGGAGACCACAGAGATGCTCCAAGAGCTGGAGCCCCTCTGCTCTGGAGCCAGGCTGGGAGAGCTGGGAATGTCCAGCCTGGAGAAGGCTCCAGGGAGAGCTCAGAGCCCCTTCCAGAGCCTAAAGGGGCTCCAGGAGAGATGGATAGGGATTTGGATAAGGGATGGAGTGACAGGACACAGGGAATGGCTTCCCTCTGCCGGAGGGCAGGGACAGATGGGATTTGGGAAGGAATTCCTCCCTGTAAGAGTGGTAACGGGCTGAAATGTAATTCCCAGAGAATCTGTGACTGCCCCATCCTTGAAAGTGTCCAAGGCCAGGTTGGACATTGGGACTTGGAGCAACCTGGGATAGTGGAAGGTGTCCCTGCCCATGGTGGTGGAGGACCTTCAAAAATCCCTTCCAAGGCAAATTCTTTTGTGACTCTGTGACTCCAGTGGGGCTGGATGGCCATGGAGCAGGCGTGGACACCTGGCTCAGTGAGAACCGAGATATTTGGGATCCAGGCTGCCACCAGTACCTTGTAGACACAGCCCAGGGATGGCTGCAGGGGACACGTCACCAGGTTGGTCCCAATGCCGATCATGTCGATCTCGCTCCCCTGAGGCAGCAGAGGAGACAGAAACTATCAACATCCCAGCCCTGCCAGCACCAGGGACAGCCCAGGTGACATCCCAGCCCTGCCAGCACCACCCAGGTGACATCCCAGCTGTGCCAGCAGATTCCTCACCTCCCTCCTGAACTCCTCCAGGCTCTGCTCGCTGATGTCGTTGCTGACAGCGATGGGAATGGTCCCAAACCAGGGCACCTGGAAGCTGGAAGGAGCAGGATTTGGGCTCCCAAATCCTGGCAGAATGAGGGGCTGGGTGCAGGTGAGGATGGCAGGGATCAGTGACCTCCATCCCAGAGCTGGCTAGGGACTCACTGAGCTCCGCAGGCTCGGAACACTCCTCGGATCTCCTTGGATTGCTGAGCCAGGTCCCCGCTGTCCAGGCGCACTCCGATGGCCTGGTACCCCAGCTGGTGCAGTGCCAAGGCCACGGCACAGAAATTGGGCAAGCCACTCCTGGCATGGGCAAGGAAAGTGTTAACGACAAGTGAGACACTGATCCAGGGTGGATTCCAAGCCCTGTGCCAACCAACATTCCTACTTGAAGGCCATCAACGAGGAGGGACATCCATCCCCTGTGCTATGGTCCTCACCTCCTGACACAATAGGTGTCCAGCAGTCCCTGGAAGTCACAGGGGAAGGTGGCAGCGTAGGACACGAAGGCAGCCAGCTCGCCCTGGTTGGCCTTGCCAGGAGGAGTCTGGAGCAGCTCACAGACCTGCTGCAGCCAGGACACGGCCAGGCCTGCGAGATCCACGGGATCCCCTCCAGCCCGAGGCAGCAGCTCCTGCCAGGGAAACGTGGGATTGGCACAGCCTGTGGCATTAGCCAGGGTGCCAGGGGTGTGGGAACAGGTGGAGTGTTCCATTCCCATCCATCATCCCACTCTAATCCCTGTCTGCGTTCCCATCCCCATCCCACCCCATATCCCTATCTCATCCCACATCCCATTCCCCACCCCTATCCACATTCCCATCCCACTTTACTCCCATCCCAAACTCCATACAAACCCCATCCAACTTCTCTCTGCCCATCCCTATCCCTATCCTAATCACACCCATATCCCATCTTCATCCACATCCCATCCCCAACCCCATTCAATCCCTACCCCATCCAATCCCATTCCCATCTCCATACCTATCCCTCTCTACATCCCTTCCCCCATGAAATCCCTATCCCATCTCCATCCCACTCTCACCTGCACTCCCATCCCTGTCCTCATCCAATATTCATCCCCATTCCTATCCCATCCCCATCCCATACCAATCCTCATCCCACCCCATGTCATCCCCATGCCATGCCTATCCTCAGCCCTCTGCCATCCAATATTCATCCCCATTCCATCCCCATCTGCATCCAATATTCATCCCATCCCATCCCTCCCCATCCAATATTCATCCCTATTCCCATCCCAATCCCCATCCCATCTCAGCCCATCCCCATCCCATCCAATAATGATTCCCATCTAATATTCATCCCCATCCTATCCCATCTTCATCCCTATTCCCATCCCATCCCATCCCTATCCCCATCCCCATCCTCATCCATGACTCCCCTATCCAATATTCATTCCCATCCCTATTCCCATCCCAATTCCCATCCCCATCCAATATTCATCCCTATTCCCATCCCATCCCATCCCTATTCCCATCCCAATTCCCATCCCCGCTCACCCGCGGCTGCGCCTCCTCCAGGCTGCGGAAGGACATGATGAAGGAGTGGGCGATGGTGCCGCGCACGGGAATCCCGTAGAGTTTTCCCGCCAGGATGTTGCTGGTGCAGTCGAAGCCTGCGAGGGGGGACAGCAGGTGACGGCAGGGCCGCGGTGGCCGCGGGCGCCGCGGGCCGGGACTCACCCCCGATGTAGGAATATCGGGATGCCGACAGCGCTCCGTCCGGGCCCTGCGCGCGGCGCAGCCCCATCTCCATCAGCTGCATGTCCGGGCCGGCCAGCAGGCGGAATCTGGCGGCGTTGGTGGCCACCAGGCTGGGGGGACAGAAGGTGGGTTGGGTTGGTGTGGTCAGAAATGTGTATTCTATCACCATCTGTTAAAACCGGGTGGGGCAGTGATTCCTTATGTCCGTGGCACATACCATCTGCTAATGGGCCATGTTTAAGATAAGATGGCGCAATCATCTTTACATTTTCCACAACCCATCCTCCCTCCAGGAAGATATCATCTGCTGCTGGCCCATTGAGTCCCACTGTGTGACTGATAAAATTACATCATCCCACTGAGGAGATGCTCCAGCCAGGGGGAGGAGCCAAGCCTTTCCTACCTAGATAAAAACTGAGATTTTGAACAGCAAGTTATCCGTCTTCCCACTGGATTCCAGAGAAACACTGGACCTTTCTACATCATCTCTGGACCTTCAGAAGAAAACTGCACCTTCTACAGGAGCACTGCTTTAACTGAACCACATCTGTCACTGCAGGAGGATGCAGCCACCATTTAATGGGACTGCTACCAACACCCTGACTGACAGGGTGTCAGGTTGTATTCTGACTCTGTCAGGGTTGGGATTGTTCTTTGTAATACTGCATTTCTATTTTAATTTTCCTAGTAAAGAACTGTTATTCCTATTCCCGTATCTTTGCCTGAGACCCCCTTAATTCCAAAATTATAATAATTTGGAGGGAGGGGGTTTGCATTCTCCATTCCAAAGAGAAGTTTCTGCCTTTATTGGCAGACACCTGTCCTTCAAACCAAGACAGAAGGGGACAGGTGACACAGAGCCAGCACAGCCAAGGAGAAGGGGCTCCAGGACTCTCCCTACTTGGATGAGGCAGGAATCACCATGGGACCCGGTGGAGTTGACCAAGGGGACTTTGGGGGACAGGGAGATCCTAAGGGTGACCTGTCCATCTCTCAGAAGAACCTGGGGGACAGGGAGACACTTCAAGGAACCACAGGGTCGCCTCAGGAAAACTTGTGGGGGACACTGGGACACCCTCTGATTGTTAAATTCAACTGGTAATATTCCAGCAGTTAAATTCCAGTAAGGGACTTGTGGGGTCATGGTACCCCCAGGACTGGGGTGTCCCTGACCTCACATCTCCCTCTGGATTGGGGGGTTCTGCACTCCCTTCCCTTCCCCTCTCCATCTTCCAGGGGCTTTGGGATCATCCCCATCCCAAAATACCTGGCGTAGTTGACCAGGCACAGCAAGGTGGTCTCCAGCAGCTGCACCACCAGGAGTGGCCCCTTCACCTGCAGGAATGGCACCTGTGGGAACAGCAGTGACAATCCCAGTCCCTGTGGAGCAGGGAAAAGCTAGGAAAGGCAAAAATGGGGATCCAGGGGATCCCAGAGTCAAGGAAAATGGAAGGCTTGGGCCTGGGAGAGGTGGGATGGTCAGTAAAAGGGTTGCAGGGGGATATTGGTGAAGGAAAAGGGGATCCCAGTGCCAGGGAAGGGGGTGCAGGGGGATCCTATTGCCCAGGAATGAGGGTCCAGATTGTCCCCTGTGCCCAGGAAAGGGGCTCCAGGAGTTCCCTGTGTGAAGGAAAAGGGGGGACACGGGGTGGGGACACCCAGGATGGGGGTTCAGGGAGTCCATGGTGTTGAGGAAAAGGCGGGGGATTTGGGGATGGGGATCCAGGAGCTCCTAGGGTCAGGGAAAAGAGGGGTGCTGGGAAAAGCAGGACTGGAGTTCCAGGGGATCCCAGGTTCAAGGAAAAGGGGAGGTCTGGGAGCTGGGAGAGGTGGGATGGTTACAAAAGAAGATGGAGGGAGGTCCCACCCTGGGAAAGACGACGGAGCCCTCGGGGATGGCGGTGACTGTCACCTCGGAGGCGTCCAGCGTGGCCAGGTAGTCGAAGAAGGCGTCGTCCGTGCTGCTGGGCAGGACAGAGCGCAGGTACGCGACATCTGCAGGGACACCGCGGTGACACCGGGGACAAGGGACACAGGGAGCTGGGGGAGGGCACCGAGCCTCCCACAGACAGGTGGGTGACAGCAGGTGGGTGACAGCAGCACCAGCACGGAGCAAGACAGGAGGGGGTGGCCCGAGTCCCCTCGCAGGGACGTCTCTGGAGGGTGTCCCAGTGTCCCCCCGAGTTTCCCTGAAGGCTCTTTGTGTCCAGCTGTGTCCCCTGAAGTGTCTCCCTGTCCCCTTAGTCCCTCTGAGAGATGTCCCCGTCCCTTTATGAGCTGTCCTGATCCCCTGAAATGCCCCTGTTTTCCCTGTTCCTCTCCCCCACTGCAGGTCCCCAGTCCCCCTCGAGAGACGTCCCTGTCCCCCTCGAGTCCTCCTCAGGGATTCCCGTGTCCTCCCCAAATCCCCCTGGGGTGGCTTCCCATCCACAGATCACTCAGAGCTATCTCTGTCCCCCTTAAGAGGGAAACATCCCGACACCCCTGGATGCCGTCCCATCCTTTACAAGTCCCTTTGAGTTGCTCCCCCATCCCCCCCGGCGGGAATTTCCACCGCTCCTCGCTGTCCCCTCCTGTCCCCTGGAGTTGCTCCAAAGTTTCCCTGGGAAGGTTCCTCCCTTTCCCCGCTCCCCACAACCATCCTCTCCTCCCGGGAGCTGCTCCCCTGTCCCTCCAAGCCGCGCTGGGACGCTCCCCTCGCCCGCCACTCTCTGTCCCCCTTGTCCCGCGCTGGGACACGCACCGGCAGCGGAGAAGCGGAACGCTCGCAGCCCCCGCAGCCCCTCGGCCAGGCCGGCGCCGAGCGCGAAGCAGCCGCGGAAGGGCGGGCGGCGGAAGAAGAGCTCGGCGGCGGCCGGGGCGCGGTGCCTGCCCGCCCGCCAGTGCCCGTAGGCCATGGACACCTGGTACAGGTCTGCCAGCGGCGCCATGGCGGGGCGGGGACACGGCCACAGGGGAGGGGACACGGGGAGGGACGGGGAAAGAGGAGGGATGCGGAAGCACGGGGTGGGGGGACGCGGGCATAGCGACATGGAGACACGGGGATGGCGACACGGGGACACATGGCAGCGGGGATGGCAGCGCAAGAGGGACGCGGGGATGGCAGCGCAAGGGGGACGCGGGGATGGCGACACGGGGACACATGGAAGCGGGGATGGCAGCGCAAGGGGGACGCGGGGATGGCAGCGCAAGGGGGACGCGGGGATGGCGACACGGGGACACATGGCAGCGGGGATGGCAGCGCAAGGGGGACGCGGGGATGGCGACATGGGGACACGGGACAACAGGGATGGCAGCGCAAGGGGGACGCGGGAATAGCGACATGGAGACACAGGGCAGCAGCGATGGCAGCACAAGGGAGACACAGGATGGCGACACGGGGACACAGAGCAGCAGGGATGGCAGCGCAGAGGACACGGGACAGGGTTGGCGACACGGCTGGACACGCAGGGTGGCAGCGCACAGCGGACATGTGGGGCAGGGATGGCAGAAGAGGGAGGATACAGGGACAGTGGGACACGGGGAACAACGGGGACAGGGAACCAGGGACAGCAGCACACAGGGGACACGGGACAAGGATGGCAACACACGGGTGACACAGGCACGGCGACAGACACAGGACACTGGGATGGTGGCCCATGAGGGACACAGCACACCGGGGATGGCAGCACATACAGGCGACACAGGGGTGGTGACACGACAGAAAGGGGACACAGAGGGCACACGTGGCACCAGCTGGACCAGCAGGGACTCAGGATGGCAGCACAGGGGACAAGTGGCACCCCCAGCACTGCTCTGGGGGTAGCACCACCCTGCGAGGGACACGTGTCACACATCCAGTGACTGGCCCCATCAGGACAAGGGACAGCCTTGCAGCACAATCCTGTGTGTCCCCTGGTGGCCCCAGACCTTGGACTCTGGCACTGGGACACACCTCATGTTCCCAATCAGGAATGTCACCTGTCCCCTCACCAGGGCTCACGCAGGAATGTCACCTGTGCTACACACTCAACTCGAGTGACCTGGGCAGGGAGTCAGTGGGGGAAAAGAGGGATGAAATCCATCCCAAAACAGCAATTCCTGATGTTTCATAGTTATTCATCCTGGTTTTTTGTAGGGAGTGACTAGTGTTTCTAAACTTTGGGAAAGGTCACTGGAAAAACCCCTGAGACCTTCATTCCAGCCCCAAAATTCAGGTCCATGTCTTGAGACCTTTCCCTCCATGAAGGATGGGGGAAACATGGAATAGGTTTAGGTTGGAATAGACTTAAAATATCTCTCATTCCAATCCCTGCCATGGACAGGGACACCTTCCACTAGCTCAAGTTGCTCAAATATCCCAAAATATCCCCCCAAATCCCCCTGGAGAAGCTGCACCCGAGGGAAAAACCCAGGACCCAACGTGCACTCCCAATGTTCATCTTTATTAGTTCCAGGTTCGGAGGACGGGGATACAGTTTATCCTTCTAAATCTTGTTAAAAGCAGCAATATCCACACTCTGCACCTGGAAGGGGACAAAAACTGGAGTCATCCAGGAGTTCCCAGGAAAACACACCCTGAGTTAACCCCCTCCCATGGGTTCCAGGCCCTTCCCACATCCCATTCCAACACTTACATAGTCCTCAAACTTGGTGATCTCCTCCTCCAGGATGTCTGTCCCAACTTTCTCATCCTCCACCACGCATTGGATTTGGAGTTTCTTGATTCCATATCCCACTGGGACCAGTTTGGAGGCTCCCCAGACCAGCCCGTCCATGTGGATGGACCGGACACACTCCTCCATCTTGGCCATGTCGGTCTCGTCATCCCACTGGAAAAGTGGGAATTGGGAGGTTTCAGTGTTTTCCTGGAGATCATCAGCACCTCCAAGGGGTATCCAGGTGACACCTCTGGGAATGTCACAACTGACCAAAATGCTCTTTCTTGGCTAGGGAAGGCTCTGAAGATCTCAGAGCCACTTCCAGTGCCTCAAGGAGATCCAGGAGAGCTGGAGAGGGACTTTGGACAAGGATGGAGGGAAATGGTTTTAAACTAGAATAGGGTGAGATTAGATGGGATATTGGGAAGAAATCCCTCCCTGGGAGAGTGGTGAGGCCCTGGAGTGGAATTCCCAGAGAATCTATGGCTGCCCCATCCCTGGAAGTGTCCAAGGCCATGAATAACCTGGGATAGGGAAAGCATCCCTGCCTATGGAGTGAGATGGGATTTAAGGTCCCATCCATCCAAACCCATTCCAGGCTTCTGCAACAACAAATCCCACCTCCCACCGAGTTCCACAGCTGCCACCACCATCCACTTGGATGAGAGAGGATTCCCAGCCTCACTCCCAGAGCTCCCAAGTTCCAGAAGCCTTCACTCACCGGCTTCACATCCAGCAGGATGGAAGACTTGGCGATGAGTCCCGGCTTCTTGGCTTTCTTCTCCGCGTACTGCCGCAGCCGCTCTTCCCGCACTTTGGCAGCTTCCTGGTCTTCCTCCTCATCATCACTCCCAAAAAGGTCAATGTCATCATCCTCATCCTCCTCAGCAGCAGCTGGCTCGGCTTTCTTTGCCGGGAGCTCCACTTTTTTGGAGGGAACACTGAACGGTTCCACTTTCTTCACCAGATCCGAGGTTTGTTTAAGGGAAAAAAAGAGGGAAAAGATTAACCTGGAGTTGGAGCAGAGCAGCCAAAAAAGGCTCAGGGATGGGAATCTCCACTGCTCAGGACACTGAACAATCCTCACACTGTGGGATTCATATGGATTTATCAAAACAGGAGGTATGTCCACATGGATCTTTGGTTGTCATGCCTAGAGAAAAATTCGTGTTTTTCCAAGGCTCACCTGGGTTGGAGGAACAGGTGAGGGCTGGTGGGAAGTTGAGGATTTCTCCAGAGCATTCAGGCGGCTTTCCAGCTTGAAAATGGCCATCTGGAGGTCAGCAACAACTGGAAAAAGAGGGGAAAAATATGAAAAATGATCTTCAACTCCCAGTTGCATGTCAGGTCTCCAGCCAGGACAAGGAATTCTCCCACTCACCACTGCGGAGGTTCTGGTTTTCCACTTCCAGGTGGGAAATTCGGGACAGGAGCTCATTCTGGTCACCAGCAGCTCCAGAGGAGCTTGTGCTTGCACTCTGCAACAAGGAAAACCAGGATGAAATTGAGTTGTTTCCCCTCCTACCAAAAAATCCATGAAGCAAAGCAGTTGTGTCTTCAGGGAGGGAGGAAGTTCAAAAGCTGAACTAAAACCAAGGATATTTTTTGTAAATTAGGATAGAAACTAAGGGAGCAGCTCTAGAAAATGAAGCATAGACTAAATACCGAGGAATTTCAGCTGGTGCCAATGAGCAAAGGAAAATATCACTTTTCCCACTCTCAGATCCCAAAGTGCCACTAAAACCACCTAAAATTTAGATAAAAGTTTCACACCAAGCTCCTTAAAAATCTCAGAGTCCCTCAGTCTCCTCTTACAACTCACTGAAGGACAGGAATGACCTGCCTAAGGTAACACTGGGAAAGCTGGAAAGATCCCAGGAATTCTACACTCCCACCTTCCCCAGCCCAGCCTTTAACTCCTCTCCTAACAATTACAACCTGCTTTAACACATCCTGAGGAAATAATTATTCCAACTCTGGCTTCAAATGGATTTTTTGGACAGCAAAAAAAAAGAGCTTTATTTTTTTATAATGTTAAGGAGGTTCCTTATCCATCAATTCCAGGCAGCAGAGGGAAAGAAAATAACAGGATTTGCCCTTGAATTGTCATTTCTAAGTGAAAAGGAGAGAGAATAATTTATTCTCTTTCATTCCAATGTGACTCTCAGCAGTCACAAAAGATGGAAAGAGGGAAAAGCAGGGATAAGACGAAGAATATGAGGTGCAAGGAAAGGTCTGAATCATGGAATGGATTTGGGGTGGAAGGGATTTTAAAGATCATCCAGACCAACAAATTCCACTATCCCAGGCTGGACAGGGCTTGGAGCCCTGGACACTCCCAGGGATGAGGCTGGGAAATATCAAAGGGGCAGGGAAAAAAAAAAAACAAAAACCAAAAAAAAAACCAAAAAATCCATCTCCACTGCCTCAGCTGTGGATTCAGGCTCAGGACGGTGAGGGCAGATCCCTGGACACGGAGCTGGGACAACTCCCTGCTGGCAGATCCCATTATCCAGGTTTATCCCAGTGCCAAAGGACAAACCCTGAGGAAGGAGAACTTGCTCCATCCTCATCCCACCAAATCCTCTCCCGTTTTCTCCACAGACTCCATCCCTGCAGGGCTCACTTACAGCAGAGCGTCCTGACTGTTTCTTGGGACGGGCACAAGGAGCTTCCTTGCTCCGAGCAGGCGTCTTCTGCTGCTGCAGGATGGGAGAAAGTTTGGGAAGATGGGAAAAGGTTTTGCAATTCCAGAGGGAGCTCGAGTGCAGGGAAGAGCCACATGCAAGGGGAAGTTATGGAGGAGTGGGAAACAGCCTTGCACTGCACACAAACATTCCCCAGGAATCCTGGGATCCTCTCCACAAAAACCTCGGTGTCTGCAGGGAGCTCATGCAGCGCTGTGGGCTCATCACACCATGCCAGCCCTGATGCTCCAAGGATGGAAATCATGGAATTACAGAGGTGAGGAAACCCCTCTGAGCCTCATGGAGTCCAACAGTTCCCCCCAAGGCCACCACTGAGAGTGTCCCCAAGTGCCACATCCACAGGGATGTTAAAGGGACTCCATCTCTGTGCCAGGGCTGCACAGCCCTTTCCACGAGGAATTGTCCTAATATTCCAGATAAATTACCCCTCTGGTGGTTTCCTCTTATCCTGTCTCTCATTCCTTAGTAACAGATACTGATTCCCACTTGGGAATCCCATCAGGGATTTGTGGAAGTGAGAAGGCTTCCACTAAATTTTTTTTTCCCTCCAGGCTGAGCCCTCCCAGCTCCCACAGCTGCTCCTGGTGCTCCAGACCCTTCCCAGTCCATTCCCTTCCCTGAAAACATTCCAGCCCCTCCATGTCCTTATTATCATGAGAGCCCAAAACTGATCCTAGGATTGGAGGTGCCCCAGCAATACCAGCAGGGAGAGGAGAGTTCTCTTCCTTGTCAATACTAATTCCATAAAAAAGAGGGAAGAGCATGGGAAAAGCAAGGGATGCCTGTCCCAAGCTGAAGCAATCAAGAGATCTTAACTGGAACCCACAAGACAATGCAAGAGGCACAACCATGTCCCAAATCCTCCAAAATTATGGAAAAATTGCCTTTATGAGACTGTGGGATCTTCCCTGAGGAGAGGACACTGCAAGCTTTGGGAATGTGGAAGCACACCTCCATTATAGCACACAAAAACTATTCCCTCTTCCAACTTCCAGCTCCACACAAGCATCCATGAATTTTACCAGGGGTAAAAACTCAAAATTTCAAAGGTGGGGAGTTCCACAGTATCACTTCCCTCCCTTTCTCTGCACTCTTGTATAAAGCCCTCAAATTCTTTTTTTTTAAGCCCTAATTTTTGTGCTGAACCCACCTTAAAGCTGCAGCTTATCTCAAACATTTTGGATAGCTGAAGTGCTTGGGAAAGCTGGAATTGTGCATAAATTATCCAAACAAATCAAATCCCTGGTATTTATAAAGGGTACAAACCAGGACTTTGGCTGAACAACTTGGGATAGAAACATCTGTTATTTCCTGAAGTTTGAATCACTAAAATACACTTTAAATATAAGAGACAATAAATTTTTTCCTTGTGTTCAGGTGGAATTTCCTGTTCTACTTCCTGCTTTTCCTCATAATCAAGGAATTCCAGACTCATCATATTCCAAGTGCTCATTCCTACATTTTATGACACAATCCCAGCCTGAAATTCCCATTTTCCCATCTTTTCACAACCAATTCTTCCCTTGCCACATCCTAAGATCCCTGACAATGACTCTGGAAGAAGGAAAGACAAAAATCCCGGGATTTCTGCTCTTCCCACTTTTCTCTGGATCACACAGTGTAAATTTGGGGTTTGGGCATGGAAGAAAGAAGTTTCAGAAAGCTCTGAAGTCCAGCTTGGTTATCTAAGATTCATTATGATCCTTGAGGGATATTCCAACTATTTTTCAGCCATGTGGAAGATACAACCCCTTTCCCAGGAACAAAAAATATCCAGCAGAGGTACTTTTGTACACCCAGCACTAATCCCCAAAAAAGTCCCCAAACAATTGATATCCCAAAATTCCTGTCCTGGCTTTGGGCTGTTGCTTTACCAGTTCCCTGTTAAGAACCTGGATGATCTAAACTTGTGGAATTCTCTCCCAAAAAAGCTCTTTAACAGGAGTCAGGAAATAAATTTCTCATCTTTGGCAAAACACTCTGGAAGATGAGGATGAGCAGCACTTCCAAGTGATTTGGGTTTAGACTTCCTGCCCCTTGCCTAATTCCAAAAGTTCTTCCCAAAGGAATTTTTGACCCTGTTTGGGATAGGGGCCTCCTGTGTCTGTATTTTTTTTTAATGAAATGAGCCAGTTCAGGAAAATTTTCCTTCAGCTGTTGGCTGAAATCCTGATTCCTTATATTCATCCCAAATATCTGGCTTCTTTCTGCTGTGGTAAGGAAGAATATGGAATATTCCCCTTGGGAAAGGGGAATTCCTTGTTTTTCTCTGATATTGGCCTGATCAAAGATAGAAACCAAAGCTGCTAAACATTCCAAGAAGGAATTATGGATTCCTTTGGGAGTCCCACTGTAGAGGCAGGAAATCAAAACACCTGGGCTGTATTCCATGGATTTTCCTTTCCCACAACACCACTCATTAGTATTTTAACTTCCTTTTACAAAAATAAAGATTTGGTTCTTTTTGCGTGCACTCAGCACAAAAACACCTCCACAAAGTACATTCCTGAGCTCCTCCAGGATGCTCCAGCCTCAGAGCTTGTAGCCAAGCTGAATTCCCTGGATGCAGCAGATGGAAAACACCTTTTTTTGTTGTTTTTTTTTTCCACATCCTCTAAACTGGAAGCAGAACAGGGAAGAGAAGGTGGCAGCCCAGTGTATCCCAAAAAAGAGCCACACGCTCAGCCAGTTGGAACCTGTTAGTTAAGACCCATGGGATCATCCCACTAGGAAAAAAAAAGACAAAAAAAAAGAAAGAAAGAAAGAAAAGGAAGGAAAAGCCCAATTCAGTGAATTCTTTTAACCCAAATCCAGTTTTGGCAGTGCTGCAGGCGAGCAGCATGTAGGGAGGGGCTGGAGCTGGTGGCACACGGCGCTGCACACCTTGGTCTTCTCCTCTAATTTCCATCCAAGAAGCCAAATGATCTATGGGGTTAGAATTCCATTAAAAAAAATAAAAAATATGGATGCAGGCAGCCAGCTGGTGAGAGCTTGGGTACTCACTCCGGCCAGCGATTTCTGGATATTCTCCCTGGCTCTGGCAATGTCGCGGAGGATCGTGCTGGCTCCGTTCTCCTGCAAACAGCGCAGAAAGAACCAAGAGTTTCTTTTTAAAAAAAAAATATTAAAACATGAGGGGGAAAAAAATTCATCAGGGAAGTTAAAAAAAACCCCAAGAAACAAAAACAAAAGGAAGGAGGAGCGAGGGAACTGGGAAAATTGGGAATTGTCCTTTCCATGATTCAGCGATTTTTGCCGTAAGGATTGGGGCTAAATCAGGCAATCCCTGGTCACGTGTCCAGAAGGATCATCCAGTCAAAGAGCTTTTAAATTCCCTATGATTACCCTGAAAAGCCTGGGAAGCTGCCAGAAGGTTGGAGTGACTCCTGAATTCCCTAATAACTCAGCCTCCAGCAGGATTTTTCCATCGTATTACCTGAGTTCAGGCAGGAAGTGACAACCCTGACTCTGCTCTATCCAGAGAGGTGGGACCCAGAACACCAGGAATTTTCTCCCTATGCTCCTGCTGCCATGCCTTAGCCTGGATTCCACGATTCCCTCCCAGGAAATTCCATGATCTGTTCACTCCTTGCCTTTCCCAGACTGCAACCCCACCAGCAAGATCTGAGATGGAATTTTCCCCACAAGCCCCCAAATCCTGAGTTAAACAGAACACACATCCAAGTGGGCCCCACTTCCTGCTGCTTCCAAGGAGGTTTTAAGGATATTTTTCCATAGGGGAAGTGGCTGAAAAATTCATGCAGGATCTCCCAGGCCAACCTGCTTCACTGGAAGCTCCTGATGTGCCTTGAAATAATTGAACTGTTCCAAGAGGTTTTCACTCCAAAACCTATTCCAGCATTCATCCAGGGCTCTCATTTTTTTATTTATTCATGGTCTCCCAGGTGCTGTGCCAGCACCTAAACCAGGATGGGCAGCAGGAAGAGCTAGAACGTGCCTAAAAGTTATAATTTCAGCAAAAAGCTTCCCTTTAAACGCTTGGAAACAGGCACTGAACACTCAGCATTCCAAAGGCAAAGCAGTTAGGAGCAGGAAGAGGTTAGGAAAGCTCTGAACCTTGGAAAAGGAATAATTTTGGGATAATATTGAAGCTAGAAATATTTCAGCTCAGCAGGATCATGCTTCCCCCTCCACCTTCCCATCTCCAACTCACCGGTACCACAGAGTCTTCCACTGGAACACAGAATATTTCCAAGAGTACAAAGAGAGAGAGAAAAAAAATCCCCCCCAAAAAACTTTTTGGAGCTGTGGAGCCTCTGCTTAACCTTCAAGTTTGTATTCCCTTGGAATATCCCAAAGGACTGCTCCAAAATGGAAGCAAAGCAGCATTTTCCCTGGATGAAGGGGGACAGGGATGCTATTTGCCAATAAAATTAAGGATTTCCAGCTCAAACTGTGCCCCCACAGATCCCAGCAGCCTGGAAAAGTTAAGGAGAACTGCTGGAAGCTGGGATTGGTTCACTTGTTAGAAGGGAACCTCATCACCCACCTCCTTGGGATCAAATCCATCAGATTCCACAGAAAAGAGTGGAGGAGGAGGGGGAAACCCAATATGGGTCACAAACAGCTTAGAGAGCTCCGGGGAGACTTGAGGGATAAAAAACAGCATCAAGAGCAGAAATCCCACAAAAATCCAGGTGGATCATGTCCTCTTACTCTGGAACTGCTGGGATTGGGAATTACCTGCTGGCGGGAGGGGGCACCCATGGGGCCGTTCATCTGCTCGTAGAACCTTCGCTCGGCGTCGTCGTATTTGTACTTGTCAAACCAGATCTTGTCGTGCAGGAAGTAATCCACAGCCATTTTCCTGGGAAAAGGAGGGGGAGAAATATCCACAAAAAGTGAATTCCTGCAAGGATTGAAGGGTAACAGCTCATCAGGAGCTGCTTCTGTGCCTGCAAGCTCGGCTTGGCTGTGGATTTAAGTATCCAGGATCCTCTTAAAAAAGCAGGGCAGATTAATCACCCACCTGCCTGACCTGAGCATGGAGTGGGGATGGGATGAATCAGCTGATCCAGACTTTATTCCACAAAAAAACCCCAAAAAACCAGGATTTTCTAGCTCATGCTAAGGAAAATGTCTTGTGTAGGAGAATAAAAAGGGAATTGAAATCATAGATTGGGCTGGAAAAAGCATAAAGATAATTTAGTTCCAACCCCCTGCCATGTAACACCTTCCACTATCCCAGGTTGCTCCAAGCCTCATCCAACTTCTCCCTGGATACTTCAAGGGATGGGGCATCCACAAATTCTCTGGGAAATCTGTATTAAAAATCAGCAATACTTGGAAGGGGCAGACCTAGCACTACACAGAAAAACAGCACAAACCATCCCAAATCCTGCTGGGCAATGGGGGATTTTTATGGAGCAGCTTCCAAAGGCGGGTTAAATTCTTAATTTGAAGGGAAACAGAGCCCTTGAAAAAGAAGAAAAGAAGAAGTGTCCTGAATTCCAGCAAGGGACAGGGACAGAGGCAGCATAAGTTTGAGGAGGTGGAGAGCAGCACAAGAAAACCACAACTGGAGCAGGCTCCACAAAAGCCTCTCCTCGTCATCCCAAATCCCAGTTTTCCATAAAACACTTCCACATAAGCCAGAGATGATTTTCCTGGAATCAAATTCCTTCTTATCTCATCTACCCACTTGGAAGAGACCAGAGGCCACCAGACACAGGAGCTGCAGCAAAACCACTTTTCACACCCAAATCTCTGGGACCTGCTGGAATTCCAATCAGGATCATTCGCAGAAAATCCCAAATACAGACAAATTTATCCCATATTTTTACAGAGACACATTGATTTTCCCAAATATCCAGTTATGACCAACTAAAGAGAACAGGATCCCAAACAGGACCAGCTGAAAGGTATTTGACCCCTAAATCCCTTGACAGAAAGATCCTAAAAGCTTTCCAACAAATCCCAACAAAACTAATGGATCAGAAGTGTCAGATATAAGGATGGATGCTCCAAGAGTCTTTTCCTTCCAGGAATATCCATCTCTACCTTAGCTCTGCAAGCATCAAAGCCTTTGGAGAGGATCCAAGGACATTCCAAAAATTAACAGACTGGATATTAATTCCCTCAAAAAAACAAACTACAAATCACGAGAGTGATTCCCTACATTGTACTCCAGACATGCCCAAACCTTCTTCAAGCTGGATCTGGTTATGATGCTGATTTTTATATGGAATGAGAGGATGGAAAGGATGATGGTGCTGCATCCATGCAAAAATGGTGATACTGAGCTCACTTCCCAGCCCTGCCTTTCAACATTCAACCTGTAGCTTCATACAAACACAGCCTTTATCCACCAGAATTCCTCAGGAGAAGGGGAATTCCTTGAAGGATTTTCCCCCCTGCTCCTGCCCACCGGGATCATCTCCAAGTCCACCCAGTCTTCTCCACATGCAAATTCCTTCTGGCTCAGCCCCGACCTGGCCGGTTTTTTTTTGTTTGGTTTTTTTTTGCATGGGTGTTACCCCCAAAGAAACTTCTCCTACTTCATTTCTGGAGCAGGAATGCTTGGAGCAGCTGGATGGGAAGGATTTCCAGCAGCAGATTCCTGGATCCTTGTTTTCTCCACTGCTCTGTCTGCTTCCAGGGCGAAATATCGGGATTCAGCCCTGTCGTAGGTCACCTTATTCAGCCACACAGATTCACTGTCCTTGTGCAGGAAAAAGCAGGTGGGATTTTCCTCGGGAATATCAGGAAGCTGAGGGTTGGTGGTGGCAATTCCCGTTTGTTTCTCATGGTTGTGGTTCTTGGATGCTTCCGGGCAGCCACGTTGCTGCCCTTGGGTTTTATCCAAGGGGTGCCCGTCCAACATCTTCTCATAAAAATTCTTCTCAGCATCATCATAGAGAGGCTTCTCCAGCCACACCTCAGATGCCAAAACTTCCCAGTTGGAAATCTGCGGCTTCCCATTGACCGTCTGCTGGTCAGAGCTGGGCAAACTGGGAATGGAGGCGGCGAGAGAGTTGGGAATGCCGGGAGCCAAGCCTGGCGTGGCAGGAGTGGGCAAGGCTGTGCCGTAGCCCTCATCCGGCGTTCCCAGCCTGGAATTCACCCCCTGGGATGGGATGGCCAGGACGTTGGGAGGAAGGAAAAACTGGGATTTCTCCATGAACGCCCTCTCGGCCTTATCAAAGACAAACTTGTTGATCCAAACCCCCTGGACGACGTGGTGACAGGCGGCCAGGCTCCCATGGGAACACGCCGGGAGCATCCTTGCCTTGGGAATATCATGGCTGGATTTCGACCTGGCCACAGCAGGAGATTCCTGAGCCATTTTTCCAGTCTCAGGTGATTCCCAACTCTGGGAATCCGCTAATTTTTTCCTGTAGGCGCTCTCGGCGCGGTCGTACAAGGGCTTGTCAAACCACACGTGCTCCGCCGACATTCCCGCCAGGATGGCCTCCAGCTTGGAATCCTGAGCTTTGGGTTTCGGGGAGCGCTTCCGTTTCCGCTGCTTTTTGCCATTCCTGGCTTTTTTCGGGTCCCCCTTGAGTTCCCCCTCGATGGAATCCTCGTGGCAGATCCCGTTGACGGCCTCGGGCTCCGGCGTTTCCCGCTCGGCTTCGTCGTTCTGGTGCTTTTCCAGCCACACCTTGTCCACGGAGCAGGGATTTTTCCGTGTCCTCATCTTCCCGAAAAAACGGGCAGCATGGAGAGATAAGCACAACAAATGTAGTGGCAGCAGAGCAAAGCAAGGGCATGCAGGAGATGTTTTTTTATCTGTTAACATTCCCAGGAAAAACCACGAATATTCCATTTATTTCTCCCTTTTGGGATAAGTTTGAATTCCAAGGAATTAAATGTGGCTGGAACCGCCTTCCTCCTAAAATATTCCTGCCAAGAATTTCCCCCATTATTCAAAACCTTAAGTCAACAGGCAGGAAAAAAACCCCACAGGATTTTGTTCAAATCCTTGGGAATTACAGGGTATTATTTCAAATTAGTGGATTAATCATTAATTACTTTTTATTACTTTCCCAATTAGGCAAAATTTTGGGAAAACTGGCTCCAATTTTTAAGTTTTTGGAGGTTGTTGTTTACTCCTGGTTGGGTTTTCCTACTAAAATGCAGCTGAAAAACTGGGATTTAATTTTGGGATAAAATCCAAGTTATTGGTCAATTAAACTTGTCCAGGAGCTGGAAATATCGTTATTAATTCAATAATTAATTAAAAATTGACCTGTGGCAGGCTGACAAATACAATTCCCAGACAGATGAAATATCCTCAAAGGTCTGTAATTCCAAGAATTCCTGGAAGATTTTGGAAGCCTCAAATCCAAGGTTTAACTTTAACTTTCAATTCAATTTTAAATTTTCATTTTAAATTTACAATTCACTTTTAATTTTAAAATTTATTGCTTTGACTTTAAAAATATTAATTTAAAATTTACACATAAATGCTTTTTCTGGGTCTTAGTATTTCCATTTAAATTTATATATTAATAAATTAATTTTGTGCCTTTAAACATTTAAATTTATAGTTTAAAATATTAATTAGAATCCAATTAGACAAATCATTAGGAAGATTTTTTTTCCCCCCTTTTTTTTCTGGAGTTGGGAAACTTTGATTCAGGAAAAAAAGCTTAAAAATTGAGTTTTCTATTCAGAATTGAAAGAAAAAAAATCAAAAATAAAGCTTATTTTTGAATTTTTAAATTTATGTATTTCTCTTTTATTTTATGGAGCAATAAATTCTTGTTAGGATCTTTACATAGAAATAATAAATAATAATGAGTAAAATAATAAAACGTGTGGGATTTTGCACAAAAAGCTTCTTAATTTTTTTAAGCTAAATTAGAAATTTGAACTTTTTAAACTTAAATTTAAAAATTATGGTTTTTTATCATTATTTTATCTATTTTTAAAGTGATTTTGCTCCTGTTTTTAAGTCACTCCAAGCCTTTGAACTTCAGCCCTCATGGATAAGGTGAATTATGGAGTAGGAATTCCATAATAAGGAACTTCCAGAAGATTTTTTCCAATTGACAAAGCTGCAATGAATTTTAAAAACTCTTTAAAAATTATTATTTCCAAGAAAACTCTGCAGTAATTGGTCTAATAAACATCCCACCAGTGCTGACATTCTCAGATTTTCCAGAATTCCCAAAAAAACACACACAATTAGAAGGTACTTACTTTTTTTGCTCCTAGGACAGCATTAAAAGAAAACAGGATAAAATTAGAGAAAATTACCAATTTCTACGGATCCAGCAGCTCCTTAGCCAAACTAATTAATAATTAATGCATTAATTAATTAACATATTTAATGAAGTTTGGAGCTGATAAACCTTCCAGAACTCCATGAAGTTTGTGAAGCAACACCACAGAAAACAAGTTTATTTTCATTTCAATAACAAGGAAAGGAACATTATGTGATGTTATCCAAAAGGATTTTCCCATCTGGGCAGCCTTAGAATTCCCAATCCTAGTATGTGTTGACAGAATTCAGGATCCCAATTTTTGGGTGATTCCAAACATTCCTGCAGCACCTTTTTGCTTCCATGAGCAGCCAGACCTTATGCTCAGTCCTGAAAAAAAGCCAGATTTCCAAGGAAATAAAGCTTCTAAATAACGAAAAATTGGGGAAAAAAATGCCATTTCTCTTCTGTGTTCATCAATTTTCCTGGAAGAATGTGGCAAAAAGGAATTTTAATCACACAAATCATCACCTTCCAAAATTTTCCACCCAAAATTTAATTTTTACCTCTTCAAACACAAAATTTTAGGATTAAAAACCACATGCTAGCATTGGAAATGTTCTCCACTGGGAAAAGTCAGAGCCCAGAAATTCATTATGAGTTCAAGGACTATCAGGGAAATCAAAACATTAACACTTGTATCTAATATTTTATTTATTTAAAACTAGCTTTTCTACTGGTTTCACTCCCTAAAAGTGGCTCTTTCCGAAATTCCTGCTGATTTCATTCCCTAAAATTGGCTCTTCCCCGAGTTAAACCCTTGCCATCACCTTTGCTATGAGACAAAGCTCCCCATTCCAGGAAAACACCACAATTCCCATCCTTGATCACCTACAAACACAATTTTCTGCTCCAAGCTGAAAATTCCTCATGAGATCATCATGGATATCGGAAATCAGCAGTAGGGAAAGGCAGGGAATGTGTCACCTTCAGGAGAAACAGGGAAAAAAGAGTTGAGAATGTACAGCTCAGGTGAGGAAAAATCCTACCTGAAGGTCAGGGAGAAATGGGACACGCCTGGAAAAGGAAAGAATTACAGCAAAACAGCTCAGAAAAAGGGAATTTCTCATCCCTAAGGACTGTGATCATCAGGATCCCAATCAATTCCAAATCATCAGTGACCTGGATGCGACAGAAACAAATCCATGTGGGATTTCTGGGAACGCCCATGCAGCATCAGCAAGTTTAGTTAGGGATGTAATCCCTCAAAAACCCCATGGAGCACAACAGCAGGCTCTGCCCGTTCCCAAAATAGCTTGGAAATGGATCCCTCCCTCCTGGGACCAAAAAAACAGGGAGAGGACAAACACCACCAAGGCGATGGAAATTAGGGAACAACAGCACAAGGAAAGAGGGACAGGTGAGATAAGCAGAGTCCAGGTGCACCCAGAGCTGATTTTCCAGGTTTCCCAGCTCCAGGATAAGTTTGGAAAGGCAGCCAAGGGGGTTGGGACATGGGATGGATTGGCTGCTCCGTGCCAGGACACAGCAGCAGCTCCAGTTTCCCTCTGCAGCAAGTGACTGGACAAAAAATGACTGGAATGGGGAGAGGAGCAGATCCCCAAGGCACCTGGAGCAGCTGGGGATGTGTGGGATCCCTAAATTCCCTTCCCTACCAGGGCAGGAATAACACTGACCCCTTTATCTCCCCCCCACCCAATCCAGATTCATAGAACTGAGGCTTTAAAACATCAGGAATATTCCCAAAAAACAAGGAATATGTCCCCACAATCTGTGGAAAACCACAAAGGTTTTAGGGAGACTCCCCACCCACCCCTTACCTGTCAGAGAATTCCAAAATCCTGGGAAAGGAAAAGGACCACAAAGACATGGAGAATCCTAAAATCCCTCCCTTCCCTGTGTCTGGCAAGGGGAAAGGGATCTCCCAGATAATGAGGGGATCTCCCACATCCTCTGTTTTGGGGTGTGAGGGGAGGAAAAACCCCACTGGGAATATAGAGGGGGCTTCCATATGCCCCTTTCCAGGACTTCTAAAGGAAAAGGAACCTGAAACATTGGGAGTGCTGAGTGTCACTACAATATTCCCTTGGGATTTTAAGTGGGGGAAGTAATCCCAAGAAACAAGGGCATCCCCGAATCTTTTCCTTTAAGAATCTTAGGGGACTCCCATGACCCCCTTTCCAGACCTACTAAGGGAAAAAGGACTGAAAATATGGAGAAAGGGGGGTCACCCCAGCATTCCCTGGGATTCTAAGCATGGAAAAGTTATCCCAAAAACTAAGAGCACTCCAAATCCTTTCCCTAAGAACTCTGGGGAAATGGAATGGACCTTAAAGACAATGGAAAACCCCCCCAAACTCCCTTTTTAAAGGATTTAAGAGGAGGAGACACCGCCTACACATAAGAAAGGATCCCCAAAACTCTCCTCTTCCCACCACTGTGGGGGAAGGAGCCTCATTCCTTATGAGAGGACCCCCAAATCCCTCTTTCCACAGGAGAAGTGCCCTAAAGAGAATAAAAGGTGTGACCACAACTTCATTATTGGGGATTCTGAGATGATAAAGGAACCTTACACAGCCTGAAGGGCGCCCTGAGCACCTTTCCCCCATAAATCATGAGGGGCCCCACCACCTCCCGCCCTAGAGGAATAAAGGACGCTCTGGAGACACTTGAAACTCCCACTATCGAGGCTCAGGGAGAGGAATAAAGAACCCTAAGTGGGGATATAAAGATTCCTAGGGGCTGCAAGGGGCTGGAAACCAGGACTCACCCAGAGCGCTGACCCTTCAAGGCCCCTCCGCTCCCTTCGGCCGCCGCCGGGATAGAGGACGGCAGCGCGCGCCGCGCGGAGGGTTATGGGAGAGGCGCGTACCACACGTATCGCACGGGAGGGGTGGTGAAGGGGGAACACAACGTGTAGCACCCACAGCGCGCTGCCTGTCCCCCCCCTACGCTAAAACAAACATGTGGAACATCACGGTGGAGTGGAAGCGGGATGCGCGAACCACCTCCCGTAACTATTAGGATGCGCCGGCCCCCCTTTTTCTTGCCAAGTTGGATTCGTCCTCATACCTCCGCTATCGCCCGTGGGTTGTACCACTCTGCGAAAAGGGGGATGTGTCACCTCGCTGCTTCCCCCACGCTACTTCCCTGCCTCCCCCGGGATGATCCCCTATATTTTACAGCGGGAGTTAAGGGGAGGAAGGGAACCCGCGCTGTGCGTGCGGCGCGCTGTCTCCCTCTGCGCACCTCTTCTCCCTGCCGTGAAAGCCAAGTGGAACAGCTCAAGGGGGAAAGGGACTTGAGTAGGGGGGCAGCGGGGTGGCGCTCTCCCCCCTTTTCGCAGAGTGGTGCAACTCATAGGCGCTGGTGAGGCCAGGAGGAAGAATCCAACTCGGCGAGGGAAAGGGGGGAAAGCAGCGCGACTTAGTGGCTGTGGCGAGGTGCGCGCATGCGGAGGAGCGGAACGGAGACAAAGGCGCCGCCGCGCCCCCCCCACCCCATCCCCGCATCCCTCCCCGGTTATAACGCGCCCCCCATTCCCATGGATGCGGGGGTCGCTCCATGCCCGCGGGGGAGCCGGAGGAGGGCGGGGGAATGGCGGGAGGGCGGCGGGCAGGAGGAGGAGGAGGAGGAGGTGGTGGTGGTGGTGGTGGAGGCAGCAGCAGCGCATCACCCGGGGGGGTGTCGGTGAAGATGTCGCTTCGCCGCGCCTACTCCATCAAGGACAAGCTGCAGGCCATCGAGAGGGTGAAGAAGGGCGAGCGGCAGGCGTCGGTGTGCCGCGCTTTCGGGGTGCCGGGGGGCACGCTCCGGGGCTGGCTGAAGGACGAGGCGAAGCTGCGCTGGTTCCTGGAGCAGCTGGGCGGCGAGGTAGGCACTCAGCGCAAGAAGATGCGCTTGGCCAACGAGGAGGAGATCGACCGCGCCGTCTACGCCTGGTTCCTCGCCCTTCGCCAGCACGGCGTGCCGCTCTCCGGACCCCTCATCCAGGCGCAGGCGGAAGCCTTCGCCCGGCAGATCTACGGGCCTGAGTGCACCTTCAAGGCGAGCCACGGCTGGTTCTGGCGCTGGCAGAAGCGCCACGGCATCTCCAGCCAGCGCATCTACGGCGAGGGCGGCGTCCCCGCCGAGCCCGAGCGCGCTCCGGCCGCCCGCGCCGAGGCGCTGCCCGATGCCGGCGGCTACGGCGACGAGCAGATCTACAACGCCAACATCACCAGGCTCTTCTGGAAGCTTCTTCCCGGCGCTGGGATCGCGGCGAGGCGTCCGGCCCGCGGCGAGCGCGTCACGGTGCTGCTGGCCGCCAACTTGACCGGCTCCCACAAACTCAAACCCTTGGTGGTCGGGGGTCTCCGCGATCCCGCCAGCCTCCGGCATCACAATCAGGAGAAATTCCCGGCTTGCTATCGCTACAGCCGCGCGGCCCGGCTGGCGCCGGCGCTCCTGCAGGCCTGGTTCTTCGAGGACTTCGTGCCGGGCGTCAAGCGGTTCCTGCGGCGGAGCTGCCTGCAGCAGAAGGCCGTGCTGCTGCTCAGCTCCGCTCCATCCCGCTCCGCGTCGGGGGCTGAGGATTCCCCGCCGCTCCAGACTCCGGATGGGTCCATCCGCGCTCTCTTCCTCTCCAAGGGTCCGTCCGGGAGCGGCGTGGCCGGGGCAGGAGGCCGCATCCCGGCGCCGCTGGAGCAAGGGGTGGTGTCGGCCTTCAAGCAGCTCTACAAGCGGGAGTTGCTGCGCTTGGCCGTGTCCTGCGGTGGCCCCGGCGGTCCCGCCGACTTCGTGCGCTCCTTCCTCCTCAAGGACATGTTGTACCTGGCTGGCCTCTCCTGGGATCTCATCCCGCCCGGATCCATCGAGAAGTGCTGGCTGCTGGGGCTGCGCGCCGCCTTCGAGCCGCAGCCCGGCGAGGAAGAGCACGGGGACACGCCGGGAGGGGAGGAAGGCGGAGGGGACAGCAAGGTCTTCAGCGACCTGACCCACCTGGCCGCCTTGGCCTTCAAGCGCCTGGCTCCCGAGGAAGTGTCCGGCTGGTTGCACTTGGATGACGCTGCTCCGGGTGCGGAGGACGAGGAGGATGAGGATGGCGAGGAAGACGCCGAGGAAGAATGCGCCGAGGGCTGCGTGGTGGAGGAGGATGAGGAGGAGGAGGCAGCCGGTGGCAGAAGGGGTGAGGAAGGAGGAGATGCTTTGCTGCCCACGGCTCGGGAAGCCATCCAGGGCCTGGAGACGGCGCTGCGCTGGCTGGAGGGACAGGACCCCCGGGAAGTGGGGCCGCTGAGGCTGGTGCAGCTCCGCTCCCTCATCTCCATGGCCCAGCGGCTGCACCGCGGCCACAGCCCCCAGTCCTAGGGCACTTTTTGGCTACCAACCACTCCTGGTTGGCCACAGAGCTGGGAACACTCCAGTTGTGCTAGGGGGATGGTGGTGGAGGTGCCACTCACCCCTCTGTGACTGTGACTCTGGGGATCAGGAAGCCCAGATGCCTGTGGGTCACAATTTTTGTGCAACAACTCGTATTCCAGGGTTCTTCCTTACCTAGATATATTTAGGAGGTGCTATTTTTTACATCCCTTGTGGCCCCTGGTCACTGGCACTGCCAGAAATGGGGTGGATGTCTCCCCCAAATTGCCCCAGTTCCCCCAATTTCATGGGGAGAAGGGGTGAGGGAAGGACCTGCTCAGCATCCCTGGGAAATCCCAGAGCAGGGTTGAGGTGGGCACAGCCAGCTGTACAGGGGTCACTCCTGAGCTGCTGCAGGGGAATTATTCCACCTTGGAAGACGCCCTGCCCACTGCCCAAACAGAATCCTGTTAAACCAGGATGGTTTGGGTGTGGTTTAAAACAACTTCATTCAGGCACCGGAGTGGGAAAGGGATACTTGGGTGGCATCTGGGGCAGAGAGTCACCTCCATCATTCCCATCACAGCTGGGAACACCTGGACCACGGAGACCTTCTGAACCAGGTAGCATCACTTGAGCATCCTCATGGGGCTGAAGGCTCCAGGGATGGGGTTGAGCTGTTCCTCACAGGGTTTGTGGGGTGGCTGGGGCTGGAGGACACATCTGGGTGAGTTGAAGTTGGAGCAGGGAGGGACTTCTGGCACTGCCTTGGAATACTGGAGGCATTTGATAAGAATTTAGCAGCTCCTGACCTGATTTGGATGAAATTTTAGGGTGTTTAGCCGAAATAGTAGAAGAGGGAAATTAAGTGAACAACTCATTGCTGCCGTGCCCGTGTCAGCAGGCAGGTGGGGGTTTGTACTTGTCGGGTCTTTGTCTCCTCGCTGCAGAGTTTATGGAAATTAAATGGATTTTTATTCCCATGTGGAGGTTGTAGTCTGTGAACTGTCACATGGAGCCATCCCAAAGGGATTTGGGGTGGCACCAGGGGGACTTTCATGGGGTTGTGTCCTTTCAGTGTGGCCTTCTCCACACCAATTGGGTGAAATGATGTAAAGTCACATTTCTGTTTATCATCTTTTGTACCAAAATTACCCCACAAAAAGATTTTGGAGCTTGGGATGTGGCTCATTTCAAACAGGAGTTTGTAAATGAAAGGAGGCTTCAGTTCTGTGACAAAAATGCTGCAAAGATCAGCAGAAGATGCTGGGCTGGAGGTCTCTGAACTGGTTTTGGGGGGATGAGAATATAAAATTATGGAATGGTTTGAGCTGGAAGGGACCTGCAAGGCCATCAAATTCCAACCCTCTGTTGTAGTCAGGGACACCTTCCACTATCCCAGGTTGCTCCAAGCTCAGTCCAACCTGTCCTTGGACACTTCCAGGGATGGAGCAGCCACAGCTTCTCTGGGAATTCCATTCCAGCTCCTTACCACCTTCACAGGGAGGAATTCCTTCCCAATATCCCATCTAACCCTGTTCTCTGGCAGTGGGAAGCCATTCCCCCTTGTCCTGGCACTCCAAGCCCTTATCCAAAGTCAGGGCTCAGCATCCAGATGTTCCCACTAGCAACGTTTTGCCCACAAAAAGCCTTTTCATCCTCCAAGCAGTTCCCAAATTGTCACTAATGGCATCTGTGCAGGTGCAGGAGCTAATGGAGCTTAATTAGGGTGTGGAAAAGGCTCGGATCCTCTCTGGATGGGCAAGTTTGAGTTTCTACCCCAGAGCTGGGAACAGATCAGGGCTTCCATCCCATTCCCTGGTGCCAGAGAAGGATTGTTGTGGAGTTTTTTTGGCTGTTTGAGTTCTTGTCCATAGTTTTGGAATGTAGGCAGCATCCTCGTGGATGTGGCTCTGACCACAGGGATGCAGCCATTCTCCCAGCCCCAGCAGGGTTAAATTGGGATCACCCCATGCCCAAAAGTCTCTTCCAGTGCTGCACATCCCACCCCAGATCATCCTCGGTGCCAGCACCATCTCCAGTGAGCAGACAGCCAGTATGGCACCAGCTCCATCCCTGGAAACCATGGATGTCACCTTTCCATGGTGGCTTCTATAGGGGACCACAAAAAGCCACACCCCCATTGCTCTGGCCACGTTTATTTGGTTCCAGCCCTGCAGAGGTAACACAGTCCCCACCTCCTCCCACCCCCATCCAGGTTCTCCTGAAGATGCCAGGATCCCCCTACTCCTCAGAGGAGCTCCCTTTGGTCCCCAGCACCCCTCCTGTCCCAGAAGGGGCTCAGCCACTAGTCCTTGGCCATGTCACACGCCCGGTTGGTGGCTGCCTCCACGGCGTCCATGACGGTGGCGCGGAGCGCTCCCTTCTCCAGCTGGTGCAGGGCGTAGATCGTGGTGCCCCCGGGCGTGCACACGTCCCCCCGCAGCTTGGCCGGGTGCTCCCCCGTCTCCAGCAGCATCTTGGCTGCACCCTGCAGGACACCAGGACATCCAGAAAGTGAGATTTGGGAATTCGCAAATTCCTCTCTCCCTGGTTGGATGGTATCACCATCTGTGTTGGGTTGATGAGGCCAGAAATGTGTATTCATCACTGTTGAAGCTGGGTGGGGCAGTGATTCCTTATCTCCGTGGCACATACCATCTGCTAATGGGCCATCTTTAAGAGAAGGTGAAGCAATCATCTTTATCTTTTCCACAACCCATCCTCCCTCCAGGAAGATATCATCTGCTGCTGGCCCATTAAGTCCCACTGTATGACTGATAAAATTACATCATCCCACTGGGAGATGCTCCAGCCAGGGGGAGGAGCCAAGCCTTTCCTATTTAGATAAAAAACTCAGATTTTGAACAGCAAGTTATCCGTTTTTCCATTGAATTCCAGAGGAACACTGGACCTTTCCACATCATCTCTGGACCTTCAGAGGAAAACTGCACCTTCTACAGGAGCACTGCTTCAGCTGAACCACATCTGTTACTGCAAGAGGATGCAGCCACCATTTAATGGCGGACTGCTACCAACACCCTGACTGACAGGGTGTCAGGTTGTATTCTGACTCTGTCAGGGTTGGGATTGTTCTTTGTAATACTGTATTTCTATTTTAATTTTCCTAGTAAAGAATTGTTATTCCTAATTCCCCTATCTTTGCCTGAGAGCCCCTTAATTTCAAAATAATAATAATAATCTGGAGGAAGGGGGTTTACATTCTCCATTTCAAAGAGAAGCTTCTGCCTTTATTGGCAGACACCTGCCCTTCAAACCAGGACACCGTCCCAACACCCCCATGGTGAGGGGATGTCCCAATGCCATGCTCTGCACCCTACTGGTAACCTCCTTTTGGCTTCCAAGAGGGGAAACTGAGGCAGAGCAGCATCCAGCACCTCGTCCCAATGGATACTGTGGAGCCCAGGTGTTGGAGTCAGTGAGTCAGGGGTCTCTCTGAATTCTTCAGAGAGAAATCAGAGTGCAGGGATTGAGTAAGTTTTAGAGTGAGTTCTAAGGTTTTTAGTAAGTAAAAGGTCTCAAATGGCACAGGAGCAGTGAGTGTTCTAGTGAAGGTTGTAAACATACTGATATCTTCAGAGGCTCCAAGCCCACAGTTTTAGACAGAACTTAGACATAATAGAGTTATAGTAAGAATATTGCTTACATTTTTTAGATAAAACAAGATAGAGTGTATGCATAGTGTTGCACATAACCTGGTGTGCTAAGAAACTAGAATTCTAATAGGTTAAAGAGTGGTGGTCTGAGTTTGCATCTTAGCTTGTTGGAAAAATGCTATATAAGACTATGTATTGGGACAGTTGTTGCTTTTAGCTATTCAGCTTTTAGCCATTGTTGCTTTTAGCTGTTCTGGCTTTTAGCCATTTGCTTATTTCAAGTAGGAGCCTATAGAGCTCCGGGGGTCAGCAAGAACCCCACAGCCAGGGGCAGCAGGGAAGGGCAGTGATGCCCAGGACTCACCAGCAGCGTCTGCGCCGCGATCCTGCTGGCCAAGGCGCCCGGCATTCCCATCTTCACCGCGCCCTCGGCCAGCGCCTCGGCAAACAGGTACACCTGGTGAGAGGGGAGCACCCAGGGTGAGCCCGGAGCTGGACAGCACCCCAAATCCCAGGAGAGCGTCCCCCGCCCCGCTGGCTTACGTAGGCCACGCCGCTGCCGCTGAGCCCGGTGTGGATGTCGATGTAGGACTCGGGCACCTCCTCGCAGAGGCCGCAGGAGGACAGGAGGCTCTTGAGCAGCACGGCTTCCTCGTCACCCGCGTTGCTGCCCCGGGAGAAGACCATGGCCCCTGCCTGCACCACGCAGGGCAGGTTGGGCATGATCCGCAGCACTTTGGTCCAGGGCGGGAGGAGCTGGGAAAAGATGGGGATGGGAGGAGGGAGAAGGGGTGCCAGCCCTGGGAAGTGCCCAAGGGTGACCGGGGACACCCGTGGGTGTCACCACCCGTCAGGCTGGTGGGGAAGCAAGGAGCACAGGGAGGGAGCTGGAGATGCAGCTGAGTGGGGACGAGGCCACAGCAGTGTGTCCTGCATGAGCCTGGAGGGAGAGGAGGAGAGGAGAGGAGGAGAAGGAGGAAAGGAGGAAGAGGAGAATGAGAAGTGAAGAAGAAGAAGGAAGAGGAAAAGGAGAAGGAGAAGGAGAAGGAGAAGGAAGATGAGGATAAGGATAAGGATAAGGACAAATGCAAGAATGAGAAGGAGGTGGAAGAGGAAGAAGAGGAGGAGGAGGACAAGGAAAAAGGAGAGAATGAGGAGGAGGTGGAAGAAGTGGAGGAGAAGGAAGAGGAGAAGGAGGAAGAGGAAAAAGGAAGGAGAGGAGGAAAGGAGGAAGAGGAGAATCAGAGGTGAAGAAGAAAGAGAAAAAGGAGAAGGGGAGAAGAAGGGAAAAGGAGAAAGAGGACAAGGATGAGGACAAGGAAAAAGGAGGAAAGAATAAGAAGGTGGAAGAGGGGGAAGAGGAGAAGGAGAAAAGGAGAAGGAGAAAAGGAGAAGAAGAAAAGGAGAAGGAGGACAAGGAAAAAGGAGGAAGTGGAAGAGGAGGAAGAGAAGGAAGAGGAGAAAGGGGAAGAGGAAAAAGAAAGAAGAGGAGGAGGAGAAAAGAAGGAGAGGAAGAAGGGGAAACAGAAGGAAAAGGAGAGGAGGAGAAGGAGAAAAGGAAGAGCAGGAGAGAAGGAGGAGCAGAAGAGAAAGAGAAAAGAAGAAGGAAAAGGAGGAGGAGGAGTCTCACCCGCTGCAGTGTCTGGATGGTGACACCGGCCACCAGTGACACCACGATGTGGTGGGACCCCACAGCAGGACGGATCTCCTCCAGGACCCCCGGCAGGATGTGGGGTTTGGTGGCCAGGAAGACCAGGGTGCTCCTGTGCACCACTTCCAGGTTGCAGTGCGTGGTCCGGCAGCCCAACTCCTGCCCAGGGACAAGGAGAGGGGTCACAGCCCAGCAGCCCCAAAAACAGCATCCCAAAACCAGCAACCCCATGGTAACAGCACATCCAGAGGCAGGGACGTGGCCTGGGGACCTGCTCTGGTCACAAAGCCACCAAGGCTCTGCCTGGATCTCACCCAGACCTGGGTATGAGCCAAACCTCAGTGTGGGGTGAAAGGGTGTTCTGACCCCACAGTGAGGGACACCCCAACATCTCCCACCCTCACAGCCCCACTCACCCTCCAAGCATCCAGGTTTTTGTCTGAGGGAGCGCTGGCCAGGATGTTGCTGGCTGGAACCTTCCCTTGGGGGACACAGAGAATGAATGGGGTGAGTGGCCAGGGTGGCCCCAGACACCCCAATTTCCACTGGGATGTGATTCCTCCAATCCCATCACGATCCCACAGGGGCACATGGAGCAAAGGGGGCTGGGGATGGATCCTGCTGGTGTGGCTGGCACAGGCACCCACTTGTGTCAGGGTGCAGTGACAGTGGAGGTGGCCCTGATGGGCAGGGCTGTGCCCACACTGTGCTAGGGGACAGGGACAATCTGGGACACATAGGGAGCAGGGACAGGGCCATGCCCTCATTATTTGTGGGACAGGGATGTCAGGGAGAGAGGCAGGACAGGGCTGTCCAACGTCCCCACACTGGTCTGGGGGACAGGGACCTCATAGAGGGCAAGGACCCTGCGGTGAGCAGGAGTGCAGAAAACGGCTGTCCCCACACTCATTTGGGGAACAGGGACCCTGGGGGACTGGGATAGGACAGGGCTATCCCCATGACCCCACACTAATTTGGGGAACAGGGACCCTGAGGGACTGGGATAGGACAGGGCTGTCCCCATGACCCCACACTAATTTGGGGAACAGGGACCCTGAGGGACTGGGATGGGACAGGGCTGTCCCCATGACCCCAAACTAATCTGTGGGACAGGGACACCAGGGAAGAGCAGGGTCTCCGGGGAAGAGTGGCAGGAAAGGGCTGTCCCCATGTCCCTCCAGCCCAGGAGAGGATCCCAGGAAAGGGCTGGCACCTTGGGAACAAGGCCAAGGCAGGGCTGTCCCCATGTCCCTCCAATGGAGCACAGGGACCTTGGGAACGGGCCAGGACAGGGTTGTCCCCACGTCCCTGCACTGGAGGACAGGGACCCGGGGGCGGGCTGGGACTTTGGGAACGGGTCAAGACAGGACTGTCCCCATGTCCCTTCACTGGACAACAGCGAAGGGAGCGCAGGGCGCATCCAGACAGCGCTTTCCCCATGTCCCCCCCACGCTTCCCCGCGCCACAGGACGCCGGAAAGGCGCCAGACCAGGACTGTCCCTATGTCCCCTCCCCTGCCCGTGTGCCACGGGCTCTCCGGTCGCCCCCCATCCCGTACCTGCCTGCAGCAGCCCCCGGACGAGCCCCCCGGCCATGCGCCCGGCGCCCACGAACCCGACCCACAGCTCGGGCGCCTCCATCGCTGGGCGAGGCCACGCCCCTGAGCCACACCCCCGGCGCTGATTGGCCGCTCGGAGCCACACCCCGCTCTCCTATTGGCTGTGCCGCCTTTAAGGGGCGGGGTAAAAGGGGTAAAGAGGGGGAACCGCGCAGGCGCCGGCGCCACGTGGTTCGCGCAGGTGCACGCGTGGGGATCCTGGAGGGAGCTCGCGACTGTTCCCAAACCTTCCCCGCAGCGCTCAGCGGAGCCCCGACACCCCTGAGGCCACGGGGGGGGATTCCTACCAGAGGGGTGGGAATAAATTTGGCGTGGGGGAGGTTCCCAAAGTTGTCCGTGGATGTGGCAGGTGCTCCCCACTCTCCTCACCCCACCCACCGGCATCACGGATTTATGGGGCGTACTCTCCGACAGGGTGTTCCCTAATTTGACCCTCTTTTTCCCACAGTACCCTCACCCACCGGCATCCCTGGGACTATGGGAGGTACCCTTAGTGGGGGTGGGTCCCTGAAATTTGGGGAGGGGGGTCCATGAGTATGGGGGCTTCTCCCCACCCTCTTTTCCCCACAGGACCCCCTCCATTCTCATCATGCTGCTCCAGAGCTCCTGGGCTGTGCTGCTCCTCTGCGCCACTGCTGGGTTTTTGGGGTGGCTGGGCCTTGCTGCAGCCCCAGAGAAGGTGGGGACCCTCCCCAGAGCTGGGGTTTCCTCCACAAATTCCCCTCAAGACAGCCACAGGTGACAGCCAGTTCTGGGATGAAGCCACATCCTGGGAGATGTCACACCTGGACTCCTGTCACTGTCTGGTGGCTGTGGGACTCTCCCCAGCTGGGAAATTTGGATTCTGAGATCCTCCAACCTGGGCTGCCTTTTTGCTTGATGTAGGAATGATTTTTGGGGGTGAAGGCCAAATTCTGGAGTGACTTTACACCTTTTTCCATATTTTACATCCCCAAACCTCTTCCTGTGTCCCCCCCATCTTGTGCTGGGAGCACCCAGGGGTGCCCAGGGCTCATTTTGGTGTGTCCATGGAGAGAATCAGCATTTCCCCATAATCACCCCCTAAATTTTCATCACCTCAGGAGGAGCTCTGGGAGACCTGGATGAGGTCAGCGCTGGATGAGACCCCCGTGGCTCAGCTTGTGCAGCACATCACCCACCAGATGGGTACGAGCCAGGCTTGGGATGCTGCGGCATTCCCATGTCCCAGTTGGATCCATTTGGGACTGATCCAACCTCTTTTCTTTTCCCACAGGGAATTTGAGCAGCCATGGAGCTGTGGATCTCCAGGGAGAACACCAGGTTGTCCCACCCAAACTCCATCAGGAGCAGGGAAGAACTCAGGACGTTCATCCCCAGCCAGGTGGGAGCACAGCAAATCCCATTCCCAGCTTTTTTACACTGGGGTGCATGTTCCCTGGCTCATCCCACTGCTGTATCCATCTTTTCCATTTGCAGAGAACATCCTGGTCCTTCAGGAGGTGATGGAGAAGCTGCAGAGGGTTAACCAGAGCCTGGAGCTGATGCTGACAGCTTTGGAAGATGCACAAAGCCGGCTGGAAAAGCACCTGGAGCACCTCAAAGCCATCCCTGACCTGGCTGGTGAGCAGGAATGGGCGCTGGAGGATCGATGGGAGATGGTGGGTGCCAACACCAGGCTTTTCTTCCCAATTCCACAGGTCAGAGTCAAAGTGCCACCTCCTCCTGCATCCCACACAGCTCATATTTCATGCTCCTGGTTCTCCCACTGGTGCCAGCATCGTTCCGGGCCATCCTCCTCCTCCTCTTCCTCGCTTCCAGCGCCCTTGGCATCCCAGCAACCTCCACTCTCCTGGTCCTTGCTGTGGCAGGTGGGGACGAGTGTGGGGACACATGGCTGGGGACACACCGCCCTGTGTGGGGGCTCTGTGCTCTCCCAGCCTCTTGTTTTCCCCCAGGACATTGGCTAGTGGCATCCACCTGCCGTGGTGCCAGAAGGATCCGGCCAGTGGTTCCCCGGGAAAAGCCCCGGTACCGGCTCACCTCCACCCCAGAGAGGTAGGAGATGGTTGAGGAGGTGGCATGGAACCCTTGGGAGCTGCTGGGTCCCTCCCTTGGTGTCCCACCGTGGATTTTTCACCCTGGAGCTATCTGGCAGAAGTTCTCAGGAAGGGACAGGACACATCCTGATGGCTTTCCTATGGTTTTTGGGCATCTCATCCCAACTCCTTACCCCATTTCTGCTCAGATGTTCCATCCTGGGTGTCCCACACTTGGTGCCTCATCCTGGATTTTCCACCCTGGAGTTATCTGGCAGAAGTTCTCAGGAAGAGACAGGACACATCCTGATGGCTTTCCTATGGCTTTTTGGGCATTTCATCCCAACTCCCTGACCTATTTCTGCTCAGAGAAGGGTGGGGAGAGGCTGTAGAGGCTGTCTCTGTGGTGGTGGTGACACAGAAGTCACCAAAGTGACGAGATTCTGGTTTTCCTTCTTCCCACACAGGGAATGCGATCTGGAGCTGCTGCAAGAGGAGCTGGACAGGATGGAGATGAGCTGCCTGCAAGGTGAGAGGTGCCCACAAGGTAGGAGGTGTGGTGGCTGTAGGACACAGATCTGAAACCCTGACGTGTCCCCATCTTGTGCTGTTATCCCAGAGTGTCCCCAAGCTCTGCCAGGGCATGTGCCACCACCCTGGAGTGTCCCCATGCTCCACCTGGGGACAGGAGCTTTGGGAGGCTATCTCCACCCCACCATGTTCTTGCAGAGCCCTCACACCTGGAGCAGCCCCAAGAGGTGTCTGGGGACATTCTCAGATTCACAGGACAAGTGTCACCTGACCCTGGTGGCCAGAGGACAACACCAAGCTCGTGTGGGGTAAGGTACTGGGTGGGACGTCCCCAGGTTGGTGTTGTCCCCCAAAACGTGGTCCTGCGGGGCCAGCTGGGTCTCCCTGAGTCAGGTTCTCCGAGGTTGGGGTGTCCTCACCCTGGTGGGACAACTCATTGGGAGACAGACAGGGCTGGGGACATGACATTTGGGGTGAAAGAGGGTGTCCTGAAGGATGGCCAAGACCCCCCAGAACCTCCTTTTTCCCCAAACCAGGTGACACCAGAGCCAGTTATGGATACTGGGAAGCTCTGGGAGCCCAAACCCTGCAGCCCCAGGGCCAACATGTGAGCACCAACCACCCAGAATGTTCCTTCCCCATGGTTTTGTGTCACCTCAGGGGGACACCCCGCTGCTGGTGGCTCTCTGGGGTGCTGATGAGTGTCTCTGTCTCCTCTGTAGGTCTCCGTGCCAGGGGCTCACCAGGGCTGGGAAGCAGTGCCGGAAGAAAGCCATTCCCGGGCAGGAATTCTGCCACGTCCACACCACCACTAGCAGCTTGGCCATGGATTCATCCCCCCATTTTTGATCCTCTACCCCCTCCCTGAGGGGTTTTAACCCTTTTTATGGCTATTCAGATCCTGGTGAAGAGCATGGACCCTAAGGATGCCACTGGATGTGGGTACAGGGCAGATGTTCATTATCCCACCAGTTTTATGCTATTTGCATATATTTTAATAAATGCCACATTTACAGCTGGAGTCTTTCCCATTCCTATCCTGAGATGGGGGGCTGTGGGATCATCCCCATGTGCCAAGAGCAGCAGCAAATTCCCTGCTGCCATTTCCATGCCCTGGAATCCTGATTGCCTTCCCTTTATTACACCTAATTGCAGGTAATTAGTGTAGCTCATTAACAGCTTAGAGCCACCACCCTCTAGGACACAGCCACAGAGATGGCTCCAGTTGGCTCCTACCACTCGATTTGGGATCTTTTTGGGATGCCCCAACCTTCCTCCCCCCTGCCCTGGGCGTCCTGCGCCGCTCCCAGCAGTGGGGCAGGAATGTGGGAGCTGCTCCCCAGGCTCCCATTTTTGCTTTGGAAATGTCACTGTCACCCCCCCAGCCCCGTCCTCTGCCCCAGCAAAGGACAACCCTGAGTTGAAGAGGAGTATGATCCCGGCGCCGGGTGATGCCGGTCCCCGTACCGTCACTTCCTGGCGTTGGCATAGTTGGCGTTGAACCAGGTACAGGTTTCCTTCACAGCTGGGGAGGGAGAAGATGGGATGGGTTTGGGGATTGGGAATGGATTTTGGTCATAGAATCATGGGCTGGGTTTGTGAATTGGAAATGGATCTTGGTCAGAGAATCATGAGGTGGGTTTGGTGACTGTGAATGGACTTTGGTCACAGAATTACGAGATGAGTTTGAGGGATTAGGAATGGATTTAGTCAGGGAATCATGGGATGGGTTTGGAGACTGGGAATGGATTTGTGGAGTGGATTTTGGTCAGAGAATCACAGGATGGGTTTGGGAATTGGAATGGATTTCGGTCATAGAATTACATAATGAATTTGGGGACTGGGAATGGATTTTGGTCACAGAATTATGAGATGGGTATGGGGACTGGGAATGGATTTTGGTCAGAGAATCACAGGATGGGTTTGGGGACTAGGAATGGATTTTGGTCACAGAATTATGAGATGGATTTGAAGGACTGGGAATGGATTTTGATCATAGAATCATGGGATGGGTTTGGGGGATTGGAAATGGATTTTGGTCACAAAATTATGAGATGGGTTTGAGGGACTGGGAATGAATTTAGTCAGAGAATCATGGGCTGGGTTTGGGAGATTGGGAATGGATTTTAGTCATAGAATCACGGGATGGGTTGGTTTGGAAGGGACTTTTTTAGTCCAAGGAGATACCTCCTAAGAGACCAGGTTGCTCCATGTTCCATCCAACCTGACCCTGGATATTTCCAGGGATGGAGAAACCACCACCTCCCTGGACAATCCATGCCAGTGTTTCACCACCCTCATTCCTCATCCAGAAAGGATGGATGCCACCAAGGCTGATGGCATAAGGTAGGACTCTTGGTGTCTCCTGGAGACTCCCCCATCTCACCTTTCCTGAAAGGTGTGAACTGGAATTCAGGCAGGTACCGCCGGAGCTTGGCATTGCTGGCTGTCTTCTTGAACTGCCCGTCGGACTTGGTGGTGTCAAACTGGGATGGGAAGGATCAAGGAGGAAAAACAGCTCTTGCTTTTGCTCCTTTGGTAGGAAGGATCCTCTGGATCATGGAATCTCCCAGGGGAGTCAGTGGGAAGAGGGGTTGAGCCTTTTGTGAAGGATACAACGAGCTCTCCCCTGAATTCCATGGCCTCAGCAATGGCCTCTGCTGCCTCCTGGATGGAGACTTCATCTTCTTCTCCCACTGTGGAGAAGGGAAGGATCATGGCTGTTCCCTCATGGAGAGGAGACTGCAGGGGGCAGCCAGGGCTTACCTGACAAAATGATTGGTTCTACCTCATCGTATTCTCGCAGGACCCAAAGGAAAAGCCGGGCCAGGTCCTGTGGAAGAGCAGAAAACTCCTGGAGGGGTCACTGATGTCTCCCAGCACTCCCATCCCAAGGGTACACAACCCTGGGGATGGCCCATGACAAGCCAGGGGGGTTCAGACCCGTCTGGGGTCTTACCAGGGGTCCTCCAGCCCCATTCCCTGCTTCCCAAGGCCACACCTACCAGGGAATAGATGAACTGTCTCCTGGGCTTGCCTGTTCCCCAGACGGTCAGAGCAGAGCCAGACTCTGCGGGAGGAAGGAGCCGTGATCACCAGAGCCACCTTCACCCACTCCCACAGAGCAGGTGGGAAAGAAAACCCCCTCATTTCTCCCCCAAAAAAATCCCTGGAAGTCCTGCCACCCTCACGTTTGGCCAGGTAGACCTTGTGGATGAGCCCTGGCAGGACGTGGCCGTCCTCGATGTTGAAGTTGTCGTGTGGCCCGAAGACGTTGGTGGGAATGACGGCGGTGAAACGTCGGCCGTGCTGCTCGGAATAACCCCTGGATGAGAGCAGGGAAAGGATGGTGGGTGGGCTGTCAAGCCCCTCCCATTCCAGCCCTGATGTGCCCCCAGAAAACCCCAGCCAGCAGCACCTGCTGAGCCCCAGCTTCCACCTGGAAATCCCACTGGACTCCCCTTGAACACCAGTGAGTGCTCCCAGGTCCCCAGTTCACCTATTTTGGACATCAATCATCCTCTTGGCATAGGAGTAGCCAAAGTTGGAGCTGTGAGGCGGCCCATTGTGGATCTGGGGATATCAGAGAGGAAAAATTAAGCAGGGCAGGGACTTTTCCCTGGATTTTTGTGCGAGGGAATGGGGATTCTCACCATGGACTCATCGATAGGGTAGGTGGTCTTGTCTGGGAAGATGCAGGTGGAGAGGCAGGAGACCACCTTCTGCACCCCTGACTCATGGGCTGAGTGCAGGACGTTGTCGTTGATGTGGATGTTTGTCCTCTGGGAAAGGGGACATTTATCAGGATTGTGAGGTCGGGGATCCCCAAATCCCTTCACCAACACCTCATCAATAACTCCAAAAACCACTGGAGCTCTGGTATGGCTCTGGGAGCAGAGCAAGCCACACCCCTGTGTGCCCATATCCCAGTTCAGGGAGCGCAGCACCCACAGGGATCCCAACAGTGCCAGTTCCATGGGTGCTCACCCAAAAATCCAGGTTGGAGCGGATGTTTTTGAAGAGGCCTCCGACCATGGCAGCGAGGTGGATGACATGGGTGGGCTTGTGCCTCTCAAACAGGGCTTTGGTCTCAGAGCTGCTCCTGGAAAGGGAAATTTTGGGATTCAGTGGGGTCAGCAGAGCAAATTGAGGTGTTTCTGAGGGAAAACCCAACCCTAGGAGAGAAAGTGTTGGGGTTTGGTGGGGGCAGACTGGGGAGTTTGTAAGGAAAAACCCAATCTTGGGATGGGAAAATTTGGGATTGGATGAGGTCAATAGATTGGGGTCTTTCCAAGGAAAATCCCAATCCTGGGATGAGAAATTTTGGGGTTTGTCAGGGCCAACAGAGCAGATTGGGCTGTTTCCAAGGAAAAAATAAAATCCTGGAATGGAAACATTTGGTATTCAGTGGGGTTGACAGAGCAGACTGAGTGTTTCAAAGGAAAATCCAAATCCAGGGATAGGAAATTTTGGGGTCACCAGAGCAGATTGGGGCGATTCCAAGGAAAAACTCAGTCCTGGGATGGGAAAATTTGGGGTTCAGTGAGGTCAACAGAGCAGACTGGAGCATCTTTTTGAGGAAAAACAGAATCCTGGGATGGGAAATTTTGGGGTTTATCAGGGCCAACAGAGAAGATTGGGTTGTTTCCAAGGAAAAATCAAACACTGGAAAGTGAAAATTGGGATTTGGGATCGACAAAGCAAACTGAAGTATTTCCAAGGAAAAATACAATCCTGAGATGGGAAATTTTTTGGTTCACCAGAGCAGTCTGGGGAGATTCAGAGAAAAAGCCACATCCTGGGATGGGAAATTTTGTGTTTAACCACAGCAGACTGGGGAGAGGAAAAACTAAATCCTGAGATGGGGAAATTTGTTGGGGTTGACAGAGCAAATCCCGGGGTTTCCAAGGAAAAAACACAACTCACGTCAGGTCGGCGTCTTGGGAGGACACGAAGATCCACTCCTCGTCCGGCCGCCCCTCTCCATCGGCCACCACCTTCTCGATGGCCCTGCCCACCAAGCCAGTGCCACCTGTCACCAGGATGCGCTTGGTCACCTCTGTCATGGCCAAAATCCTGCAGGGAAGAGCCGGGGGGACAAGCTGGGATCACCACCTCGGGATGGACCCACCCTGGTGTGGGCACCCACGAGCATTGTGTACATCCCAGGCAGGTGGGATGGGGTTTTTTGGGGAGAAATTTCTGTGTTTCTAGCAAAAAAAGGGGCGTGTTTGGCAGTGATAGGGCTGGAACTCCTCAGCTGCAGGCCACCTGGGCAAGGGCCAGACCTGCCACGTGGCACTGCCCGGCCGCTGGAAAGGGAGGGGCACCTGCTCCCCCAGGTGTGTGCCCCAAATCTCCTTCTGCACCCCCAAATCGCCTCCCACACCCCTGCACCTCAGGGCTGCGTGCCAGATCGGCTCCTGAGCCCCGAGTCTGCACCCCAAGTCTCCCCCTGCACACCAGATCTCCTTCTGTACCCCAAATTTCCTTCTGCACCCCAGATCTCCTGCTGAACCCCAAATTCCCCCCTGCACCCCAAGTCTTGTGTTTGCAACTCAAACCTCCCCTGCACCCCAAATCCTAGGTCTGCACCCAGGATTGCATCTCACGCCTCCCCTGCTCGTCAAACCCCAGCACTGCACCCCAAATCCCAGCTCTGAGCCCAGTCCTAACCTCCCCATCTCCCCCCTACACCCCCAAATCCCACTTCTTCACCCCCAAATCCCACTCCTGCACCCCATCTCCCCGCACCCCCTCCCGCCCCTCAGCGCGTCCCTCCTCCCAACCCACAACCTCCCATCCCCCCGCACCCCTGCCGGCCCCACCCTCCTGTCCCTCCACTTTGGGGACCCACCGCTACTCTTCCCCACCGGCCTGGGGGGGCTCCTGTCCCCCCAAATGTCCCTTTTTGGGGTGAGGGGCGCGTCTCACCCTCGGCTGGATTCGGCGTCACTCGGGTGCACTCGGACCCGCTCGGTTGACTTCGGCTGCGCTCGGCTCGGTGCAGGTTCGGGTTATGTCGGTGGGGGCTCGGTTAGGTTCGGCTACACGCTGCTCGGCTCGGTGGGGGCTCGGCTGTATTCGGCTGTGTTCGGCGCCGCTTCGTGAGGGCTCGGTTAGGTTCGGTTACGCTCGACTTTGTGGGGGCTCGGCTGGATTCGTGGTCACTCGGCTCAGCTCGTTGGGGGCTCGGCTGAGTTCGGCTTCGCTCGACTCGGTTCGTCTCGCCCCGATAAATGTTCGGCTGCGCTCGGCTTCTTCCGCCTCCGTCACCGGGCGCTGCCGTTTGGCTCGTCGGGAAATGTAGTCCGTGGCCGGGAGCAGGGGAGAGGAGAGCGCGCCGGGGCAGGGATTTTGGGAAGGGAGAAGGGATAAAGGAAGGGGCTGCAAGGAAGGAAGAAGTGCAGGGAAGAGAAGGGGGTGCGGGTGGGGAAATGAGGTGCAGGGAAAAGGAAGAGGGGAAGGAAAAGGGGGTGAAGGGAACGGAGGTGCAGGGACAGGGAAGGGGTGGATGGGAGGGGGATGCAAGTGCGGGGAAGGGGGTGCAGGGGTTTTAAGGGGTTGCAAGGAAAGGGATGCAGGAAAGGAAGAGGGTGCAGGGAAAGGGAGTTCCCAGATCCCCCGCCCTCCCCAGGGGCTCATCAAATGGGATTTCGATGTGAAAACGTTTTAATCACTTTTAATGCACTTAAACTGAGATTAAAAATGTGCAGAGCTTTCCTGCGGGTGGGGGATGGTTTTGACCTCCACCCGCACTTCGAGTTGGCTTTTCCATCGGGATTTTTGCGAGGCAAAGGCAGGGCTTTGCTCTAAATTAAAATTTTGAAAGTGGGATTAAGGGAGACCCAGCCAGGAATTCCCACATTCCTCCCACCAAAGCCCTGGATAGGCCCAGTGTCGAGGAACAATAGAATATCAGTTTTTCATTCCTTTTCTGCTGGGTGAGACCTGGAAATGTGCCCTTTTGCTTTGGGAAAGTCTCAAGGAAGGCTGAATTCTTGGGGACCTCCTTGCTGGGAGTTGAGGGAGGTTCTTTGCATATTTAAACATGTCACCTTGTGCCTGTGTCCCCTGGAAGTGCCTGTCCCCTCTCCCAGCTGGCTGAGTCCCAGCACGTGCCCAGCCCTTCCAGGCCTTTCCCAGCTCCAAAATCCCACTCCCAGGAGTCTTGGTGTTGTTCCCACCTGATGTTTTATGGGATTCCCTGGCTGATCTCACCCATGGACCAGGGATGGACACTGAAGCTCTTTCTCCATGCCAGCTAATCCCATGTCTGTCTTGCATCCTCCATGAGACACAGAGGTTTGGCAAGAAGAAACCTCACATTGATGTTGGGATGAGTCAGATCCAGCTGCTTCCAACTCACTTCACGGCAAAATTATGGAATAAAAGGGTTTGGGTTGGAATAAAATAATTCCCATAAATAAAAATCATCCAATTCCAACTCTCTGCATGGGAAGGGACACCTTCCACTAGACCAGGTTGCTCCAATGTGGCCTGGAACACTCCCAAGGATGGGGGGGGAAAAGCCAAGGAAGATTTTCCACGTGCTGGTGAGAGGATAAGATCTTCCTGCTGCCTCCTGCAAGTTTTGGGAGACTAATTAGGGATAAACTCGTGTTTCGGCCAAGGAATTGCTGGGAGGTGGTGCAGCCAAGAGCTGCTGCGACAGCACTCGAATAACCATGGTGTTGCATTAAATGTAGTAATTTTGGAGCTTAAATATGCTAATTCTGGAGCTAATTACCAAAGAAATGTTGGGGCATGAGGGAAGATCACAGGGGAAAGGGATAAAGTTGCGGAGACCACATGGGACGGACTTGTTTGTTAATGAAATATCACCCAGGCTTCTGATGTTATCTAACAAGGCCTTGGGATTTGAGGATCAAAGCCCAGAACAGACCCATTAGCTCATCTGGGCAGGGCGTCTGCGTGACATGAGGACATCCCAGGACCTTCCAGCCAGGATAAAGCTTGGGTGGCTCAGCCAGATCCCGTCAGAGAACCGCTGCTTCATGTGAGGCGTCGTTTCCGTAACGAAGCTTCCTTGTGGGGTGACCTATTTCTCTGGAACGGGCCGGTTTTGGGTCCAGCCCCCAAAAAAGTGGGGCAGAAGGGTATGAGATTCCCGGGTGCAGCCTATCCCAGGTGGAAGCTGTCTGAGGATGATGCTTTACAGCTGCAGCCAAGCTCCAGGAGCCCAGGTGAGACAGCTCTAAGCATCTCTTCCCCACTAAAATTCCAAGTTTGCTGCTCTATTTTAGGGAGCAGCACACCAGCAGTGACCCTTTCTCCAGGCTTGTCCCACAGGATGGACTGTGCCTGTTTCCATAGGGATTGGGGGCTGCTCCCCACAGTGTGCAGCCCTTTGGCAGTGGGAGTTACCCAAGAGCACAGAGGGGTAAAACAGGGATGGGGATGGCAGTGACATCCACAGATATTCCAGGAAACCCTGTCCATGGGATTGGGAGCAGCTGCCACACAAGAATGTCTTTTCCACCATCATTTTGGATTTGCTCTTGTTGAGTCCATTCCTCTGGAGGAAGGAGATGAACCTGCCACTGCTCTGTGGTGGGGTTTGGGGTTATTCTGGGAATGGGATCTTGGATAGGTGGGTGTGAATCCCACTGGAGGAGATGCCACCTCTTCCAGCCCATCCCACCTGCTTGGGGTCTCCTTGGATGGAGTGCAGAGAACTGGGCAGGGGGCAACCCAATGGGCCTGGATTTCCCAGGGTGGATGGGAGAGAGGAATGTGGGCACAGGGAGCTGTGGATGTGGGTCTGAGCCTCCTCCCAGTGTTGCTTGGAAGCCACGTGAGCTGACTGTGCCCAAAAAGAGCGTCTCTGGCGCAGGTTTGGGATGAGGCAGACATCCCGCTGGGCCTGGCTGCTTGGGCATGTCTCAGGACCTTGGGAAGGCAAAACTCTGCTCTTGTTTCAGTCCAAGTGTTGATGTCAAGCTGGATGAACTCCAAGGTGAATGAGTATAAAAGCATGGATTACTTAAACTTGTCTTTTTAGAGGTTAGACTTTGCTTTAAGATGAGCTGAAGTTTGTGCCTCAAGGCAACCAGGGGAAATGCAATATTTACACTAAATCAAGAAATAAAGAGGGCAAACAGTTCCAAACCTATTCAGCCTCTCCTTTCCCAGCTCAGATGCAGGGGCTGTTTAGTTTTGGTTTAAGGGAAGGGCTTTGTTCCTCAGCAAACTCTTCCTGTTTGAACCAAATCTGAATCCAGCTGTGCATGGAGTTCTCTGGCTCTCTGGGCTCCAGCTGCTCCAGAGATGTTATTTTAATTTGCTTTTGATGAATATTTTAGTGCTGCCAACAGCCCTGGAGACTTTGAACTCGTGTGCCAGCCCAGATCTCACCTGTTTGCCGGGAGCCTTTGTACAGTGAAAAAAAACCACATCAAAGGAGAAGAAAGAGTGAACGTCACTGCTGAAGAGCAATTTGGGGAGACCAAAGACCTCTATGACCCAGAAATCCATGTTGGAGTGTTGAAATTGGGAGGCAGAGGCAGGAAGGTGGCACAAGGGACATCATCTTCTCAGCAGGGTCAGAGGCTTGTTCCTGCACCTTGTTCCCAGGTCTCCATGCTGTGCCTCAGGAATCCACAGTGACTTAGTGGGAGTCAAGTTATAACAGGGACATGCTGTGTGAACGCAGAGCAGAGGGTTGGTGGCTTGGGGTCAGCAGCACATATGATCCAGAGACCCTGAAGAGGGAAGAGGGTGGCCTGGAAGCCCCACTAATGGGACCCTGCAGAGAGGAGGGAAAGAGGCATCTCCATCAGGGATCAGTTGAAGAATGCATAACAGGGTGAGATCCTGGCATGGAGATTGCCAGGGACTTCAAATGGAGACCATCCAGCCAGATGGACAATGCAAAAATGACCATCACCTGGGTCAGCTGAGGAACACCTAGAAAGGGGTGAGGTGACCTGGAAACCCTAGCAAGCCTAGGAAGATCCTTGCAGGAAGAGGAGACAAGGAAATGGGATCTTCTGTAGAGGGGTCCAGGAGCTATTATGAAAGTGGTGTCACAGAGACTGCAGTTATTTAGACAGGGAACAAAGTATCTGTGCTGTGTGTAATTGCAAGAAGACTGGTATAAGAACAGGAGTTGTGAGGCTTTGCTGCAGGAAAACTTTATTGAGGCAAAAGAATGAACAGAGAAGAGCATGAAGTTGAAGGGATCCAATGTGAGGTTCAATTAGGGCAACCATCAGCCAAGGTGCTTTGGTTGCAGGAGCTGTTTCCAGAGCCCTGAGCTGGTGGTGTCAGGAGTGGTGCTGAGGGTCCTTAGCAGATGTATCCGACCCCTTCTGCCGTAGCCACAGCCCAGGCCTCCCAGCCCATAGCCAAGGCCAAAGCCAAATCCCCCAGAGATGGGCTGTCCCTGGGCATTGAGTTCAGTGCCCACGGCAGCCGAGGAGGTGGATCCGACGGCGGTGCTCTGGGGGAAGGAGGTCATGATGGGTCCTGGCAGGGTGACCAGCACAGGGGAAGGGTTGATGATGACGCGGGAGTCCTGGCATTGCAGGGCACAGGGCTCGTTGCAGCTGTTGGCCAGCGGGGTGGGTCCGCAGGGTCGGCAGAGGTCGTAGCAGGCCATGGGTGTGGTGTGGAGGGTCCCTGGAAGAGAGGGGGGTGTGAGGCAGGGCAGGGGTGTGGGGGTGTGAGGGGTGGTGATGCAGGAGGGTGAGGGAGTGTGGAGGCTGTTGTGGGGCTGTGGGAAGGTGTGAGGGCTGCTGAGGCTGGGGCTGAGCGTGCTGGAAGAGAGGGGTCAGGGTGCAGGAGCAGGAGGTTCTGGGGTTTGAGGCTCACCTTGTTGTCAGCAGGAGGAGAAGGTGTGAGGAGAAGTGTGTGAGGGAGAGAGGTGCTGGGCTGGCTTTTATGCTGGTCCTGTGGGGGTGGGACTTCTTTGGCCCATGGCCTTGGGGCAATTTGCAAGCCATATTTCCTGGCTGGCTCAGAGTGTCGTGTCCTGTGGTGGTGAGTGTTTTTCATCCCACAACTCTGCAGTGTCATGTCCTACTTTTGAGTCTGTGTCCATCTGACCTTGGCAGCAGCTTTTAAATAAATGTTTTAGAGACCAAAGGTTGTTTTTTGGGGAGGGATGTGGACTAGGGCTTTGGACAGTGGGGTGTCATTGCTTAAGTCACCCCATGGCCCATGTGTGCTGTGGTTTGTGAGTGTGTTTTTGGAGTGCTCATTCCCCCACTGTCCTGTCAGGCTCGTCTGGGCATTGCAAATCATCTGGGGTTGACAGGTTTCCTTTCCATTACATTCTCTCTCTCGTTCCATTGCTTACATTCTAAACCTGTCTACATGCCAGACCTTTCCTGCTGGAGATGGGCAAACAGTCCCTGTGACGCCTCCCCTACTGTCCAATGCCTTGTGTTGGTCCATGCGTAGCGCTCGTCTCAGCTGGGCCCAGCAAGGTCAGACTCTGGGGTGTCATTGCTGGGCTCTGAGTGCAAACCAGAAAGGAAAACGGGTGAAAGAAGAGAAAAAGACATGAAGAGTAGTTGAAGGAATTCTAGACATCCACATTTCAGCAAAAGAGGGTTGCCCTTGTTCCACTCTAGATGTATCTGAACAGAAATTGTAAAATCGGTTTTGTCTGGTATAGACTTGCAAGTCATGATGAGGGGAGTGTTTTCAGAAAATAATGTTGAACTTGTTTCTCTGTGGAGGAATATGGATGGAAATCATAATATGAATTTTGTTTGCCAGAGCCCTACAGGTCATGATGTGGGGATTGTCTTCCAGCGCACAACTCTGCAGTGTCATGTCCTGCTCTTGAGGCCGTGTGCATCTGACCTTGGTGGGGGCTTTGAAGTGAGAGTTGGTATTTGGGAGGATTTTCTTGGAGGGTGCATGTCAGAGAAAACAGAATAAAGAACTAAAGCCTAGGAAAAAAAATGGGAGTCATCAGTGTGGTCATTATGTGGTACTTGTGTGGTTTAGTTTGTGGGTGTGGTGTGAAGAGGGGCCCAATTTCATTACAGCTGTGTCAGGCTGCTCTGGGCTCTGCATCTGTGCCAGGTGTGAGCACCTGGACTCTTCCATTCCGTATCAGCTGTGGAAAGTTTCCCCTTCAGCAAGTTGGCAGGTGGTGGAGTGGCTAAGGCACCACTTGGCTGTTCCACCAGTGAGAAGGACCTGGAGACTGAGGGTAGAAGGAATCCCCCAGAAGATCAAGCAAGGGAAACACGAAGTTCTGCATCTGTACAGGAATAGCCCTTGGCCCCTCATCATGTTTGTGGGTTGAGTGTTTGGAAAGTGGCTTTTCTGATCAGGATCCCAGTGCTGCTGGTGGAGAACAAAGGGATCACAAGGTTGCAGTGAGGCTTTGCTTCAAAGGATGTCACCTGTGTCCAGAACAGATGATTGGAAACTGTTGCCCTAGAGTTGGGTGAAGTGGTCCTTGCTGTCTTTCGAGCACTGGTGAGAGCACACGTGGAGTGGTGTGGACAGTTCTGGCCTCCACAGGTGAAGAATCAGTTGGGGGTTGTGAAGAAAGCTCAGTTGAGAGGCACCAGATAGTGCAAGGTCTGGAGAATGTTCCCTTGAGGGATGAGACTGAAGAGACAAGGCTGGTCAGGAGATTTCATGAATGTGTGGAAGCCCAGCTGTTCTCAGCATGGCACACGTTAAGGGTATCAGGGCAGGTGCACGAGTGAAAAGAGGCTGAATTCTGTAGGTAAGGTTTTTCTGTGGGTATGGGTGCTTAGTGAGTGTAGGAGATGGTGGGTACCCCTTCCTGGGCTTCCTGGGAGCTCCAAAACTGAACTGGCTATAGTCCTGAAAATCTGCTCCTGCCGGGCCTGCTTGAGCAGAAGGGATGGAAGCATTTCCTCTCCAGAGTTCCTGCCCAAGTGCGTGATGTTATTCCTCTGTTCACTGGGAGGACCCAAGAGTGCTGCTGCAAAGAGAATCATTCAAGTGTGTGTCGGCAGAGGGTGACTTTGGCAGAGCTCTTCCCAGGACAGAATTTTTATGTCCAAGCCTTTGGGGTAGCAGGTGATGGGCTTGTGTCATGTTCTGTAAGTCCCCCCCTCTCTTCTGTTTCCCACGTCGGCATTGGTTGTTACTAGTGGGGAGATATTTGCTAAGAAATGTTCTTTGCTCCTTTTCCATCCACCATAATGGATGAGTAGTGCACTCTGCAAGGTCTGGATGCGAGAGCCTTGGAATTCCGAAAGAAGATGAAGAAACTCAGATTCTGATACAAGAAATGTTTATTGAAGTGAAAGAATTCTGAAAAAGAAGAAGCTGAAGGAATAAGTGAGAGGTGGAAGTAGGACGACCATCAGCCAAGGTGCTTTGGTTGCAGGATCTGTTTCCAGAGCCCTGATCTGGTGGTGTCAGGAGTGGTGCTGAGGGTCCTTAGCAGATGTAGCCGCCCCTTCTGCCGTAGCCACAGCCCAGGCCTCCCAGCCCATAGCCAAGGCCAAAGCCAAATCCCCCAGAGATGGGCTGTCCCTGGGCATTGAGTTCAGTGCCCACAGCAGCCGAGGAGGTGGATCCGACGGCGGTGCTCTGGGGGAAGGAGGTCATGATGGGTCCTGGCAGGGTGACCAGCACAGGGGAAGGGTTGATGATGACGCGGGAGTCCTGGCATTGCAGGGCACAGGGCTCGTTGCAGCTGTTGGCCAGCGGGGTGGGTCCGCAGGGTCGGCAGAGGTTGTAGCAGGCCATGGGTGTGGTGTGGAGGGTCCCTGGAAGAGAGGGGGATTGAGGCAGGGCAGGGGTGTGGGGGTGTGAGGGGTGGTGATGCAGGAGGGTGAGGGAGTGTGGAGGCTGTTGTGGGGCTATGGGGAGGAGTGAGGGCTGCTGAGGTTGGGGCTGAGTGTGCTGACATTGAGGGGTCAGGGGTGCAGGAGCAGGAGGTTCTGGGGCTTGAGGCTCACCTTGTTGTCAGCAGGAGGAGAAGGTGTGAGGAGAAGTGTGTGATGGAGAGAGGCTCTGGGCTGGCTTTTATGCTGGTCCTGTGGGGGTGGGACAGCTTTGGCCCATGGCCTTGGGGCATTTTGCTGTTCACATTTCCTGACTGGCTCAGAGTGTCGTGTCCTGTGGCGTGGAGTGGTTTTCATGTTGCAGCTCTGCTGTGTCATGTCCTTTTTCTGCATCCATCTCCATCTGCCTTTGGTGGGAGCTTTCAAAAGCAAGTATTAGCGACCAAAGGCTGTTTTTGTGGTGGGCTGTAGACGTGACCAGAACATTGGACAGTGGGGTGTCATCACTGAAGTCACCCCATGTCCCTGGTATGCTCTGGTTTGTGGGTGTCTTTGGAGGCAGTGCTCATTCCCATACAGCCCTGACAGTCTGACCTATCTGGGCTTTACAGATCTTCTGGGGGTGACGAGTATCCACCTCCATCACATTCTCTCTCTCTTTCAATTGCTTACATTCTAAACCTGTCTACATGCCAAGCTTTTCCTGCAGGAGATGGGCAAACAATCCCTGTGATACCTCCCCTACTGTGCAATGCCTTGTGTTGGTTCATGTGTAGCGCTCGTCTCAGCTGGGCCCAGCAAGGTCAGATTCTGGGGTGTCATTGCTGGGCTCTGAGTGAAAACTGGAAAGGAAAATTGCTGAAGGATAAGTAGAAGAAGTGAGGAGCAGTTGAAGGAACTTATTTATTCACTTTTTAGAAAAAGAGGGTTGGCCTTGTTCCTCTCTAGAATTTCCTGAATGGAAATCGTACCATTGGTGTTGTCTGCCATAGACTTGCAAGTCATGATGTGGGGATTGTTTTCCTTCCCACAATCCTTCAACATCCTGTCCTTCTTTTGAGACCGTGTTCATCTGACCATGACAGCAGCTTTGAAGTGAGAGTTGGTATTTGGGAGGATTGGCATGTAAGCTGTGTGTCAGGGAAACCAGAGTATGCAAGAAAAGCCTAGGATAAGTATGGGTGTCATCACTGAAGTGGTTTTGTGGTACTTGTGTGGTTTATTTTGTGGATGTGGTGTGAAGAGAGTCACCTTTGCATGGCATCCTTGTAAGGCTGGTCTGGGCTTTGCAGCTGTGCCGTGCATGAGGGGCTGAGTCTTCCATCATGCTCATTCTTTCTCTAAAATGTGAGTATGTGAGAGCCAAGTCTGGTGTTGATGGTTCATGTCAAAGAGGACTCAAGACGTGACCAGGCTTTGGAGGGGTGAGGTGTCATCAGTGAATCAGCCTGTAGAAGTCATGGTTTTCTGTTTGTGGGTGTGATATGAAGAGTGGCCCCAAACTATGCCAGGTCTGTCAGGCTGCTCTGGGCTTTGTATCCGTGTCAGTTGTGAGCGCCTGGATTCTGTTCCATGTGGGCAGTGGGAGATTTGCCCCTTCAGCAAGTGGGAGATGGTGGAGTGGCTGAGGCACCACTTGGCTGTTCCACCTGTCAGCGTTACCTGGAGACTGAGGGTTAAAGGAATCCCCCCAAAAGATCAAGCATGGAAAACATAAAGTTCTGCATCAGGACACGAATTGCACTTGGCTGAGCATCATGTTGTGGGCCAAGTATTTGGAAAATGGCTTTTCTGATCAGGACCCTGTGGTGCTGGTTGAGAACAAAGAGACCAGGAGGTTGCAGTAGGGGTTTACTTCAAAGAGTGTTAGGAGTGTCCAAGAGAGTTTTTGGAAAATTGTTGCCCTGAGGTTGGGAAGACTGGCCCTTGCTTTCTTTAGAGCACTGGTGAGATTCCATGTGGAGTGGTGTGGACAGTTCTGACCTCCACAGGTGAGATATCAAAACAGGGGTAGTGGATGAATACCAGTTGAGGGCTGCCAGATCACTCCAGGGCGCTGGTATCTTTGGTAGAGGAGAGACTGAGAGAGCTGGACTGGACAGGAGGTGTCACGAGTGTGTTGGAGCTCAGTATTGCACATATTAAGGGAAAGGGGGCGAGTGCATGAGTGTGAAGAGACAGAATTCTGTGGGCAAAGGACACAAGAATTTTTTGCTGTGTGTGGCGTGTCACAGAGTTTAAGAGACAATTGATTCCCTCTCCTGGGAGCTCTAAAACAGAATGGCCGTAGTCCTGGAAATCCTGCTCCTGCTGGGCCTACTTGACCAGAGGGGAGGGACACATTTGCTGCTCAAAGTTCCTGTCCAAGTGGATGATGTTCTTAATCCTCTATTCTGAGGATCTAAGAATCTTACTGCAAACGCAGTTTTTTTAAATTTTGTGCTGGCATAGAGTGACTTTGGCTGGGCAAAGCCAGCCCAGGAGAGAATTGTGCTCTCTGAGCCTTTTGTGTATCAGGTGATGGGCTTGTGTCACATTCTTGATGTCCCCCTCTCCTGTTTTCTATTTCACTGCTAGTTTTTTTTTTTGATGGGGACATATTTGCTATGAAATATTCTTTGCCCCTTTTCCATCCGTCATAATTCTTGAGTAGTGGCATTGTGCAGGGTGAGGATGTGAGACCATTAGAATTCCTAAAGAAGGGGCAGCAACTTAGATTCTGATACAAAAAACTTTTATTGAAGTAAAAGAATTCTGAGAAAGAAGGAACCGAAGGAATCAGTTATGCAATAAAATTAGAGTGACCATCAGCAGAGGTGCTTTGGCTGCAGGAGCTCAGGGCTGCAGAGGGTGTGATGGTCCTTAGCAGATGTAGCCACCCCTTCTGCCATAGCCACAGCCCAGGCCTCCCAGCCCATAGCCAAGGCCAAAGCCAAATCCCCCAGAGATGGGCTGTCCCTGGGCATTGAGTTCAGTGCCCACGGCAGCCGAGGAGGTGGATCCGACGGCGGTGCTCTGGGGGAAGGAGGTCATGATGGGTCCTGGCAGGGTGACCAGCACAGGGGAAGGGTTGATGATGACGCGGGAGTCCTGGCATTGCAGGGCACAGGGCTCGTTGCAGCTGTTGGCCAGCGGGGTGGGTCCGCAGGGTCGGCAGAGGTCGTAGCAGGCCATGGGTGTGGTGTGGAGAGTCCTTGGAAGAGAGGGGTGTGAGGCAGGGCAGGGGTGTGGGGGTGTGAGGGGTGGTGATGCAGGAGGGTGAGGGAGTGTGGAGGCTGTTGTGGGGCTGTGGGGAGGTGTGAGGGCTGCTGAGGCTGGGGCTGAGCGTGCTGGAAGAGAGGGGTCAGGGTGCAGGAGCAGGAGGTTCTGGGGCTTGAGGCTCACCTTGTTGTCAGCAGGAGGAGAAGGTGTGAGGAGAAGTGTGTGAGGGAGAGAGGTGCTGGGCTGGCTTTTATGCTCGTTCTCGAGGGGTTGGACAGCGTTGTCCAATGAACTTGGGGCAATTTGCAAGCCATATTTCCTGGCTGGGTCGGAGTGTCGTGTCCTGTGGCGTGGTGAGTGTTTTTCATCCCACAACCCTGCAGTGTCATGTCCTACTTTTGAGTCTGTGTCCATCTGACCTTGGCAGCAGCTTTTAAATAAATGTTTTAGAGACCAAAGGTTGTTTTTGGGGAGGGATGTGGACGTGACCAGGGCTTTGGACAGTGGGGTGTCATTGCTTAAGTCACCCCATGGCCCATGTGTGCTGTGGTTTGTGAGTGTGTTTATGGAGTGCTCATTCCCCCACTGTCCTGTCAGGGTCGTCTGGGCATTGCAAATCATCTGGGGTTGACAGGTTTCCTTTCCATCACATTCTCTCTTTACCTTTCCCATTGCTAACATTCTAAACCTGTCTACATGCAAGGCCTTTACTGCTGGAGATGGGCAAACAGTCCCTGTGACGCCTCCCCTACTGTCCAATGCCTTGTGTTGGTCCATGCGTAGCGCTCGTCTCAGCTGGGCCCAGCAAGGTTAGACTCTGGGGTGTCATTGCTGGGCTCTGAGTGCAAACCAGAAAGGAAAACGGGTGAAAGAAGAGAAAAAGACATGAAGAGTAGCTGAAGGAATTCCAGACATCCACATTTTAGCAAAAGAGTGTTGACCTTGTTCGTCTCTAGATGCACCTGAACAGAAATTGTAAAATCGGTTTTGTCTGGTATAGACTTGCAAGTCATGATGAGGGGAGTGTTTTCAGAAAATAATGTTGAACTTGTTTCTCTGTGGAGGAATATGGATGGAAATCATAATATGAATTTTGTTTGCCAGAGCCCTACAGGTCATGATGTGGGGATTGTCTTCCAGCGCACAACTCTGCAGTGTCATGTCCTGCTCTTGAGGCCGTGTGCATCTGACCTTGGTGGGGGCTTTGAAGTGAGAGTTGGTATTTGGGAGGATTTTCTTGGAGGGTGCATGTCAGAGAAAACAGAATAAAGAACTAAAGCCTAGGAAAAAAAATGGGAGTCATCAGTGTGGTCATTATGTGGTACTTGTGTGGTTTAGTTTGTGGGTGTGGTGTGAAGAGGGGCCCAATTTCATTACAGCTGTGTCAGGCTGCTCTGGGCTTTGCATCTGTGCCAGGTGTGAGCACCTGGACTCTTCCATTCCGTGTCAGCAGTGGAAAGTTTCCCCTTCAGCAAGTTGGCAGGTGGTGGAGTGGCTAAGGCACCACTTGGCTGTTCCACCAGTGAGAAGGACCTGGAGACTGAGGGTTGAAGGAATCCCCCAGAAGATCAAGCAAGGGAAACGTGAAGTTCTGCATCTGTACAGGAATAGCCCTTGGCCCCTCATCATGTTTGTGGGTTGAGTGTTTGGAAAGTGGCTTTTCTGATCAGGACCCAGTGCTGCTGGTGGAGAACAAAGGGATCACAAGGTTGCAGTGAGGCTTTGCTTCAAAGGATGTCACCTGTGTCCAGAACAGATGTTTGGAAACTGTTGCCCTAGAGTTGGGTGAAGTGGTCCTTTCTGTCTTTCGAGCACTGGTGAGAGCACATGTGGAGTGGTGTGGACAGTTCTGGCCTCCACAGGTGAAGAATCAGTTGGGGGTTGTGAAGAAAGCTCAGTTGAGAGGCACCAGATAGTGCAAGGTCTGGAGAATGTTCCCTTGAGGGATGAGGTGAGAGACTGAAGAGACAAGGCTGGTCAGGAGATTTCATGAGTGTGTGGGAAGCCCAGCTGTTCTCACCATGGCACACGTTAAGGGTATCAGGGCAGGTGCACGAGTGAAAAGAGGCTGAATTCTGTAGGTAAGGTTTTTCTGTGGGTATGGGTGCTTAGTGAGTGTAGGAGATGGTGGGTACCCCTTCCTGGGAGCTCCAAAACTGAACTGGCTATAGTCCTGAAAATCTGCTCCTGCCGGGCCTGCTTGAGCAGAAGGGATGGAAGCATTTCCTCTCCAGAGTTCCTGCCAATGTGTGTGATGTTATTCCTCTGTTCACTGGGAGGACCCAAGAGTGCTGCTGCAAAGAGAATCATTCAAGTGTGTGTCGGCAGAGGGTGACTTTGGCAGAGCTCTTCCCAGGACAGAATTTTTATGTCCAAGCCTTTGGGGTAGCAGGTGATGGGCTTGTGTCATGTTCTGTAAGTCCCCCCCTCTCTTCTGTTTCCCACGTCAGTGTTGGTTGTTACTAGTGGGGACATACTTGCTAAGAAATGTTCTATGCTCCTTTTCCATCCACCATAATGGATGAGTAGTGCACTGTGCAAGGTCAGGATATGTGAGAATTCGAAAAGAAGAGAAAGCAACTCAGATTCTGATACAAGAAACTTTTATTGAAGCGAAAGAATTCTGAGAAAGAAGAAGCTGAACGAATAAGTGGGAGGTGGAAGTAGGACGACCATCAGCCAAGGTGCTTTGGTTGCAGGATCTGTTTCCAGAGCCCTTAGCTGGCGGTGTCAGGAGTGGTGCTGAGGGTCCTTAGCAGATGTAGCCGCCCCTTCTGCCGTAGCCACAGCCCAGGCCTCCCAGCCCATAGCCAAGGCCAAAGCCAAATCCCCCAGAGATGGGCTGTCCCTGGGCATTGAGTTCAGTGCCCACAGCAGCCGAGGAGGTGGATCCAACGACGGTGCTCTGGGGGAAGGAGGTCATGATGGGTCCTGGCAGGGTGACCAGCACAGGGGAAGGGTTGATGATGACGCTGGGAGTCCTGGCATTGCAGGGCACAGGGCTCGTTGCAGCTGTTGGCCAGCTGGGGTGGAGTCACTGGGTGAGGGTCGGCAGAGGTCAAGTAGCAGGCCATGGGTGTGGTGTGGAGGGTCCCTGGAAGAGAGGGGGTGTGAGGCAGGGCAGGGGTGTGGGGGTGTGAGGGGTGGTGATGCAGGAGGGTGAGGGAGTGTGGAGGCTGTTGTGGGTCTGTGTGGAGGCGTGAGGGCTGCTGAGGCTGGGGCCGAGCGTGCTGGAAGAGAGGGGTCAGGGGTGCAGGACCAGGAGGTTCAGGGGCTTGAGGCTCACCTTGTTGTCAGCAGGAGGAGAAGGTGTGAGCAGAAGTGTGTGATGGAGAGAGGCTCTGGGCTGGCTTTTATGCTGGTCCTGTAGGGGTTGGACAGCCTTGCCCCATGGCCTTGGGGCATTTTGCTGTTCACATTTCCCGACTGGCTCAGAGTGTCGTGTCCTGTGGTGGGGAGTGGTTTCCATGCTGCAGCTCTGCTGTGTCATGTCCTTTTTCTGCATCCATCTCCATCTGCCTTTGGTGGGAGCTTTCAAAAGCAAGTATTAGAGACCGAAGGCTTGTATTGCGGTGAGCTGTAGACGTGACCAGAGCATTGTACAGTGGGGTGTCATCACTGAAGTCACCCCATGGCCCTGGTGTGTTCTGGTTTGTGGGTGTCTTTGGAGGCAGTGCTCATTCCCATACAGCCCTGACAGTCTGACTCATCTGGGCTTTGCTGATCTTCTGGGGGTGACGAGTGTCCCCTTCCATCACATTCTCTCTCTCTTTCCATTGCTTACAGTCTAAACCTGTGTACATGCCAGGCCTTTCCGGCTGGAGATAGGCAAACAGTCCCTGTGACGCCTCCCCTACTGTCCGATGCCTTGTGTTGGTTCATCTGTAGCGATCATCTCTGCAGGGCCCAGCAAGGTCAGACTCTGGGGTGTCATTGCTGGGCTCTGAGTGAAAACTGGAAAGGAAAATTGCTGAAGGATAAGTAGAAGAAGTGAGGAGCAGTTGAAGGAACTTATTTATTCACTTTTTAGAAAAAGAGGGTTGGCCTTGTTCCTCTCTAGAATTTCCTGAATGGAAATCGTACCATTGGTGTTGTCTGCCATAGACTTGCAAGTCATGATGTGGGGATTGTTTTCCTTCCCACAATCCTTCAGCATCATGTCCTTCTTTTGAGACTGTGTTCATCTGACCATGACAGCAGCTTTGAAGTGAGAGTTGGTATTTGGGAGGATTGGCATGTAAGCTGTGTGTCAGGGAAACCAGAGTATGCAAGAAAGCCTAGGATAAGTATGGGTGTCATCACTGAGGTGGTTTTGTGGTACTTGTGTGGTTTATTTTGCGGATGTGGTGTGAATGCAACCTTTGCACGGCATCCTTGTAAGGCTGGTCTGGGCTTTGCAGCTGTGCCGTGCATGAGGGGCTGAGTCTTCCATCATGCTCATTCTTTCTCTAAAATGTGAGTATGTGAGAGCAAAGGCTGGTGTTGATGGTTCATGTCAAAGAGGACTCAAGACGTGACCAGGCTTTGGAGGGGTGAGGTGTCATCAGTGAATCAGCCTGTAGAAGTCATGGTTTTCTGTTTGTGGGTGTGATGTGAAGAGTGGCTCCAAACTATGCCAGGTCTGTCAGGCTGCTCTGGGCTTTGTATCTGTGCCAGTTGTGAGCGCCTGGATTCTGTTCCATGTGGGCAGTGGGAGATTTGCCCCTTCAGCAAGTGGGAGATGGTGGAGTGGCTGAGGCACCACTTGGCTGTTCCACCTGTCAGCGTTACCTGGAGACTGAGGTTAAAGGAATCCCCCCAAAAGATCAAGCATGGGAAACATAAAGTTCTGCATCAGGACATGAATTGCACTTGGCTGAGCATCATGTTGTGGGCCAAGTATTTGGAAAATGGCTTTTCTGATCAGGACCCTGTGGTGCTGGTTGAGAACAAAGAGACCAGGAGGTTGCAGTAAGGCTTTACTTCCAAGAATGTTAGGAGTGTCCAAGAGAGTTTTTGGAAAATTGTTGCCCTGAGGTTGGGAAGACTGGCCCTTGCTTTCTTTAGAGCACTGGTGAGATTCCGTGTGGAGTGGTGTGGACAGTTCTGACCTCCACAGGTGAGATATCAAAACAGGGGTAGTGGATGAATACCAGTTGAGGGCTGCCAGATCACTCCAGGGCGCTGGTATCTTTGGTAGAGGAGAGACTGAGTGAGCTGGGCCTCTGAGGAGACAAGGGCTGGACAGGAGGTGTCACGAGTGTGTTGGAGCTCAGTATTGCACATATTAAGGGAAAGGGGGCGAGTGCATGAGTGTGAAGAGACAGAATTCTGTGGGCAAAGGACACAAGAATTTTTTGCTGTGTGTGGCGTGTCACAGAGTTTAAGAGCCAATTGATTCCTTCTCCTGGGAGCTCTAAAACAGAATGGCCGTAGTCCTGGAAATCCTGCTCCTGCTGGGCCTACTTGACCAGAGGGGAGGGACACATTTGCTGCTCAAAGTTCCTGTCCAAGTGGATGATGTTCTTAATTCTCTATTCTGAGGATCTAAGAATCTTGCTGCACACGCAGTTTTTTTAAATTTTGTGCTGGCATAGAGTGACTTTGGCTGGGCAAAGCCAGCCCAGGAGAGAATTGTGCTCTCTGAGCCTTTTGTGTATCAGGTGATGGGCTTGTGTCACATTCTTGATGTCCCCCTCTCCTGTTTTCTATTTCACTGCTGTTTTTTTTTGATGGGGACATATTTGCTATGAAATATTCTTTGCCCCTTTTCCATCCATCATAATTCTTGAGTCGTGGCATTGTGCAGGGTGAGGGTGTGAGACCATTAGAATTCCTAAAGAAGGGGCAGCAACTCAGATTCTGATACAAGAAACTTTTATTGAAGTAAAAGAATTCTGAGAAAGAAGAAGCCGAAGGAATGAGTTATGCAATAAAATTAGAGTGACCATCAGCAGAGGTGCTTTGGTTGCAGGAGCTCAGACCTGCAGAGGGTGTGAGGGTCCTTAGCAGATGTAGCCGCCCCTTCTGCCGTAGCCACAGCCCAGGCCTCCCAGCCCATAGCCAAGGCCAAAGCCAAATCCCCCAGAGATGGGCTGTCCCTGGGCATTGAGTTCAGTGCCCACGGCAGCCGAGGAGGTGGATCCGACGACGGTGCTCTGGGGGAAGGAGGTCATGATGGGTCCTGGCAGGGTGACCAGCACAGGGGAAGGGTTGATGATGACACGGGAGTCCTGGCATTGCAGGGCACAGGGCTCGTTGCAGCTGTTGGCCAGCGGGGTGGGTCCGCAGGGTCGGCAGAGGTCGTAGCAGGCCATGGGTGTGGTGTGGAGGGTCCCTGGAAGAGAGGGGGGTGAGGCAGGGCAGGGGTGTGGGGGTGTGAGGGGTGGTGATAGAGGAGGGTGAGGGAGTGTGGAGGCTGTTGTGGGTCTGTGTGGAGGCGTGAGTGTGCTGGCAGAGAGGGGTCAGGGGTGCAGGAGCAGGAGGTTGAGGGGCTTGAGGCTCACCTTGTTGTCAGCAGGAGGAGAAGGTGTGAGAAGTGTGTGAGGGAGAGAGGTGCTGGGCTGGCTTTTATGCTCGTTCTCGAGGGGTTGGACAGCGTTGTCCAATGAACTTGGGGCAATTTGCAAGCCATATTTCCTGGCTGGCTCAGAGTGTCGTGTCCTGTGGTGGTGAGTGTTTTTCATCCCACAACTCTGCAGTGTCATGTCCTACTTTTGAGTCTGTGTCCATCTGACCTTGGCAGCAGCTTTTAAATAAATGTATTAGAGACCAAAATTTGTTTTTGGGGAGGGATGTGGACGTGACCAGGGCTTTGGACAGTGGGGTGTCATTGCTTAAGTCACCCCATGGCCCATGTGTGCTGTGGTTTGTGAGTGTGTTTATGGAGTGGTCATTCCCCCGCTGTCCTGTCAGGCTCATCTGTGCTTTGCAAATCATCTGGGGTTGACAGGTTTCCTTTCCATTACATTCTCTCTTTTCCTTTCCCATTGCTAACATTCTAAACCTGTCTACATGCAAGGCCTTTACTGCTGGAGATGGGCAAACAGTCCCTGTGACGCCTCCCCTACTGTCCAATGCCTTGTGTTGGTCCATGCGTAGCGCTCGTCTCAGCTGGGCCCAGCAAGGTCAGACTCTGGGGTGTCATTGCTGGGCTCTGAGTGCAAACCAGAAAGGAAAACGGGTGAAAGAAAAGAAAAAGACATGAGGAGTAGTTGAAGGAATTCCAGACATCCACATTTCAGCAAAAGAGGGTTGACCTTGTTCGTCTCTAGATGTACCTGAACAGAAATTGTAAAATCGGTTTTGTCTGGTATAGACTTGCAAGTCATGATGAGGGGAGTGTTTTCAGAAAATAATGTTGGACTTGTTTCTCTGTGGAAGAATATGGATGGAAATCATAATATGAATTTTGTTTGCCAGAGTTTTACAGGTCATGATGTGGGGGGATTGTCTTCCAGCGCACAACTCTGCAGTGTCATGTCCTGCTCTTGAGGCTGTGTCCATCTGACCTTGGTGGGGGCTTTGAAGTGAGAGTTGGTATTTGGGAGGATTTTCTTGGAGGGTGCATGTCAGAGAAAACAGAATAAAGAACTAAAGCCTAGGGAAAAAAATGGGAGTCATCAGTGTGGTCATTATGTGGTACTTGTGTGGTTTAGTTTGTGGGTATGGTGTGAAGAGGGGCCCAATTTCATTACAGCTGTGTCAGGCTGCTCTGGGCTTTGCATCTGTGCCAGGTGTGAGCACCTGGACTCTTCCATTCCGTATCAGCAGTGGAAAGTTGCCCCTTCCGCAAGTTGGCAGGTGGTGGAGTGGCTAAGGCACCACTTGGCTGTTCCACCAGTGCGAAGGACCTGGAGACTGAGGGTAGAAGGAATCCCCCAGAAGATCAAGCAAGGGAATCGTGAAGTTCTGCATCTGTACAGGAATAGCCCTTGGCCCTTCATCATGTTTGTGAGTTGAGTGTTTGGAAAGTGGCTTTTCTGATCAGGACCCAGTGCTGCTGGTGGAGAACAAAGGGATCACAAGGTTGCAGTGAGGCTTTGCTTCAAAGGATGTCACCTGTGTCCAGGACAGATGTTTGGAAACTGTTGCCCTAGAGTTGGGTGAAGTGGTCCTTTCTGTCTTTCGAGCACTGGTGAGAGCACATGTGGAGTGGTGTGGACAGTTCTGGCCTCCACAGGTGAAGAATCAGTTGGGGGTTGTGAAGAAAGCTCAGTTGAGAGGCACCAGATAGTGCAAGGTCTGGAGAATGTTCCCTTGAGGGATGAGGTGAGAGACTGAAGAGACAAGGCTGGTCAGGAGATTTCATGAGTGTGTGGAAGCCCAGCTGTTCTCACCATGGCACACGTTAAGGGTATCAGGGCAGGTGCACGAGTGAAAAGAGGCTGAATTCTGTAGGTAAGGTTTTTCTGTGGGTATGGGTGCTTAGTGAGTGTAGGAGATGGTGGGTACCCCTTCCTGGGAGCTCCAAAACTGAACTGGCTATATTTCTGAAAATCTGCTCCTGCCGGGCCTGCTTGAGCAGAAGGGATGGAAGCATTTCCTCTCCAGAGTTCCTGCCAATGTGTGTGATGTTATTCCTCTGTTCACTGGGAGGACCCAAGAGTGCTGCTGCAAAGAAAATCATTCAAGTGTGTGCCGGCAGAGGGTGACTTTGGCAGAGCTCTGCCCAGGACAGAATTTTTATGTCCAAGCCTTTGGGGTAGCAGGTGATGGGCTTGTGTCATGTTCTGGAAGTCCCCCCCTCTCTTCTGTTTCCCACGTCAGTGTTGGTTGTTACTAGTGGGGACATACTTGCTAAGAAATGTTCTATGCTCCTTTTCCATCCACCATAATGGATGAGTAGTGCACTCTGCAAGGTCTGGATATGTGAGAATTCGAAAAGAAGAGAAAGCAACTCAGATTCTGATACAAGAAACGTTTATTGAAGCGAAAGAATTCTGAGAAAGAAGAAGCTGAAGGAATAAGTGGGGGGTGGAAGTAGGATGACCATCAGCCAAGGTGCTTTGGGTAGAGGAGCTGTTTTCAGAGCCCTGAGCTGGTGGTGTCAGGAGTGGTGCTGAGGGTCCTTAGCAGATGTAGCCGCCCCTTCTTCCGTAGCCACAGCCCAGGCCTCCCAGCCCATAGCCAAGGCCAAAGCCAAATCCCCCAGAGATGGGCTGTCCCTGGGCATTGAGTTCAGTGCCCACAGCAGCCGAGGAGGTGGATCCGACGGCGGTGCTCTGGGGGAAGGAGGTCATGATGGGTCCTGGCAGGGTGACCAGCACAGGGGAAGGGTTGATGATGACGCGGGAGTCCTGGCATTGCAGGGCACAGGGCTCGTTGCAGCTGTTGGCCAGCGGGGTGGGTCCGCAGGGTCGGCAGAGGTCGTAGCAGGCCATGGGTGTGGTGTGGAGGGTCCCTGGAAGAGAGGGGTGTGAGGCAGCGCAGGGGTGTGGGGGTGTGAGAGGTGGTGATGCAGGAGGGTGAGGGGGTGTCGAGGCTGTTGTGGGTCTGTGTGGAGGCGTGAGGGCTGCTGAGGCTGGGGCCGAGCGTGCTGGAAGAGAGGGGTCAGGGTGCAGGACCAGGAGGTTCAGGGGCTTGAGGCTCACCTTGTTGTCAGCAGGAGGAGAAGGTGTGAGCAGAAGTGTGTGATGGAGAGAGGCTCTGGGCTGGCTTTTATGCTGGTCCTGTAGGGGTTGGACAGCCTTGCCCCATGGCCTTGGGGCATTTTGCTGTTCACATTTCTCGACTGGCTCAGAGTGTCGTGTCCTGTGGTGGGGAGTGGTTTCCATGCTGCAGCTCTGCTGTGTCATGTCCTTTTTCTGCATCCATCTCCATCTGCCTTTGGTGGGAGCTTTCAAAAGCAAGTATTAGAGACCGAAGGCTTGTATTGCGGTGAGCTGTAGACGTGACCAGAGCATTGTACAGTGGGGTGTCATCACTGAAGTCACCCCATGGCCCTGGTGTGTTCTGGTTTGTGGGTGTCTTTGGAGGCAGTGCTCATTCCCATACAGCCCTGACATTCTGACTCATCTGGGCTTTGCTGATCTTCTGGGGGTGACGAGTGTCCACTTCCATCACATTCTCTCTCTCTTTCCATTGCTTACATTCTAAACATGTGTACATGCCAGGCCTTTCCTGCTGGAGATAGGCAAACAGTCCCTGTGACGCCTCCCCTACTGTCCGATGCCTTGTGTTCATTCATCTGTAGCGATCATCTCTGCAGCGCCCAGCAAGGTCAGACTCTGGGGTGTCATTGCTGGGCTCTGAGTGAAAACTGGAAAGGAAAATTGCTGAAGGATAAGTAGAAGAAGTGAGGAGCAGTTGAAGGAACTTATTTATTCACTTTTTAGAAAAAGAGGGTTGGCCTTGTTCCTCTCTAGAATTTCCTGAATGAAAATTGTCCCATTGGTGTTGTCTGCCATAGACTTGCAAGTCATGATGTGGGGATTGTTTTCCTTCCCACAATCCTTCAGCATCATGTCCTTCTTTTGAGACTGTGTTCATCTGACCTTAACAGCAGCTTTAAAGTGAGAGTTGGTATTTGGGAGGATTGGCATGTAAGCTGTGTGTCAGGGAAACCAGAGTATGCAAGAAAGCCTAGGATAAGTATGGGTGTCATCACTGAGGTGGTTTTGTGGTACTTGTGTGGTTTATTTTGCGGATGTGGTGTGAATGCAACCTTTGCACGGCATCCTTGTAAGGCTGGTCTGGGCTTTGCAGCTGTGCCGTGCATGAGGGGCTGAGTCTTCCATCATGCTCATTCTTTCTCTAAAATGTGAGTACGTGAGAGCAAAGTCTGGTGTTGATGGTTCATGTCAAAGAGGACTCAAGACGTGACCAGGCTTTGGAGGGGTGAGGTGTCATCAGTGAATCAGCCTGTAGAAGTCATGGTTTTCTGTTTGTGGGTGTGATGTGAAGAGTGGCTCCAAACTATGCCAGGTCTGTCAGGCTGCTCTGGGCTTTGTATCTGTGCCAGTTGTGAGCGCCTGGATTCTGTTCCATGTGGGCAGTGGGAGATTTGCCCCTTCAGCAAGTGGGAGATGGTGGAGTGGCTGAGGCACCACTTGGCTGTTCCACCTGTCAGCGTCACCTGGAGACTGAGGTTAAAGGAATCCCCCCAAAAGACCAAGCATGGGAAACATAAAGTTCTGCAGCAGGACACGAATTGCACTTGGCTGAGCATCATGTTGTGGGCCAAGTATCTGGAAAATGGCTTTTCTGATCAGGACCCTGTGGTGCTGGTTGAGAACAAAGAGACCAGGAGGTTGCAGTAAGGCTTTACTTCCAAGAATGTTAGGAGTGTCCAAGAGAGTTTTTGGAAAATTGTTGCCCTGAGGTTGGGAAGACTGGCCCTTGCTTTCTTTAGAGCACTGGTGAGATTCCGTGTGGAGTGGTGTGGACAGTTCTGACCTCCACAGGTGAGATATCAAAACAGGGGTAGTGGATGAATACCAGTTGAGGGCTGCCAGATCACTCCAGGGCGCTGGTATCTTTGGTAGAGGAGAGACTGAGTGAGCTGGGCCTCTGAGGAGACAAGGGCTGGACAGGAGGTGTCACGAGTGTGTTGGAGCTCAGTATTGCATATATTAAGGGAAAGGGGGCGAGTGCATGAGTGTGAAGAGACAGAATTCTGTGGGCAAAGGACACAAGAATTTTTTGCTGTGTGTGGCGTGTCACAGAGTTTAAGAGACAATTGATTCCCTCTCCTGGGAGTTCTAAAACAGAACTGGCCGTAGTCCTGGAAATCCTGCTCCTGCTGGGCCTACTTGACCAGAGGGAATGGACGCATTTGCTGCTCAAAGTTCCTGTCCAAGTGGATGATGTTCTTGTTCCTTTATTCTGAGGATTTAAGAATCCTGCTGCAAGCACAGTTTTTTTGAAGTTTGTGCTGGCATAGAGTGTGTTTGGCAGGGTAAATCCAGCCCAGGAGAGAATTGTGCTCTCTGAGCCTTTTGTGTATCAGGTGATGGGCTTGTGTCACATTCTTGATGTCCCCCGCTCCTGTTTTTCATTTCAGTACTGGTTGTTTTTTCTGATGGGGACATATTTGCTATGAAATGTTCTTTACTCCTTTTCTATCCACCATAATTTTTGAATAGTGGCATTTCACAGAGTGAGGATGTGAGACCTTTGAAATTCCAAAAGAAGAGGCAGCAAGTCAGGTTCTGATACAAGAAATGTTTATTGAAGCAAAAGAATTATGAGAGAGAAGAAGCCGGGAAGGAATCAGTTGTGGAATAAAATTCGGTGACCATCAGCCAAGGTGCTTTGGTTAGAGGAGCTCAGACCTGCAGAGGGGTGTGAGGGTCCTTAGCAGATGTAGCCGCCCCTTCTGCCATAGCCACAGCCCAGGCCTCCCAGCCCATAGCCAAGGCCAAAGCCAAATCCCCCAGAGATGGGCTGTCCCTGGGCATTGAGTTCAGTGCCCACAGCAGCCGAGGAGGTGGATCCAACGACGGTGCTCTGGGGGAAGGAGGTCATGATGGGTCCTGGCAGGGTGACCAGCACAGGGAAGGGTTGATGATGACACGGGAGTCCCTGGCATTGCAGGGCACAGGGCTCGTTGCAGCTGTTGGCCAGCGGGGTGGGTCCGCGAGGGTCGGCAGAGAGGTCGTAGCAGGCCATGGGTGTGGAGTGGAGAGTCCCTGGAAGAGAGGGGGGTGAGGCAGTGCAGGGGTGTGGGGGGTGTGAGGGGTGGTGATGCAGGAGGGGTGAGGGAGTGTGGAGGCTGTTCTGGGTCTGTGGGGGAGGCGTGAGGGCTGCTGAGGCTGGGGCTGAGCATGCTGGCAGAGAGGGGTCAGGGGTGCAGGGACAGGAGGATCAGGGACTTGAGACTCACCTTGTTGTCAGCAGGAGCAACAGGAGGAGAAGGTTTCAGGAGATGTGTGTGAGAGAGAGAGGCTCTGGGCTGGCTTTTTATGCTCGTCCTGGAGGGGCGGGACAGCTTTGTCCCATGGCCTTGGGTCATTTTGGAAGCCTGGTGAGTCCTGATGTGGGGTGTGTTTGCTTCCCACAACTCTGCTGTGTCATGTCTTTTTCTTGATGCCATGTCCTTGACTTTGGCAGCTTTTAATTGCAAGTATTAGATACCAAAGGCTGCTGTTGATGTTGTTTGTCTTGGAGGGATGAAGCTGTGACCGGTGCTTTGGAGAGTTGGGGTGTCATCATTATGTCCGTGCTGTGCTGTGGTTTGTGGGTGTGTGGTGAAGAGGGCCCTCATTCCCACCACAGGCACGTCAGGCTCCTTTGGGCTTTCCCGCTCTTCTAGTGGTGACAGGTGTCCCCTTTCCATCACATTTTCTGTCTTTTTGCCACGTTGAAAAATTTCTAAAGCTCTCTGTATTCCAGGCCTCTTCCACTGGAGCTGTGAAAGCAGTTCCTCTGATTTAGGGCTGCCTCCCATATTCCCAAGGCCTTGTGGTGTTTCATCCATAGCTGGTGGAGGATAAGGAGAAGAAGATATGTGAGGAGCAGTTTATGAAACTCCAAACATTTCCTTTTTAGAAAAAAAAGTGTTGATCTTGTTACTCTGTTGAGGAATCTGAATAGAAATCATAATATCAATTTTGTCTGCCAATGCCTTACAGGTTGTGATGTGGGAATTGTTTTCCTCCCCACCACTCTGCAGAGTCATGTCCTGCTTTTGAGGTCTTGTCCATCTGACCGTAGCTTTAAAGTGAGAGTTGGTATTTGGGAGGATTGGTATGGAAGATGTGTGTCAGAGAAACCAGAATATACAGTAAAAGCCGAGGATAAATATGGATGTCATAAGTGAGGTCATTTTGTGGTTCTTGTGTGGTTTGCTTTGTGGATGTGGTGTGAAGAGGGGCTTGATGCCATCACAGCCCTGTCAGGCTGGTCTGGCCCTTCCAGGAGTGCCGTGCATGATGAGTTGCCCTTTCCATCACAGTGATTTCTTCCTTAAAAGTATGTTTCTGCCCAGAGTCTGGTGTTCATGGTGCATGTCAAAGGGGACTGAAGACATGACCAAGATTTAGAGACATGGGGTGTCATCAATGAGGTTGCCCTATGGAACTCATGATTTTGGGTTGTGTGATGTGAAGTTTGGCCCCAAACTATCCCAGGTCTGTTACACTGCCATGGGCTCTGCATCTGTGACTGGTGTGAACACCTGGACTCTGTTCCATGTGAGCAGTGGGAGAGTTTCCCCTTACAGCAAGCTGGCAGATGGTGGAATGCCTGTGGAACCACTTGGCTGTTCCACCAGTCAGAGGGATCTGGAGTCTAAGGGTAAAAGAATCTCCTGCATTGCAGGAGTGTAAAATGTGAAGTTCTATGGACTGAGAGTCTGAAAAGTGACTTTTCTGATCAGGACACAGTAGTGCTGGTTGAGAACAAAGAGACCAGAAGGATGTAGTAGGACTTTACTTTGAAGGATGTCACCTATGTGCAAGAGAGATTTTGAAAATTGTTGCCATTGTTGGGAGAGGAGGCCCTTGCTGTCTTTAGAGGACTTGTGAGATCCCATGTGGAGTGGTGCGGAGAATTCTGGCCTCCACAGGTGAAGAAGCACAACAGGGGCCGTGAACAAATACCGGTTGAAGGCCAGGAGATACTTAAGGGGCCTTGTGAATGTTTGCTAGAGGAGAGACTGAGAGAGCTGGGACTCTGAGGAGACAAGGCTGGGCAGGAGGTGTCCCGAATGTGTGGGAGCCCACCTGTTTTCAGCGCTGCAAAAATGAAGGGAAACGGGGCAAGTGCCCCATTGTGAAATGTGGCAGAATTCTATCAGCAAGAATTGTTTTGTGGATGTGTGTTCTCTGTGAGTGTAGTGTGGGATGGGTTCTGTCTCTTCTGACCTCCAAAGTTGAACTGGCCATAGTACTGGAAATCCTGCTCCTGCCAGGCTTGCTTGAGCAGAACAGATGGAAGCATTTGCTCTCCAGTGTTCCTGCCCAAGTCGATGATGCTCTTGCTCCTCTGTTTGCTGGGAGAATTTAGGAATGCTGCTGGAAAGAGACTGTTTAAAGTGTGTGCTGTCAGAGAGTGACTTTTGCAGAGCAGTGACAAGGAGCGAAATGTTGTGTCAAAGCCTTTGTTGAATCAGGTGATGGTCTTGTGTCATGTTCTGGAAGATCCCCGCTCTCTCCTGTTTTCCATGTCAATGTTGGTTGTTACTGGTTGAGTCATATTTGCTAAGAAATGTTCTTTGCTCCTTTTCCATCCACCATAATGGTTGAGTAGTGGCACTGCACAGGGTGAGGATGTGAGGGTATTGAAATTCTGAAAGAAAAGTAAGCAACTCAGGTTCTGATACAAGAAACATTTATTGAAGTGAGAGAATTTGGAGGAAGCGGAAGCTGAAGGAATCAGGTGTGAGGTACAAGTAAGGAGTATATCAGCCCAGATGCTTTGGTTGCAGGAGCTGTTTCCAGAGCCCTGAGCTGGTGGTGTCAGGAGTGGTGCTGAGGGTCCTTAGCAGATGTAGCCGCCCCTTCTGCCATAGCCACAGCCCAGGCCTCCCAGCCCATAGCCAAGGCCAAAGCCAAATCCCCCAGAGATGGGCTGTCCCTGGGCATTGAGTTCAGTGCCCACGGCAGCCGAGGAGGTGGATCCGACGGCGGTGCTCTGGGGGAAGGAGGTCATGATGGGTCCTGGCAGGGTGACCAGCACAGGGGAAGGGTTGATGATGACGCGGGAGTCCTGGCACTGCAGGGCACAGGGCTCGTTGCAGCTGTTGGCCAGCGGGGTGGGTCCGCAGGGTCGGCAGAGGTCGTAGCAGGCCATGGGTGTGGAGTGGAGGGTCCCTGGAAGAGAGGGGGGTGAGGCAGTGCAGGGATGTGGGGGTGTGAGGGGTGGTGATGCAGGAGGGTGAGGGAGTGTGGAGGCTGTTGTGGGTCTGTGTGGAGGCGTGAGGGCTGCGGAGGCTGGGGCTGAGCATGCTGGAAGAGAGGGGTCAGGGGTGCAGGAGCAGGAGGATCTGGGGCTTGAGGCTCACCTTGCTCTCAGCAGGAGGAGAAGGTGTGAGGAGAAGTGTGTGAGGGAGAGAGGTGCTGGGCTGGCTTTTATGCTGGTCCTGTGGGGGTGGGACTTCTTTGGCCCATGGCCTTGGGGCAATTTGCAAGCCATATTTCCTGGCTGGCTCAGAGTGTCGTGTCCTGTGGTGGTGAGTGTTTTTCATCCCACAACTCTGCAGTGTCATGTCCTGCTTTTGAGTCTGTGTCCATCGACCTTGGCAGCAGCTTTTAAATAAATGTATTAGAGATCAAAGGTTGTTTTTTGGGGAGGGATGCGGACGTGACCAGAGCTTTGGACAGTGGAGTGTCATTGCTTAAGTCACGCAATGGCCCATGTGTGTTCTGGTTTCTGAGTGTGTGTTTGGAGTGCTCATTCCCCCACTGTCCTGTCAGGCTCATCTGTGCTTAGCAGATCATCTTGAGTTGAAATGTCTCCCTTCTATCACATTCTCTCTTTCCCTTCCCCATTGCTAACCTTCCCCATTCTAAACCTGTCTACATGCCAGGCCGTTCCTGCTGGAGATGGGCAAACAATCCCTGTGACGCCTCCCCTACTGTCCAATGCCTTGTGTTCGTTCATCCGTAGCGCTCGTCTCAGCTGGGCCCAGCAAGATGAGTGTCATTGCTGGGCTCTGAGTGCAAACCAGAAAGGAAAACGGGTGAAAGAAGACAAAAGGACATGAAGAGTAGTTGAAGGAATTCCAGACATCCACATTTCAGCAAAAGAGGGTTGACCTTGTTCCACTCTGGATGTATCTGAACAGAAATTGTAAAATCAGTTTTGTCTGGTATAAACTTGCAAGTCATGATGATGGGAGTGTTTTCAGAAAATAATGTTCTACTTGTTTCTCTATGGAGGAATATGGATGGAAATCATAATATGAATTTTGTTTGCCAGAGCTTTACAGGTCATGATGTGGGGATTGTCTTCCAGCGCACAACTCTGCAGTGTCATGTCCTGCTCTTGAGGCTGTGTCCATCTGACCTTGGTGGGGGCTTTGAAGTGAGAGTTGGTATTTGGGAGGATTTTCTTGGAGGGTGCATGTCAGAGAAAACAGAATAAAGAACTAAAGCCTAGGGAAAAAAAATGGGAGTCATCAGTGTGGTCATTATGTGGTACTTGTGTGGTTTAGTTTGTGGGTATGGTGTGAAGAGGGGCCCAATTTCATTACAGCTGTGTCAGGCTGCTCTGGGCTCTGCATCTGTGCCAGGTGTGAGCACCTGGACTCTTCCATTCCGTATCAGCTGTGGAAAGTTTCCCCTTCAGCAAGTTGGCAGGTGGTGGAGTGGCTAAGGCACCACTTGGCTGTTCCACCAGTGAGAAGGACCTGGAGACTGAGGGTTGAAGGAATCCCCCAGAAGATCAAGCAAGGGAAACACGAAGTTCTGCATCTGTACAGGAATAGCCCTTGGCCCCTCATCATGTTTGTGGGTTGAGTGTTTGGAAAGTGGCTTTTCTGATCAGGATCCAGTGCTGCTGGTGGAGAACAAAGGGATCACAAGGTTGCAGTGAGGCTTTGCTTCAAAGGATGTCACCTGTGTCCAGAACAGATGATTGGAAACTGTTGCCCTAGAGTTGGGTGAAGTGGTCCTTGCTGTCTTCGAAAGCACTGGTGAGAGCACACGTGGAGTGGTGTGGACAGTTCTGGCCTCCACAGGTGAAGAATCAGTTGGGGGGTTGTGAAGAAAGCTCAGTTGAGAGGCACCAGATAGTGCAAGGTCTGGAGAATGTTCCCTTGAGGGATGAGAGACTGAAGAGACAAGGCTGGTCAGGAGATTTCATGAATGTGTGGAAGCCCAGCTGTTCTCAGCATGGCACACGTTAAGGGTATCAGGGCAGGTGCACGAGTGAAAAGAGGCTGAATTCTGTAGGTAAGGTTTTTCTGTGGGTATGGGTGCTTAGTGAGTGTAGGAGATGGTGGGTACCCCCTTCCTGGGCTTCCTGGGAGCTCCAAAAACTGAACTGGCTATAGTCCTGAAAATCTGCTCCTGCCGGGCCTGCTTGAGCAGAAGGGATGGAAGCATTTCCTCTCCAGAGTTCCTGCCCAAGTGCGTGATGTTATTCCTCTGTTCACTGGGAGGACCCAAGAGTGCTGCTGCAAAGAGAATCATTCAAGTGTGTGTCGGCAGAGGGTGACTTTGGCAGAGCTCTTCCCAGGACAGAATTTTTATGTCCAAGCCTTTGGGGGTAGCAGGTGATGGGCTTGTGTCATGTTCTGTAAGTCCCCCCTCTCTTCTGTTTCCCCACGTCGGCATTGGTTGTTACTAGTGGGGGAGATATTTGCTAAGAAATGTTCTTTGCTCCTTTTCCATCCACCATAATGGATGAGTAGTGCACTCTGCAAGGTCTGGATGCGAGAGCCTTGGAATTCGAAAGAAGATGAAGAAACTCAGATTCTGATACAAGAAATGTTTATTGAAGTGAAAGAATTCTGAGAAAAGAAGAAGCTGAAGGAATAAGTGAGAGGGTGGAAGTAGGACGACCATCAGCCAAGGTGCTTTGGTTGCAGGATCTGTTTCCAGAGCCCTGATCTGGTGGTGTCAGGAGTGGTGCTGAGGGGTCCTTAGCAGATGTAGCCGCCCCTTCTGCCGTAGCCACAGCCCAGGCCTCCCAGCCCATAGCCAAGGCCAAAGCCAAATCCCCCAGAGATGGGCTGTCCCTGGGCATTGAGTTCAGTGCCCACAGCAGCCGAGGAGGTGGATCCGACGGCGGTGCTCTGGGGGAAGGAGGTCATGATGGGTCCTGGCAGGGTGACCAGCACAGGGGAAGGGTTGATGATGACGCGTGAGTCCTGGCATTGCAGGGCACAGGGCTCGTTGCAGCTGTTGGCCAGCGGGGTGGGTCCGCAGGGTCGGCAGAGGTTGTAGCAGGCCATGGGTGTGGTGTGGAGGGTCCCTGGAAGAGAGGGGGGATTGAGGCAGGGCAGGGGTGTGGGGGGTGTGAGGGGGTGGTGATGCAGGAGGGTGAGGGAGTGTGGGAGGCTGTTGTGGGGGCTATGGGGAGGAGTGAGGGCTGCTGAGGTTGGGGGCTGAGTGTGCTGACATTGAGGGGTCAGGGGTGCAGGAGCAGGAGGTTCTGGGGCTTGAGGCTCACCTTGTTGTCAGCAGGAGGAGAAGGTGTGAGGAGAAGTGTGTGATGGAGAGAGGCTCTGGGCTGGCTTTTATGCTGGTCCTGTGGGGGTGGGACAGCCTTGCCCCATGGCCTTGGGGCATTTTGCTGTTCACATTTCCTGACTGGCTCAGAGTGTCGTGTCCTGTGGCGTGGAGTGGTTTTCATGTTGCAGCTCTGCTGTGTCATGTCCTTTTTCTGCATCCATCTCCATCTGCCTTTGGTGGGAGCTTTCAAAAGCAAGTATTAGCGACCAAAGGCTGTTTTTGTGGTGGGCTGTAGACGTGACCAGAACATTGGACAGTGGGGTGTCATCACTGAAGTCACCCCATGTCCCTGGTATGCTCTGGTTTGTGGGTGTCTTTGGAGGCAGTGCTCATTCCCATACAGCCCTGACAGTCTGACCTATCTGGGCTTTACAGATCTTCTGGGGGTGACGAGTATCCACCTCCATCACATTCTCTCTCTCTTTCAATTGCTTACATTCTAAACCTGTCTACATGCCAAGCTTTTCCTGCAGGAGATGGGCAAACAATCCCTGTGATACCTCCCCTACTGTGCAATGCCTTGTATTGGTCCATGCGTAGCGCTCGTCTCAGCTGGGCCCAGCAAGGTCAGATTCTGGGGTGTCATTGCTGGGCTCTGAGTGAAAACTGGAAAGGAAAATTGCTGAAGGATAAGTAGAAGAAGTGAGGAGCAGTTGAAGGAACTTATTTATTCACTTTTCAGAAAAAGAGGGTTGGCCTTGTTCCTCTCTAGAATTTCCTGAATGGAAATCGTACCATTGGTGTTGTCTGCCATAGACTTGCAAGTCATGATGTGGGGATTGTTTTCCTTCCCACAATCCTTCAACATCCTGTCCTTCTTTTGAGACCGTGTTCATCTGACCATGACAGCAGCTTTGAAGTGAGAGTTGGTATTTGGGAGGATTGGCATGTAAGCTGTGTGTCAGGGAAACCAGAGTATGCAAGAAAAGCCTAGGATAAGTATGGGTGTCATCACTGAAGTGGTTTTGTGGTACTTGTGTGGTTTATTTTGTGGATGTGGTGTGAAGAGAGTCACCTTTGCATGGCATCCTTGTAAGGCTGGTCTGGGCTTTGCAGCTGTGCCGTGCATGAGGGGCTGAGTCTTCCATCATGCTCATTCTTTCTCTAAAATGTGAGTATGTGAGAGCCAAGTCTGGTGTTGATGGTTCATGTCAAAGAGGACTCAAGACGTGACCAGGCTTTGGAGGGGTGAGGTGTCATCAGTGAATCAGCCTGTAGAAGTCATGGTTTTCTGTTTGTGGGTGTGATGTGAAGAGTGGCCCCAAACTATGCCAGGTCTGTCAGGCTGCTCTGGGCTTTGTATCCGTGTCAGTTGTGAGCGCCTGGATTCTGTTCCATGTGGGCAGTGGGAGATTTGCCCCTTCAGCAAGTGGGAGATGGTTGGAGTGGCTGAGGCACCACTTGGCTGTTCCACCTGTCAGCGTTACCTGGAGACTGAGGGTTAAAGGGAATCCCCCAAAAAGATCAAGCATGGGAAAACATAAAAGTTCTGCATCAGGACACGAATTGCACTTGGCTGAGCATCATGTTGTGGGCCAAGTATCTGGAAAATGGCTTTTCTGATCAGGACCCTGTGGTGCTGGTTGAGAACAAAGAGACCAGGAGGTTGCAGTAGGGGTTTACTTCAAAGAGTGTTAGGAGTGTCCAAGAGAGTTTTTGGAAAATTGTTGCCCTGAGGTTGGGAAGACTGGCCCTTGCTTTCTTTAGAGCACTGGTGAGATTCCATGTGGAGTGGTGTGGACAGTTCTGACCTCCACAGGTGAGATATCAAAACAGGGGTAGTGGATGAATACCAGTTGAGGGCTGCCAGATCACTCCAGGGCGCTGGTATCTTTGGTAGAGGAGAGACTGAGAGAGCTGGACTGGACAGGAGGTGTCACGAGTGTGTTGGAGCTCAGTATTGCACATATTAAGGGAAATGGGGCGAGTGCATGAGTGTGAAGAGACAGAATTCTGTGGGCAAAGGACACAAGAATTTTTTGCTGTGTGTGGCGTGTCACAGAGTTTAAGAGACAATTGATTCCCTCTCCTGGGAGCTCTAAAACAGAACTGGCCGTAGTCCTGGAAATCCTGCTCCTGCTGGGCCTACTTGACCAGAGGGAATGGACGCATTTGCTGCTCAAAGTTCCTGTCCAAGTGGATGATGTTCTTGTTCCTTTATTCTGAGGATTTAAGAATCCTGCTGCAAGCACAGTTTTTTTGAAGTTTGTGCTGGCATAGAGTGTGTTTGGCAGGGTAAATCCAGCCCAGGAGAGAATTGTGCTCTCTGAGCCTTTTGTGTATCAGGTGATGGGCTAGTGTCACATTCTTGATGTCCCCCGCTCCTGTTTTTCATTTCAGTACTGGTTGTTTTTTCTGATGGGGACATATTTGCTATGAAATGTTCTTTACTCCTTTTCTATCCACCATAATTTTTGAATAGTGGCATTTCACAGAGTGAGGATGTGAGACCTTTGAAATTCCAAAAGAAGAGGCAGCAAGTCAGGTTCTGATACAAGAAATGTTTATTGAAGCAAAAGAATTATGAGAGAGAAGAAGCCGAAGGAATCAGTTGTGGAATAAAATTCCGGTGACCATCAGCCAAGGTGCTTTGGTTAGAGGAGCTCAGACCTGCAGAGGGTGTGAGGGTCCTTAGCAGATGTAGCCGCCCCTTCTGCCATAGCCACAGCCCAGGCCTCCCAGCCCATAGCCAAGGCCAAAGCCAAATCCCCCAGAGATGGGCTGTCCCTGGGCATTGAGTTCAGTGCCCACAGCAGCCGAGGAGGTGGATCCAACGACGGTGCTCTGGGGGAAGGAGGTCATGATGGGTCCTGGCAGGGTGACCAGCACAGGGGAAGGGTTGATGATGACACGGGAGTCCTGGCATTGCAGGGCACAGGGCTCGTTGCAGCTGTTGGCCAGCGGGGTGGGTCCGCAGGGTCGGCAGAGGTCGTAGCAGGCCATGGGTGTGGAGTGGAGAGTCCCTGGAAGAGAGGGGGGTGAGGCAGTGCAGGGGTGTGGGGGTGTGAGGGGTGGTGATGCAGGAGGGTGAGGGAGTGTGGAGGCTGTTCTGGGTCTGTGGGGAGGCGTGAGGGCTGCTGAGGCTGGGGCTGAGCATGCTGGCAGAGAGGGGTCAGGGGTGCAGGGACAGGAGGATCAGGGACTTGAGACTCACCTTGTTGTCAGCAGGAGCAACAGGAGGAGAAGGTTTCAGGAGATGTGTGTGAGAGAGAGAGGCTCTGGGCTGGCTTTTATGCTCGTCCTGGAGGGGCGGGACAGCTTTGTCCCATGGCCTTGGGTCATTTTGGAAGCCTGGTGAGTCCTGATGTGGGGTGTGTTTTGCTTCCCACAACTCTGCTGTGTCATGTCTTTTTCTTGATGCCATGTCCTTGACGGCAGCTTTTAATTGCAAGTATTAGATACCAAAGGCTGCTGTTGATGTTGTTTGTCTTGGAGGGATGAAGCTGTGACCGGTGCTTTGGAGAGTTGGGGTGTCATCATTATGTCCGTGCTGTGCTGTGGTTTTGTGGGTGTGTGGTGAAGAGGGCCCTCATTCCACCACAGGCACGTCAGGCTCCTTTGGGCTTTCCCGCTCTTCTAGTGGTGACAGGTGTCCCCTTCCATCACATTTTCTGTCTTTTTGCCACGTTGAAAAATTTCTAAAGCTCTCTGTATTCCAGGCCTCTTCCACTGGAGCTGTGAAAGCAGTTCCTCTGATTTAGGGCTGCCTCCCATATTCCCAAGGCCTTGTGGTGTTTCATCCATAGCTGGTGGAGGATAAGGAGAAGAAGATATGTGAGGAGCAGTTTATGAAACTCCAAACATTTCCTTTTTAGAAAAAAAAGTGTTGATCTTGTTACTCTGTTGAGGAATCTGAATAGAAATCATAATATCAATTTTGTCTGCCAATGCCTTACAGGTTGTGATGTGGGAATTGTTTTCCTCCCCACCACTCTGCAGAGTCATGTCCTGCTTTTGAGATCTTGTCCATCTGACCGTAGCTTTAAAGTGAGAGTTGGTATTTGGGAGGATTGGTATGGAAGATGTGTGTCAGAGAAACCAGAATATACAGTAAAAGCCGAGGATAAATATGGATGTCATAAGTGAGGTCATTTTGTGGTTCTTGTGTGGTTTGCTTTGTGGATGTGGTGTGAAGAGGGGCTTGATGCCATCACAGCCCTGTCAGGCTGGTCTGGCCCTTCCAGCAGTTCCGTGCATGATGAGTTGCTCTTTCCATCACAGTGATTTCCTCCTTAAAAGTATATTTCTGCCCAGAGTCTGGTGTTCATGGTGCATGTCAAAGGGGACTGAAGACATGACCAAGATTTAGAGACATGGGGTGTCATCAATGAGGTTGCCCTATGGAACTCATGATTTTGGGTTGTGTGATGTGAAGTTTGGCCCCAAACTATCCCAGGTCTGTTACACTGCCATGGGCTCTGCATCTGTGACTGGTGTGAACACCTGGACTCTGTTCCATGTGAGCAGTGGGAGAGTTTCCCCTTACAGCAAGCTGGCAGATGGTGGAATGCCTGTGGAACCACTTGGCTGTTCCACCAGTCAGAGGGATCTGGAGTCTAAGTGTTAAAGGAATCTCCTGCATTTCAGGAGTGTAAAATGTGAAGTTCTATGGACTGAGAGTCTGAAAAGTGACTTTTCTGATCAGGACACAGTAGTGCTGGTTGAGAACAAAGAGACCAGAAGGATGTAGTAGGACTTTACTTTAAAGGATGTCACCTATGTGCAAGAGAGATTTTGAAAATTGTTGCCATTGTTGGGAGAGGAGGCCCTTGCTGTCTTTAGAGGACTTGTGAGATCCCATGTGGAGTGGTGTGGAGAATTCAGGCCTCCATAGGTGAAGAAGCACAACAGGGGCCATGAACAAATAGCAGTTGAAGGCCAGGAGATACTTAAGGGGCCTGGTGAATGTTTGCTAGAGGAGAGACTGAGAGAGCTGGGACTCTGAGGAGACAAGGCTGGGCAGGAGGTGTCCCGAATGTGTGGGAGCCCAGCTGTTTTCAGCGCTGCAAAAATGAAGGGAAACGGGGCAAGTGCCCCATTGTGAAATGTGGCAGAATTCTATCAGCAAGAATTGTTTTGTGGATGTGTGTTCTCTGTGAGTGTAGTGTGGGATGGGTTCTGTCTCTTCTGAGCTCCAAAATTGAACTGGCCATAGTACTGGAAATCCTGCTCCTGCCAGGCTTGCTTGAGCAGAACAGATGGAAGCATTTGCTCTCCAGTGTTCCTGTCCAAGTCGATGATGCTCTTGCTCCTCTGTTTGCTGGGAGAATTTAGGAATGCTGCTGGAAAGAGACTGTTTAAAGTGTGTGCTGTCAGAGAGTGACTTTTACAGAGCTGTGCTGAGGATTGAAATGTTGTGTCAAAGCCTTTGCTGAATCAGGTGATGGTCTTGTGTCATGTTCTGGAACATCCCCTCTCTCTCGTGTTTTCCATGTCAATGTTGGTTGTTACTGGTTGAGTCATATTTGCTAAGAAATGTTCTTTGCTCCTTTTCCATCCACCATAATGGTTGAGTAGTGGCACTGCACAGGGTGAGGATGTGAGGGTATTGAAATTCTGAAAGAAAAGTAAGCAACTCAGGTTCTGATACAAGAAACATTTATTGAAGTGAGAGAATTTGGAGGAAGCGGAAGCTGAAGGAATCAGGTGTGAGGTACAAGTAAGGAGTATATCAGCCCAGATGCTTTGGTTGCAGGATCTGTTTCCAGAGCCCTGAGCTGGTGGTGTCAGGAGTGGTGCTGAGGGTCCTTAGCAGATGTATCCGCCCCTTCTGCCGTAGCCACAGCCCAGGCCTCCCAGCCCATAGCCAAGGCCAAAGCCAAATCCCCCAGAGATGGGCTGTCCCTGGGCATTGAGTTCAGTGCCCACAGCAGCCGAGGAGGTGGATCCGACGGCGGTGCTCTGGGGGAAGGAGGTCATGATGGGTCCTGGCAGGGTGACCAGCACAGGGGAAGGGGTTGATGATGACAGCGGGGAGTCCTGGCATTGCAGGGCACAGGGCTCGTTGCAGCTGTTGGCCAGCGGGGGTGGGTCCGCAGAGGGTCGGCAGAGGTCAAGTAGCAGGCCATGGGTGTGGTGTGGAGGGTCCCTGGAAGAGAGGGGGGTGAGGCAGGGCAGGGATGTGGGTGTGTGAGGGTTGGTGATGCAGGAGGGTGAGGGAGTGTGGAGGCTGTTGTGGGGCTGTGGGGAGGCGTGAGGGCTGCTGAGGCTGGGGCTGAGCGTGCTGGCAGAGAGGGGTCAGGGGTGCAGGGGCAGGAGGGTCAGGGGCTTGAGACTCACCTTGTTGTCAGCAGGAGCAGGAGGAGAAGGTTTCAGGAGATGTGTGTGAGAGAGAGAGGCTCTGGGCTGGCTTTTATGCTGGTTCTGGAGGGGCGGGACACCTTTGTCCCATGGCCTTGGGGCATTTTGCAGGCCTGGTGAGTCCTGAGGTGGGGAGTGTTTTGCTTCCCACAACTCTGCCCGTGTCATGGCCTGTTCTTAAGGCTGTGACCTTGGCAGCAGGTTTTAAATGTAAGTATTAGAGGGCAAGGGCTGCTGTTGATGTTGTTTGTCTTGGAGGGCTGAAGCTGTGACCAGAGCTTTGGATGGGTGGGTTGTCATCATTGTGGCCGTGCTGCGCTGTGGTTTCTTTGGTGTGTGATGAAGAGGGGCGTCATTCCACCAAAGCCACGTCAGGCTCGTTTGGCCTTTGCAACTCTTCTGGAGGTGGCAGCTGTCCCCTTCCATCACATTTTCTTTCTCCCTACCATGTTGTGAAATTTCTAAAGCTCTCTGTATTCCTGGCTTTTCCCACTGGAGATGCAAAAGTAATTCCTGTGATTTAAGGATGCCTCCCGTATTCCCAAGGCCTTGTGTGACTTTATCCATAGCTCGTAGAGGATAAGGTGAAGAAGACATGTGAGCAGCAGTTGATGGAACTCCAAACATTCACTTTTGAGAAATAATAATGTTGATCTTGTTGCTCTCTAGAGGAATCTGAATGGAAATCATAAGGTCAAATTTGTTTGACAGTGCCTTACAGATCATGATGTGGGAATTTTTTTCTTTCCTACAACTCTTCAGTGTCATGTCCTGGTCTTGAGGTTATATCCATCTGACCGTAGTGGCAGCTTTAAAGTGAGAATTGCTATTTGTAGCATTGGTATGGAAGATGTTTGTCAGGGAAACCAGAATATAAAATAAAATCCTAGGATAAATATGGATGTCACAAGTGAGGTCATTTTGTGGTACTTGTGTGGTTTGCTTTGTGGTTGTGGTGTGAAATGGGGCCCAGTTTCATCATGGCCATGTCAGCCTGGTCTGGGCTTTGCTGCTGTGCCGTTCATGATGAGTTACTCTTTCCATCACAGTGATTTCCTCCTTAAAAGTATATTTCTGTCCAGAGTCTGGTGTTCGTGGTGCATGTCAAAGGGGACTGAAGACATGACTAAGATTTAGAGACATGGGGTGTCGTCAGTGAGATTGCCCTATGGAACTCATGATTTTGGGTTGTGTGATGTGAAGTTTGGCCCCAAATTATCCCAGGTGTGTTACGCTCCTCTGGGCTCTGCATCTGTGACTGGTGTGAACACCTGGACTCTGTTCCATGTGGGCAGTAGGAGAGTTGCCTCCTCTGCAAGTTGAGAGATGATGGAATGTCTGAGGCACCACTTGGTAGTTCCACCACCCAGAGGGATCTGGAAGCTGAGTGTTCAAGAAATCTCCTGCATTTCAAGAGTGGAAAATGTGAAATTCTGCATTTAGGCAGAAATAGTGCTGGGCCCCTCCTCATGCTGTGGACTGAGAGTCTGGGAGGTGGCTGGTGGAAAACAAAGAGACCATGAGATTGCAGAGGAGCTTTATTTCAAAGGATGTCACCTGTGTCCAAGTGAGGTTCCTGAAAACTGTTGCCGTGAAATAGTGAGAGGGTGACCCTTTCTTTCTTTAGAACACTGGTGGAATCCCATGTGCAGTGGTGTGGACAGTTCTAGCCTCCACAGGTGAAGAAGCAGAATAGAGGCCGAGAACGAGGACCTGTTGAGGGCCACTAGATGTTGAATGGTCTTGGCTAGAGGAGAGACTGAGAGCGCTGGGACTACCAAGAGACAAGGATGGGCAAGAGGTGTCACAAGGGTGTGTGGGAGCCCAGCTGTTCTCAGCACTGAAGGAAAAGGAGGCACGTGCAGAAGTGAAAATAGATGGAATTCCACGGGTAAAGGAAGCAAGAATTCTTTGGTGTGTTTGGATGCTCACAGAGTGTAAGACACAATGGGGTCCCTCTGCCTGGAGGGCTGAACTGGCTGTAGTCCTGGAAATTCTGCTCCTGCCAGGCGTGCTTGAGCAGAGAGGATGGAAGCATTTCCTCTCCAGAGTTCCCACTCAAGTGGGTGATGCAGGCAGGATTTAAGAATCCAGCTGGAAAGAGTGTTTCAAGTGTGTGCTGGCATAAAGTGCCTTTGCCAGGGGAGTACCCAGGAGAGAATTGTTGTGTCCAAGCCTTTGTTGTACCACCTGATGACGTTGTGTCATGTTCTGGGAGATCGCTCCTCTCTCCTGTTTCCCATGTCAGCGTTGGTTATCGCTGATGGGGACATATATGCTAATGAATGTTCTTTGCTCCTTTTCCATCCACCATAATGGTTGAGTAGTGGCATTTCACAGAGTGAGGATGTGAGACCTTTGAAATTCCAAAAGAAGAGGCAGCAAGTCAGTTTCTGATACAAGAAACGTTTATTGAAGCAAAAGAATTATGAGAGAGAAGAAGCCGAAGGAATCAGTTGTGGAATAAAATTAGAGTGACCATCCGCCAAGGTGCTTTGGCTCCAGGAGCTCAGGGCTGCAGAGGGTGTGAGGGTTCTTAGCAGATGTAGCCGCCCCTTCTGCCGTAGCCACAGCCCAGGCCTCCCAGCCCATAGCCAAGGCCAAAGCCAAATCCCCCCGAGATGGGCTGTCCCTGGGCATTGAGTTCAGTGCCCACGGCAGCTGAGGAGGTGGATCCGACGGCGGTGCTCTGGGGGAAGGAGGTCATGATGGGTCCTGGCAGGGTGACCAGCACAGGGGAAGGGTTGATGATGACACGGGAGTCCTGGCATTGCAGGGCACAGGGCTCGTTGCAGCTGTTGGCCAGCGGGGTGGGTCCATGAGGGTCGGCAGAGAGGTCGTAGCAGGCCATGGGTGTGGTGTGGAGGGTCCCTGGAAGAGAGGGGGGTGAGGCAGTGCAGGGGTGTGGGGGTGTGAGGGGTGGTGATGCAGGAGGGTGAGGGAGTGTGGAGGCTGTTGTGGGTCTGTGTGGAGGCGTGAGGGCTGCTGAGGCTGGGGCTGAGCGTGCTGGAAAGAGAGGGGTCAGGGGTGCAGGAGCAGGAGGGTCAGGGGCTTGAGGCTCACCTTGTTGTCAGCAGGAGCAGGAGGAGAAGGTGTGAGGAGAGGTGTGTGAGGGAGAGAGGCTCTGGTCCGGCTTTTATGCTGGTCCTGTAGGGGTGGGACTGCCTTGTCCCATGGCCTTGGGGCATTTTACGCGTCACAGTTGATGGGTGTCTCAGAGTGGCGACTTCTCTGGTGGGCTGTGTTTTCCTTCCCACAACTCTGCTGTGTCATGTCCTGCTTTTGAATCCGTCCTCATGTGACCTTGGCAGCAGCTTTTAAAAGGAAGTATTAGAGATCAAAGGGTGTTTTTTGGGGAGAGCTGCGGACGTGACCAGGGCTTTGGACAGTTGGGCGTCATCACTGAAGTCACGCAATGGCCCATGTGTGCTGTGGTTTGTGAGTGTCTTGTGGAGACAGGCCTCATTCCTCCACTGCCATGTCTGGCTAATCTGAGCTTTGTAGCTCTGCTGGGGGTGACGGGTGTCCTCTTCCATTGCATTCTCTCCATCCTTGTGCTGTAGCTGCATTGTAAATCTGTCTACACGCCAGGCCTTTCCTGCTGGGAACGGGAAATCAATCCCTGTGATGCCTCCCCTGCTGTCCAATGCCTTGTGTTGGTTCATTCCTAGCGCTCATCTCAGCTGGGCCCAGCAAGGTCAGACTCTGGGGTTTCTTGGGAGGCTCTGAGCATAAAGTAGAAATTAAAGCTGCTGAAGGAGAAGAGGAAAGCACGAGGAGCAGTTCACAGAACTCCAGACATCCATTTTTCAGAAAAGCGAGTTGACCTTGTTCGTCTCTAGATGTACCTGAATGGAAATTGTAACATCAGTTTTATCTGGCATAGACTTGCGAGCTGTGATGTGAGGATTGTTTTCCTTCCCACAATCCTTCAGTGTCATGTCCTGCTCTTGAGGCCATGTCCATCTGACCTTGGTGGGGGCTTCGAAGTGAGAGCTGGTATTTGGGAGGATTTGCTTCTAAGGTGCATGTTAGAAAAAACAGAATAAACAACTAATGCCTAGAAATAATATGGGTGTCATCAATGCGGTCATTTTGTGGTACTCGTGTGGTTTAGTTTGTGGGTGTGGTGTGAAGAGGGGCCCAATTTCATCACAGCCATGTCAGGCTGCTCTGGGCTCTGCATCTGTGCCAGGTGTGAGCACCTGGACTCTTCCATTCCATATCAGTAGTATGAGAGTTGCCCCTTCAGCAAGTCGGCAGATGGTGGAGTGGCTGTTCCACCAGTGAGAAGGACCTGGAGACTGAGGGTTGAAGGAATCCCCTAGAAGATCAAGCAAGGGAAACATGAAGTTCTGCATTTGTACAGGAATAGCCCTTGGCCCCACATCATATTGCAGGCTGAGAGTATGGAAAGTGGCTTTTCTGATCAGACCCAAGTCTGCTAGTGGAGAACACAGAGACCAGAAGGTTGCAGTGGGGCTTTACTTTAAAGGATATCACCTGTTTTTAAGACAGATTTCAGAAAATTGCTGCCATGAAATCTTGAGAGGTGGCTCTTGCTGTCTTTAGAGCACTGGTGGAATCCCATGTGGAATGGTGTGGACAGTTCTGTCCTCCACAGGTGAAGAGGCACAACAGGGGCCGTGAACAAATACCGGTTGAAGGCCAGGAGATACTTAAGAGACTGGTGGATGTTTGCTAGAGGAGAGACTGAGAGAGCTGGCACTCTGCAGAGACAAGGCTGGGCAGGAGGTGTCACAAATGTGTGGGAGCCCAGCTGTTTTCAGCGCTGCAAAAATGAAGGGAAACGGGGCACGGGCCCCATTGTGAAACGAGACAGAGTTCTATCAGCAAGAATTGTTTTGTGGATGTGTGTTCTCTGTGAGTGTAGTGTGGGATGGGTTCTGTCTCTTCTGAGCTCCAAAATTGAACTGGCCATAGTACTGGAAATCCTGCTCCTGCCAGGCTTGCTTGAGCAGAACAGATGGAAGCATTTGCTCTCCAGTGTTCCTGTCCAAGTCGATGATGCTCTTGCTCCTCTGTTTGCTGGGAGAATTTAGGAATGCTGCTGGAAAGAGACTGTTTAAAGTGTGTGCTGTCAGAGAGTGACTTTTGCAGAGCTGTGCTGAGGAGTGAAATGTTGTGTCAAAGCCTTTGTTGAATCAGGTGATGGTCTTGTGTCATGTTCTGGAAGATCCCCGCTCTCTCCTGTTTTCCATGTCAATGTTAATTGTTACTGGTTGAAACATATTTGCTAAGAAATGTTCTTTGCTCCTTTTCCATCCACCATAATGGTTGAGTAGTGGCATTGCACAGGGTGAGGATGTGAGAGTATTGAAGTTCTGAAAGAAGAGTAAGCAACTCAGGTTCTGATACAAGAAACATTTATTGAAGTAAGAGAATTCTGGGAAAGAGGAAGCTGAAGGAATCAGGTGTGAGGTACAAGTCATTAGTACATCAGCCAAGGTGCTTTAGTTGCAGGATCTGTTTCCAGAGCCCTGAGCTGGTGGTGTCAGGAGTGGTGCTGAGGGTCCTTAGCAGATGTATCCACCCCTTCTGCCGTAGCCACAGCCCAGGCCTCCCAGCCCATAGCCAAGGCCAAAGCCAAATCCCCCAGAGATGGGCTGTCCCTGGGCATTGAGTTCAGTGCCCACGGCAGCCGAGGAGGTGGATCCGACGGCGGTGCTCTGGGGGAAGGAGGTCATGATGGGTCCTGGCAGGGTGACCAGCACAGGGGAAGGGTTGATGATGACGCGGGAGTCCTGGCATTGCAGGGCACAGGGCTCGTTGCAGCTGTTGGCCAGCGGGGTGGGTCCGCAGGGTTGGCAGAGGTCGTAGCAGGCCATGGGTGTGGAGTGGAGAGTCCCTGGAAGAGAGGGGGGTGAGGCAGTGCAGGGGTGTGGGGGTGTGAGGAGTGGTGATACAGGCGGGTGAGGGAGTGTGGAGGCTGTTGTGGGGGTGTGGGGAGGCGTGAGGGCTGCTTAGGGTGGGGCTGAGCGTGCTGGAAGAGAAGGGCCAGGAGTGCAGGAGCAGGAGGGTCAGGGGATTGGGGCTCACCTTGTTGTCCGCAGGAGAAGAAGACGTGAAGAGAAGTGTGTGAGGGAGAGAGGCTCTGGGCTGGCTTTTATGCTGGTCCTTGAGGGGCGGGACAGCGTTGTCCCATGGCCTTAGGGCATTTTGGAAGCCTGGTGAGTCCTGAGGTGGGGAGTATTTTGCTTCCCACAACTCTGCTGTGTCATGTCCTCTTCTTAATGTCATGACCTTGGCAGCAGCTTTTAAATGCAAGTATTAGACACCAAAGGCTGCTGTTGATGTTGTTTGTCTGGGAGGAATGAAGACGTGACCAGAGCTTTGGCGAGGTGGGGTGTCATCTTTTTGGCCATGCTGTGCTGTGGTTTTTTTGGTGTGTGGTGAAGAGGGGCCACATTCCACCACAGGCATGTCAGGTTAGTTTGGGCTTTACAGCTTTTCTGGTGCTGGCAGATATCCCCTTCCATCTCATTTTCTGTCTTCCTATCTTGTTGTGAAATTTCTAAACCTGTCTGTATTCCAGCACTTTCCTACGGGAGATGGGAATGTGATTCCAGTGATTTAGGGCTGCCTCCCATAGTCCCCAGGGTCTGGTGTTGGTTCATCCATAGCTGGTGAAGGATAAGAAGAAGAAGAGATGTGAGGAGCTGTTTATGGAACTCTAGACATTCACTTTTCAGAAAAGCAGTGTGGGCCTTGTTACTCTCTAGATGAACCTGAATGGAAATCATAATGTAAGTTTTGTCTGCCAGTGCCTTACAGGTCATGATGTGGGGATTGTTTTCCTCCCCACAATCCTTCAGTGTCATGTCCTGCTGTTGAATCCATGTCCTTATGACCATAGCAGTAGCTTTAAAGTGAGAGTAAGCATAAAGCATCATTTTCATGGAAGCTGTGTGTCAGGGAAACCAGAATATACAGCAGAAGTCTAGGATAAATATGGATGTCATCAGTGACGTCATTGTGTGGTACTGGTGTTGTTTAGTTTGTGGTTTTGGTATGAAGAGGGACCCCTTCCAATCAGAGTTATGTCAGAGTGGTCTGGACTTTGCAGCAATGCCTTGTATGAGGAGCTGCCCCTTTCCATCATGGCCATTCCTCCTTTAAAGTATGAGTATTTGAGACCAAAGACTACTGTCGATGGTGCTTGTCAAAGAGAACTGAAGATGTGACCAGGGTTTGCAGAAGCGGGGTGTCATCACTGAGGTAAACCTATGGAACTCGTTATTTTGGGTTGTGTGATGTGAACCGGGATCCCAAACTATGCAGTCAGGCTGGTTTGGGCTTTGTATCTGTGCCAGATGTGAGCAACTGGACTCTTCCATTACATATTAACTGTGGGAGAGTGGCTCCTTCAGCAAGTTGGCAGATGGTGGAGTGGCCGAGAGTGACCTGGAGATTGAGGGTTGAAGGGGTCTCCTGAAGTTGAAGCGAGAGAAAAATTAAGTTCTGCATTTGTATAGGAATAGCACTTGTCTCAGCATCATGTTGTAGGCTGAGTGTTTGGAAATTGGCTTTTCATATCAGGACCCAGTGGTGCTGGTGGAGAGCAAAGCTATTAGAAGGTTGCATTGGAGCTTTACTTCAAAGGATGTCTGTCACCCATGTTCAGGACAGATTTCAGAAAATTGTTGACATGAAGTTGGGAGAGGTGGCCCTTCCTGTGTTTAGGGCACTGGTGGGATCCCGTGTGGCATGGTGTGGACAGTTCTGGCCTCCACAGGTGAAGAAGCACAATGAGGTAGTGAACAAATACCAGTTGAGGGCCATGAGATAGTGGAAGGGCTGGATAATCTTTGCTGGGGGAGAGACTGAGAGAGCTGAGACTCTGAGGAGACAAGGCTGGGTGAAGGTGTTACGAATGGGACACCCAGCTGTTTTCAGCACTGCACACGTGAAGGGAAAGGGGGCAAGTGCACTTGTGAAATGAGACAGAATTGCATCAGCAAGAATTGTTTTGTGGGTGTGGGTGCCCAGAGAGTGTAGGAAATGATGGGTTCCATCTTATTGGAGCTCCAAAACTGAACTGGCCATAGTCCTGGAGATCCTGCCCCTTCTGGGCCTGCTTGAGCAGAATGGATGGAAACACTTGCTGTCCAGAGTTCTTGCCAAACTGCATGATGCTCTTATTCCTCCATTTCCTAAGAGAATTCGGGAATCCTGCTGAAAACAGTGTTTTTCAAGTATGTGCTGGCATAGAATCACTTTGGCAGGGCGGTGCCCAGGAAAGAATAGTTGTGTCCAAGCCTTTGTTGTATCAGATGATGGGTTTCTGTCATGTTCTGGACGGTCCCGCCCCCTCTCCTCTATCCCATGTTGCCATTGGTTGTTAATGGTGTGGACATATTTGATAATAAATGTTGCTTGCTCCATTTGCATCCACCATATTGGTTGAATAGTGGCATTGCAGAGGCTGAGAATGTGAGACCATTGGAATTCCAAAAGAAGAGGAAGTAACCCATGTTCAGTTACAGGAAAAATTTATTGAAATGAGAGATTTCTACAAAAGAGGAAGCTGAAGGAATCAGGTGTCAGGTACATGTAAGGAGTACATCCGCTATGTTGCTTTGGTTGCAGGATCTGTTTCCAGAGCCCTGAGCTGGTGGTGTCAGGAGTGGTGCTGAGGGTCCTTAGCAGATGTAGCCGCCCCTTCTGCCGTAGCCACAGCCCAGGCCTCCCAGCCCATAGCCAAGGCCAAAGCCAAATCCCCCAGAGATGGGCTGTCCCTGGGCATTGAGTTCAGTGCCCACGGCAGCCGAGGAGGTGGATCCGACGGCCGGTGCTCTGAGGGAAGGAGGTCATGATGGGTCCTGGCAGGGTGACCAGCACAGGGGAAGGGTTGATGATGACGCGGGAGTCCTGGCATTGCAGGGCACAGGGCTCGTTGCAGCTGTTGGCCAGCGGGGTGGGTCCGCAGGGTCGGCAGAGGTCGTAGCAGGCCATGGGTGTGGTGTGGAGGGTCCCTGGAAGAGAGGGGGAGTGAGGCAGTGCAGGGGTGTGGGGGTGTGAGGGGTGGTGATGCAGGCGGGTGAGGGAGTGTGGAGGCTGTTGTGGGGGTGTGGGGAGGCGTGAGGGCTGCTGAGGCTGGGTCTGGGCATGCTGGCAGAGAGGGGTCAGGGGTGCAGGAGCAGGAGGTTCAGGGGCTTGAGGCTCACCTTTTTGTCAGCAGGAGGAGAAGGTGTGAGGAGAAGTGTGTGATGGAGAGAGGCTCTGGGCTGGCTTTTATGCTGGTCCTGTAGGGGTGGGACAGCCTTGCCCCATGGCCTTGGGGCATTTTGCTGTCCACATTTCCCGGCTGGCTCAGAGTGTTGTGTCCTGTGGTGGGGAGTGGTTTCCATGCTGCAGCTCTGCTGTGTCATGTCCTTTTTCTGCATCCATCTCCATCTGCCTTTGGTGGGAGCTTTCAAAAGCAAGTATTAGAGACCGAAGGCTTGTATTGCGGTGGGTTGTAGACATGACCAGAGCATTGTACAGTGGGGTGTCATCACTGAAGTCACCCCATGTCCCTGGTGTTCTGTGGTTTGTGGGTGTCTTTGGAGGCAGTGCTCATTCCCATACAGCCCTGACATTCTGACTCATCTGGGGTTTGCTGATCTTCTGGGGGTCACACATTCTCTCCCTCTTTCCATTGCTTACATTCTAAACCTGTGTACATGCCAGGCCTTTCCGGCTGGAGATAGGCAAACAGTCCCTGTGACGCCTCCCCTACTGTCCGATGCCTTGTGTTGGTTCATCTGTAGCGATCATCTCTGCAGGGCCCAGCAAGGTCACACTGTGGGTTGTAATTGCTGGGCTCTGAGTGAAAACTGGAAAGGAAAATTGCTGAAGGATAAGTAGAAGAAGTGAGGAGCAGTTGAAGGAACTCTTTCATTCACTTTTTAGAAATAGAGGGTTGGCCTTGTTCCTCTCTAGAATTTCCTGAATGGAAATGGTACCATTGGTTTTGTCTGCTATAGACTTGCAAGTCATGATGTGGGGATTGTTTTCCTTCCCACAATCCTTCAGCATCATGTCCTTCTTTTGAGACTGTGTTCATCTGACCTTAACAGCAGCTTTGAAGTGAGAGTTGGTATTTGGGAGGATTGGCATGGAAGTTGTGTGTCAGGGAAACCAGAGTATGCAAGAAAGGCTAGGATAAGTATGGGTGTCATCACTGAGGTGGTTTTTTGGGACTTGTGTGGTTTATTTTGCTAGGATGTGGTGTGAAGAGAGTCACCTTTGCATGGCATCCTTGTAAGGCTGGTCTGGGCTTTGCAGCTGTGCCGTGCATGAGGGGCTGAGTCTTCCATCATGCTCATTCTTTCTCTAAAATGTGAGTACGTGAGAGCAAAGGCTGGTGTTGATGGTTCATGTCAAATAGGACTCAAGACGTGACCAGGCTTTGGAGGGGTGAGGTGTCATCAGTGAATCAGCCTGTAGAAGTCATGGTTTTCTGTTTGTGGGTGTGATGTGAAGAGTGGCCCCAAACTATGCCAGGTCTGTCAGGCTGCTCTGGGCTTTGTATCCGTGTCAGTTGTGAGCGCCTGGATTCTGTTCCATGTGGGCAGTGGGAGATTTGCCCCTTCAGCAAGTGGGAGATGGTGGAGTGGCTGAGGCACCACTTGGCTGTTCCACCTGTCAGCGTGACCTGGAGACTGAGGTTAAAGGAACCCCCCAAAAGACCAAGCATGGGAAACATAAAGTTCTGCATCAGGACACGAATTGCACTTGGCTGAGCATCATGTTGTGGGCCAAGTATCTGGAAAATGGCTTTTCTCATCAGGACTCTGTGGTGCTGGTTGAGAACAAAGAGACCAGGAGGTTGCAGCAGGGCTTTGCTTCAAAGAGTGTTAGCAGTGTCCAAGAGAGTTTTTGGAAAATTGTTGCCCTGAGGTTGGGAAGACTGGCCCTTGCTTTCTTTAGAGCACTGGTGAGATTCCATGTGGAGTGGTGTGGACAGTTCTGATCTCCACAGGTGAGATATCACGATGGGGGTAGTGGATGAATACCAGTTGAGGGCTGCCAGATCACTCCAGGGTGCTGGTATCTTTGGTAGAGGAGAGACTGAGTGAGCTGGGCCTCTGAGGAGACAAGGGCTGGACAGGAGGTGTCACGAGTGTGTTGGAGCTCAGTATTGCACATATTAAGGGAAAGGGGTTGAGTGCATGAGTGTGAAGAGACAGAATTCTGTGGGCAAAGGACACAAGAATTTTTTGCTGTGTGTGGCGTGTCACAGAGTTTAAGAGACAATTGATTCCCTCTCCTGGGAGCTCTAAAAGCGAACAGGCAATAGTTCTGGAAATCCTGCTACTGCTGGGCCTACGTGACTAGGGGGGATGGACGCATTTGCTGCTCAAAGTTCCTGTCCAAGTGGATGATATTCTTGTTCCCCTATTCTGAGGATTTAAGAATCCTGCTGCAAGCGCAGGTTTTTTGAGGTTTGTGCTGGCATAGAGTGACTTTGGCAGAGCAAATCCAGCCCAGGAGAGAACTGTGCTCTCTGAGCCTTTTGTGTATCAGGTGATGGGCTTGTGTCACATTCTGGAAGTCCCCCTTCTCCTGTTTTCCATTTCAGTGCTCTTTTTTTTTTCTAAGGGAGACATATTTGCTAAGAAATATTCTTTGCTTCTTTTCCATCCATCATAATGGTTGAGTAGTGGCATTGTGCAGGGTGAGGATGTGAGACCATTGCAATTCCAAAAGAAGAGGAAGCAGCTCAGGTTCTGATACAGGAAACATTTATTGAAGCGAAAGAATTATGAGAAAGAAGAAGCCGAAGAAATGAGTTGTAGAAAAAAATTAGGGTGACAATCAGCCAAGGTGCTTTAGCTGCAGGAGCTCAGGGATGCAGAGGGTGTGAGGCTTCTTAGCAGATGTATCCGCCCCTTCTGCCATAGCCACAGCCCAGGCCTCCCAGCCCATAGCCAAGGCCAAAGCCAAATCCCCCAGAGATGGGCTGTCCCTGGGCATTGAGTTCAGTGCCCACGGCAGCCGAGGAGGTGGATCCGACGGCGGTGCTCTGGGGGAAGGAGGTCATGATGGGTCCTGGCAGGGTGACCAGCACAGGGGAAGGGTTGATGATGACGCGGGAGTCCTGGCATTGCAGGGCACAGGGCTCGTTGCAGCTGTTGGCCAGCGGGTTGGGTCCGCAGGGTCGGCAGAAGTCGTAGCAGGCCATGGGTGTGGTGTGGAGGGTCCCTGGAAGAGAGGGGGGTGAGGCAGGGCAGGGGTGTGGGGGTGTGAGGGGTGGTGATGCAGGAGGGTGAGGAAGTGTGGAGGCTGTTGTGGGGCTGTGGGGAGGCATGAGGGCTGCGGAGGCTGAGGCTGAGTGTGCTGGAAAGAGAGGGGTCAGGGGTGCAGGAGCAGGAGGGTCAGGGGCTTGAGGCTCACTTTTTTGTCAGCAGGAGCAGGAGGAGAAGGTGTGAGGAGAAGTGCGTGAGGGAGAGGGGCTCTGGGCTGGCTTTTATGCTGGTCCTATAGGGGTGGGACAGCCTTGTCCCATGGCCTTGGGACATTTTACGCGTCACAGTTGATGGGTGTGTCAGAGTGGCGAGTTCTCTGGTGGGCTGTGTTTTCCTTCCCACAACTCTGCTGTGTCATGTCCTGCTTTTGAATCCGTCCTCATGTGACCTTGGCAGCAGCTTTTAAAAGGAAGTATTAGAGACCAAAGGGTGGGTTTTGGGGAGAGCTGCGGATGTGACCAGGGCTTTGGACAGTGGGGCATCATCACTGAAGTCACCCCATGGCCCATGTGTGCTGTGGTTTGTGAGTGTCTTGTGGAGACAGGCCTCATTCCCCCACAGCCATGTCTGGCTAATCTGAGCTTTGTAGCTCTTCTGGGGGTGACGGGTGTCCTCTTCCATTGCATTCTCTCCATCCTTGTGCCATAGCTGCATTGTAAATCTGTCTACACGCCAGGTCTTTCCTGCTGGGAACGGGAAATCAATCCCTGTGATGCCTCCCCTGCTGTCCAATGCCTTGTGTTGGTTCATTCCTAGCGCTCATCTCAGCTGGGCCCAGCAAGGTCAGACTCTGGGGTTTCTTGGGAGACTCTGAGCATAAACTAGAAATTAAAGCTGCTGAAGCAGAAGAGGAAAGCACGAGGAGCAGTTCACAGAACTCCAGACATCCATTTTTCAGAAAAAGCGAGTTGACCTTGTTCGTCTCTAGATGTACCTGAATGGAAATTGTAACATCAGTTTTATCTGGCATAGACTTGCGAGTTGTGATGTGAGGATTGTTTTCCTTCCCACAATCCTTCAGTGTCATGTCCTGCTCTTGAGGCCATGTCCATCTGACCTTGGTGGGGGCTTTGAAGTGAGAGCTGGTATTTGGGAGGATTTGCTTCTAAGGTGCATGTCAGAAAAAACAGAATAAACAACTAATGCCTAGAAATAATATGGGTGTCATCAATGCGGTCATTTTGTGGTACTCGTGTGGTTTAGTTTGTGGGTGTGGTGTGAAGAGGGGCCCAATTTCATCACAGCTGTGTCAGGCTGCTCTGGGCTTTGCATCTGTGCCAGGTGTGAGCACCTGGACTCTTCCATTCCATATCAGTAGTATGAGAGTTGCCCCTTCAGCAAGTCGGCAGATGGTGGAGTGGCTGTTCCACCAGTGAGAAGGACCTGGAGACTGAGGGTTGAAGGAATCCCCTAGAAGATCAAGCAAGGGAAACATGAAGTTCTGCATTTGTACAGGAATAGCCCTTGGCCCCTCATCATATTGCAGGCTGAGAGTATGGAAAGTGGCTTTTCTGATCAGACCCATATCTGCTGGTGGAGAACACAGAGACCAGAAGGTTGCAGTGGGGCTTTACTTTAAAGGATATCACCTGTTTTTAAGACAGATTTCAGAAAATTGTTGCCATGAAATCTTGAGAGGTGGCCCTTGCTGTCTTTAGAGCACTGGTGGGATCCCATGTGGAATGGTGTGGACAGTTCTGTCCTCCACAGGTGAAGAGGCACAACAGGGGCCGTGAACAAATACCGGTTGAAGGCCAGGAGATACTTAAGGGGCCTGGTGGATGTTTGCTAGAGGAGAGACTGAGAGAGCTGGCACTCTGCAGAGACAAGGCTGGGCAGGAGGTGTCACAAATGTGTGGGAGCCCAGATGCTCTCAACACTGCAAAAATGAAGGGAAAGGGGGCAAGTGCCCCATTGTGAAACGAGACAGAGTTCTATCAGCAAGAATTGTTTTGTGGATGTGTGTTCTCTGTGAGTGTAGGGTGTGATGGATTCTATCTCTTCTGAGCTCCAAAATTGAACTGGCCATAGTACTGGAAATCCTGCTCCTGCCAGGCTTGCTTGAGCAGAACAGATGGAAGCATTTGCTCTCCAGTGTTCCTGCCCAAGTCAATGATGCTCTTGCTCCTCTGTTTGCTGGGAGAATTTAGGAATGCTGCTGGAAAGAGACTGTTTAAAGTGTGTGCTGTCAGAGAGTGACTTTTGCAGAGCTGTGCTGAGGAGTGAAATGTTGTGTCAAAGCCTTTGTTGTATCAGGTGATGGTCTTGTGTCATGTTCTGGAAGATCCCCGCTCTCTCCTGTTTTCCATGTCAATGTTAATTGTTACTGGTTGAAACATATTTGCTAAGAAATGTTCTTTGCTCCTTTTCCATCCACCATAATGGTTGAGTAGTGGCATTGCACAGGGTGAGGATGTGAGAGTATTGAAGTTCTGAAAGAAGAGTAAGCAACTCAGGTTCTGATACAAGAAACATTTATTGAAGTAAGAGAATTCTGGGAAAGAGGAAGCTGAAGGAATCAGGTGTGAGGTACAAGTCATTAGTACATCAGCCAAGGTGCTTTAGTTGCAGGATCTGTTTCCAGAGCCCTGAGCTGGTGGTGTCAGGAGTGGTGCTGAGGGTCCTTAGCAGATGTATCCACCCCTTCTGCCGTAGCCACAGCCCAGGCCTCCCAGCCCATAGCCAAGGCCAAAGCCAAATCCCCCAGAGATGGGCTGTCCCTGGGCATTGAGTTCAGTGCCCACGGCAGCCGAGGGAGTGGATCCCGACGGCCGGTGCTCTGGGGGAAGGAGGTCATGATGGGTCCTGGCAGGGTGACCAGCACAGGGGAAGGGTTGATGATGACGCGGGAGTCCTGGCATTGCAGGGCACAGGGCTCGTTGCAGCTGTTGGCCAGCGGGGTGGGTCCGCAGGGTCGGCAGAGGTCGTAGCAGGCCATGGGTGTGGTGTGGAGGGTCCCTGGAAGAGAGGGGGGTGAGGCAGGGCAGGAGTGTGGGGGTGTGAGGGGTGGTGATGCAGGAGGGTGAGGGAGTGTGGAGGCTGCTGTAGGTCTGTGGGGAGGCGGTGAGGGCTGCTTAGGGTGGGGCTGAGTGTGCTGGAAGAGAGGGGTCAGGGGTGCAGGAGCAGGACGGTCAGGGGATTGGGACTCACCTTGTTGTCAGCAGGAGAAGAAGACGTGAAGAGATGTGTGTGAGAGAGAGAGGCTCTGGGCTGGCTTTTATGCTGATCCTGTAGGGGCGGGACACCTTTGTCCCATGGCTTTGGGGCATTTTGAAAGCCTGGTGAGTCCTGAGGTGGGGAGTATTTTGCTTCCCACAACTCTGCTGTGTCATGTCCTCTTCTTGATGTCATGACCTTGGCAGCAGCTTTTAAATGCAAGTATTAGACACCAAAGGCTGCTGTTGATGTTGTTTGTCTGGGAGGGATGAAAACGTGACCAGAGCTTTGGCGAGGTGGGGTGTCATCTTTGTGGCCATGCTGTGCTGTGGTTTTTTTGGTGTGTGGTGTAGAGAGGCCTCATTCCACCACAGGCACGTCAGGTTAGTTTGGGCTTTGCGGCTCTTCTGGTGCTGATAGATATCCCCTTCCATTGCATTTTCTGTCTCCCTATCTTGTTGTGAAATTTCTAAACCTGTCTGTATTCCAGCTCTTTCCCACTGGAGATGGGAATGTGATTCCTGTGATTTAGGACTGCCTCCCTTAGTCCCCAGAGTCTGGTGTTGGTTCATCCATAGCTGGTGAAGGATAAGAAGAAGAAGAGATGTGAGGAGCTGTTTATGGAACTCCAGACATTCACTTTTCAGAAAAGCAGTGTGGGCCTTGTTACTCTCTAGATGAACCTGAATGGAAATCATAATGTAAGTTTTGTCTGCCAGTGCCTTACAGGTCATGATGTGGGGATTGTTTTCCTCCCCACAATCCTTCCGAGTCATGTCCTGCTGTTGAATCCAGGTCATTCTGACCATAGCAGTAGCTTTAAAGTGAGAGTAAGCATAAAGCAGAATATTCATGGAAGCTGTGTGTCAGGGAAACCAGAATATACAGCAGAAGCCTAGGATAAATATGGATGTCATCAGTGAGGTCATTCTGTGGTACTGGTAGTTTGTGGTTTTGGTGTGAAGAGGGGCCCCATTCAATCAGAGTCATGTCAGAGTGGTCTGGACTTTGCAGCAATGCCTTGTATGAGGAGCTGCCCCTTTCCATCATGGCCATTCCTCCTTTAAAGTATGAGTATTTGAGACCAAAGGCTGCTGTTGATGGTGCTTGTCAAAGAGAACTGAAGATGTGACCAGGGTTTGCAGAAGCGGGGTGTCATCACTGAGGTAAACCTATGGAACTCGTTATTTTGGGTTGTGTGATGTGAACCGGGATCCCAAACTATGCCAAGTCTGTCAGGCTGGTTTGGGCTTTGTATCTGTGCCAGATGTGAGCAACTGGACTCTTCCATTACATATTAACTGTGGGAGAGTGGCTCCTTCAGCAAGTTGGCAGATGGTGGAGTGGCCGAGAGTGACCTGGAGATTGAGGGTTGAAGGGGTCTCCTGAAGTTGAAGCGAGAGAAAAATTAAGTTCTGCATTTGTATAGGAATAGCACTTGTCTCAGCATCATGTTGTAGGCTGAGTGTTTGGAAATTGGCTTTTCATATCAGGACCCAGTGGTGCTGGTGGAGAGCAAAGCTATTAGAAGGTTGCATTGGAGCTTTACTTCAAACAATGTCACCCATGTTCAGGACAGATTTCAGAAAATTGTTGACATGAAGTTGGGAGAGGTGGCCCTTCCTGTGTTTAGGGCACTGGTGGGATCCCGTGTGGCGTGGTGTGGACAGTTCTGGCCTCCACAGGTGAAGAACCACAATGGAGATAGTGAACAAAGACCAGTTGAGGGCCATGAGATAGTGGAAGGGCTGGATAATCTTTGCTGGGGGAGAGACTGAGAGAGCTGAGACTCTGAGGAGACAAGGCTGGGCAAAGGTGTTACGAATGGGACACCCAGCTGTTTTCAGCACTGCACATGTGAAGGGAAAGGGGGCAAGTGCACTTGTGAAATGAGACAGAATTGCATCAGCAAGAATTGTTTTGTGGGTGTGGGTGCCCAGAGAGTGTAGGAAATGATGGGTTCCATCTTATTGGAGCTCCAAAACTGAACTGGCCATAGTCCTGGAGATCCTGCCCCTTCTGGGCCTGCTTGAGCAGAATGGATGGAAACACTTGCTGTCCAGAGTTCTTGCCAAACTGCATGATGCTCTTATTCCTCCATTTCCTAAGAGAATTCGGGAATCCTGCTGAAAACAGTGTTTTTCAAGTATGTGCTGGCATAGAATCACTTTGGCAGGGCGGTGCCCAGGAAAGAATAGTTGTGTCCAAGCCTTTGTTGTATCAGATGATGGGTTTCTGTCATGTTCTGGACGGTCCCGCCCCCTCTCCTCTATCCCATGTTGCCATTGGTTGTTAATGGTGTGGACATATTTGATAATAAATGTTGCTTGCTCCATTTGCATCCACCATATTGGTTGAATAGTGGCATTGCAGAGGCTGAGAATGTGAGACCATTGGAATTCCAAAAGAAGAGGAAGTAACCCATGTTCAGTTACAGGAAAAATTTATTGAAATGAGAGATTTCTACAAAAGAGGAAGCTGAAGGAATCAGGTGTCAGGTACATGTAAGGAGTACATCCGCTATGTTGCTTTGGTTGCAGGATCTGTTTCCAGAGCCCTGAGCTGGTGGTGTCAGGAGTGGTGCTGAGGGTCCTTAGCAGATGTAGCCGCCCCTTCTGCCGTAGCCACAGCCCAGGCCTCCCAGCCCATAGCCAAGGCCAAAGCCAAATCCCCCAGAGATGGGCTGTCCCTGGGCATTGAGTTCAGTGCCCACGGCAGCCGAGGAGGTGGATCCGACGGCGGTGCTCTGAGGGAAGGAGGTCATGATGGGTCCTGGCAGGGTGACCAGCACAGGGGAAGGGTTGATGATGACGCGGGAGTCCTGGCATTGCAGGGCACAGGGCTCGTTGCAGCTGTTGGCCAGCGGGGTGGGTCCGCAGGGTCGGCAGAGGTCGTAGCAGGCCATGGGTGTGGTGTGGAGGGTCCCTGGAAGAGAGGGGGGAGTGAGGCAGTGCAGGGGGTGTGGGGGGTGTGAGGGTGGTGATGCAGGCGGGTGAGGGAGTGTGGAGGCTGTTGTGGGGGGTGTGGGGAGGCGTGAGGGCTGCTGAGGCTGGGTCTGGGCATGCTGGCAGAGAGGGGTCAGGGGTGCAGGAGCAGGAGGTTCAGGGGCTTGAGGCTCACCTTTTTGTCAGCAGGAGGAGAAGGTGTGAGGAGAAGTGTGTGATGGAGAGAGGCTCTGGGCTGGCTTTTATGCTGGTCCTGTAGGGGTGGGACAGCCTTGCCCCATGGCCTTGGGGCATTTTGCTGTCCACATTTCCCGGCTGGCTCAGAGTGTTGTGTCCTGTGGTGGGGAGTGGTTTCCATGCTGCAGCTCTGCTGTGTCATGTCCTTTTTCTGCATCCATCTCCATCTGCCTTTGGTGGGAGCTTTCAAAAGCAAGTATTAGAGACCGAAGGCTTGTATTGCGGTGGGTTGTAGACATGACCAGAGCATTGTACAGTGGGGTGTCATCACTGAAGTCACCCCATGTCCCTGGTGTTCTGTGGTTTGTGGGTGTCTTTGGAGGCAGTGCTCATTCCCATACAGCCCTGACATTCTGACTCATCTGGGGTTTGCTGATCTTCTGGGGGTCACACATTCTCTCCCTCTTTCCATTGCTTACATTCTAAACCTGTGTACATGCCAGGCCTTTCCGGCTGGAGATAGGCAAACAGTCCCTGTGACGCCTCCCCTACTGTCCGATGCCTTGTGTTGGTTCATCTGTAGCGATCATCTCTGCAGGGCCCAGCAAGGTCACACTGTGGGTTGTAATTGCTGGGCTCTGAGTGAAAACTGGAAAGGAAAATTGCTGAAGGATAAGTAGAAGAAGTGAGGAGCAGTTGAAGGAACTCTTTCATTCACTTTTTAGAAATAGAGGGTTGGCCTTGTTCCTCTCTAGAATTTCCTGAATGGAAATGGTACCATTGGTTTTGTCTGCTATAGACTTGCAAGTCATGATGTGGGGATTGTTTTCCTTCCCACAATCCTTCAGCATCATGTCCTTCTTTTGAGACTGTGTTCATCTGACCTTAACAGCAGCTTTGAAGTGAGAGTTGGTATTTGGGAGGATTGGCATGGAAGTTGTGTGTCAGGGAAACCAGAGTATGCAAGAAAGGCTAGGATAAGTATGGGTGTCATCACTGAGGTGGTTTTTTGGGACTTGTGTGGTTTATTTTGCGGATGTGGTGTGAAGAGAGTCACCTTTGCATGGCATCCTTGTAAGGCTGGTCTGGGCTTTGCAGCTGTGCCGTGCATGAGGGGCTGAGTCTTCCATCATGCTCATTCTTTCTCTAAAATGTGAGTACGTGAGAGCAAAGGCTGGTGTTGATGGTTCATGTCAAATAGGACTCAAGACGTGACCAGGCTTTGGAGGGGTGAGGTGTCATCAGTGAATCAGCCTGTAGAAGTCATGGTTTTCTGTTTGTGGGTGTGATGTGAAGAGTGGCCCCAAACTATGCCAGGTCTGTCAGGCTGCTCTGGGCTTTGTATCCGTGTCAGTTGTGAGCGCCTGGATTCTGTTCCATGTGGGCAGTGGGAGATTTGCCCCCTTCAGCAAGTGGGAGATGGTGGAGTGGCTGAGGCACCACTTGGCTGTTCCACCTGTCAGCGTGACCTGGAGACTGAGGTTAAAGGAACCCCCAAAAAGACCAAGCATGGGAAACATAAAGTTCTGCATCAGGACACGAATTGCACTTGGCTGAGCATCATGTTGTGGGCCAAGTATCTGGAAAATGGCTTTTCTCATCAGGACTCTGTGGTGCTGGTTGAGAACAAAGAGACCAGGAGGTTGCAGCAGGGCTTTGCTTCAAAGAGTGTTAGCAGTGTCCAAGAGAGTTTTTGGAAAATTGTTGCCCTGAGGTTGGGAAGACTGGCCCTTGCTTTCTTTAGAGCACTGGTGAGATTCCATGTGGAGTGGTGTGGACAGTTCTGATCTCCACAGGTGAGATATCACGATGGGGGTAGTGGATGAATACCAGTTGAGGGCTGCCAGATCACTCCAGGGTGCTGGTATCTTTGGTAGAGGAGAGACTGAGTGAGCTGGGCCTCCTGAGGGAGACAAGGGCTGGACAGGAGGTGTCACGAGTGTGTTGGAGCTCAGTATTGCACATATTAAGGGAAAGGGGTTGAGTGCATGAGTGTGAAGAGACAGAATTCTGTGGGCAAAAGGACACAAGAATTTTTGCTGTGTGTGGCGTGTCACAGAGTTTAAGAGACAATTGATTCCCCTCTCCTGGGAGCTCTAAAAGCGAACAGGCAATAGTTCTGGAAATCCTGCTACTGCTGGGCCCTACGTGACTAGGGGGGATGGACGCATTTGCTGCTCAAAGTTCCTGTCCAAGTGGATGATATTCTTGTTCCCCCTATTCTGAGGATTTAAGAATCCTGCTGCAAGCGCAGGTTTTTTGAGGTTTGTGCTGGCATAGAGTGACTTTGGCAGAGCAAATCCAGCCCAGGAGAGAACTGTGCTCTCTGAGCCTTTTGTGTATCAGGTGATGGGCTTGTGTCACATTCTGGAAGTCCCCCCTTCTCCTGTTTTCCATTTCAGTGCTCTTTTTTTTCTAAGGGGAGACATATTTGCTAAGAAATATTCTTTGCTTCTTTTCCATCCATCATAATGGTTGAGTAGTGGCATTGTGCAGGGGTGAGGATGTGAGACCATTGCAATTCCAAAAGAAGAGGAAGCAGCTCAGGTTCTGATACAGGAAACATTTATTGAAGCCGAAAGAATTATGAGAAAGAAGAAGCCCGAAGAAATGAGTTGTAGAAAAAAATTAGGGTGACAATCAGCCAAGGTGCTTTAGCTGCAGGAGCTCAGGGATGCAGAGGGTGTGAGGCTTCTTAGCAGATGTATCCGCCCCTTCTGCCATAGCCACAGCCCAGGCCTCCCAGCCCATAGCCAAGGCCAAAGCCAAATCCCCAGAGATGGGCTGTCCCTGGGCATTGAGTTCAGTGCCCACGGCAGCCGAGGAGGTGGATCCGACGGGCGGTGCTCTGGGGAAGAGGGAGGTCATGATGGGTCCTGGCAGGGTGACCAGCACAGGGGAAGGGTTGATGATGACGCTGAGTCCTGGCATTGCAGGGCACAGGGCTCGTTGCAGCTGTTGGCCAGCGGGTTGGGTCCGCAGGGTCGGCAGAAAGTCGTAGCAGGCCATGGGTGTGGTGTGGAGGGTCCCTGGAAGAGAGGGGGTGAGGCAGGGCAGGGGGTGTGGGGGGTGTGAGGGGTGGTGATGCAGGAGGGTGAGGAAGTGTGGAGGCTGTTGTGGGGGCTGTGGGGAGGCATGAGGGCTGCGCGGAGGCTGAGGCTGAGTGTGCTGGAAAGAGAGGGGGTCAGGGGTGCAGGAGCAGGAGGGTCAGGGGCTTGAGGCTCACTTTTTTGTCAGCAGGAGCAGGAGGAGAAGGTGTGAGGAGAGGTGTGTGTGGGAGAGAGCTCTGGGCTGGCTTTTATGCTGGTCCTGTAGGGGTGGGTCACCTTTGTCCCATGGCCTTGGGGCATTTTACGCGTCACAGTTGATGGGTGTGTCAGAGTGGCGAGTTCTCTGGTGGGCTGTGTTTTCCTTCCCACAACTCTGCTGTGTCATGTCCTGCTTTTGAATCCGTCCTCATGTGACCTTGGCAGCAGCTTTTAAAAGGAAGTATTAGAGACCAAAGGGTGTTTTTTGGGGAGAGCTGTGGACGTGACCAGGGCTTTGGACAGTGGGGCGTCATCACTGAAGTCACCCCATAGCCCATGTGTACTGTGGTTTGTGAGTGTCTTGTGGAGACAGGTACCTCATTCCCCCACTGCCATGTCTGGCTAATCGGAGCTTTGTAGCTCTTCTGGGGGTGACGGGTGTCCTCTTCCATTGCATTCTCTCCATCCTTGTGCTGTAGCTGCATTGTAAATCTGTCTACACGCCAGGTCTTTCCTGCTGGGAACGGGGAAATCAATCCCCTGTGATGCCTCCCCCTGCTGTCCAATGCCTTGTGTTGGTTCATTCCTAGCGCTCATCTCAGCTGGGCCCAGCAAGGTCAGACTCTGGGGTTTCTTGGGAGACTCTGAGCATAAACTAGAAATTAAAGCTGCTGAAGCAGAAGAGGAAAGCACGAGGAGCAGTTCACAGAACTCCAGACATCCATTTTTTCAGAAAAAAGCGAAGTTGACCTTGTTCGTCTCTAGATGTACCTGAATGGAAATTGTAACATCAGTTTTATCTGGCATAGACTTGCGAGTTGTGATGAGGGGATTTTTTTCCTTCCCACAATCCTTCAGTGTCATGTCCTGCTCTTGAGGCCATGTCCATCTGACCTTGGTGGTGGCTTTCAAGTGAGAGCTGGTGTTTGGGAGGATTTGCTTCTAAGGTGCATGTCAGAAAAAACAGAATAAACAACTAATGCCTAGAAATAATATGGGTGCCATCAATGCAGTCATTTTGTGGTACTCGTGTGGTTTAGTTTGTGGGTGTGGTGTGAAGAGGGGCCCAATTTCATCACAGCCATGTCAGGCTGCTCTGGGCTTTGCATCTGTGCCAGGTGTGAGCACCTGGACTCTTCCATTCCATATCAGTAATATGAGAGTTGCCCCTTCAGCAAGTTGGCAGATGGTGGAGTGTCTGTACTACCAGTGAGAAGGACCTGGAGACTGAGGGTTGAAGGAATCCCCTAGAAGATCAAGCAAGGGAAACATGAAGTTCTGCATTTGTACAGGAATAGCCCTTGGCCCCACATCATATTGCAGGATGAGAGTATGGAAAGTGGCTTTTCTGATCAGACCCATATCTGCTGGTGGAGAACACAGAGACCAGAAGGTTGCAGTGGAGCTTTACTTTAAAGGATATCACTTGTTTTTAAGACAGATTTCAGAAAATTGCTGCCATGAAATTTTGAGAGGTGGCCCTTGCTGTCTTTAGAGCACTGGTGGGATCCCATGTGGAATGGTGTGGACAGTTCTGTCCTCCACAGGTGAAGAGGCACAACAGGGGCCGTGAACAAATACCGGTTGAAGGCCAGGAGATACTTAAGGGGCCTGGTGGATGTTTGCTAGAGGAGAGACTGAGAGAGCTGGCACTCTGCAGAGACAAGGCTGGGCAGGAGGTGTCACAAATGTGTGGGAGCCCAGATGCTCCTCAACACTGCAAAAATGAAGGGAAAGGGGCAAGTGCCCCCATTGTGAAACGAGACAGAGTTCTATCAGCAAGAATTGTTTTGTGGATGTGTGTTCTCTGTGAGTGTAGGGTGTGATGGATTCTATCTCTTCTGAGCTCCAAAATTGAACTGGCCATAGTACTGGAAATCCTGCTCCTGCCAGGCTTGCTTGAGCAGAACAGATGGAAGCATTTGCTCTCCAGTGTTCCTGCCCAAGTCAATGATGCTCTTGCTCCTCTGTTTGCTGGGAGAATTTAGGAATGCTGCTGGAAAGAGACTGTTTAAAGTGTGTGCTGTCAGAGAGTGACTTTTGCAGAGCTGTGCTGAGGAGTGAAATGTTGTGTCAAAGCCTTTGTTGTATCAGGTGATGGTCTTGTGTCATGTTCTGGAAGATCCCCGCTCTCTCCTGTTTTCCATGTCAATGTTAATTGTTACTGGTTGAAACATATTTGCTAAGAAATGTTCTTTGCTCCTTTTCCATCCACCATAATGGTTGAGTAGTGGCATTGCACAGGGTGAGGATGTGAGAGTATTGAAGTTCTGAAAGAAGAGTAAGCAACTCAGGTTCTGATACAAGAAACATTTATTGAAGTAAGAGAATTCTGGGAAAGAGGAAGCTGAAGGAATCAGGTGTGAGGTACAAGTCATTAGTACATCAGCCAAGGTGCTTTAGTTGCAGGATCTGTTTCCCAGAGCCCTGAGCTGGTGGTGTCAGGAGTGGTGCTGAGGGTCCTTAGCAGATGTATCCACCCCCTTCTGCCGTAGCCACAGCCCAGGCCTCCCAGCCCATAGCCAAGGCCAAAGCCAAATCCCCTCAGAGATGGGCTGTCCCTGGGCATTGAGTTCAGTGCCCACGGCAGCCGAGGAGAGTGGATCCGACGGGCGGTGCTCTGGGGAAGGAGGTCATGATGGGTCCTGGCAGGGTGACCAGCACAGGGGAAGGGTTGATGATGACGCTGAGGAGTCCCTGGCATTGCAGGGCACAGGGGCTCGTTGCAGCTGTTGGCCAGCGGGGTGGGTCCGCAGGGGTCGGCAGAGGTCGTAGCAGGCCATGGGTGTGGTGTGGAGGGTCCCTGGAAGAGAGGGGGGTGAGGCAGGGCAGGAGTGTGGGGGTGTGAGGGGTGGTGATGCAGGAGGGTGAGGGAGTGTGGAGGCTGCTGTAGGTCTGTGGGGAGAAGCGGTGAGGGCTGCTTAGGGTGGGGCTGAGTGTGCTGGAAGAGAGGGGTCAGGGGGTGCAGGAGCAGGACGGTCAGGGGATTGGGACTCACCTTGTTGTCAGCAGGAGAAGAAGACGTGAAGAGATGTGTGTGAGAGAGAGAGGCTCTGGGCTGGCTTTTATGCTGATCCTGTAGGGGCGGGACACCTTTGTCCCATGGCTTTGGGGCATTTTGAAAGCCTGGTGGGAGTCCTGAGGTGGGGGAGTATTTTGCTTCCCACAACTCTGCTGTGTCATGTCCCTCTTCTTGATGTCATGACCTTGGCAGCAGCTTTTAAATGCAAGTATTAGACACCAAAGGCTGCTGTTGATGTTGTTTGTCTGGGAGGGATGAAAACGTGACCAGAGCTTTGGCGAGGTGGGGTGTCATCTTTGTGGCCATGCTGTGCTGTGGTTTTTTGGTGTGTGGTGTAGAGAGGCCTCATTCCACCACAGGCACGTCAGGTTAGTTTGGGCTTTATGGCTCTTCTGGTGCTGATAGATATCCCCTTCCATCTGCATTTTCTGTCTCCCTATCTTGTTGTGAAATTTCTAAACCTGTCTGTATTCCAGCTCTTTCCCACTGGAGATGGGAATGTGATTCCTGTGATTTAGGACTGCCTCCCTTAGTCCCCAGAGTCTGGTGTTGGTTCATCCATAGCTGGTGAAGGATAAGAAGAAGAAGAGATGTGAGGAGCTGTTTATGGAACTCCAGACATTCACTTTTCAGAAAAGCAGTGTGGGCCTTGTTACTCTCTAGATGAACCTGAATGGAAATCATAATGTAAGTTTTGTCTGCCAGTGCCTTACAGGTCATGATGTGGGGATTGTTTTCCTCCCCACAATCCTTCCGAGTCATGTCCTGCTGTTGAATCCAGGTCATTCTGACCATAGCAGTAGCTTTAAAGTGAGAGTAAGCATAAAGCAGAATATTCATGGAAGCTGTGTGTCAGGGAAACCAGAATATACAGCAGAAGCCTAGGATAAATATGGATGTCATCAGTGAGGTCATTCTGTGGTACTGGTAGTTTGTGGTTTTGGTGTGAAGAGGGGCCCCATTCAATCAGAGTCATGTCAGAGTGGTCTGGACTTTGCAGCAATGCCTTGTATGAGGAGCTGCCCCTTTCCATCATGGCCATTCCTCCTTTAAAGTATGAGTATTTGAGACCAAAGGCTGCTGTTGATGGTGCTTGTCAAAGAGAACTGAAGATGTGACCAGGGTTTGCAGAAGCGGGGTGTCATCACTGAGGTAAACCTATGGAACTCGTTATTTTGGGTTGTGTGATGTGAACCGGGATCCCAAACTATGCCAAGTCTGTCAGGCTGGTTTGGGCTTTGTATCTGTGCCAGATGTGAGCAACTGGACTCTTCCATTACATATTAACTGTGGGAGAGTGGCTCCTTCAGCAAGTTGGCAGATGGTGGAGTGGCTCCGAGAGTGACCTGGAGATTGAGGGTTGAAGGGGTCTCCTGAAGTTGAAGCGAGAGAAAAATTAAGTTCTGCATTTGTATAGGAATAGCACTTGTCTCAGCATCATGTTGTAGGCTGAGTGTTTGGAAATTGGCTTTTCATATCAGGACCCAGTGGTGCTGGTGGAGAGCAAAGCTATTAGAAGGTTGCATTGGAGCTTTACTTCAAACAATGTCACCCATGTTCAGGACAGATTTCAGAAAATTGTTGACATGAAGTTGGGAGAGGTGGCCCTTCCTGTGTTTAGGGCACTGGTGGGATCCCGTGTGGCGTGGTGTGGACAGTTCTGGCCTCCACAGGTGAAGAACCACAATGGAGATAGTGAACAAAGACCAGTTGAGGGCCATGAGATAGTGGAAGGGCTGGATAATCTTTGCTGGGGGAGAGACTGAGAGAGCTGAGACTCTGAGGAGACAAGGCTGGGCAAAGGTGTTACGAATGGGACACCCAGCTGTTTTCAGCACTGCACATGTGAAGGGAAAGGGGGCAAGTGCACTTGTGAAATGAGACAGAATTGCATCAGCAAGAATTGTTTAGTGGGTGTGGGTGCCCAGAGAGTGTAGGAAATGATGGGCTCCATCTTATTGGAGCTCCAAAACTGAACTGGCCATAGTCCTGGAGATCCTGCCCCTTCTGGGCCTGCTTGAGCAGAATGGATGGAAACACTTGCTGTCCAGAGTTCTTGCCAAACTGCATGATGCTCTTATTCCTCCATTTCCTAAGAGAATTCGGGAATCCTGCTGAAAACAGTGTTTTTCAAGTATGTGCTGGCATAGAATCACTTTGGCAGGGCGGTGCCCAGGAAAGAATAGTTGTGTCCAAGCCTTTGTTGTATCAGGTGATGGGTTTCTGTCATGTTCTGGACGGTCCCGCCCCCTCTCCTCTATCCCATGTTGCCATTGGTTGTTAATGGTGTGGACATATTTGATAACAAATGTTGCTTGCTCCTTTTCCATCCACCTTATTGGTTGAATAGTGGCATTGCAGAGGTTGAGGATGTGAGACCATTGGAATTCCAAAAGAAGAGGAAGTAACCCATGTTCAGTTACAGGAAAAATTTATTGAAATGAGAGAATTCTACAAAAGAGGAAGCTGAAGGAATCAGGTGTCAGGTACAAGTAAGGAGTACATCTGCTATGTTGCTTTGGTTGCAGGAGCTGTTTCCAGAGTCCTGAGCTGGTGGTGTCAGGAGTGGTGCTGAGGGTCCTTAGCAGATGTAGCCGCCCCTTCTGCCGTAGCCACAGCCCAGGCCTCCCAGCCCATAGCCAAGGCCAAAGCCAAATCCCCCAGAGATGGGCTGTCCCTGGGCATTGAGTTCAGTGCCCACGGCAGCCGAGGAGGTGGATCCGACGACGGTGCTCTGGGGGAAGGAGGTCATGATGGGTCCTGGCAGGGTCACCAGCACAGGGGAAGGGTTGATGATGACGCGGGAGTCCTGGCATTGCAGGGCACAGGGCTCGTTGCAGCTGTTGGCCAGCGGGTTGGGTCCGCAGGGTCGGCAGAGGTCATAGCAGGCCATGGGTGTGGTGTGGAGGGTCCCTGGAAGAGAGGGGGGTGAAGCAGGGCAGGGTTGTGGGGGTGTGAGGGGTGGTGATGCAGGAGGGTGAGGGAGTGTGGAGGCTGTTGTGGGGCTGTGGGGAGGCGTGAGGGCTGCTGAGGTGGGGGCTGAGCGTGCTGGAAGAGAGGGGTCAGGGGTGCAGGAGCAGGAGGGTCAGGGGCTTGAGACTCACCTTGTTGTCAGCAGGAGCAGGAGGAGAAGTGTGTGAGGAGAAGTGTGTGATGGAGAGAGGCTCTGGGCTGGCTTTTATGCTGGTCCTGTAGGGGTGGGACACCTTTGTCCCATGGCCTTGGGGGCAGTTTACGCATCACAGTTGATGGGTGTCTCAGAGTGGCGAGTTCTCTGGTGGGCTGTGTTTTCCTTCCCACAACTCTGCTGTGTCATGTCCTGCTTTTGAATCCGTCCTCATGTGACCTTGGCAGCAGCTTTTAAAAGGAAGTATTAGAGACCAAAGGGTGTTTTTTGGGGAGAGCTGTGGACGTGACCAGGGCTTTGGACAGTGGGGCGTCATCACTGAAGTCACCCCATTGTGCTGGTGTGCTGTGGTTTGTGAGTGTCTTGTGGAGACAGGCCTCATTCCTCCACAGCCATGTCTGGCTAATCTGAGCTTTGTAGCTCTTCTGGGGGTGACGGGTGTCCTCTTCCATCACATTCTCTCCATCCTTGTGCTGTAGCTGCATTGTAAATCTGTCTACATTCCAGGCCTTTCCTGCTGGGAATGGGAAATCAATCCTTGTGATACCTCCCCTGCTGTCCAATGCCTTGTGTTGGTTCATTCCTAGCGCTCATCTCAGCTCGGGCCCAGCAAGGTCAGACTCTGGGGTTTCATGAGAGGCTCTGAGCATAAAGTAGAAATTAAAGCTGCTGAAGCAGAAGAGGAAAGCACGAGGAGCAGTTCACAGAACTCCAGACGTCCATTTTTCAGAAAAAGCGGGTTGACCTTGTTCGTGTCTAGATGTACCTGAATGGAAATTGTAACATCAGTTTTATCTGGCATAGACTTGCGAGTTGTGATGTGAGGATTGTTTTCCTTCCCACAATCCTTCAGTGTCATGTCCTGCTCTTGAGGCCATGTCCATCTGACCTTGGTGGGGGCTTTCGAAGTGAGAGCTGGTATTTGGGAGGATTTGCTTCTAAGGTGCATGTCAGAAAAAACAGAATAAACAACTAATGCCTAGAAATAATATGGGTGTCATCAATGCGGTCATTTTGTGGTACTTGTGTGGTTTAATTTGTGGGTGTGGTGTGAAGAGGGGCCCAATTTCATCACAGCCGTGTCAGGCTGCTCTGGGCTTTGCATCTGTGCCAGGTGTGAGCACCTGGGCTCTTCCATTCCATGTCAGTAATATGAGAGTTGCCTCTTTTGCAAGTTGGCAGATGGTGGAGTGTCTGTACTACCAGTGAGAAGGACCTGGAGACTGAGGGTTGAAGGAATCCCCTAGAAGATCAAGCAAGGGAAACATGAAGTTCTGCATCTGTACAGGAATAGCCCTTGGCCCCACATCATATTGCAGGCTGAGAGTATGGAAAGTGGCTTTTCTGATCAGACCCAAGTCTGCTAGTGAAGAACACAGAGACCAGAAGGTTGCAGTGGGGCTTTATTTTAAAGGATATCACGTGTTTTTAAGACAGATTTCAGAAAATTGTTGCCATGAAATTTTGAGAGGTGGCCCTTGCTGTCTTTAGAGCACTGGTGGGATCCCATGTGGAATGGTGTGGACAGTTCTGTCCTCCACAGGTGAAGAAGCACAACAGGGTAGTGGACTAATATCAGTTAAGGACCAGAAGATACTTAAGAGACTGGTGGATGTTTGCTAGAGGAGAGACTGAGTGAGGTGGGACTCTGCAGAGACAAGGCTGGACAGAATGTGTCACGAGTTTGTGGGAGCACAGGCATTCTGAGCACTGCACACATGAAGGCAAACGGGGCAAGTGCATTTGTGAAATGAGGCAGAATTCCATCAGCAAGGATCGTTTTGTGGTGTGGGTGCTCAGTGAGTGTAGGCAATGATGGATTTCCTCTCTTGGGAGCTGCAAAACTGAACTGGCCATAGTCCTGGAAATCCTGCTCCTGCTGGGCCTGCTTGGGTAGAGGGGATGAAACACATGCTGTCCAGAGTTCCTGCCCAAGTAGATGATGTACGTGTTCCTCTCTCTGCTTGAAGGATTCAGGAATCCAGCTGGAAAGAGAGTTTTTCAAGTGAGCGCTGGCATGAAGGGATTATTGCCGTGCAGTGCCCAGGACAGAATTGTGTTGTCCAAGCCTTTGTTGTATCAGGTGATGGCCTTGTGGCAAATTCTGGAAGTCCGTCCTCTCGCCTGTTTCCCATGTCTGAGTTGGTTGTCACTGGTGAGGACATATTGGCTAAGAAATGTTCTTTGCTCCTTTTCCATTCCCCATAGTGGTTGAGTAGTGGCATTGCACAGGGTGAAGACATGAGACCATTTGAATTCCAAAAGAAGATCAAGCAACTCATGTTCTGATACAAGAAACATTTATTGAAGTAAAAGAATTCTGAGAAAGAAGAAGCTGAAGGAATCAGGTGTCAGTTACAAGTAAGGAGTACATCCACTATTTTGCTTTGGTTGCAGGATCTGTTTCCAGAGCCCTGAGCTGGTGGTGTCAGGAGTGGTGCTGAGGGTCCTTAGCAGATGTAGCCGCCCCTTCTGCCGTAACCACAGCCCAGGCCTCCCAGCCCATAGCCAAGGCCAAAGCCAAATCCCCCAGAGATGGGCTGTCCCTGGGCATTGAGTTCAGTGCCCACGGCAGCTGAGGAGGTGGATCCGACGGCGGTGCTCTGGGGGAAGGAGGTCATGATGGGTCCTGGCAGGGTGACCAGCACAGGGGAAGGGTTGATGATGACACGGGAGTCCTGGCATTGCAGGGCACAGGGCTCGTTGCAGCTGTTGGCCAGCGGGGTGGGTCCACAGGGTCGGCAGAGGTCGTAGCAGGCCATGGGTGTGGTGTGGAGGGTCCCTGGAAGAGAGGGAGGTGAGGCAGGGCAGGGGTGTGGGGATGTGAGAGGTGGTGATGCAGGAGGGTGAGGGAGTGTGGAGGCTGTTGTGAGGCTGTGGGGAGGCGTGAGGGCTTCTGAGGCTGAGGCTGAGCATGCTGGAAGAGAGGGGCCAGGAGTGCAGGAGCAGGAGGGTCAGGGGCTTGAGACTCACCTTGCTTGTCAGCAGGAGCAGGAGGAGAAGGTGTGAGGAGAAGTGTGTGAGGGAGAGAGGCTCTGGGCTGGCTTTTATGCTGGTTCTGGAGGGGCGGGACAGCTTTGGCCCATGGCCTAGTGGCGTTTTACTGTCCACAGTTCCTGGCTGACTCAGAGTGGTGCGTCCTGTGGTGGAGAGTGTTTTTCGTCTGGCAACTCTGCCGTGTCATGTCCTAGTTTTGATTCCATCTTCCTCTGGCCTTGAAAGTGGATGTTACAATGAAATATTAGAGATGAAAGGTTGTTTTTTGTGGGAGGGCTCTGGATGTGTCCAAAGCTTTGGACAGCTTGGTGTCATCACTGAATTCACGCCATGGCCCTGGTGTGCTTTGGTTTGTGGGTTATTTTTGGAGAAAGTGCTCCTTTCCCCACAGCCCTGTCAAGCTCATCTGGACTTTGCAACTCTTCTGGGGTAGACTGGTGTCTTTTTCCATCACACTGTTTGTCCAAGTTTAGGACAAAATTGGGGGGAAAACCTCCAAAGGAGCCCCCCAGAGAATAACCCCTCCTCACAATTCCTCCCCCCACCGGGCTCAGAAAGAATTTTACTCAGGAGAAAAAGTGGAAAAAAACCTATTTATTAACAACAAAAGAAAAACACTTCCCAGCACCAGGAAAGAACGATCCCCAGATGACAAAAACATGTTCACCAAAGTGAGCAAGGATGGACGAGCTCAGACAGTCGCTGCTGGGAAGGGCGAAAAGCTTCTTTGGCAGACTCCAGATGCAGTCTCTGATGTTCAGGTCCCTGCCCGGAGCTGGTACAGATCTTCGAGATGAGGGGAAGAAGGGAGGGGGAAAAGCAGCAGCTGGGGCAGCAGCAAGCAGCGGGGCAGCAGCAGCTGGGACAGCAAAAGCAGCAGCGGCAGCAGCCTCGGCAAGCCAAACAGCCAAGCAAGCCAGCAGCAGGAGCAGTAGCAGCAGCAGCAGCAGCAGGCTGGGGGCCAGCCGGGGGCCAGCCGGGGTGGGGGAGGAATGGCCATGGCGGCTGCTAAAACGATTCTTTGTCTTTTCCTAATTACTTAAGATAAGACAATGTATGTTTTAGCATGGATGGAAAAGGATTACAAAAGAGGCTCTTCCTTATGTCAGCTTTATTCTATGGCGATGGCGTGGCCCGATGGATCAAGGAGGAAAGAGGAAAGAGGGAGATCTCCCCTGGGACCTCCGTCTTCAGGAGAGGGAATGGGGAGTGGCCTTGGCTAGCAGCCAATGGGATAAGGACACAAGGGGATCGGATCAGGATACAGGAACTCCCGGTAGGGTACAAGGTCACAGTGGAAGGTCACAGGAAGGGGGACATGAACCGGGAGCTAGCCGGAAGATGGCCAGGTTTGTTGATTCATTCCTTATATCTCATTTATTGAATTACAACAGGCGGCAGGCAGCTCCATGCAGACAGTGAGGGGGGACAGGGAGAGGAGTAGACATAACACCAACCTGGGACACTGTCTCCCTCCCTGTCCCATTGCTAACATTCTAAACCTGTCTACATGCCAGGCTTTTCCTGCTGGAGATGGGCCAACAGTTCCTGTGATACCTTCCCTACTGTCCAATGCCTTGTGTTGGTTCAACCGTAGTGCTCGTCTCTGCAGGGCCCAGCAAGGTCACACTGTGGGGTGTCATTGCTGGGCTCTGAGTGAACACTAGAAAGGAAAATTCTTGAAGGATAAGTAGGCAATGTGAGGAGTAGTTCAAGGAGCTCTAGACATTCATTTTCAGAAAAATGGTGTTGACCTTTTTGCTCTTTAGAGGTACCTGAATGGAAATTTTAACATTAGTTTTGTCTGCCATAGACTTGCAAGTCATGATGTGAGGAGTGTTTTCCTTCCCACAATCCTTCAGTGTCATGTCTTTCTCTTGAGGTCATGTTCTTCTGACCAGAGCAATAGCTGTAAAGTGAGTGCTGGTATCTGGGAGGATTGGTATGGAAGTTGTGTGTCAGGGAAAGCAGAATGTACAACAGAAGCCTAGGATAAATATGGATGTAATAATTGAGGTCATTTTGTGGTACTTGTGTGGTTTGCTTTGTGGATGTGGTGTGAAGTGGGGCCCCACTCCATTAGAGTCGTGTCAGGCTGGTCTGGCCTTTCTAGCAGTGCCATGCATGAGGAGCTGCCCCTTTCCAGCATGGCCATTCCGCCTTTAAAGTTTGAGTATTTGTGACCAATAGCTGCTGTTGATGATGTGTGTCAAAGTGGGACAGAAGGCATGTCCAGGATTTGGAGAGATGGGATATCGTCAGTGAGGTCACCCTATGGAACTCATGATTATGGGTTGTGTGATGTGAAAAGTCACCCCAAACTATGCCAGGTCTGTTAGGCTGCTCTGGGCTCTGCATCTGTGCCAGGTGTGAGTGCCTGGATTCTTCCATTCCATATTGGCCGTTGAAGAGTGGCCCCTTCAGCAAGTTGGCAGATGGTGGAATGTCTGAGGTACCACTTGGCTGTTCCACCAGTCAGGGTGACCTGGAGATTGAGGGTTAAGGATTCTCCTGAAGTTGAAGCGAGGGAAACATAAAGTTCTGCATGTGGACAGGAATAGCACTTGGCTCAGCATCATGTTGTGGGTTGAGTGTTTGGAAAGTGACTTTTCTGATGAGGACCCTGTAGTGCTGGTGGAGACCAAAGTGCTTTGAAGGTTGCATTGGATCTTTACTTCAAAGGATGTCACCCATGTTCAAGGCAGATTTCAGAAAACTGTTACCCTGAAGTTGAGAGAGGTGGCTTTTCCTGTCTTTAGAGCACTGGTGGGATCCAATGTGGCGTGGTGTGGACAGTTCTGGCCTCCACAGGTGAAGAACCACAATGGAGATAGTGAACAAAGACCAGTTGAGGACCACGAGATAGTGCAAGGGCTGGAGAATCTTTGCGGAGAGATCGAGAGAGCTGAGACTCTGAGGAAACACGGATGGGTGAAGATGTCGCAAGTGCGTGGGAGCCCAGGTGTTCTCAGCACTGCACATGTGAAGGGAAAGGGGGCAAGTGCACTTGTGAAATGAGACAGAATTCCATCAGCACCAATTTTTTTGTGCGTAGGGGTGCCCTGAGAGTGTAGGCGATGGTGGGTTCCCTCTCCTGGGAGCTCTAAAACTAAATTTGTCCTGGTGCTGGAAATCCTGCTCCTTCTGGGTCTGCTTGAGCAAAGAGGATGGAAGAACTTGCTGTCCAGGGTTCCTGCCCAAGTGGATGATGCTCTCATTCCTCTGTTTGCTGGGAGGATTTAAGAATCCTGCTAGAAACAAAGCTTTTCAAGTGTGTGCTGGCATGAAGGGTTTATGGCAGTGCAGTGCCCAGGACAGAATTGTTGTGTCCAGGCCTTTGGTGTACCAGGTGATGGGATTGTATCATCTTCTGGAAGATTGCCCCTCTCTCCTCTTTTCTGGTGTTGGTTGTTATTGGTGGGGACACAAATGCTAAGAAATGTTCTTTGCTTCTTTTCCATCCACCATAATGGTTGAGTAGTGGCATTGTGCAGGGTGAGAATGTGAGGCCATTGGAATTCCAAAAGAAAAGGAAGCAACTCATGTTCTGATGCAAGAAACATTTATTGAAGTAAAAGAATTCTGAGAAAGAAGAAGCTGAAGGAATCAATTGTCAGGTACAAGTAAGGAGTACATCCGCTATGTTGCTTTGGTTGCAGGAGCTGCTTCCAGAGCCCTGCGCTGGTGGTGTCAGGAGTGGTGCTGAGGGTCCTTAGCAGATGTAGCCGCCCCTTCTGCCATAGCCACAGCCCAGGCCTCCCAGCCCATAGCCAAGGCCAAAGCCAAATCCCCCAGAGATGGGCTGTCCCTGGGCATTGAGTTCAGTGCCCACAGCAGCCGAGGAGGTGGATCCAACGACGGTGCTCTGAGGGAAGGAGGTCATGATGGGTCCTGGCAGGGTGACCAGCACAGGGGAAGGGTTGATGATGACGCGGGAGTCCTGGCATTGCAGGGCACAGGGCTCGTTGCAGCTGTTGGCCAGCGGGGTGGGTCCGCAGGGTCGGCAGAGGTCGTAGCAGGCCATGGGTGTGGTGTGGAGGATCCCTGGAAGAGAGGGGGATTGAGGCAGGGCAGGGGTGTGGGTGTGTGAGGGGGGGTGATGCAGGAGGGTGAGGGATTGTGGAGGCTGTTGTGGGTCTGTGGGGAGGCGTGAGGGCTGCTGAGGCTGGGGCTGAGCGTGCTGGCAGAGAGGGGTCAGTGGTGCAGGAGCAGGAGGTTCAGGGGCTTGAGACTCACCTTGTTGTCAGCAGGAGCAGGAGGAGAAGTGTGTGAGGAGAAGTGTGTGAGGGACAGAGGCTCAGGGCTGGTATTTATGCTGGTTCTGGAGGGGTGAGACAGCCTTGTCCTGTGGCCTTGGGGCATTTTGCAGGCCTGGTGAGTCCTGAGTTGGGGAGTGTTTTGCTTCCCACAACTCTGCGGTGTCACATCCTGCTCTTGAGCCTATGACCTTGACGGCAGCTTTTAAATGCAAGTATTAGAGACCAAAGGCTGCTGTTGATGTTGTTTGTTTAGGAGGGCTGAAGACGTGACCAGAGCTTTGGGGAGGTGGGGATGTCATCATTGTGTCAGTGCTGTGCTGTGGTTTTGTGGGTGTGGTGTTAAGAGGTGCTTCATTCACCCACAGCCATGTCAGGCTTGTCAAACCCCCAAGGTCTTGTGTTGGTTTATCTGTATCTGGTGAAGTATAAGGAGAAGAAGTCATTTGAGGATCAGTTGATGTAACTGCAGTCACTGACTTTTTTGAAAAAGTGTGTTGACATTGTTACTCTCTAGATGTGCCTGAACGGAAATCATAATATCAGTTTTGTCTGACTCAGGATTACAGATCATGATGTGGGGATTGTTTTTCTCCGCACAACTCTGCAATATCATATCCTGTTCCTGAATCCGTGTCCATTGGATCGTAGCGACAACATTAAAGAAAAAGGTGGTATTTGGAAGCGTTTGCATGGAAGATATGTGTCAGAGAAACCAGAATATACAACAAAATCATAGGACAAGTAGGGGTGTCATCAGTGAGGTAATTTTGTGGTACTTGTGTGCTTTGCTTTGTGGGTGTGGTGTGAAGAGGGGCCCCATTCCATCAGAGTTGTGACAGACTGGTTTTGGCTTTGCAGCTGTGCTGTGCATGAGAAGCTGCCCCTTCCATCTCAGTGATTCCTCCTTTAAAATGTATTTGAGCCCAAAGTCTGGTGTTGATGGTGCATGTCAAAGTGGATTGAAGACGTGACCAAGATTTGGACAGGTGGGTACCATCAGTGCGGCCATATATAGCTCATGGTTTTGTGTTTGTGGGTGTGATGTGAATAGTGGCCCCAAACTATTCCAGGTCTGTCAGGCTGGTCTGGGTTGTGCATCTGTGCCAGGTGTGAGCATCTCGACTCTGTTCCATGTGGGCTGTGGGAGAATTGCCTCCTCAGCAAGTTGGCAGATGATGGAGTGGCTGAGGCACCACTTGGTAGTTCCACCAGCCAGAGGAATCTGGAAGCTAAATGTTATATAATCTCTTGCTTTTCAAGAGCAGAAAATGGGAAGTTCTGCATCTGGAAAGGAATAGCACTGGGCCCCTGGTCATGCTGTGGACTGAGAGTCTGGAAAGCACTTGGTGGAGAACAAAGAGACCAGAAGGTTGCATTGGAGCTTTACTTCAGAGGATATCACCTGTGTCCAAGACAGATTTCCAAAAACTGTTGCCCTGTAGTTGGGAGAGATGGCCCTTCCTATCTTTAGATGTCTAGTGAGATCTCTTGTGGAGTGATGTGAACAGTTCTGACCTCCACAGATGAAGAACAATGAGGAAAATGAATGAATACCAGTTGTGGTCCACCAGATATTTAAGGGTCTTGTGGATCTGTGCAAGAAGAGAGACCAAGACGGCTGGGACTACCAGGAGACAAGGATGGGCAGGAGGTGTCACAAGTGTGTGTGGATGATCAGCTGTTCTCAGTACTGCACACTTGAAGGGAAAGGAGGCACGTGCAGAAGTGAAAATAGATGGAATTCCATGGGCAAAAGAGACAAGAATTCTTCAGTGTGTTTGGATGCTCACAGAGTAATACACGCTGGGTTCTCTCTTCCTGGAGGGGCTGAACTGGCCCTAGTCCTGCAAATCCTGCTCCTGCCAGGCCTGCTTGAGCAGAGGACATGGAAGCACTTGCTGTCCAGTCTTCCTGTCCAAGTGGACAATGCTCTTGTTCCTCTCTTCACTGGTAGAATTCAAGAACTGTACTGGAAAGAGAGTTTTTCAAGTGTGTGCTGGCAGAGATTGACTTTGGCATAACTGTGCCCAGGAGAGAAATGTTTTTTCAAAGCCTTTGGTATATCAGATAATGGGCTTGTGTCATGTTCTGGAAGGGCACTCCTCTCTCCTGTTTCCCATGTCAGTGTTGGTTGTCACTGGTGAGGACATATTTTCTAAGAAATGTTCTTTTCTCCTTTTCCATCCAACATAATGGTTGAGTAGTGCATCACACTGGGTGAGGATGTGCGACCACTGGAATTCCAAAAGAACAGGAAGCAACTCAGGTTCTGATACAATAAACATTTATTGAATGAGAAAATTCTGAGAAAGAAGAACCTGAATGAATCAGTTGTGGGGTGAAAGTAGGGCGACCATCAGCAGAGATGCTTTGGTTGCAGGAGCTCTTTCCAGATCCCTGAGCTGGTGGTGTCAGGAGTGGTGCTGAGGGTCCTTAGCAGATGTATCCACCCCTTCTGCCATAGCCACAGCCCAGACCTCCCAGCCCATAGCCAAGGCCAAAGCCAAATCCCCCAGAGATGGGCTGTCCCTGCACACTGAGTTCAGTGCCCACGGCAGCCGAGGAGGTGGATCCAACGACGGTGCTCTGGGGGAAGGAGGTCATGATGGGTCCTGGCAGGGTGACCAGCACAGGGGAAGGGTTGATGATGACGCGGGAGTCCTGGCATTGCAGGGCACAGGGCTCGTTGCAGCTGTTGGCCAGCGGGGTGGGTCCGCAGGGTCGGCAGAGGTCGTAGCAGGCCATGGGTGTGGTGTGGAGGGTCCCTGGAAGAGAGGGGGGTGAGGCAGGGCAGGGGTGTGGGGGTGTGAGGGAGTGTGGAGGCTGTTGTGGGGCTGTGGGGAGGCATCAGGGCTACTGAGGGCTGAGCAGCGAGGGGTCAGGGGTGCAGGAGCAGGAGAGTCACGGTTTTGAAGCTTACCTTTTCTATGCAGGAGAAAGTGTGAGGAGAGGTGTGTGAGGGAGAGAGGTTCTGGGCTGGCTTTTATGCTGGTCCTGTAGGGGCGGGACAGTTTTGCCCCATGGCCTTGGGGCATTTTGCAGGCCTGGTGAGTCCTGAGGTGTGGATTGTTTTTCTTCCCACACCTCTGAAGTGTCATGTCCTGCTTTTGAGTCCATGACCTTTTCAGTAGGTATTAAATGCAAGTATTAGTGACCTAAGACTGCTGTTGATGATGTTTTTCAGGTTGGACTGAAGATGTACCAGAGCTTTAATAGGTGGGATGTCTTCTGTGTGGTCACCCTATGGCCTCGTTCTGCTGTGGTTTGTGGGTGTTTTGTGGAGAGGGTCTTCATTCAGTAATGTCAGGCTCCTCTGGACTTTGGAGCTCTTCTGGGGGTAAGGCGTGTCCCCTTCTATCGCATTGTCTTTCTGCACATCCTATTGCCAACTTTCTAAACCTGTCTGTCTGCCAGGCCTTTCCTGCTAGAGATGGGGCTTCAGTACCTGTGATTTGAGGATACCTGTCGTGCTCTCCAATGTCTTGTGTTTTATTCATCCATAGCACTCTTCTTAGCTGGCCTCAGATAGCTCCTACTGTGGGGTCCCATTGCAGGGCTGAGTGACACCTAGAAAGGAAAACTGGTGAAGGATAAGAAGACAACTGAGTGAGGAGCAGCTGAAGGACCTGGGTACATTCAATTTTCAGAACAGAAGAGTTGAGCTTTTTACTCACTCAGGGGATTATTTTCTGAATGAAAACTGTAACATCAGTTTTTCCTGGCCTAGCCTGGTGAGTCTTGAGCTGGGGCCTGTTTTCCTTCCTGCAACTCTACAATTCCATGTCCTGGTCTTGTGACCATGTCCATCTGACCTTGGCAGCAGCTTTAAAGTGAGAGTTGGTATTTGGAAGGATTTGCTTGGAAGTTGCATGTTAGAAAAACTGAACAAACCACAAATGCCTAGGAAAATTGGGATGTCATCAGTGAGGTCAACCCATTGGACTTATGTGCATTGGTTTGTGGTTGCATTTGAGAGAAGGACCTCATTCCTTTAGAGCCCTGTCAGGCTGTTCTGGGCTTTGTGGCTGTGCCAGGCATTAGGACCTGCCCCTTCCAGTGCACTTACTCCCTCTCACCTTGTCAATGGCTTTCCAGGGACCTTGTTCCTGCACATAAGGATGGGATCTTTTTTTCCCCTACAAAGCATCTCCAAGTGCAGGTCGTACAAGGTGATGAGGAGCAGTTAGAGTTAATGTTGGAAGGCAAAATCATGTCTTAGTGACCTCTGGTTTACCTGCAGAAAAAAAACCTCTTACTGTGGATGATGAGGGAGCCATGGCTGGCGTTTACCTCCACCTCTTAGCAGCATCTTTGGCACTGTCTCCTACTGCATCATCCCAGACTACACAAAGATTTACAGGTGGTGTAAAGGGTCAGTGAGGTGGACTGTATATTTATATAATATGTAAACAACATAGCCTGGAGCCTTGTGATCCAAAGTCAAGCTGGAGTCAAGCCTCCAATGAAGTAACTCAAGAGTCATATCCATGAAGTCAACACTGTTCAACATCCTCAAAAATGATGTGAGCAGCTCTGGGCTCCCCAGGGGAGGAGAACCACAGACTAAGTGAAACAAGACCAGTTCAGGGCTACCAAGATATTTAAAGGGCTGTTGGGGTTTTCACAGAGGACTGAGAGAGCAGGAACTTCCAGAAGACAAGGCTGGACGAGGGGTTGTTACCACTGTGTGTAAATCCCTGATGGCAGTGAAGGAAGGCAAAGGATCATGTCTGTTCTCAGCACTGTGCTTGTGAAGGAAAAGCTAGCAATGGCACAAGTGAAAACAGATAGAATTCCATAGCAGAGCAGACAAGCCTTTTTTTTTAGCATGAGATTGGTCGCAGAGTGGAAGAGGAGGTAGAGTCGCTGTCCAGGGAGATTGAAACCTGAACTGTCCGTGGTTCTGGAAATCCTCCTCTGGGTAGCCTTACTTGAGGAGAGGGGATGAAAGCACTTGCAACACTTCCTGAGTTTCCTGAGAGTGGATGATATTGTGATAGTTTGTATGGTTTGAGAGTTCTGGTGGGAGGAGATATTGTCAAGGGTATGCTGGAATGGAGAGACCTCCCCAAAGCAATGACCAGGAGAGCACTGATGTATCCACAAAGCCTTTGGTATGGCAGGTGATGTGTTTTTGTCTTGTTCTGGAAGGTCACCCTTCAACCCTGCTTCCCGTGCCAGTCTTGCCTTTTACTGGTGGTGGCCAGCTTGGGAAAGGTGTTGTGCCCCTCTTCCATCCATCGCATGGCATTGTACTGTGTGGGGGTGTGAGAGCATTGGAATTCAAAATGAAGAGGAGACATGTGAGGTTTTGATGCAGGAAAAATTTATTACTGCAAAAAAATTAAAAGGCAAGGGAGAGAACTTGAAGGGATCCAATGTGAGTTGAAAAAAGAGTGACCATCAGCTGAGGTGCTTTGGTTGCAGGAGCTGTTTCCAGAGCCCTGAGCTGGTGGTGTCAGGAGTCGTGCTGAGGGCCCTTAGCAGATGTAGCCACCCCTTCTGCCGTAGCCACAGCCCAGGCCTCCCAGCCCATAGCCAAGGCCAAAGCCAAATCCCCCAGAGATGGGCTGTCCCTGGGCATTGAGTTCAGTGCCCACGGCAGCCGAGGAGGTGGATCCAACAACGGTGCTCTGGGGGAAGGAGGTCATGATGGGTCCTGGCAGGGTGACCAGCACCGGGGAAGGGTTGATGATGACGCGGGAGTCCTGGCATTGCAGGGCACAGGGCTCGTTGCAGCTGTTGGCCAGCGGGGTGGGTCCGCAGGGTCGGCAGAGGTCGTAGCAGGCCATGGGTGTGGTGTGGAGGGTCCCTGGAAGAGAGGGGAATGAGGCAGTGCAGGGGTGTGGGGGTGTGAGGGGTGGTGATGCAGGAGGGTGAGGGAGTGTGGAGGCTGTTGTGGGGCTGTGGGGAGGCGTGAGGGCTGCTGAGGCTGGGGCTGAGCATGCTGGCAGAGAGGGGTCAGAGGTGCAGGAGCAGGAGGTTCAGGGGTTTTGAGGCT